>CM031243.1:751937126-753137126 GCA_018340775.1 Taxus wallichiana var. yunnanensis
CAAAGTTGAAACCCGATGATAGAGCTGTGGGTTTGTTCAGTTATTGCATTATTTATACCCAAACCCAAAGCTATTTTAAACTAAAAAAAAAAACAATCTGTGGGGAAGAAGAATGCGGCTGCTTACCACATAGCCATCTGGTGTCCAGGACATGACGTCCCATTTGATTGTTATGTTTCCATTCGGATCTAGCGGGTCATAAGCACCTGCACCATGGACATTCACGATCAGATAATCAAGTCGAAAAACAAACAGATCTACTGAAATTCAACCAAATCAAAGAAAAGGGTTATTCCAGAATGAAAAGATAAGAAGCACAAGCAGAGGTGTTAAGAACTGAGATTACCAGTTGGACAGAATGCAAATGCCATAATTAAAGCTAATGCGAGCCCACCCCATTCCTTTAAACAAAGCCTACGACCAATCCCCACGCATACCACATTAATTTTACATAACTTTATTTATTTCAAAGTTTGGAAAATGTAGATATTAATAAAAGGATTAATATTAAAAGTAATCATATTTATTAAGGATAACAATAGTAATAAGTATAATTATGTATTAATAAATATACATATTAATATATAAAGTATTAACATAGGTATATATATTAATATAAGTGTATCATTAGTACCATTTCAATTTTGTTTGTATTTTAATGTAAGAACACAATATCAATATATAATTATATTAATTATATTGATATAATAATAGTGTTGAAATAGTCAAATAACTTGAATCCCCCTTTTGGATGATATTAAGAATAAGCTAAGGGTATTAAGTTTAGTAACCAATTTTAAAGTCTTGACTATGACAATTTCTAATTATACAAAGGAGGAGGAAGAAAAATTGGGCAAAGTATTAAGGTTGTTTAGTCATTTCAAATAATTTGCAAGATAGTGGAAACACTATTTTCTTCCCTTCAACACATCTAATAATACATTTGTAGTTTTAAAAACTTCAAGGTACTTTCATCTAAGGAAAGGAAAGAATAGTCATTCCATTTCACAAGCAAGTGCAATTCAACATGATATTTGTTTCTTTCAAAATAGAGTCTAACACATTATAATATTTTGGAAATAAAAGCATATCAACTAACAACATTACAATATTTTGGAAATTAAAATATTTTGGAAATTAATAAAGGTATATCCATTTCATCTTCATACAAATCTCCCTTTCTTCAAAAAAATACAATCTTGATAATTTCCTTTTCACAAGACTAATCACATTTTAAATTTTCATTTTCTCAATCCACACTTTTTTAAAAGGGTTTACAAAATAAAAGGATTTCCAAGAATACAAATTTTTCACAAACTTACAATTTTACAATGTATCCACTCCAAATGGAAAGTATAAATGAATGAGTAAATTACAACAAGACTATCAACAAGTCAAAATTTCAAGCCTTCAATATGCATTTCCTCTCCACAATGGTAGATCCAAACTTGCTTTCATCAAACTTCACAATGGGATCACAAACAAGGAAGGGGGAGTAGGCAACGCTCTCACCCAACCTTAAATCCATTAAGGGGAGAAGTCATCCCCTTAATGGCCCCCGAGCCCCAACCAAGGAACCATGAGGAGCATTGAAAAACAATGACAACTTGGACAAGGTGGCTTCACAACATCACATAGAATGCATTCAACTCAAAACATGACAACATACTTCACAAGATTACAATTTCACAACCACACAAAGGTTTTAGGATCAAACCAAATAGAGCAAGGGTTATGGGAGACCACCTCCTTATGCCTCCCAAGTGAAGTGAGTCTTACCCTAATCCTCCAAGTGCACAAAATAATCACACAAATCCTTATCTCTCCCTTGCAAAAGCAACAAATCCATGAATCTCTTTTCTCTCCCCATAGGTAATAATCTCATTCACACTCCCACCAATTTGCATGCCTCACAAAAACTCCTTTTCCCTCCCCAATGGTCCCATAAGCCCTTCTCACACACCCAACTAAGGCCAACTACTCAACCAACCCACACAAACACCATCACAAGACAAAAATACTTTTAACAAGCACAACATTTCTTACAACAAAAAAATAGCATAATAGTAAAAGTGTGGAGAGCCTACCTCTCCATCAAGATCCAAGAAAAAACCTTCACAAGCCTCTTCAAATCCAAGCCAAGAAATTTCTAAACACTCTGAAAGCTCCCAAAATCCAAAAGTGCACAAGAAGCAAAAAGAGAAAGTAACCCCCATTCAAACAAAAATCACCAATAAATAGAAATGGGAAGTGAGGATGATGAGGTGGCTCCATATAGGATGCCACTTCATCATCCCCCATCCCCACACTCAATTCAAACACACAAAGACAAAGAAACATCAATGCATAAGAAAGGACTATGACAACCCACATGGCTCAAACTTGCACCCCATGCTTTCAAGGGACATAATAAATTGGGTTAGAAGGAAAGTGCAATGATTTTCCTTCTCTAACACTCAAAAATGGACAAAGAATTCAAAATTAAGCTTCCCAACCCATAGGTAAGGTTTTGGGTCAAATTAAGAGGCATGAGACAAGTCTTGCTTGTCCCACAAGTCTCCAAAGTTCCCCCCAAGTCAAAATCTGAATTTTGAACTTGGGGTGGAGTAAAACACTCCCAAATCAACATAAATTTTACTTACACAAGGACTACAAGATCTCATCATCACTATTAGTCACATCTCTACTTTGGTTAAACAAAACAAGAAGGGTTAAGTCTAATAAACACACATTTACACATGCTAATAAAGTGAAAATTTTCCAAATTTTAAATACACAAATCATAAAATAAAGCACATACAAAATTTAAAGAAAGGGACACAATTCACCCCATGGCCACACATGTGAAATCACCCCCATGGGAGACTTCCAAACAAGACATGCAAAACACACACTAAACAACATTACACAAGTTGTCAATTTGGCCTCGTTGCTCAACGCTCGACATCCTTCCGTGGTTGGTCCCCTATCCCCTTCGATGTTTGTGATAAAATTCTTGCACACAACAAATACCTCTCTGGCCTTTTTTCCATATTAACAACATCGAGAACATATGCATATAAAATCAATGTTCATCATTCAACATTTAACAATTCTATTTTCCATCAATATGTCAAACTCTAAACATAACATCCATGAGATTACAATTCTACTCAAAACATCCCAAAACATGATGTGTCAAGAGAAATCCATATCATGAAAATCAACATATATCAATTGTCTAACATCACTATCTAGTGCATCATAATAAAACATAACATCATAGTGTCAATAATCCACATATCAATATAATCTATCATCTACTGATCAATGTATCATAATCAAATGTCTGAACATCACCAAAAAGTATCAATATCAAGATAAAACAATGTCGAAGAGGAGTGGGCATTACTACAAAATGAAAATGATGATAATAGGGATGACGAAAAAGATTCCAATGACGATAATAATCATGATCATAAATAACATGATGATGAAGATGGTAATGACGACAATGATGATTATGACGACCATGACAACCATGAAAATGATTATCTTTGGCAATGATGATTACATTGATGATGACAATGAGGATGATGATGTCGATGAAAATCAAAATACCATGATGATAAAAAAACGTTGATGATGATAGTATTATTATTATTGTTGATAAAATTATATTAACAATATTAATATTAATAATATTTTTCTTAATAATAACATTAATATTACTAACAATAATATTAATAATAACAATAATATTTTTTTTTTTTATAAATTCCAATAATAAGATTAATATTATCGTTAACGATGAGGATGTGATGATCATGGTGGTGGTGGTGATGGTTCTAATGATGATGTAAAAATAATGATGATAAAGATCATTGATAATGAGGACGATGAAGATGACTATGATGCCGATGAAGATGATGATGATGATGATGAATATTATGATGAAGATGAATATGATGATAAGATGATGGAAAATGATTATAATGAGGAAAATGAAAATAATGATGATGAAAAAATGATGATATCATAGATATAATTAACTTCATCCTCTTATGTTGTAGTTTTCAATGATTCACATTTTTATTCTTGAATTTTTAAAAATAAATACTTTTTGTGTATGTTATGATGGTTGTTTGATTTTTCATTTTTAATTTGCATATAGTGAACAAAAAAATCTCATGCATAGTAATAAGGGACCAAAGTCACCTAGAAAAATTCAAAAGGACACTAATCATCATCATTTTCGAGAAGCGATGTTTCAAGAATACGAAAAGATGAAAGAGACACATGGGAATTGTTATATGAAAAGAATCATACCCTGAAATAGTTGTAACCCTCTCTAATGATGGGCCTATTTGTAGGATATGCAAGGGTGAATGAGGAGGTCATCCATTTTAAAAGTGGAACAATATGGATCTTGGGGAACAACTGAATGTTTTAAATATACTAACATAGGTGGAGGAAATGTTGATAACACATGTGAATCTTGTATTGTAGATGACTAATTCCCATAGTGGCCAATATAAATATAATGGACACACAATTTTCTCCTACAAGACATATGTTCGGTTGTTGAAGACTTCTTCCACATTGAGTTGAGGATGATATATTTAAAAGGAAGAAAACTAAACACAAGGAATACAAATGTATTGTTAATCGACCGTGTGTGCGTGATGCTTTGTGTTATAAAATTTAGAATGACATGTATTACAATTATTAGTTTCTATTAATTTTTATTTTTTGTCTTTTATTCATTTTTATTTATTATTTATTTTTCAATTTTCATTAATTTTTAACATTTCTTGATTTGTTATTAATTTTAGAATTTTTAATTTATTATGATAAATTTATTAACTTATAACTTATTATATTATAAATTATAATATAATATTATAATTTATAAACAAGTATATTGGCCTAATTATAGCACCTTTGGTGTTATTGGTAGTATATATAAGGAATATTGAGACATATGGTTCAAATTCAATAAAAGGGTTCAAATATTGTAATAAAAACCAAAGCCCATGCAAAACCAAAATATCCGAATTCTAGTCATTTCATCTAGACTGTACTTTTAGGAGGCATTTATATATTATATTCATTACATTATTATGTAAACTTTCCATCATCATTCCAAGTAGTGCCTAATTTGAGTTAGATTTGTGTAAGTTGTAAATTCATTTTACAATCTATCAAGTTTCTTAGGTTTTTATGCCTACTTGAATGCAAGGGATCTCTATACAAACTGCATTTCAAGCCATGCTCTAAATTGCAGAGCAATGAGCTAGTTGTTATTAGTTTTTCTCCAAAGAATTAGTATCTCGATATTACCTTCCTTCATTTTCTAACAGAAATTTGAGGGAGAATTGATATAACAAAATCCATAGCCGGTGTCTCCAAGATCACCTAGTTTGCAGTTCTTGAATGAAATGGAAAATAAAGAACAAATAAGATTGCAGATAAAACTATTGTAGACAATATCGCAACATGGTAGCATAAATTTATAAAACTTATAAAAAAGAAAGGGAAAGAGAGAGTTATGATATAGTTTTGAATCCATAAATTATTATTTAAAACATTCATATAATTTTTTTGATGCATGCGAATATGAATATAAGATTATGGGTTACCAATAAATGCATGTAACAATTTCAAATTTAGTTTCTTGTATCTTTTTATTTATTATTTAATAGAAATATTGGTAATGTTGACACTTGTCATTGATTTAATAGAAAAGGGTAGCAGGAGCTATCAACCATGAAATGGAAAATAGCAACATGAGCTGTCAATGTATGAAAATTTCAAAAATGGTTTCTATTGAGTATAGAGTAGGCCTATCGGCCTAACATTGTTGTGGAGAAAGAAAAAAATATATCATTTGTAATATATTACAAATTTTATCCTAAATTATGAACTTTGTAAAAAATCATATATATGAGATGAAATTAAATGAAACAAAAAATCATCATTGCTTTGTTGAGGACTCCCATAGGATTAGATGCAAGAAAAGAGGATGGGAAACACCTAAAGAACTGCAAGAAAAGAGGACTTATATTTTATGCACTATAGAGATAGTCAAAATAGAGGAATTATGCATCCTTGAATGCCTAAGGTACACAGAAATAAGACCCAATTATGAAGAAATTGTGAGAGTTTGATCTATGGTAGAGCTACTCAAGGAAAGTAAAATAAAAGGTTAAGGGGGATATTAACTCAAATTAATAAGAGGGGGAGTAATTGTAGTTCCCACTCCTCTTAAACATTGATATTACTATAATTTTTCTTAATTTGGATTGGAGCCATAGACATTGTTATCATATTTGATCTTTAGACATTGATAGATTGACATTACTATATTTGATTAGCCTATTTGTTAGATAGTGTGGATGTTTTAGAATTGTGACATGATGTGACCTATATGATGGATTACATGCATGGATTGACATATTAATATTTGATGATCTAGACCTACTACTTTATATATGTACTGACTCATTAAATTTTGGTATATATCATTTGTTAGACAATTTAGTTAGCCTTGTGATCTTATTGCTAATTGATGAAATGATATAATCAAAATATTTGAAATTGTGAACAATTGGTGAATTATTTTATTTTAGTGATGGTTTAGTTATGATATTTGATGATGTGAATTGATATGTATATGTGTGTTTTATTGTCTCGATGTCATTAATATGGCCAAGAGGCCAAAAAGGTATTGTTTTGATTTTTGTAGGAAATTGTAACACAACAAACAAAAGGGAAAAGAGACCAATAGTGAAGGAATTTGGGGTATTGGAAACATGTCACCTTGGAAACTTGTGTAATTGTATGTTTTTTTGTTGTTAGATTGTTAGGAGGTCCCCATTGGGGGTGGCCTCAAATGTGACCTTGGGTAAATGTGTTGTTTCCTTTTTGTTTTATTTATTTTGTGAGTATTTGAATTATTTTAGTATTGTGAGTCACCTTTATTATTGTTAGTTAAAGTGCTCCATTTAAGTTGATTAATCTTGATTAATTAGTGTAATTTGAGATGTGACCAAGGGGGTATTTAATTTGGTAGATGGTCCTTGATTTATGTTGGATTTGAAAGGATTTTATTACTTTTGAGTGTTGTGTACTCAACCTTGCTTGTCAAATTCGGATTTGGGCTTAAGGGCCATTTTTGGAGGCTTGTGGGACAAGTTAAGTTTGTCCCACACCTCTTAATTTCACCTACCAACTACCCCTATGGGTTAAGGGGTCAAAAATAGACCCCATTATGTGATTTTAAGACAAAAATGTGCTATTTATTGCACTTTCTTACATGAGATTTTAATTTTTTCCTTTAGAGGTGTGGGCAAGAGTTTGTGTGTGTAAGAGGGTTGTCATTCCTCAACCACCAATTTATTGAGATTTGGGTTTGGGATTTTACCATGTGATGTGGAGTGGATGGAGGAATGATGTGGAATCCTACATGGAGCCACATCACCTCTCTCTCTCTCTTTTCTATTTATTCAAGTTTTTTTGATGATTTTGGGGTTACTTGTTTTATTTGGACTCTTGCATTTTTGGAGGGCTTGCTTTTGGAGTTCTTGTTTGAAGCTTTGAAGTTGTCTTGTGTTTGCTTTGGACTTGGAAAAAACTTGTAGAGTTGTGCTTGTGGATTGGATACTCTTACAATGGCAAGGTAGGGACTTCACCCATGTATTCTTATTGTTATTTTTTGTGCAAATGTTTGTGAATGGATGATTGTTGTATGTTTGTGATTTTGGGAAATAGAATGGCCTTTAGGTTGTGTAGGAGAAAATGGAAATGGGATATTTTTGAGGGAGACATAAGAGTATTATTGTGTATCTTAGGAGGGAGTTGGTTTGGGGTTTCCCACCTTTGTAGATAAGTGAAATTTGTGTTTATCTTGCATGTTTTATTGAGGGAGGCATAAGAGTTGAGGGAGACATAAGAGTTATTTTTGAGGGAGGAATAAGATTCTTGTTGGTATGTGATTGAGTTTCTTAGAGGCTTTAAGGTGGGCACCCAAACCCTTGGGAGGCATAAGTAGATCCCCATGTTTCTTTTCTCTTTCTTGGCTTGAGTATTGAGCCTTTGTGCTTGGGAAACTTGCATGTTGTTGTGATTTTGGTATTGTGTTTATTATGTTGAAATTTGCTTGAATGTTGATTATGGAATCCATGTAAAGTTTCCTTAGTTGTCTTATACCCCTTATTGTTTCATTGTTGGGGCTTGGGGCTAATGAGGAAGAAGACTTCTCCTCCTCATTGGATTATTGATTAGGTGAAGAGTGTTTCCTACTCCCCTATTTTGTTTTTGTGGTCAGATTTTGGAGAAGATGGTGGATCTCAAGTGAAGATTTGGTCATAGTTGCACTTGAAGAAAATAAGAGAGATCCCACTTTGTAAAATATTTTCCATGTTGTCTCCACTTAAGTGGAGGGCTTGTAACTTGCATTTTAAATTTTTTTAACTCCTTATAATGTGTTGTGAAAGGTTGATTTGTATTAAGCTTTCAAAATGTATGTATATTTGGAAAGTAGTCAAAAGAAATTGTATTTGTTACTATGGATATCCCTTTAACTTGTAAACTTTACCAAGAGTGTATTGAATGAAAACTTGTATTTTAAATAGGTTAGTTCTTGTAGAATTAAACTATCAAGTCTTGTATTATTAAGATGAAATAAGGACCTTGAAATGGTTTTGAAAATGAAATTGAAGCTCTCTCAATCTAATCTTATATTCAACTTAAAGTTTTTCCTCAAAAGCGTAATATGTTTCATTTTAAAAGATTGATGTTCTTGTTTGAAAATACACTTGTTTGCTTGAAATGGATGTCATTTATTCTATTGTGAAAGAAAGGAAATAGTTTCTTGTTTTTATTGAAAAGAGTAAGCATATTGAAAATATTGAAATTATAGTTACATCTCTTACTATGTTGTAGGAAAGAAAAATATATGTTTAGAATTTTTAGATAAGGAAAAAAATTTCTCATTACAAATTATATTACCTTGTTGAATAAGAAATTTTATTAAGTAGTTTCTTAATTTTACTTGTGAATAAGTAGAAAATTTCTAGTTACCTTACCTTGTATTTCACTATGCCATATTACTCTATTTTATCATTTAAAATAAGCAATACAAAAAAATGTAGATGTAGCTATACTTATGTTTAATTATATAAATGTATGTATATCTATTAACATATTATAAATATATATTTATATAAAAAATTAAATAGAAATATCTGCATTATACAATATATATATATATATATATATATGTGTGTGTGTGTGTGTGTGTGTGTGTGTGTTGATAAATAAAACAATTGTTTTTGCTTAAGTCATATGGCTTTACCCTACTGCATAGCAGATTGTGCATTTGTTGTATTGTAATATGTTTGGGGATCGGGGGGGCGGGAAGCGGGGTGAGGTCACCACATATATTTAAAACTTACCACAAAATGTATAATGCGACAGAGACTCAACTATATGTTGCCTATTTTCTTAAAACCCGTGGCCTATATTTTTAGTAATCATTGTGCATTTTTTTAGGAAGAGAAGTCGAAGTCATATGGAGGAACATATATTTAACAATCATATATATATATATATATATATATATATATATATATAAAATTAGTTCGGTTGTATATAAAATATATATTAAAAAACACAATAATATATGTATCTATATACATATATCATATATATGTATATATATACACACCCATGTTTTTACCATCTGTATATATATCACATTTAAACTAGATCTAAAAATGGGCAAAAATGCCCATACCCAAATAGGGAAAATGCAAATAAAATACAAAATAGCAAATAACAATGTGAGCAAACCCTAGGAGAGGGTTACAAATGAAATAAGCAATAAAAATGTGTATATCCATCCTTGAGCTTGAGTAAACTTCTTTGGCCTCCATTCTCCTTCTTCTCCCAAACCTACAAAATGAAAATGAGAAAATAGGGTAAAAGAAATGAATAAGAGCACCTCATAAGGATGTTTAGGGTTAGATTGAATACCTAAGATCCAAGGGCTCTAAATGAATCCATCTAATGGTGGAAATATGTTTTTAAATCAAATATATGTGTAATTTGTGAATGGGGCCACTAAAGGGGTGTTACGATGTTAGGATTAAGTGGTTACCTTTATTTCCTTAGTTAAGTGACTTTTATAAAGGCCTTGACTTTTGAAATTAATTAAATTGAATTTACACAAAGAAAACTAGACAATGTTTATTATAGGGATTAAATTTATTGAACTAAATTATAGGGTTAGGATAAGTTTGACCTTAGCCATAGGATATTAAGTCAATAAATGATATTAGAAATATAATATTAAATTAAATAAATTTTGTAACAAGGGTATCTGAACTAATGGCTTATATGAGTTAATTAATGAGAATTAACGGGGGACCTAGGAGGATTTAAGGGGGGGGCGAGGTCATCACGCCACCCTCACACCCATATATATTTAAACCTTGCCACAAAATGTATAATGCAGCCAACTCAACTATATCTTTACTATTTTCTTAAAACCCACGACATATATTCTTAGTAATCACTTTGCACATTTTTTTACTAATAACATATATTTAACATATATTTATATATATATATATATATAATTCGATATATATATATATATATATATATATATATATATATTAGGTTGGTTATATATAAAATATATATTAAAAAATATATATAAAAATATATATATATATATATACCTAAACCATCTCTATATATATATCACATTTAAACCAGATCTAAAATTGGGCAAAAATGCCCATACCCAAATAGGAAAATGCAAATAAAATACACAATAGCAAATAACAATATGAACAAACCCTAGAAGAGGGTTACAAATGGAATAAGCAATAAAAATGTGTATATCCATCCTTGAGCTTGAGTATACTTCCTTGGCCTCCATTCTCCTTCTTCTCCCAAACCTACAAAATGAAAATGAGAAAATAGGGTAAAATAAATAAATAAGAGCACTTCATAAGGATGTTTAGGGTTAGATTGAATACCTAAGATCCAAGGGCTCTAAATGAATCCATCTAATGGTTGTGAATCAACCCTACAAAAGTTAGGTGAAGATATTATGGTGGATTTTTTTAAAATCAAATATATGTGTAACTTGTGAATGGGGCCACTAAAGTGGTGTTAGGATGTTAGGATTAAATGATTATTTTTATTTCCTTAGTTAAGTGACTTTTATAAAGGCCTTGACTTTTGAAATTAATTAAATTAAATTTACACAAAGACAACTAGACAATGTTTATTATAGGAGTTAAATTTATTGAACTAAATTATATGGTTAGGGTAAATTAGACCTTAATCTAAATAGGATATTAAGTCAATAAATGACATTAGAAATATAATACTAAATTAAATAAATTTTTAAAATAATAATAATATCTTAACTAAAATGAAGGATTTATTAATCATGAAATAATTAAATCTAGTTAAAGGTTATTCCGTTGCAACCCGTTTAAACAAAAAAAAATTATTAACTAAATTTTCCTAACTAATTATTGGGTTTTGTGCGAGCAAAATTTGGGCATTACACTTGATATCAGAGCCATGGGTTCAACGTTTGGACCCTTGGGCACACTTGGGAACACATACGGCTAACCTCGTAAAACTTAAAACTACATCACACATAATTGCATGATATTTTAAAAACGTAGAAAACCTAGAAAACTAAAACAAAACCTAGATGATGATAAACTAACTCTCGTCTTGGTTTGTGCATAAGGCAACGATCCAGACAAGGGGATTTTTTTACATGTGGAGCAAGATATACCACATTGAGAGTAGGTAATTTCCATTATACTTCCATAGATACTACAGACATTATAGGATGTCAATGCAACTATATGAGGTGGAGCAGTAGGGGCACAACCTAGCCAACATGATAGAGAGCCATCACATGAGGCTCAACACCCTTCGAGACACAACAATGAGCATAAGGAAGAGAACTCCCACGTGGAGTCAACTAGAGAAGATTCATCTCAGAGGGACATGGAGATAGGGTTACATGACATAAAGATAGATCTAGGAGCACTAGGCCGAGGGATGAACATATAGAAAGACCTAGGGGTCAATAGTCATCAACTACAGATCATATTAGGGAGATCCTGAAGCTACACCCATCTCATTATTCTGGAGATACAAGAGGTTTTTAGGCTAAGGCTTGGTTAGTGAGCTTGAGTGGATGCTTTAAGATTTACCCATGTACTAGCAACACGAAGGCTCATGTTATGATTCATCTTCTGAGGGATGGAACAAGTGTTTGGTGGAGGACTGAGCAAAAGCTCCATGTGGAATCAGAGAAAATTACTTGGGAGATCTTTGAGGAATGGTTCAAGAGTAGATACATATCCAAAATCTTTATCCAATAAGGATAGATGAGTTTCATGACCTCCGTCAATCCATGATAACGATGAGTAGCAGTATGAGAGTCGGTTTCTGGACTTGCTTCAGTATGTCAACAACATTCAAGATGATCAAGTTAGGATTCACAAGTTCATCATGTTCCTGAACTTGGATTTGGGAGGCGCATTATGCATTCATTGTCTGCAGACCTTAGCGGAGGCCGTTGAGAAGGCCTACATTGCATAGGAGACTAGGGGTAAGACGCAACAAGCTAGAGATAGAGTGAGGAGCCAAATTCAACAATGCATGATAGTAGGTCGAGGGAGTTAGCTCCTCCTTCTCATGGTGGATATGGTTCAACATAGTCTTCTTTTAGCCCACCACAACATCCACCTTAGCATTAGCAACAACACACTCATCCATCGTTTAGACGTCCACAAAGATTTCATACTCAGAGAGAAGGAGTATGGGACCTTCTCCTAGAGGACCCATCAGGACAAAGGGAACACATAGAACTCAATCATCATGAGCTCATCTGTAGCGACCATAGTAGTCCATGGAAAGATCATCAAGATCCATGACACAAACCACTAGAGTACCTGTTGGAGCTGTATCTCATTGGAGGGGACCAGGTAGTTGTTATGGATGTGGTGTACTTGGACACCATTGGAGAGAGTGCCCTAAAACCCTAATAATAAGGGTAAGGAACTATTTTAGAGCATACAATTGGTGATATGGGACGTAGCCATCGGATTTATCTAATGGTTGAGAACTGCTAGGAAGAACATCAGGGCACAGTGATAGAGACTACATGTAGCATTGTTGTATCCCTACCTCTATATTGTTTGATTATGGCTCTTTTGATTCTTTTATTGCACTGTCATTAGTAGAGTGATGCAGGCTAGTGGTAGTTAGGTAGGGCCTTAGTTGGGATGTTGAGATAACTTCTAGAGCCAAGCTCACAGTAGACTACTTAGTTAAGGAGTGTGTAGTGGACCTAGGACCCTTCACCACTACCTTGGATCTTCATATCCTTCCTTTGGGTTATTATGGAGTTATCTTGGGAATGAATTGGTTATTTGTACACAAAGCTAGAGTTGATTATTACAGCAAGGTTATATCTTGTGTAGATGATTTGGGAGTTGAGTCGGTGATAGTTGGAGTTAGGAGACACATCTTTATTCACACTATTTTTGCTATGCAGCTTAAGCGTGTGTGTGAAACATGGGTGTTAGTTGTATGCTATTACAATTAGTGATAGGTTGGAGGATGAGGCTAGTGGACCTTCACTTGATGATCATCATATTTTGGGGAGTTTGCAGATTTATTTCCAGGTGAGTTACCAGGGTTACCTCCCCATGTGAGATAGATTTTCATATTGATTTAGTTCTGGGAGCAGAGCCTATCTCACACACTCCATATAGGATGACCACCCCTAAGTTATGTGATCTCAAGTTTCATTAGAGGGCCTTCTTCTTAAGAAATGCCTAATCCATCTTAGTGTATCTCCTTGGGGTGTACCAGGTGATTTTGTGAAGAAGAATGAGATATACTTACGGTTTTGTGTATACTACGAATAATTGAACAAAGTAATGATCAAGAATCATTACCCCCTTCCTCGCATCGATCATTTGTTTGATCAGATGAAATGGGAGATAGTGTTTTCCAAGATAGATCTTAAGTCTGGTTACCATCAGCTGAGGATTGCGGAGGTAGATTCCACAAGACAACTTTCTGTATGAGATATGACAATTAATAGTTCACAATTGTGCCATTCATTCTAACGAATGCCCCTGCAGTGTTCATGAGTTTTATGAACAAGGTGTTTAGGAATTTTCTAGACCACTTTGTACTCATGTTCCTTGATGATATTTTGATCTATTCCCACACGCGTGGGGATCACAACGAGCACCTTCGCCAGGTTCTACAATGTCTTTAAGAGCACCAACTTTACAGGAACCTAGAAAAGTGTGCATTTTCCAGACAGAGGTTCAGTATTTAGGCCCAATTATTTTTGGGGAAGGTATCACAGTCGATCCTTATAAGATTAGAGCTATCATGGAGTGGCCAACACCTACCAGTGTGAATGAGGTGTGTAGTTTCAAGGGATTGAAAGGTTATTATATGAGGTTTGTTCAGGATTTCTCTCGTATTACACATCTCATCACTTCCCTTCAGTGGAAAGGGAAGAAGTTTGTTTGGTCAGATAGATGTGAGCAAGCCTTTAGGACAACTGAAGGAATTCCTTACGACAACACCCATTCTAGCGAGTGTCGATCCACAAGGATATTTTTGTATATACAGATCCTTCTTTAGTAGGATTAGGAGGCATATAGATGTAGGAGATCTCGTGTAGTAGCCTTTGAGTCTCACAAAGTAAAGGATTATGAGCTCAATTATTTGACTCATGACCTAGAGCTTACAAAAGTTGTGCATGCTTTGGTTTGATGGAGATATTTCCTCTTAGGTAGGAGGTTCATTCTCAAGATAGATCACTTGAGTCTTCAGCACCTCTTCACATAACCCAATCGTAACACTTGTCAACGACGTGTTGACAATTTTTTCACTTGTGTAAAAATGGGCAACTCAAAACTTCATTACGATGGATAACATTGGTGAAGTAGACCTAAGCTAGGGAGGTTCTTTCAAAAATATTGTTACTATTGAATTAATTAATGATTACATGAAATTTGCAGCTATGTGTGCTGTTACAAAATGTAACAGATCACATAGTCTACAATTTCATGACTATCTTCAATAAAAGAACACAAATCCCCGAAGGAAAGTTGTGTTATCTTGATGAATACATCAAATTACAGAATAGATGAAGTGTTAAGTTTTGGAACATCAATCATAATTGCATATTGCAACAATAAGAGTTCATTGCTAGATGTTACAGGTATTCTTTAATATTTTCCTTCATGATTAATACATTCAATTATATTATTGAGTTGTTTAATTCATCATACAATCCATACAAAAAGCATAAATGCAGAAATAAATACACAATTCAATTTTAGAATTCAATGTTTTATTCATAAGGAATTTCAAATGTTCCCACACAAGTCATGGGATGTAACTGAAAAAGTAAATTACAACTACTAAAATAAGAGGTACATATGCATGAAAGATAAAATAGAGGAGTATGAATGAACCCATCATTGCCTTGGGGTTTCTTCTTCGGTTGATGCATCTCCATCTTTAGATTTGTTCCTTCTTCATCTTCATTGCTGAAAGCACTATACCTGAAAAGAAGAAAAGAGAAAAAACTATCAGTTATGAGCTCATGGTTAATCCATATTCCTATACTATCCTAATTCATGCAGATGAATCTCTTAACAAAAGAGATATAAATTACATGAAGATCAAAGGCACTACTGATAGAAGTACTTTTTTGTAAGCAGCATACATGATTTACTTGACTCAAAAGAATGAGAGAGAAGAAAAGAAAAACCATGGACATAAGAGAGGCCAAAAAGCCTAAATATTTTCTAACTATTTTCTTAAGTGTGCAGGTATAGGTTGCAGTCAAGAAGAAATAAATCATGTTTTATAGTCCTCACTATAGATAAAGATTACAAAGTTCAATGACTTCTATCCTATGGTACATGAAGTAGATAAGTCATAAGTACATACTTGGTAAGAAGGAAGAATGCAACTCAAAGTTCAACAACTATTCTAGAAATAGAAGAAGTTACAGTACAGATCAGAAGAAAGACTTGTAAATAAAAGTACATGTTTCAGAATACAACTCGAAGATGAAGCAGAAGAATCATAATTTAAAAGGTTGAAGTTAACTGAAAGATAAGATTATAGCTGAAACAAAATGAGAAAGAGATATGGGAAAATTTGATAGGGCTTCACCATGTAAAATGGACATTTATAATTTTCCAGCATACATACTAAGTTGTAATAAACATCAAATATAATATTTAAGAAGAAAATAAATGGAGCTATACTTTCAGTCACTAAACTAAAGGACTTTGGAGCATTCATTATAGCTTAACAACTGAATAAAATGAAGTTTCAAGATAATCTTACAAAGTTCATCCATCCTAAAATTGTAGTTTTCAAAATGAAGCAAATATGAGTGCACATAAATGCTACAATATCAAAGAAGTATAGCCATTTAAGCAAAGTAACAACCAGCTATAACATGGAGTTAACTTTAAAATTTGTTCAACAACTAGAGTTGAGGTTCAACTTTGAAAGAATCAGATCAAGAAATGATAAGGATCAAGCTTATTACAGCCAACTAAAGGAGAAAACATAAATTCTCAAATGTTATAGTAGTCAGGAGAGCTAGGTCAACCATTGAAAGGAGATAAGCATTGCACAAATGAACAAACCAAGAAGTTGCAAGCTAATGATTAAATCCAGATTCAGAGTTTTTCAAGGATTTTCAACACAGGTTCAAAGTAGAAATAAGTCAATTCAAGTAAACAACCCTCAGCAACGGTGTCTGCAAGATGAACATAAGGCTCCAAAATAGGGAAATATTGGAGTTCTAAATGCAAAAAAAAAAGATTATTGTAGATGAAATCCAATTAGTAAAGATTATCTATAGAGGAGCTCAAGTCTCCAAGAAGATCCAACATCAAGTTCCATGATGATAATCTCATTTCACTTTGAAGCATGATACAACAATACCCACACCTCTACCTTGCTATTAACATCATCAATTACTTCAAGTTCAAATTTTCAAGACAGAAAGGAGTTTTCAACTTTCAAAGTACAAAGTATATTTTGGCTCTAAATATGCACAGGAGGTAGGAAATAGATCAAAATAAACAGACAGAAATACAGAAACCCCAATAATGGCATCTGAGAAAATGGGATTTTCTCCTCAAAATGGCTCGAACCAAATTAAATATAAACGAGTATACCTAGAACTCAAGAGATTCTTCACGAATTGCAGAGATTAAAACAATGTCACTCTAGAGCCCTAAATCTTCATGATGGTGCCTTTCACTACTAGAAACTCTCAAAGTTTAGAAAGGTGAAAAATAACAGAAGAAAAAAAATACCACAGGGGGAATAAAGCATAGATTATCCCATGATATCAAATCACAGCAACCCTTCTCGAACACTGCTAATAGAAATAATGCAAAACCCAGATTTGGAGAAGAACGAAAAGTAATAGAGAACAACAATAGCCATAATTGCAATCAAATGGCATTTTTATGCAAGATAGTGAATACCCATAATGGAAATTGTTTAAAAAACCCTCCACGATCAATCAAGGTAAGCTAACATGAAGAATCACGAAGACCATGAAAAAATAATATAGACCAACTTCAAGTAAAACAGAAGTTCTTCTATTTTACGACACCCATTGAAGGTAAATCTAGCTCACACCAGGATTCAAAAGCCACTTACCTTGTTATAATGGCTATAGAGAGTTCATGCTCAAAAATCATGACCATGGCTGAACCATTTGAGATCTTCCAGTGGGGAGAAAACAAAATGTAAAAGACCAGGGCTTGCGAATGTAGAGAACTCGACCTTCAAGCGAGCTTGAAATATTGCAGTCAAGACATAAAGCTTCATACTCTAGAAATGGCTCGATTATGAGGAGAAAAATAATACAAACTGAAGATTCACAAGCTTAAAGTTCACAACAACGGAGGAAAACCCACAACCACATTTCTCGGAAGCTCTACAAGGCGAATACAACTCAGAGCCTTGAACTCCAACCATGGTTTCGAAATCCAAATCCACAAATCTCGAGAGAAAATAACGGTGTCTACCAAGAAAACCTCGCAGAGCTCAAGAAGAAAAAATGACGGCCACTTCAAGGTAAAATCTTGTAAATGAACTGAATAAAGCTCAAATAACCAGAAAATGCTCAAAAACTGCAAAAAAGAGTAACGAGAGATTAAAACTAATGGCATCGAGAAAATTTTTTGCCAAGGCTTCACCCACAGACTAAAAATCCAAATGAAGTGATCATTGAGTTCAAATGACCTTTACCATCTGAGCTGGAAGAGTTGAGTTAATGGAACTCAACCACAATTAAAACATCATTTCAATAATGGCAAGATCAACGTCCTCAGTTTGATCTCTTAAAATCAAAGCAAACCATCACGGTTGGTTCCTACCAACCACATTCAATGTAGGCTAGAAAATCCAAATGAAGTGATCATTGAGCTACAAATCGAAAATGATCTTTACCATCTGAAACCCTAACTTAACACGAGTTAGATGAGCATGAGTTTGCCAAGGGGTGAGTCATCGTCTAAACCAGCCCGTATTATTTTAAAATCATTGCATTTGACATGTAAAAAGGGATCTTGACTATATTCCAAGCACCATGATGAAAAGTTGACCAAATAATGTTCATACAATAATCTCCCAAAAGGTAAGGATAGTCTTATTATAATCAAATTAAAAGCCATCAAGTGGTTGGTTGGTCATTACCAATCAAAGGTGGTTGAGTATGGCATGCTGGCCTTTTACAAAGTGCCCCCATATATATGTTTAAAACCATGGAAATGTCCCAAGTCTACAAGAAGGCCAAACTCAACAAAGACAAGTGCACCTAGGTTAAGTGCACCAAGTTGATTGATAAGACAAATAGGGTCATCCGTGGATTAGCTATACATGCACTCTAAATTAGAAAAAATTATATAAATATGAATCGTAGCATTCGGAATCTAGTTTCTAAAATACTAATTTTTGTAAAAAACGGACAAGTTTAGCTATATTAAACACTTAAAATTATATGACTTAGTTTTTTTTTTTTTAAAAAAACTTATAAGATTGTAGTCCGTTTGCCCGCATTTTGGATGACCAAATCTTGTTATTTTTTTTTCCTTTGGTGAAACGTTAGATGTAGTTGTCTATCTTGGGATGGATTTTATTTTGTATTTTTTTTAGCAATATTTTTTTTTTTATGATTTTTTCCGTGAAAGTGGTCTGAAAATATTTAGAAAATGGAGCGCTTTCCGTTTGCCCGCCATAACTATATCAAAAAATATCGAAATCAATTTTTTTTTTTTTTTAAGGTGTATAGAATTTGTCCACGCTTGGGATGGTATAATTTTTATCATATTTTGATAAGCGAAACAAAAATTACAGTCTTAAACGTAGACATGAACATTCACGGGAAAAAATGTCTTAAGGACCTATTGTTAGTAATAAATTATAAAATGATATTTATCTTATTCTATTCACTTTAAAAACAATATTTTTACAAAGCTAAGAGTCTACCCTACGTGATGGCACCATTTTTGTGAAATGTTTTCAGTTTTTAGCATGGTTCAAGTCTTTGGAAGAAGCGATTTGAGGTTTTTGACCTTTTGCACTTCATAATGACCTTCCATAGCTTTGGTTGGGGAAAAACAAAGATTTTCGAGGCTTAGGTTCGGAAAATAGCTCCGCGATCGCGGTTTTTGTAAAAATACCGAGCGTGATTTATAAAGCGCTCGCGGTTTATAAAGCGCTCGCGCTTTATAAAAAGCGCTTTCGCGCTTTATAAATCATATTTACACACATCCCAATATCACGAATTACCATGTGATTTTTACTCTCGACCTTACCGTATGAATTCTTGTGAAATTCTGTGTCTTTTCGAGGCACGTTTTTATCACCGAAAGCAAAAACATCATGGGAGACAAAAAACGAAGTCAAAAAAGGAAGTCATTAAGTAAAAAAACACCAGACGAATTAGAGGCCAACAAAATTGAAAATGCTGAGCGAATGCGGAAACTTCGTGAATCTAGAAGAGGTTCATCTTGATCCCAACTCTGTAAGCAATGAAGAACTAGGTAATGTTTCTCTTTGTCATGATGTTGAAGTTGAATTAAATACTCGTGATGAAGAAGTTTTTACTGTCAATGTTGAAGAAGAATTAAATACTCATGATGTAGCAAATGTTGAAATTGAAGGAGACAATGAAAATGTGAATAAGGAAATTCATGTTGAAACTATAGACAAGCAAAATTTGACAAAAACACCTCCTAAGTTTTACATAAGAAACCTAATTTTTGATTGAAATTGATGAAAACATTTTGAAACCAATGTCGACAAAACTTTACGAATGACAAATCGGAAGAAAAGCCACTTTGAAATTTGGGATAATCATTTTGAAATTTTAAATGATTCCCAAAGATGTCGATTGTTAGTTAGTTTGATGAAATTGATTAAAATGAGACCTACATTAAACACCTTAGGATTGATGACATCTAACATACGTGGTCAAACCTCTACAATTGTTGAAAACCTTCATGATGCATATCACACTTTGTTGGTGTCGAGAGAGCGCTTGGCTAGGGATAGTAATATTGTGCGTCGTGTACTTGCTTTACTAGTGTTGTAAGTGAATCAATAAAAAAACAACGTTTGATTACGCAAACAAGTCGAATGTTGCAAGTTAATCGAAAAACTCTAATGAAAGCAATTGAAAGGCGTAATATCCTTGATCACTCAATAATGTCGATTTTTGGGCATTTTACTGCTAGAGCACGCGTAAGGACAAAAATAATTCGATCTTTATAAGAGAAGTTGTTATTAAATTTTGGCATGATAACACTAGAGTTTCACCTAATACTGAGAGATGTTATAAAGCGGAGAGTTGGTTCTACTAATCGTGAACCACATCCAAAGCATTTCTTAGATATGACTCAAACTCAATTTTTTCGTAAGTTTGAACAAGAGAATCTGGAAATTAAAATTAGTCAACGTTTTTTTGAAATGTTGAAACCATTCTATGTGAAAATCAACCATGCTCGCACCACTTGTTGTTGTAGGCAACATGTTGAATTTGCGATGCATTATGCTAAATTTTTACGTATTCGTTCTATTTTTCATTCTGAAACTATGTTATCTGAATGTGGTGTTCAAGTTCCACCAATATCTTCTAGGGATTTCATTCCTACTATATTTTGTGAAAAAGAAGTTGGACAATTTTTTTATAGTCAGGATTGTTTAGATGGAAGTTGTAGTACATGCGGCGGATTACCTAAATTGGAAAGTTGCATCCATGAACAAATTGAAGGTACAATAGGACATAATTTAGTTGAATTTGATAAATATAAATCAGTTGCATACCAGTTGAAAGATGGAAAAGAGTCGAAACGGTGTGAGCTAGTTACAGAACAAATGCCCATTTTTCAATTTATGACAAAATTTAAGGATGAAATTGTTTATGAGTATGCGAGGCATACACATAGAGCTCGATGGTTGGATGAACAATTCAAGCTATGCAAAGACACATTTCCTATTGGTACTATTGTTTCAGTGGTCGATTTTGCAGAGAATTACACATTGCAACCACAAATGGAGGTTCAATCGCAATATTACAACTCAGTACAAGTTGCCATTTTTGTGCATATAGCATTTCTACATTCTCCTGACAGTCTAGAGAATGATCGAAAATTTTAAGAGAGTACCACTTTTATATCCGTGATGATCGTACTCATTCTCTTTGAATTTGTGCAAGGGTGTTTCCGGTTATTTTATGGAAACTTGTGTGATAGGGACATCCACTTGAAACAACATTATATATGGTCGAGATAATTGCACGTCTCGGTTTAAGAATGCACGAATGTTTTATTGGATGAGCGAGAATGCATGTCAAGATGGGTGTGCAACATATTTGGAGTTTCATTTGAAATTTGGACATGGAAAAGGAGAGCATGACGGTGCGGGGGCATGTGTGAAAAGAGCTCTTGCGAGAAGAGTTGAAGTACAAAGATGGTGCTGAATTAAAAGATGCAAAAAGCATAGTGGAATGGTGTACTAACAACATGGCCCGAGGTTCTCAAGAAAATTCCACAGTTTGCAGATTTTTTTGGTTGATAGAGGAAAAACATATTGCTAACTACGAGGATTGTATGACACTCACTTTGGGTCCAGTGATATGCACTCATTTTGTAGCTCGAGCCAGCTTTACTTCGTGGGCCGTATGGACAAGAAAGTTGACATGTTTTTGTGCATCTTGTATCGAATTTGTCACTGCTGAGTGTGATTCACAAGAATGGGTGGAAGGATGGATTTGTAGGCCTCTAACTCCGCTTCCTGTTATCGACCTCCTGAAGCATTACAACTTGTTTACTGCGATGAAGTTCTGACATCCAAGGACTTTGTGAAATTTCGATTTTGGTGCGACAAGGTATTTATCCAGTTATTTATTTAATTTTTGTATTGAGTTATGTCCATTGAAATTTTAATATGTAATTTAAATTTGAGTTTTTCAACCTTGGTTATTTTTTTGTAGGACATGTGTTTGCAGTAATTGCGACAGAAGACAATGAAGAAGGAACAGACTATTTCTTATGTCGTTGCATCGAGGAAAGAAAAGTTGACTTCTCCTATTATAGATGGCGAAGAGATTGAGTATCCTACAGGGTCAGTGGTAGTTACTGGAACTTGGCTTCGACGGTATCCATTAAAAAACTCCTCTGTTTGGGTGTTTGAAGACTTTGAGACACACAGGAAAATACTCTTATATTCACATCTAGTTCTAGCGACAAATATTCAGTTGTATAGATATCGAGGAAGACCTAATAACAAGATTCTTTGGAAGGTTCGAAGTCGAGATCATGAAGCAATCTTATGCTGCTTTATTGAGTAGATCCGATCGATGGTTCATTGGAATGAATTTACAATGCTCATGTCTGGTATATATTTAATTTCAAGTTTCAATTTATATAGCGTATATATATATATATATATATATATATATATATTTTTTTAGTTTAAAGATCTAGATTTAAGTTTGAATATATTTTATTTTAAATTTGTGTATTTTGTATGTCATGTATATAGATCTAGTATATGGTTTTGATTTGAAACTTAAATTTCTTTGACTAACAATTTTATGTTTAGGTTAGTGGTGCCAGAAAAGCTTCCACCTTCACGTGGTTGGTATCGTTAGTAGAGAATTTTAAATTCTCGAAGCTAAGAGAAGCTTGAACATTGTTTGAAAAATTTGTAAATTTTGAAAAGTCAAGTTTGTAAATTTTGAAAATATTGTAAATTTTGAAAATGTTGTAAATTTTGAAAAAGTTGTAAATTTTGAAAAAGTTGTAAATTTTGAAAAACTCCTCTAGGTGCCACGGAGTCCGAGTAGTCACTCGTCGAATTTGAACGATATTTTGGTCTGGGGCTCTTAAGGGACTAAGCCCGAGCAAGTAGCCGGAAGCAACGACCCTTTCGCGCACCAAACACCACCTCCTCTAGCGTTCACTGGCCACCCGGACGTGCCGGCGGGCGGTTTGGTGCCACGGCCCACCGTTTGCAAAATACGACGTTTGTGACCTTACTTGGCTCTCCAACTTGCACTATTTCGCGCGTTTGCAAACATTAGGACAGCGAGCACGAAATGAGAAGGAAAAAAATGAGAGAGGCTATTGTAGAGGGTCCGTATGCCGAGGTGTCGGATCGAGGCGAGAGGCCTCTCTAGGTGCCACGGTCAGAGTAGTCACTCGTCGAATTTGAGCGATATTTTGGTCTCGGGGCTCTTAAGGGACTAAGCCGAGCAAGTAGCCGGAAGCAACGACCCTTTCGCGCACCAAACACCACCTCCTCTAGCGTTCACCTAGCCACCCGGACGTGCGGCGTAGGGCGGTTCGGTGCCACGGCCCACCGTTTGCAAAATACGGCGTTTGTGACCTTACTGGCTGGCTCCTTTGCACTATTTCGCGCGTTTGCAAACATTAGGACAGCGAGAGCACCCCGAAATGAGAAGGAAAAAAATGAGAGAGGCTATTGTAGAGGGTCCGTATGCCGAGGTGTCGGATCGAGACGAGGCCTCTCTAGGTGCCACGGTCAGAGTAGTCACCGTCGAATTTGAGCGATATTTTGGTCTCGGGGCTCTTAAGGGACTAAGCCGAGCGAAGTAGCCGGAAGCAACGACCCTTTCGCGCACCAAACACACCACCTCCTCTAGCGTTCACTGCCCACCGGACGTGCGGCGCGGGCGGTTCGGTGCCACGACCCACCGTTTGCAAAATACGGCGTTTGTGACCCTTCTGGCTGGCAAACTCACACTATTTCGCGCGTTTGCAAACATTAGGACAGCGAGAGCACCCGAAATGAGAAGGAAAAAAAAAATGAGAGAGGCTATTGTAGAGGGTCCGTATGCCGAGGTGTCGGATCGGAGGCCTCTCTAGGTGCCACGGTCAGAGTAGTCACCGTCGAATTTGAGCGATATTTTGGTCTCGGGGCTCTTAAGGGACTAAGCCGAGCAAGTAGCCGGAAGCAACGACCCTTTCGCGCACCAAAACACCACCTCCTCTAGCGTTCACCTGCCCACCCGGATGTGCCGGCGTAGGTAGGTTTGGTGCCACGGCCCACCGTTTGCAAAATACGGACGTTTGTGACCTTACTGGCACTGGCTCCATTACTACACTATTTCGCGCGTTTGCAAACATTAGGACAGCGAGAGCACGAAATGAGAAGGAAAAAAATGAGAGAGGCTATTGTAGAGGGTCCATATGCCAAGGTGTCGGATCGGGCGAGGCCTCTCTAGGTGCCACGGAGTCAGAGTAGTCACCGTCGAATTTGAGCGATATTTTGGTCTCGGGGCTCTTAAGGGACTACGCCGAGCAAAGTAGCCGGCAGCAACGACCCTTTCGCGCGCAAAACACCACCTCCTCTAGCGTTCACTGCCCACCCGGACGTGCCGCGTAGGCGGTTCGGTGCCACGGCCCACCGTTTGCAAAATACGGCGTTTGTGACCTTACTGTTTGCTCATTGCACTATTTCGCGCGTTTGCAAACATTAGGACAACGAGCACCAAAATGAGAAGGAAAAAAATGAGAGAGGCTATTGTAGAGGTCCATATGCCGAGGTGTCGGATCGAGGCGAGGCCTCTCTAGGTGCCACGGTCAGAGTAGTCACCGTCGAATTTGAGCGATATTTTGGTCTCGGGGCTCTTAAGGGACTACGCCGAGCAAGTAGCCGGAAGCAATGACCCTTTCGCGCACCAAAACACCACCTCCTCTAGCGTTCACCTACCCACCGGACGTGCCGGCGTAGGCGGTTTTGGTGCCACGGCCCACCGTTTGCAAAATACGGCGTTTGACACCTTACTGTTTGCTCAGCTCTCATTGCACTTTATTTCGCGCGTTTGCAAACATTAGGACAGCGAGAGCACCCGAAATGAGAAGGAAAAAAATGAGAGAGGCTATTGTAGAGGGTCCATATGCCGAGGTGCCAGATCAGATGAGGCCTCTCTAGGTGCCACAGAGTCTGAGTAGTCACTCGTCGAATTTGAACGATATTTTGGTCTCAGGGCTCTTAAGGGACTAAGCCGAGCAGAAGTAGCCGGAAAGCAACGACCCTTTCGCGCACCGAAACACCACCTCCTCTAGCGTTCACCTACCCACCGGACGTGCCGGCGTGGGTGGTTCGGTGCCACGGCCCACCGTTTGCAAAATACGGCGTTTGTGACCTTACTGTTTGGCTCATTGCACTATTTTGCGCGTTTGCAAACATTAGGACAGCGAGAGCACGAAATGAGAAAGAAAAAAATGAGAGAGGCTATTGTAGAGGTCCATATGCTTGGTGCGGATCGAGATGAGGCCTCTCTAGGTGCCACGGTCAGAGTAGTCACTGTCGAATTTGAGCGATATTTTGGTCTCGGGGCTCTTAAGGGACTACGCCGAGCAAGTAGCCGGAAGCAACGACCCTTTCGCGCACCAAAACACCACCTCCTCTAGCATTCACCTGGCCACCCGGACGTGCCGGCACAGGCGGTTCGGTGCCACGACCCACCGTTTGCAAAATACAACGTTTCCTTATTTATTTAAATTAAATTACAATGATGACTTGGTTGTTATGTTATACATTTGTTGTCATCTTGTCCTTGGTAGGATGATATACATCCAGGGCTATGAGTGTGATCTAGGATGTGGTTAGTTGTATTCAGATGTGTGTCTAGAGTATGACAAAAATTAGGTATGAGTATTTTTATCTAGTGGATATACGGTGCGAGATAGATCAAGAAGGCGCCTATGGTTGTTAAAACAATGCATAAATGAAGTGTATATCAAAATAAGTACAAAATTCTATATTTCCAAGTTCCCAAACCAAATTTTGGGTACTAAACATTTATATCTTAATGAATTCAACACTACATGACACTTTTACTATTGCACATGTGCACCAATTAAATTACAACCCTTTTGATCAGAATATTTTAGTGAATTTTATATATTAAAGATATCCTAAAAATTGACACAAATACACATTATATCCAGCATGGTGTTCTATATGGCATGGCATGGTGTTATATCCTAAGTAAATTGTTTCTCTCATATTTGTTTATCAGATCAAATTTATAGCCTTACATCAACACCACTTTTTTGTTAACATAGTAATATAATTGGTTTGAATTGAGCATCCAATATTATAAATAAGGTGTGGAAGTTATGGAATCAATATAATAATTCATATTTTTAGAAGTGACATGTAAACAAAATAAAAAACTAGAGAAAAATAATGAGAAAAATAAAAAGTAATCAACCTACAAAAAATATCCAACATGTAAAACTACAAATGATTGAAGAGAGGGAGAGAAGCAATATTTCTCACATTTAAAAAATATCCAACATGTAAAACTACACATTTATTGACTATGCTTAAAGCATCTTTCTCACTCCCAAATTCTAAGTCCGCCATTTCATTACTTTTTCTTCATGTAAATTGGTACCTCAAGAATCAATGCACGTTATACATAGCACATCTCTAGTTACTAATACTTAAGTTGGCTTGATATAGAGCTAACAATATTGTTTTAGTTTGAAAAATAAAAATTCAAAATGCCCATGGCACGAAATATACCACAAATAATAATCAGAAAGATACTAGAAAATATATAACTAGAAGTAATACACTAAATCCACCGAACAGAGATCAAAACCCACTTTCTCAGAGTTAGCAATAATACCAAAATAACCAAATTTATAGCCTTATTTAACCAACACACATGGATATATATATATATATATATATATATATATATATATATAGAATCAAATAAAGTGTGCTCCAGACGCGCACGTCTCTGAAAATATATATGTACATGTATAAGTTCATAATGTATGTATACATCTCGAACTAAGCACGTGTCATAATGTACATATGGGACCACATGCGGTCGCAAAGGCTAGATATATATACTGATGGAATTGTGAATAGATGTACTCATGACCACATATATGTGGCATCCAGTGGACTATAAATCTACTCATGAAACATCTTCCCTCTCTTCGCCTGCTTTAGAAGTAGCACGTCCACGACACAGGGATGTAGTGGAGGAGATGCCACTACGGATTTCATCCGTGTGGTCTAGGTGTCTCAAGCATGCACTGCTGACCTAACTTTGCACATTCATAAACAACAAGTTTTTAACACCCAAAATTTTAAAATACCTTGAAATTTAGAAACTTGTACAATTTAGTTAAAATGCATGTGCGATCTTACCATGATGTCATGATCCCTATCGATTTGTTGTTGTGCGTCGCGGGGACAACAATAGACTCACGAGGGTAAGCTACATACAAATAATTAATTTTCAAATTAAATATTTCACACATATATATACCTACAAAATTTGATATTGTAGATTTAAGTTTAATAAGAAATAATGAACCTCCAAAATTTAACAAATTTAAAAAATTGTGTACCTCGGTTAGTGGATTTGCGAGATCTTGTGGCGGTATCTACGGCCCACCTCCACGATCTGCATATGTGGAGGAGTCTCTGTGCTAGATCATAAGCTATACAAAAAACATGTACAAATCAATTTATTAAAATCTACTTAAGAGCTATACAAAAAACATGTACAAATCAATATTTAGTTACTCAAGAAAGAATAAAAATACATTATTAAATTTTATCTTCTATTTAGGCTAAATACATAGGATCTATAAATGTTAGCACGGAGGCCATCTATCTTCATAAGATTTTGACAAACTTTTGTATTTAATCTAGGTAACCCATAGTCATCTTCTATGACAATTAGAGCATCATTCAAATTTGAAGAACTTTTAAATCTAACATCACCAGACCAAACATATAGATCAGACGAAGAGTAGACTAGAGTTGTATATCCTTGGTGGGCAAGTGTGTTGCAAATATATAGATTATAATGCACTATTTATATGTATTTGTGTCCAAAGGTAGCTGAGTTTGAGTTTTGGTGCACGAGCCTAGAGGATCTTACTTGTGTGTTATCCCTTTGGAAATAAAGAACATAACCTCCTTCCACCTTGCTGGCTTAGAGATCTTTATTTCGGGTTTTTATGTCCACGGAATTGTCCACCAACTTCGTGCACTTACCCTGTCAAGCGGTTGGGAGTCTGACTACCCAGGGTGGTCTAGCATCAAACACACACATATTTTTCTCCTTTGGTTTTTTAATGCTTTGATGAAGGGTTTTGTAAGTTATTAGGGTTTCTACTTTACTGTTGATCATTACAGGTCATCTCGATGTTGTGTGAAAAAGAGCAACACAATGATCACACAATTTCTAAACAAGCAAAGCACTAGAAAGTTGAGAGCTCAACTACCTTATGATCTAAGACTGTAAATTCCTTGTATTAGACTGTACAACTACTACATAGACCATACATATCATGTATGGTCTTGAACCTACATGTTTTCCAGTTCTATAATCTTCTTTGTAGAATCTAAAGTCTTATCTTCTCCTGCTCCGCTACCTGTCACATCTAGCTCATCCCAGAATCTTCCTAAACAAGCTAAGTTTCTCTCCCCTCTTGTATATTGATAAAGTTATTGTTTATCACTTAGTCCATTTCAAGTTGGAATGAATTATTTTTGTCATGCTTAATTGATGTTGGAAGTTAATTAGATAATAATTGTCTACCTGTTTATAATCCTTGTACCTTTTTCAGTAGAAATTTTAAATAAGGGTATAAATATGACCAATACATTATAGCTCCTCAAACCCATTATGAGGTGTGGCATAATATATAATAGAATACAAGCCCTTGATTCATCCCTCACACATGGAAACATGCACAAATTTAGCTCATGTTTGATCTATGGGAAGAAACATGGATAACTTCAAACTGGTAGTTTGTTGTTGTTATGGGTACTCTTAAGGAATCAAATGGTCCAATGTTTCTTCTTAATTTTATTAGAGTGAGAATAGAGGATCCTTGAATTTTCCAAGGTCACCCTACTAGGTTTTAGTGAATGAATATTTATATATGACCAATCGTTAGATTTCTTACTCAACAAACCTAAAAGTACTACCTAGGTTGACTAAGCCAAGTAACCCTTTTGAAAAAGTTAATATTAGAAGTGTATGGGATAGGTTCGTAGGGGGTGGATAGGTTGGAGTTTAACTTATCCTAAACCTACAAACATGTCCATGATGTCTAATAAATTAGGTCTGAGACACATGGAGGATTATGCATATGTTCAATAACATGTGCAGTGATTTGTGAGGGGTTGGGATGGAGAATACTTGTTATCTAGTAGAAGCGAAGTGGATATAGAGTGAGACATTTCCTTAAGTTGTTCAAGTTATGTGTGAATGAGATATATATCATTATAGTTGTAACACACGTCATGTTTCCAAGTGTTGGGAATACATTTAGGTACTACAAATTACCCCCATTTCAATATAGTATTGATAAATGTTGGATTAATAGATAAGAAACAAGTAAATACAAACCTCACTTCTTGATCATACAATGATGTTGTAAATTCTTAAATCTCAGTACACCAATCCATATAAAACTTATAATCATATGGAAAGGACGCATAGATTTTTTTAGATAAAGGGTACAAGAGGATTTAATAACCTTTTTTACATTTCTTCATCACTCTTATCATTCATTTTGATTACGAGTTGATCGCTTCCACCTTGTCAAGTATCTTTTCCTTCGTGACTCATGGTGTTACATATCTAGAGGTAGTTATTGAGAATCAAGATATAGTCTAGGTAAATAAGTAGATATGGGAAGATATCATTTTACATTGGATTGAGAAGTTCATCATGTACAAATAATATACCTATGACAGTGCAGTACGTGTCATTATTTTGGATGTTGGGAACATGTAGACCATGTGTATCCAGTTTAGTACTACAAACGAGACATAAGGGAATTTATCAACTGGCCCGAGAGGATCAAGAAGATCAAGAGGATTGGGTCAGTAACCACCTAGAAAAAATACTTATGAGATTTCTATTTCTGGATCTAGAGGATAGGGTCCACATCCATAATAATCACTTAATAATCCTCTTCACCTAAAGTAAGCACCTCAAGTCTATTATGACATGTATCTCCAATTACAAAAATTTTAGAGGTATTGAAAATGCGGCGAGCATGTGTGTACAAGTGTGAGATCTTATGGTATTCTAAGCAAATTACAACTTTATATATGGTAGCTGTTGTATGTATTTTATATACGTTGAGTATAAGAAAGTGAAACTCATGTACACAGAGGTCCAAGAATTAGAAACAAAGTGTAAAGAGATTTGTAACTAACCTGCGTAAAACTCATGCGAGGCATGCCAGTAGCTTCAGTTCCCTGAGCAGATGATGACCCGCCAGGCTCCTGTGTATAAAAGAGAAAAATATTAATACATGTACAACATACACGTGAAACAAATTATAATAATAATCTAGTGCAATTAAATGATTTATTAAAAATGTAAGTTTGTACAACTTGAAACTTACGTTTGAAACACGCCCAACCCATGATAGCTAGCATGTCAACCGGATGTTTCCTTCACCGGCTCTTGCTATTTAAAATAAAATAAAAAATTAGTTTTTTACATGTATGTACATGACGTACAATCATATATATATTAATATCTCAAACATGTGAATTAAACTATTGTACATATATATATTATTTAAATTTATTTAAAATTTACCTGTGAAAGACCAATATCAGTGGCTCCAGTTCCAAAAACATTCCCCAGCATCTCATCTATAGAAAAAAAATCCTGTGAACCAGCAAATGATGTCTCGCCTGCAGTGCATACGGCACCACATGATCCACGGTGGTGTGGTGCACTAAGCCCAGCGCCTCCACCAACATCACCGGATGCGATCTGGGTGTTATCTTTGGGTGAGAGTGTCGATGAGCTCCTCGTGCATGCGATGTATCAATCTCCACAACCTCCTTCAGCTTGTAGGAGGGATAAGCTGAAGGCGAGTGGGGTTTTGGGGCATGGGGATCTAGGGCGACCTACGCGTGCACCGGAGTGCTGCTGCACGTGCGAGCCACCTCCTCGACCAAAAAAGTCGAAAAGTCAAAATAATTCGGGACCTCATTGAGCACAAACTCACAATATAATTTCTTCAAAAATAAAAGAGGAACCTCATTGTTGTTGCATGGTGGATAATCAAAACCATCCACCATCGGTCCCAAAAATTGTTTTTGATTCTATCATCATGGCACCCGATGGATTGGGAACCGTTTGCAAGTAGCTGCGGGGGGCATTGGTTACAGGGTCGATAAATAATGCACAAATGAGGTCTTTTCCAATTTTTTTGTCTTTGGCGGCCGCATGAGATAGTTTATCCGCATACCACCACCTACGAGTCACTTAAAGGTGTTCCATCTATGTATTTGGTTGGTTGCGGACTCGACTTTCGCCAATCAATGTTTGCGATGTATTGGCTAAAGTCATGCGGGATGGATTTGTAGCATGATTTTGTCTTATAGTTTGAATTAGGTTCTCATGACAATTTTATTTTCTTGGATTCTTCCATGATATTATCTTGCGTTCTGTTGGCTCAGTGGGGACAGAAGGAGCCACGGGGGCGGATCTATGTTTGGAGGAGGGTTTTGAGGAATGTTCGGAGGGTTTTGAGGAATGTTCGGTGGGTTTTGAGGAATGTTTTGACGGTTTGCATGAGCCCGAGCTTGCCGACCAACTGATAAAACAATAAAATTGTATACATAAACAAACAATTCACAAAACCCATGAAAATGCCAAAAAAACCTAAAATGCAAAAAAACAACCTAAAATGCAAAAAAATGATTACTGATCGGGGACTTACCTCCTCGTCTTGGCGGCATGGTTGAATCTATCACTATCAGGAAGTCCGATGAGCAATTTTGAGATAGTATTGAAAGTGCGAGTGAACGTTTAGGAAAAGTCGCGGTTCGAAATGAAAATTAGGAAAATAACGAGTCGCGGGAAATTTTGTCTCGAGTTCGCGATCGCGGTTTAAAATTTTGTCTCGAGTTTATTTTATTCCTTTATTTATTATTAAATAAAGGATAAAAATAGGATTCACTAAGCAGTACAACTTTGACTTTAGCCTATTTTTATGAAGTGTGGGTGAATCAATTTTGCTATATATTGCGTGCCTTGGCAAAGCACAAAGGAGGACTTTTTAGATACAGGAGTGTTAAAGCAATTTCTTCCAAGATTTCCCTCTAAATGTGAAGTATTTTCCACCTTTCCAATTATTTGCAGTCCTGTGTATGTTCCATTGATCTTGTGAATTTTCAATTCCCTTACTAATCATCTTACCCTATTACAAATTTAGTAATTTTTGCATGATATTAATGTGTATGTTTAATGTAGCAGTATTATTGTGATATTCTCCCTCAATACATCAAAGTATTTTCCCTTTAATTTTCTATGGAAAACTATTGGCTTGTGCATTAATAAATCATTCCCATATCAGTTGTGCATGTACTCATTCAAAGACCTCATACAATTTTGGTGTATCACCTTAGTTTTAAATCCTTTTTACAGTCATTTTTACCCTCGGACCTCGAAAAATTAGTTTATGATACATCAATAAGGAACGGCCTTGATACGGATACTCACCTTGAAATAGGTATACCCACAAACCTGAGGTGTTTCCATTGTATCTACAAAAGAGAGAGATAAATTTTGCAAGCACTGGAACACCTTGACTATCTCTCTATAGGGTGCACTTTCGATATATAACACGACGTTGGATGAAGTTGCTTTGTGAATACGACATGGAGATAGAGCATGTGAAATGGAATGAGAATGTGGTTGCAGATGCCTTGAGTCTTTGGAGACATTTGGTTATGGATACAATTCAGTTGGTACAAACTTGAGGAATAGGATCTTACAACAACTTCCACATGACAACTTCTACATTTCAGTTAGAGAAAAGATTGAGTCTTATAGACCCCTTGAGGGGAATTTTGATGGATTTTCATTGGAGGTAAACGGTATTCTTTGGGGCGGAGAGGTCGGATCTATGTACCCGAGATATAGGGGATTGAGACAGGATATCATTGTTAAGGCACATCGTGCACCCTATTCATCCTATCCACTGGTGAAGAAGATGCACCCCACTTTGAGATAGTTGTCCCATTAGAGAGGGCTACGAAGGCATGTAGCTTGATTTTTGTCTCATTGTTTAGAGTGCTAGAAGGTGAAGTCTGAACATCAACATCTTGCTAGCCTTCTATATCCTCATGTCATACCGGAGTTGAAATGGGATACCATTTCCATGGATTTCATCGTATGGCTACCTATGTCAACATACCACCACAACATCATTATAGTCACGATGGATAGATTGACGAAAGTGGCTCATTTATCTCCAATGAAGACTACATATATAGCTAGTGTAATGACACAAGTATATCTAGATGAGATTGTCCAGGATTGCACGTGATTCCATGGAAGATCATTTGTGATCACAAACCCTTGTACACCTCTCACTTTTGAACTACCATGCGGTATGCTCAAATTCGTGTCTCACGACCCCTTGTGACCCGCATCCCATTTCGCAACCTAACCTCATTACCTAAACTTTACACAATTATTTATTAGTCACCTTGTAATTGATAAATCCATATCACCTTACCCGCCACCTCACTTTGCCACCTCATCATGACCTAGCCCTAACCTAAACTAACCTAATTAGGACCCATGACTTGGTCTAGACTCACATCCATAACTAATGCCTCCTTACTCGCACCCAAAGCCGACCTTCTAGCCACTTGACCAAGCCCTTGATCCTCGGGAGAAAAACAAGGAAGGTGGGCTATTTTACTAAAAATAGCCTACTTTTTCCTAACCGATGCCGTTTCCTACTCGACCGCCGTCGGTTACGCAACCGCCATCGGTTCCCTGTAAATGGGCTCCCCAAACCAAAACAACGGATCGGAATTTCATTTTGGAGATCAGTCGAAGGATTCTTTGGATCAGCAGAGGCATTGCGGCGAGGAGCGAGTCCAGATCTTCACTTGACCAAGCGAGAGGCGAGTGAAAATACTAGACGTGTTTACAACAAAGAGATCAACTTGCACCTTCGTAAAAACCAGTAAGTTACATCTTGCATGTCCTCCATTATAACATTTCTTATGCTTTTGGAATTACAGTCCTCCCAAATCCGTTTCTGAATCCATTATCCAACGTACCATTGCCTCTAACTGTCATTCTTTTGCTTCTAACCATCCCATTTCCTAATACTATCCAAAAACCAGCCATTACAAACACCACAACCAGCCCAGAAGATCCTAGAACCCACCGGTATCGGTTATCAGTAACCGGCATCGGTTATAGGTAACCGGCATCGGTTCCTTTGATCAAAAACCAGGAAAAACAGCCTTTCCCCTACCCAGTTCAGCCAAGCAATTTAATTGATATTTCTGGTCTTTTGTGTTAATTCACGTTAGCGAGAAAGCTGACCACCTTGAAAGGAAGTTTTACATTTCACAGGCCCAAGCGATTTCCTCATTTATTGTTTAATCAAATCTTGTGGTCTTGTGTTCTTATTTGCAGGTAGTCCTTCCCAGACAAAAAGGAGTTCTCCGCAGTCAACCTGATCTTTCTCTACGGTACGCGCACATCATCTCGACATTCTACAGGTATTCCTCCTAACCCTAACCTTATCTGTTTCTAAAAGGAACGAAGCATTTCCGAGTGAAACATTTTGGCACGCCCGGTGGGACCCATTTTGGGTTTATCTTTATTTCTTGCTTGCTTTCATATAGGGAGCATACTTGCTGTTTTCTTCTTCTAGAGATATTCACAAGGTATTTTATTATTCTGGTAAAAGAACTTGCTTTGTTTTTGCATCTTGCATTAGTAAAAGTCATCTCTTTTGCTTCATCGAATATCACTTTCGATTTGGGTTTTAAAACACATGCATTGCATTCCTGCCTGTTGTTTTTCAATTCTAGTGAACATAGATTAAGTAACAGGTCGTACACGTGGGGGTGATATCCACGGTATTGACAGGAAATTAATCTTACATTCACTGCACAACACATACCGAATCACTTCACAATTAACACAACAGCTCAAACATCCCCCCTTTTTCCGCGGTATTCCTCCTCTGCCCGATTGAGGTAACCTTATAAGCCAAAACAACTTGACATTTCCCCTAAGTCTCTTGTTTAGGATTCTGACATCATTCTACGTCTAAAGGCATAAGCCCACAATAATTAAAATTAACCCTAAGGTTAATCTCTGGATTTGCGTGTGCATCTTGCTTGTTTGCTGTTCTGTTTTCTCTGTCATACTCTGTCTTTTGTGATCAATAAGTTGATAAATATACTCAACGTTGCTAAAAATCAAATTAGCAGCCCTTTGTATCTTCTTATCCTAGATTTTTGACACCGGCATCGGTTAAGGGACCGACGTCGTTTCCCCTGTGACCGACAGCGGTTAGTAAACCGATATCGGTTACTGTCTCCATCAGCCCCTGACAAACCAGCAACTTGCCAAATTCATCATTCTGGGGTTGTTTTTGTTCTTGATAGATTGAAACTTTACCGTGAACTGCTGTCCATGGTTGTTATCACTCGAAAACAAGCCGCCGCCATGGTTTCACACGCTTGCTCTGTTTCTTTGCCTGAATCACCCCCTTCACCTTCTATGGGGAATCCTACTGATACCAGTGAGGTTCCAAAAATTCCTGTGGGAGATAAGGACTTTGCCAAGTTTCTGGATGCTAATTCCAGCGCTGTACAATACTATTTGTCTCATACCCCTGACCGTACACCTGATGGTCAGCTCCTTGTAGGTATGCCTATCAGTATAGCTGCTCATTTAGCTCCCACTCCTCCTGATAATACCGCCTTGCTTCCTGCATCTCTAGCCCCGTCTCCCAATCCGACAGCTGCAGAGGTTCATACGACCCCGATTAGCTTTCCTTTTGTTAATCTTGGACCCCACGTTTCGTTACCACCAACTGCCCCTACCTCATCTCTTTTGCAGACTGCTCCATTCATGACTTGCTCTCTGCCACCTATCCACACGAGCTTTCCTTCTCAAGCTCCGCCTACCTTTTCATTCCCATACACGTATCCAGTAACCTCAACACCTTATATGGGACATCCCTATTCTGGTGCACCATCATCTCATCCAACCACTGATTTCATCAAACAAATGATGGACAAAATGCAAAATTTGGAGGCTTCGGTTTCGGGAAGTCGTAGCGCCTTGACATACGAACAAGTTTGTCGGGAGCCCATTCACCCTTCTGTCCCCCTTCATTCATATCCTCCTCAATGGGAGTTGCCGAAATTTACTCGTTTTAATAGTAAAGAGGATCCTCAACAACACTTGCGATCATTTAGACATGCTTGTTATTTGATTGCCCATAATGACGCCTTGTTACTCCGCACCTTCCCTATGTCCTTATCAGGACCATACAGGTGGTACGGTGCTTTAACCCACACTTCGATCTTCTCTTTTAACCAACTAGCCCAATCTTTCTTGGATCATTTCTCCATTAACATTCTAAGAAAGTATCTATCACCGACCTTTATGCCATCAACAATTTGAGGGCGAATCTATCGCAGATTTCGTTGGACGATGGCGGGGCCTTATCAACCAACTTACGTATGCCTTGCCTCAGGCCGAACTTATCGAACTCTTTACGCGGGCTGCGCTAAGCTTCATCTCCCCTACCCTCCAAATCCAAACTTTCCGTACATTCGACGAGGCCTTTACTATGGCTCGAAAATTAGAAATTCGAGCCTTAGAGGAAGAGAAATTGCGGTTGCGCAACAAGAACTCCACTTTCCGAACTCCTGATTCTACCAATAAACCAAATACCACCACTCCTCACGCGTCCACCTCTTCTAAATCAAAAGGAGCTGTCCACGCGGTGATGGTCAAATCCCAACCACCGTCCAATACTCCACCAAAAACCACCTATAAATCTGGCCGAACCCATCAACTACACTCCCTTGGGAGAAACCTATGGTGTCATCTTGGAAAAATTGCTCAAAGCAGGAGCCATTACCTTACCTCCTGTTAAACCTCATTCTGGGTTTGATTCCACTCGCGCCATACCTTCCTGGTACAAAGAAAATGACTTTTGTAACTTCCACCGCGTGAAGGGACACAGTCATGAAAACTGCAAGATGTTGAAAAACATAGTGCAGGAAATGGTTGATGCGGGGGATATAGCCCTCGATAATCCTAACGCCCCTGCTAACCGAAATTTGAAAATTTTCAACAAGCCATTCCCGAATCACTCGTCCAACAGTAACGTCAACCAGGATATCTTAGCCGAGGAGAGTGTTCATGAGATCCATGCAGTATTCGATACCCAGCCAAAAGCCTCTATCGAGAAAATTTTGAATCAAGCCTCTTCACTAACACAGGAGCCCGAACCTCCTTTACCACCATCAAGCCAAAGCGAAATCGTTCCTTTACCCATAGAAGAGTTAACTGCCCAGGCTTCCCTTCCCATCAATGAGTCTTCTTACACCACATCCCTACAAGATTGCGAGCGGATGTTGTCTAATCTATCCATTTCCCAGACGTCTCCTTCTACCACTCTTGCCGCACAAGAGGAAGGTACGCCACTCCCTTTGACATCCTTAGACGAGAAATCTCTTGCACCGACATCACTAAATTCTTTAGCCGTGACAGACCCTCTCCAACATGCCCTTCTGCCTATTAGTCCCTCATCACCTAAATCTTTTCAACGACCAGTCGACCTCTTAACATCTATTGATACAGTGCCTCATCTACCCCCTGTATCACTCCCACAGTGGACTGGAATTACAACCCACCTTTCTTCCGTACCAAAATTACAAATCACACACAGGCTTTGTCATTCCACGAGAAGATAGACGAGGCCCTATGGGAGCGTTTGAGTACCCCTTTTTCTACTCAAATGCAAATGACTGATCCTGATGTCTCCACCATCTACCCGAAGTGCTTACAGAAGCTTAAAATGCCCCTGTTCTCGCCTTCACCCCCCTCACCTCTACCAAATGCCCCGTCCACTTCTATCAACTTAACCAGATCTTCCCCTACGCTTGGGACCTCACCAATGCCCAGTCTAACACACCCGCTGGCGACTCGATCTATCCAAAAATAAATCCGTTCCGCCACCTAGGAGACGAACGCAATCCGGGCCTCTATCACAATTAAAACCCTCATCGTCACACCCACCTTCCATATTGGGACCTCATCCCTCCACATTACACCAATATATCATACCTCCTTTGTTTTCTGCAAAACGACCTACGCCTTCTACACCTATACAGAGATCAAAGGGTATCACAACATCGTTACCCCGCGTATCCGGTCCACCTATCAACCCTAAACCAATCCCATCATCAAAGGATTTATTTTCTGTCACTCCCCTTTCTCCGTGGTTGTTTCCCGCTACCACGCTATCTGTAGCCTCATCATCTAACCAGCTGAACGTAACTTCTGTGTCCAAGAAACCACGTTTAGTGAAAAACATGTGTCAGCACCCCCTCGGCTAAACCACCACCTGTACGAACCAACCACGCCCAAACATTACCAAAACCCGCACAACCAATACCTTCATCCGATTTTGACCCCCTCAAAGGATCTTACGCCAAAATCCTTGCTATGTTGGTGGAGAATGCGACCATTTCCCTACCTCCACTTAGACCTTATGACCCGTCTAAACCCCGACCTATGGGTTACGATGAGTCTAAAATCTGCGCTTATCACCGCACACCAGGACATGATGTGGAGGGATGCAAAGCTCTAAAAACCATCCTTCGTCAGTCACCTCTCCCGGATAGAAAGATTAAGAAAGACAACTTACGAAGGGAAAGACCTCTAGCGTCAATTCCCTCTACTATATCATCTATCCCCGCCTCACCAAGATCTATCATTATTACAACCCCACCTCTTGAAGACCATGAATTATCCCAACCATCTTCCTCATCTCAGATCTACGAGATTAATATGATTAGTGTCGCTACTAGAGGACGAGAAAAACAATGGGAAAGCGAAAACACACTGCGGCATCTCTTTCTCCTTGACCATCCCGATTACACCACCACCTAAAGTGGTTATTCGCGGACCCGCCTATCCCATCTCTAATGGAGTTGCCCACCGAACCATGATCAAACAGCTTCATCATCATCGCCCGTAAAAATGACACTATATGATCTCATTGGACTTGAATCTCATCGACAAGCTCTCGTTGAGATCCTTGAGGATAGAGGTTTTACCCAACGAAACCACCGCCCGTGGCCTCCATTCTAACACCCATCACGTTTCCTCTCTCACCAAACAATCCATCTCCCCCACCATACGTCTCTCAAAACAACAAGCCGCTGCAGTTAGTTTCTCGGAAGATGAAATTATCGACTTTGGTGCGAGAAGACCACGACCACCCCTTTTCATTTCCGCTTACGTCAGAGACATTCGAGTACGTCGGGTTATGATTGACGGGCGCTAGCCTAAACATCATCTCTTGAAAAGCCTTCCAACAAATGAACATCCCTTCTAGTTGCATGTGTGCCACCCCATCATGTTGCGATCATTGATATGACGCTATTACTTCTACCTTAGGCACCGTGATCCTCAACATTCGCGTAGGCCCGTACTTTACCCGAACTCTTCTATGTCCTTGAAGGAGAGTTCCATATAATATATTCTTTGGGTCGTCCTTGGATCCGAGCCATGGGATGCGTTCCTCAACATTACATCGATGCATAAAATTTGAGTACGAGGGAAGTCCTACACTTTGTAAAAGCTGATCCTCCCCCTTGAAAACTTGCGATATGTTATACCGCCCAAACGATGTGCTTATACCAATTAAGACACCCATACATTCAACCCAACCATCCTCTTGAATGTACCTCAACCATCCACCTCAAGCTTTGCACCTACGCCTTGGTGATGAAAACCACCGTCGCACAAACCACTTCTCTTCCGCATGACTAACATCCCAACCTCCGGCCCCTTAGTAGATGTTTTCATCGCCTCACGCTGGGGGAGTACCGCCTATATAACGTTAGTTCTTTCCCTACCCCACAGGAGTACGGACAATTACATGCGCATCCCACCTACGACCGTCGCGTGGGGGAGGTAATCTCTTACGGACCACCCCATTGCCGCACTAACCTAACGTATGGGGGTGTTGACGCATCCTCCATTACCCCTGAACCTCCTCTTGGTGTGGTTCCCTTCCAATCCGATTTTCAATACTTGACAAATCGTCGTTTCGCCCTCACCTTCTTGACTCGCTGTGCGTGGAAAGGCTTTGGTTTTGGCCTTTACGAACAAGGCCGACATACACTCATTCCCGTGACCACACGCAAACATAATGATCGAAGTGGTCTCGGTTTTTCCGAAACACCTACACAGGAGACACCTCCTGTCAGCTGTATCCTGGAAGAGGAAGGCGTCGCCCCTACCGAACCATCATCACCCACTTTGCCATCATCTCCCACAGAATCGATGGACCCTGAATCTATCCCTCCTAACTTTTTTTTTTCATAAATGCTATCTTCATAGGTCCTCTCACTTATCAACGCGATAATGAGGACCCATCTTCTCTTCCCCTTCTGTATCCAGACATGATCGAAGAGGATTCGCCTTTGATTAATGTTGTTGAATGCCAGGATGACGACTCCATCCTCACTTGCAGGCGCGGATGATTCTTATATTGGCGCCTTACCATCTGAAACCCAAACTATCTTTGAGCAGATCTACTATAGAAATCAACATCCACACGGAGGAAGATCCTCACATAGTGAAGATTGGACAATCCCTTAACACATCGAGAACAAGCCGCCTTTTCTACCTTTCTCCGTGCTCATGACCAAGCTTTCGCATGGTCTTACGGCGACATGCGGGAATTGATCCTACCATTGCCGTCCATAACATCACCATAAACCCCGATTCCAAACCAGTCAAACGAAATTGAGAAAAATGCATCACGCATTGCTCTCTTGGTCAAGAGAGCTCAACGACTCCTTTTGTTTCCTTCATCTTGCCTATTGACTATCCTCAATGGATTTCTAACATCGTACACATCACTAAAGCGGCAGGGGGACTTCGGATATGCCTGCAGTTTCGGGATCTTAACCTTGCTTGCCCCAGGATGACTTCCCCCTCCCAGTATTGATCAACTTGTTGATCTCACTGCGAGCCATGAAATGCTTTCTCTCATGGATGGCTTTTCGGGGATCTGACCAAATTTTGGTTGCCCTGCCGATCAACACAAAGCGCCTTCATAACTCCTTGGGAACCTTACATTATCGTGTCATGCCATTTGGCCTTAAGAATCTTTGGTGCTTTACCTATCAGCGGGCTATGACCTACATTTTCATGACATTATGCACACTATCCTTGAAGACTATGTCGACGATCTTCTCGGCAAGTCTAAACATCGTAGTGAACATCTCGATGTTTTAACCATTATTTTGATACTTTGTTACAATATTAATCGCCTTGACCGAAGAAATGTGTCTTTGGTGTTCTTTGGGAAAACTTCTTGGCTTTATCGTCTCTTTGCGTGGCATTGAGGTCGATCCATCTAAAGTAAAAGCTATCCTAGAAATGCCCCCACCCAAAAACCTCAAACAATTGCGTAGTTTGCAGGGTAAACTTCAATCCATCCGGCGTTTCATCTCCCAACTCTCGGATCGATGTCACCCTTTTCATCACCTTCTAAAAAAGGCGTTGCCTTTGATGGGTGAGGAGTGTCACCAAGCCTTCGAAGCTCTCAAAACGTATCTCTTGCAGCCACCCGTGCTTATCCCACCCCAGGACGACCGCCCTTTCTACCTTTATCTTTCCGCCACTGACCATGCTATAGGAGCTATGCTCGCACATCGAGACTCGGCACGCCGAGAGCAGGCCGTTTATTATATAAGTCGTACCCTCGTGGATTACGAGACTAGGTATACACATGTAGAAAAATTGTGCCTGGCCCTATCATTCGTCGCCACCAAACTCCGACATTACCTCCTGAATCACAAAACTTTCGTCATCACCAACACAGACCCCATTCATTATATGTACGCCAAACCACACCTAAACCAACGCATCGCTCGATGGCTCATGCTCCTCGCCGACCTTGACCTTGAGTTTATACAACAGAAATCAATCAAAGGACAAACTCTTGCAGACCAACTTGCGGAGGCCCCTCTACCTGGGGAACAATTTACCAATTTTACCTTCCCCGACGAACTCATCGCCACTCTTTCACTCGGAGAAGAGTCGTATCAAATGACCCTCTTCTTCGATGGATCTAAGTGCCAGCGCGGCGGAGGAGCCGGCGTTGTTCTCATCCCTCTTGACGCTGAACCTATGCCTCTTTCATTCCGGCTTGATTTCCCCTGCACTAATAATACAGCGGAATACGAGGCCCTTGTTCTGGGTCTCCAAGTTGCGATACACTTAGGCATTAAATCTATCAATATCTTTGGTGACTCTCAATTGGTAGTCAATCAAGTTATGGGCATCTACCAATGTAAAAACGAGGAACTTCAGAAGTACAAACACCACGTGGAATCACTTCTAACCTTATTTACTCACTATTCTATCCAAACCATTCCCCGCTCCACTAACAAATTTGCAGATACTATGGCTTGCTTAGCCTCGCAGATTCCCGCCGCACCAACTGACTCTGAATTATTCGTTGTGGTCCAGCAACTTTTTGCACCATCCTATTCAACCCCGGTAGTTTGCATGATAAATACTGTGTCTACTAATTCGCAGGATACTTGGTACCACCAATTTCACGACTACCTTACAATCTCGGTTCTCCCACCTGACCTTACTAGTAACGGAAAACGTGCTTTTCTTAAAAGTGTTTCGCGTTATGTTGTCATGGGAGGACTCCTCTATAAACGTGGCTTTGATGGCATCCTCCTTCGCTGTCTAACCAGCGCAGAGGTCACCTATACCATCCAACAAGTACACGATGGGATTTGTGGTGGACATTTTAGTGGCCTTGCCGTGGCTAAACGAATCCTTCGCCTAGGTTATTATTGGCCTACTCTCAATAACGACTGCTACGAATATGTTAAGCGCTGTGTCATGTGTCAACAACATGCCAATCTTCAACATACTCCTAGCCACCCTTCTGAGTCGCTCGTGATCTTTGGCCTTTCTCACAATGGGGTTTAGACCTTATTGGTGAGATTCACCCGACCTCTTCACAACGTCACCGTTGGATAATCACAGCGACCGAATATTACACAAAATGGGTGGAGGCCATCCCACTCATTTCAATCAAAAAAGAAAAAATTGTCGAATTCATTAACCATCACATTATCTGTCGTTTTGGTATTCCTCATCGCCTAATAACAGATAATGGTAAATCTTTCAAAAACAAGTTGTTACAAAACCTTTGTGACAACTTTGGTATCAAACTTAGTTTCTCATCGCCTTACTATCCGCAGGCCAATGGTCAGGCTGAATCTTCTAATAAAACTCTAACCAAAATCCTCATGAAAGTTGTCAATGAATCTGGAAGAAATTGGCACGATCACATCCCCTTTGCCCTTTGGGCTTATCGTACTAGCATTCGTACCTCTACTAATGCCACACCTTTTTCTTTGGTATATGGTACCGAGGCTGTTTTGCCTCTCGAAATACAAATACCCTCCCTTAGAATATCTCTTCAGGATATTCTCACCAACGATGATTTCCGCGAGCGGTTAGCCCAATTGGAGCTTCTTGACGAACGACGTCTTACAGCTCTCGATCACCTTCAAATCTATCAAAAACGCATCAAGCGTGCTTATGATAAGCGACTTCATGAGCGTACCTTTAAGGTTGGTGATCTTGTCCTCAAAGAGAATCAACATGTCACCAAACTAGAAAAGAGCAAACGTGGAAAATTTGCTCCCAATTGGATTGGGCCTTATATAATCACTCACACCTATGGATCAGGCACTTATCGTTTAGCTTAAGCAATGGTAAACTGGCTGAGCTGAACCCCTTAATGCCTTACATCTTCGCCCATTCTACTGTTGAATCTAGTGTTATATCACTTCTTATCTACCTACTGCTCGTCCCTTGAGCTCATTTACCACTACATACACTTTGTTTTCTATATCTCTAAATAAAATCGAAATCACTTCGCACCTCCCCTTGATAATGCCTTCCCCTTTTTTAGTCTAGTCCATGACTTCAAAGTATTAAAATAAGCCGTATTCTTATGGGATTTTCTTGAGTCAAACTTCCTACTAAACTAGATGCTTCACGCCAAAAGAACATCTAGTCATCTAAAATTAAATATAGAAATCTCCTCGAAGGACGGCTATATGCCAAACTATTCTTTGCTTACTATAAATAATATTTGCTCCCCCGAAGGACACTATGCACTAAAATCATCTCTCTACTATAAAATGATTGCTCCCCGAAGGACAGCTATACACAGTCAGCCTTTATCAGAAGCTTCTCGCATTGATCAGCTTCGTGAAGACCTCAAGAATAAAACAATCAATATCCCTTGTAGACTTCCCGCATCGATCAGTCTACATTCAATAAAATAAAAGCCTCATACAAAAGAACTTTTTGGGTCATGGACTTGTCTATTTAGGGTAGGTTCTCTTTCGTTATAACAAGTTCTTTGTACCTCAGCTATATCATCCACATCACCTCACCATTTGTTTCAACTCAAGGGACGTAACGTACACCTGATATATTGTGATCATCTGACTCTTTTCAACTATGGACTTCTCGTCTATGCACACGCACTTAGGGCTTCAGGCTCGTTCTACGTTGTGTGGTTTGTTTAGCTCTTTTCACCTACGGAGCACTCTTTCCGCTTTGCCTCGCATCTAGAATTGTGTGTTGATCTTAATCAGGACACTATTCCCTACTACTTGGGTATGCTAACCTTTGCTTTACCTATACCTACACCAACAACATTATCCTACCAGCACCAACAACATTACCCTACCAACATCAAATTTTTACCAAACGACAAATTGCCTAAACCATACCAAATTGCCTAAATTCACCCCTCCCACGATCCTAAGGAGAACTACATCGTCTGAGGCCCCTCCTTGCTTTGTGCAATGGGCTATGTAGGCAGCACTTTGGAGACATGGGGTCTCCCAAGGTTAGCTCGACCATCCCCTACCATAACCTATCATGTGTGGTAAATATAAATATTTTTGTGTATTTCTATTTAATCACATTCCTCTTTATCCTTTTTCGAAACACCGAAAATCAAAACACCAACAATCTTATTATTATCATAACTCAAATCAACATACATATTCAGTTTTATTTAGATGTTAAACAAATACATCTTCTCTATCATCGACACGCAGGTCGGCATCCTTATTTATTCTTATACCTTGCTAACATTTACTCAGACCCTCACGCCTCATCCCGAACTAGGTGATGATCGTGATCGTCGACCCCTCTCGCCGGGCCTCTCTGTCCTCAAAGGTACCACGGCTATTGGTACCGCCCACTGATCTGCCAATCTCTCCTGTAACATATGAATATGCCCTCTCGCATGGAGGACTTCAGCCTCTAGTCTCCCGCCCGTGACTCATGACCACTAACAATCCTCTTGTCTCATTCACTGCGTTTGGAGCTCTTGAACCAAACAAACGCTGCGACGATCCCTCTCTGCTGTAATCACCGCTATGTCAGGGCACTCACATACACCTCGCAATTCTGCTACCCACCATAATCTATAGGCCTCTGTCATTCCCGCATCCATTACCCTGCGATCGGCTGCTATCTCCTCGGGCCCTTCTGGAGGTGTTGGCCGGGGTGGTGAGAATCTTTGCCTCGGCATCGATCCTCATATATGGTCTATAAGCCCGTGGTATGTCTGCACAAATCCAAATTGTCATGCATGCGATCTATAGGAATCCTCTCATACTCACCCTCGGCCATGCCCCGCGATCCACCTCAATCGCTCTACACCCCTCAACTCCTCAAATATGTTCTCTTTACCATATAGTTTCCATATGGCCTCCAACCTGATATCCGCCATGACCGTCACTCTCTCCCATACCTAATACTCAATATCACCCATCACACTTTGGATCGGCCTCTTGTTCTGTTTGGACCCATCGTCTGAATCCCACCTCTTACTCCTCGGTCTCTCTGCCCGGATGGATCGGCCTCGGCACACAAATCAATGTGCTCATAGGCCCCATTCTTGTAATAAGGCCTATCCAATGCCAACCTACCTATTTGGCCCGACCTAGGCCTCGACCTACCATTCGGCCCGACCCAAGGCCTCGCCCTACCAATTGGCCCGACCCGAGGCCTCGACCTGCTACCATTCCAGGCCTCGGCGACCTGTTGGCCCGGCCCTCGGCCTACCTGCCCCGAGGCCTCGCCCACCTGTTGGCCCGACCCAGGCCTCGGCCTACCATTCGGCCCGACCTAAGGCCTCGGCCTGCCAATTGGCCCGACCTAAGGCCTCGCCCTACCTGTTTGGCCCGACCCACGGCCTCGGCCTACCTATTTGGCCCGACCCGAGGCCTCGCCTACCTACCATTTGGCGACCCAGGCCTCGGCCTACCATTCGGCCCGACCCAGGCCTCGCCCTACCTGTTTGGCCCGACCCAGGCCTCACCCTACCTATTTGGCCCGACCCAGGCCTCGACCTACCTATTTGGCCCGACCCGAGGCCTCGCCTAACCATTTGGCCCGACCCAGGCCTCGCCTACCCATCTAACTGACCCTGGGCCACCGCCCAACCACTTGGCCCGACCCAAGCCGTATCACTTCCATACCATACCCACAATCAACGTTTTATTTTATCATCCATCATGTACCTTGTGTTGAATCGAGCTCACTGTTCGTGTTTTAGCATGATTAGGGTCCTTGACTTGATCGTGTCGACCAACTTTGCCTAGACCTGACCGTGGCGTTTATCTCAACCAAACCAACCACTTGGTGCTTGCCGAACATGCCTAAACGTTCTGTACCTTACATTATATACCACGGAGCTACTTCCTATGCCTTGGATACCGGGATTATATCACCCTTGTTTGGATAAACTATCGACCTTTGCCTATACATTGTTGGTTTGCTCGTCGAATCATGTACCCTAGTCGTCTTGTTGCATTTCAACGTGTAAATGCTTCCTTGGACCTTCCCCACCACCTTACCATCCTCTCTACAACATATACCCTTTATCAACCCTATCCACGATTTCCCGTTCACTCAATCGGTGATAGATTTGAGGGGATTACCTATATCCTTAACATGAGAAACCACTTCATATTATTGTCATGCGCGACTTTTACAAAACAAGCTACGACAATAAGGGGCTAATGTAGACACCAAATTCATGTCTCACGACCCCTTGTGACCCGCATCCCATTTCGACCTAACCTCATTACCTAAACTTTACACAATTATTTATTAATTACCTCATAATTGATAAATCCACATCACCTTACCCGCCACCTCACTTTGCCACCTCATCATGACCTAGCCCTAACCCTAAACTAACCTAATTAGGACCCATGACTTGGTCTAGACTCACATCCATAACTAATGCCTCCTTACTCGCGCCCAAAGCCGACCTTCTAGCCACTTGACCAAGCCCGGCCCGATCCTCGGGAGAAAAACAGGGAAGGTGGGCTATTTTACTAAAAATAGCCTACTTTTTCCTAACCGATGCCGGTTCCTACTCGACCGCCGTCGGTTACGCAACCGCCATCGGTTCCCTGTAAATGGGCTCCCCAAACCAAAACAACGGATCGGAATTTCATTTTGGAGATCAGTCGAAGGATTTCTGGATCAACAGAGAGCATTGCGAGCGAGGAACAGAGTCCAGATCTTCACTTGACCAAGCAGAGACGAGTGAAAATACTAGACGTGTTTACAGCAAAGGAGATCAACTTGCACCTTCGTAAAAACCAGTAAGTTACATCTTGCATGTCCTCCATTATAACATTTCTTATGCTTTTGGAATTACAGTCCTCCCAAATCCGTTTCTGAATCCATTATCCAACGTACCATTGCCTCTAACTGTCATTCTTTTGCTTCTAACCATCCCATTTCCTAATACTATCCAAAAACCAGCCATTACAAACACCACAACCAGCCCAGAAGATCCTAGAACCCACCGGTATCGGTTATCAGTAACCGGCATCGGTTATAGGTAACCGGCATCGGTTCCTTTGATCAAAAACCAGGAAAAACAGCCTTTTCCCTACCCAGTTCAGCCAAGCAATTTAATTGATATTTTACAGTCTTTTGTGTTAATTCACGTTAGCGAAGCCCGACCACCTTCGAAAGGAAGTTTTACATTTCCTGGGCCCAAGGCAGTTTCCTCATTTATTGTTTAATCAAATCTTGTGGTCTTGTGTTCTTATTTGCAGGTAGTCCTTCCCAGACAAAAAGGAGTTCTCCGCAGTCAACCTGATCTTTCTCTACGGTACGCGCACATCATCTCGACATTCTACAGGTATTCCTCCTAACCCTAACCTTATAGTGAAACAGATAGATTGGCGAAAGTGGCTCATTTATCTCCAATGAAGACTACATATATAGCTAGTGTAATGACACAAGTATATCTAGATGAGATTGTCAGATTGCACGTGATTCCATGGAAGATCATTTGTGACCACAAACCCTTGTACACCTCTCACTTTTAGACTACCATGCAGTATGCTCTCAAGACGAAGATCAACTTTAGTATAACCTATCACCATGAGACAGATGGACATATAGAGTGGTTTAATCATATCTTAGAGGACATACTTTGGATGTACATCATAGACCATCAGTCGAGGTGGGAGGAGTATTTGTACTTATTGGATTTTTCTTACAACAACAATTTTTAGAGTTTAATTGATATGGCTCCATTTCAGGAACTATATGGCGGAGTGCAGGACACCACTAAGTTGGGACTGGTTAGAGGACAAGGAATCCCTTGGGTCATCTTTATTACATGATATGGAGCAACAGGTTACCATGAATAAACAAAGATTACATGAGGCTTAGGATAGACAGAAGAAGTATGAAGATCAGCGGAGGAAATATCATAGTTTTGAGGTGGGCACGAAGGTGTTTATTCATGTCAGGCCTCATAAGAGCCCTATCAGCTACGGAAAAGGCTCTAAACTAGATCCTAAGTTTATGGGTCCCTTTGAGATCTTAGAGCAGATCGGTCCTTTGGCCTACCATATAGCATTTCCACCCATATTTTCTCTTATCTACGATGTATTTCATGTTTTTGTTCTTAGGATATACATTCTAGATCCTTCTCATGTATTAGATTGGACCGCATTGTAGGTGCAAGATTAGGGGTAGGTGATGGTGGAGCTCGTGCGTATTTTAGAGTGCGGGACCCTGGGTCTTCGAGGTAGAGATTGATCAGGTTCGCATCCAGTGGGATCGATACGATGAGACAACATCTACATGGGAGGATGCCACATGTTTGAGAGCATAGTTCCCACACTTATTCCAATGACTTCTAGGAGGAAGTCGAGTCTAAGGGGAGGGGGATGTAGTGCCCACTCCTCTTTGACATTGATATTACTATGATTTTTCTTACTTTGGATTGGAGCCATAGACATTGTTATCATATTTAATCTTTAGACATTGATATATGGACATTACTATATTTGATTAGCCTATTTGTTAGACAGTATGGATGTTTTGAATTTTTGACATGATGCGACCTATATGATGGATTACATGCATGGATTGACATATCAATATTTGATGATGATCTAGAGTTACTACTTTATATATGTACTGACTCATTGGATTTTGGTATATAGATTTTGTTAGATGATTTAGTTAGCCTTGTGATCTTATTGCTAATTGATGAATTGATAGAATCAAAATATTTGAAATTGTGAACAATTGGTGAATTACTTGATTTTAGTGATGGTTTAGTTATAATATTTGATGGTGTGAATTGATATGTATATGTGTATTTTATTGTCTCGATGTCGTTACTATGGCCAAGAGGCCGAAAAGTTATTATTTTGATTTTTGCAAAAAATTGTAACACAACAAACAAAAGGGGATAGGAGATCAACAGTGAAGAAATTTGGGGTACTGCGGCATGTCACCTTAGCAAGTTATGTAATCGTATGTTGTTTGTTGTTGTTTGATTTTTAGGAGGTACCCATTGGGGTGGCCTCAAAATGTTACGTTGAGTAAATGTTTTCTTTTATTTTTGTTTTATTTATTTGTGAGTATTTTAATTATTTTAGTATTGTGAGTCACATTTATTATTGTTAGTTAAAGTTCTCCATTTAAGTTGATTAATCTAGATTAATTGGTGTAATTTGAGATGTGACCAACGGGGGGTATTTAATGTTGGTAGATGGTGTTTGATTTATGTCAGATTTGAAAGTATTTTATTACTTTTGAGTGTTGTGTACTCAACCTTGCTTGTCAAATTCGGATTTGGGCTTAAGGGCCATTTTTGGAGGCTTGTGGGACAAGTTAAACTTGTCCCACACCTCTTAATTTCACCTACCAACTACTCCTATGGGTTAAGGGGTAAAAATATGACCCAATTATGTGATTGTAAGACAAAAAGGTGTTATTCATTGCACTTTTTACATGAGATTTTAATTTTTTCCTTTAGAGGTGTGGGTAAGAGTTTGTGTGTGTAAGAGGGTTGTCATTCCTCAACCACCAATTTATTGAGCTTTGGGTTTGGGGTTTGACCATGTGATGTGGAGTGGAGGAGGAATGATGTGGCATCCTACATGGAGCCACATCACCTCTCTCTCCTCTCTTTTCTATTTATTCAACTTTGTTTGATGATTTTGGGATTACTTGTTTTCATTGGACTTGCATTTTTGGAGGGGCTTGCTTTTGGAGTGTTTTTTTGAAGCTTTGGAGTTGGCTTGTGTTTTCTTTGGACTTGGAAAAAGCTTGGAGTTGTTCTTGTGGATTGGATACTCTTACAATGGCAAGGTAGGGACTTCACCCATGTATTCTTTGTTCTATTTTGTTGTGCAAATGTATTTGATTGGATGATTGTTGTATGTTTGTGATTTTGTGAAATAGAATGGCCTTTAGGTTGTGTAGGAGAAAATAGAAATGAGGATATTTTGGAGGGAGTCATAAGAGTATTGTTGTGTATCTTAGGAGGGAGTTGGGTTGGGGTCTCCTACCTTTTTAGATAAGGGAAATTTGTGCTTATCTTGCATGTTTTATTGAGGGAGACATAAGAGTTGAGGGAGACATAAGAGTTGTTTTTGAGGGAGCCATAAGATTCTTGTTGGTATGTGATTTAGTTTCTTATATTCTTTAAGGTGGGCACCCAAACCCTTGGGAGGCATAAGTAGATCCCCATATTTCTTTTCTCTTTCTTGGCTTGAGTATTGAGCCTTTGTGCTTGGGAAACTTGCATGTTGTTGTGATTTTTGTATTGTGTTTATTGTATTGAAAGTTGCTTGAATGTTGATTTTGGAAGCCATGTAAAGTTTCTTTTGTTGTCTTATACCCCTTATTATTTCATTGTTGGGGCTTGGGGCCAATGAGGAAGAAGACTTCTCCTCCTCATTGGATTATTGGTTAGGTGGAGAGTGTTGCCTACTCCCCTATTTTGTTGTTGTGTTTGGATTTTAGAGAAGATGGTGGAGCTCAAGTGAAGATTTGGTCATAGTTGCACTTGAAGAAAATGAAGAGAGATCCCACTTTGTAAAATATTTTCCATGTTGTCTCCACTTAAGTGGAGGGCTTGTAACTTGCATTTTAAAGATTTTCAACTTCTTGTAAATGTGTTGTGAAAGGTTGATTTGTATTAAGCTTTCAAAATGTATGTATATTTGGAAAGTAGGCAAAATAAATTATATTTGTTACTATGAATATCCCTTCAACTTGTAAACTTTACCAAGAGTGTATTGAATGAAAACTTGTATTTTAAATAGGTTAGTTCTTGTAAAATTAAACTATCAAGTCTTTTATTATAAAGATGAAATAAGAACCTTGAAATGGTTTTGAAAATGAAATTGAAGCTCTCTCAATCTAAGCTTATATTCAACTTAAATTTTTGCCTCAAAAGTGTAATATGTTTCATTTTAAAAGATTGATGTTCTTGTTTGAAAATACACTTGTTTTCTTGAAATGGATGTCATTTATTCTATTGTGAAAGAAACAAAATAGTTTCTTGTTTTTTCTTGAAAAATTAAGCATATTGAAAATATTGAATTTATAGTTACATCTCTTACTATGTTGTAGGAAAGAAAATAGATGTTTAGAATTTTTAGAATAAGGAAAATTCTTCTCCTTGCAAATTATATTAGGTTGAATAAGAAATTTTATTAGTTTTCTTAATTTTACTCTCTTACAAATAAGTGGAAAATTTAAAGTTACCTTACCTTGTATTTAACTATGCCATATGACTTGTATTTGATCATTTAAAATAAACAATACAATGTGTGTGTGTGGGGGCGGGGAATGTAATTATAATTATGTTTAATTATATAAATCTATTTATATATATTAAACATGTTATCAATATATATTTATATTAAAAAATATTAAATAGAAATAACGACATTATACAATATTGATATCAATATTAATATATATACATATATGTTAATAATAATAAAACAAAAAAAAATTCTTAAGTTGTATGGATTTACTCTACCCGCGCGGACTATGCATTTGTTGTATTGTAATTTGTTTGGGGGAGGGGAGGTCGCCAACCCCACCGCCCACCCCATATTTATATGGGATGAGGGTGGGTTCGGCGACCTACCCCCAGCCTATATTTAAACCTTACCAAAAATGTATAATGCGATCGAATCAACTATATGTAGCCTATTTTCTTATAATCATGCGGCGATATTCTTAGTAATCACTACGCATTTTTTTATTGTGGCCGAATGTTTATTTAAAAGTCGATATAAATGTGTGTGTGTGTGTGTATTTATATATATCAAAATATATAAACTTAGATCGGTTGTATATAAAATATATTAAAAAAACAAAAATATATGTATATATATACACTCAAACCACTTGTATATATATCACATTTTAACCAAATCTAAAAATGGGACATAAATGCACATACCCAAATAGGGCAAATGCAAATAAAATACACAATAGCTAATAAAAATGTGAGTAAACCTAGGGGAGGGTTACAAATGAAATAAGCAATAAAAATGTGTATATTCATCCTTGAGCTTGACTATACTTCCTTGGCCTCCATTCTCCTTCTTCTCCTAAACCTACAAAATGAAAATGAAAGAATAGGGGAAAAGAAACAAATAAGAACGCTTCATAAGGATTTTTAGGGTTAGGTTGAATACCTAAGATCCAAGGGCTCTAAATGAATCCATCTAATGGTTTTGAATCAACCCTACAAAAGTTAGGTGATGATATTTTGGTGGGAATATGTTTTTAAATTAAATGTATGTGTAACTTGTGAATGGGGCCACTAAAGGGGTGTTAGGATGTTAGGATTAAGAGGTGACCTTTATTGTCTTAGTTAGGTGACTTTTATAAAGGCCTTGACTTTTGAAATTAATTAAATTAAATTTACACAAAGACAACTAGACAATGTTTATTATAGGGATTAAATTTATTGAACTAAATTATAGGGTTAGGGTAAGTTTGACCTTAGCCATAGAATATTAAGTCAATAAATGACATTAGAAATATAATACTAAATTAAATAAATTTTGTAACAAGGGTATCTTAACTAATGGCTTATAAGAGTTAATTAATGAGAATTAATGGGAACCCTAGGAGGGGATTTAAGCCCGAAATGATTGAATTAAAATAATAATAATTAATTGTTAATTAAAACGAAGGATTTATTAATCATGAAATAATTAAATCTAGTTGAAGGTTATTCCGTTGCAACCCATTTAAACAAAAAAAAATTATTCCATAAATTTTCCTAACTAATTATTGGTTTTGTGCGGGAAAATTGTGGGCGTTACAATAACCTTCTAAAAATACCACTAAATCTGCAATTCTTTAGGTAGTTAGTGTTTTTAGTGGTCTCGTAGAACATTTTATTTTGTGGTTAAAATTTAGACCATTTCATTTTAGTCCACTTCTAATAGGTCAATAAAACATAAATATCTTACATGATTATAACTTAACCATCGACATTTACTTAATCACTTCCAACATGTGTGCTTCAAATCCCAAATTAGTTATGCTTTTCAAAAGTCTAATTGTTTTATCAATGTAAAAAAATTAAGGAGCTCCATGTGGCATTTGAACAAGTAAATAATGTTAATTGTAAATACCATATGTCTATATGGGCATACCTTCCCCTTCCCTATGTAATGGAATTGCACTACTTCTTTGTCGTACATTGTTAGAATTTGTTTGATATATTTTATAGTCTTTGTGTTTGTGGTTTATAATGGGGTTAAAAAACTATACAACAACAACACTACTAAAAATGCATATTTCACATGTAGGGCTTTTACTTTTTCTTTGTTTAGGAATTCAATCTCCTGTAGACATTTTTTTTTCATTTTTCCCCACATATAGTGTAGAAGTGCCACTACAATAATTACATCAAGCACAACATTTATTTAGTTTTATGGATAGCCTTTGAAATGGGGTGGATCCTCGACCATGCATGAGGGAGATAATAGCATGGAAAATAAATGTTTTCATTATTCCACTAGGGAATGTTTTGGAGATAATAACGTGTCAAAACTATGCTAGGAAAAGCAAGAATGGTAGAAAATCTCTAGAGAAAGAGAACATTGAAAACTCTCATGTTTGTTACTTACCATATTAGTTTGTTGGCAATTGTCTAGTTAAGAAAATAAGGGATAAAATGTTGGTAAATTTAAGCTAACTACAATATTGTTTACTTTTTTTTGTTTTTACAAAAATCTAAAACTATATTTATCTAGAACTTATTGAAAGATTGAATTTGAGGTGCCTCTCTTTATTAACTATTAAATATTAATAACAAACACATTTAGCTAGAAATGTAGATGTGTATTTCTTTTCTTGTGTGTGTTGGTCTACATGAACACAAAAACTTAAGATAATATGTCACATAAAATTATCATTTGAAATTTGAAGTTATTTTATTTGTTATTGTTAATCCAAAACATGTATATGTGACAAATTTGAAATTAATTTATTTTTATTGTTAAACTAAATCATGTATATGTGTCTAATTTAGTAAATATTTAATTAATCACGGACACATTGAGCTATTATATGCTATGTTAGTTCATGTCAAATCTTGTGGTAGTATTCCTATGGGCTTCAAAATATTTTAGAAGTATGAGAATTAGAAAAAGAACTAAGAAATAAAATATATGTGGATATTAATATTTAACACATTGATGTTGATGGGCAATGATGCTCGAGAACAATGATAGATGGGCTTCAAAATATTTTAGAAGTAGGAGAAATAGGAAAGGAACTAAAAATCAAAATATACATGGATATTAATATTTAACACATTGATGTTGATGGGCGTTGATGCTCAAGAACAATGATAACATTGGGAACTATCAAATTTTGGATGACCATGATATATATGAAAAAGTTGCAAAGATTCTTAAAACCGATTAGTAAGTTGATTTTGAGGATGACCACAATATAACACCTACCATCCTTTATGGTTTGATGGCTTATGTGAGAATGCAATAATTTTGGGGACCCATTTTTACCCCACATAACTTTGATGAGTCATTGGTATAATGAATCAACAATTTTTCGTGACATTTTACAATAAAGAACAAATTTATTGGCAAAAGGTTAGTGGATTTGAAGGGAATGTTGAGCCTAGTTGAAAGCCTCCAAATTTGTCATTTTAATTGATTTTCATTTCAATTCACCATACTTAACCACATAAGCACACTAATAATTATATCAAAATTAATATGTAATTGAGTCGTTACAAATGTAGATATTAATATACTGCAAATGATTGTCCTATTTAATTAAATGTTTCTAAAGTATTATATTTGTCTTAATTGACCAACCTAGAAAGCTTACCTTTTTATTGGCTTCACATTTTTTTGGGATTAGTACAATTATATCATTATCCATTTTAATAATATATCATTGAATCAATACGACCAAAAAATCTTAAACATAATGAAAATATAAAATATTTCAAAACAAAATATAAAAACCATGATATATTAAGAATCAATTGCAATATGTATTGTAAGAGATAACAAATTTGACAACTTTAAATATTATTAATAAAATATATGACAATATTTAAAAAATAATTCGTTAACATTTGTTTAAAGATTTAAAAACAGAAATTCCAAATCAATATTTACAAAATTGATTTATCATCAACCGATGGTGAGAGTAGTAGCATTAATCTTACTAAATTTTAAAGGGTATATTCTTTCCCAATTTCCTTCTTATGTTAAAAATCGGGTAAAAACAATTTTAAAAAGATAGTCGAAGATGGCGAAATTGTTATATAAAGATAATGTAAATGTAAGATGGTGATAATTTTGAAATACGAGAGGTTACGTTAAAAATTAACTTTTGAAAACAAATTTAAAATACTTAGGGAGAGACACCAATAGTGGTGCACCCTATGTTAGGGGGCCCACAAAATAAATTCTATAAAATGTGGGAACCTGATTTTTTCACCAGCACGTAGTTTAAGATTTTTTTAAATTACATATATTTTTTTGAATGTTGAATTGGAGGGAAAAATATATTTTGAATTTATTTAAAATTGTAAATTTTAGTTACACTACATTTTGGTTGGGACCCATACTTGATCATGGGTGAAAATGGTTGAACATTTAAATTTTCAAAAAGGCAAATCCTACATGTCATGATATGATTGAGTGTTGTCATGTCAAAAATGACTAATCACCAGGTACCTTTATGACAACTATTGGGTGTTTTGTATTCAAGACACTATATCCACAATTGGACCCCGCTCAACTATTGGTGTCTCTCCTCTACATGGGAAATATTTCACAGAATCTCTTGAGCTCTACACTGAATGACAGATTCACAACGCGTCATTCAAGCCATTAAATTACATTAGAAATATTTTAGGGATAAATATGCAGAGATTTTATGTGCACAATATCTCGTAACTTTTGCGGATGTCGTTAAATCACATTTTAATTTTCACAAACCTCCAAATATGATTTGCAATATTAATTCTTCATCATTTTTTCTTAATGGGTATAGTAAATTGTACGGACACCATTACACTGATCAAGTAAAGTAGGTGTTATGATTTGCACCAAACTTAAAATATCACAATCTCCTTCATAATAAAACACTTATGTTCGGTACTTGATCACTTTATCATAATAAATCATTTACTTCATCTGCGAAAATGAATTAAATGAAATCCACGAATAAAATAATCCATTTCACATCGAGCATTGAATTCCGCTCCAAAGATAATTTTTCTTATTTTTGCATATAATATTTCAAATCCGCTATAAGGATTATGACAATAAGGGGTAACAAAACACTTACATTAGAAAACTGCACCATTCTCTAAAAAATTAAAGGATTTAAGAGGATTTCATTAACTAGATTAGAAAAGGAAACATCAACCATTTTTGACTAGTAAAGAAACATACTTATTCCACAACACATCAACTATTAGGTCTCGTAAGAAGATATATTTATTTCACAATATATCAATTACTCGCTTCATAAGAAAACATATTTATTTTACAACACATCAACCATTTGTAGTACCCCATTCTTCGTTCTTCTTTTTCTTCTTCGACGACCGTGTTGCTAAGCGTTTAACGGTGTTGTGCTCTGTTAATCCTTCTTTGGATTCACCTTTTTATTACCCTGTTAAGGAAAAATCTCTTTCACAAATTCAATTGGTGGTTTGAAGGATGACTTGATGTTGTTGGGGCGTGACCAACTAGAGGGAACACCGCATAATAATAATTATTCTTTCGAATTGTCGATTCCTGCTATTATTGTTTTGGTCAAGCTTAAATGTTGGTCCTTGTTAATACGAGTAATAAAGTATTATTAAGTTGTAATAATAATAGTAATATTATTATTTTGATTAGCAATTTTATTGTTTGGATTGGTCGCCTCGGTCCATGCAAAGAAGATGGTCTCTTGTTGTGACGCCGTGGTCGGTCCTTGTCCTGCGTCCGGTTTCAAACTCCTACCACTAGTTCTACCTTGGCCGACCGAGTCTCCTCTCGTATTGTTTTTTTTATGTATACCTATTTTAATGAGAAGATTTGGATGCTTTCACCCACGTTGGCAATTTTTGTTGGCGTCCCACCATTTCATGGAAATGTGTTTGTTTGGATATCTAGTCACCAAGCTCATGTGGTGTAATGGCTATGGCCAATTCTAGAATGTAGTGCCACTTGTCATTGCACCAGGATGGTATCTCCTTTTTCCTGTCTTTGGATTACCGTTAAGCTTTTTTTTAATTATTTGTTTCGTTTTAGGGTTTTTATGTTCTTTAGTTAAAACAAACAAAATAAAATAAAATAAAATAAAAGAATTAAAATTAAAAAGCCCATGAAATATTGGGCGGTTTAGGGCAAAAAGTGGGGGCTCCTTATGGATTTTTCTTCTATCTGATTGCTGAATGAAAACAATTTCCGCCACCATGGAGGGAGGGAGGAAGCTCCAAACCTACACCGCTCTCCAGTTGTGGTCACCCAAAGAATGAGGAAACCACATTTGACTTTTCTTTTTCTTTTTCTACATTTAAATCTCCCACCACATTTTTTTGGGCAAGATCACCCTCGTGACATGGTGGTTGTATCGGGGTTTGACCAAATGAAAGAATGAGACATCTTCACATGGAATAAGTTTGCAGAGTGTACAGGACGTGGATTTCCTCGTGAGGCAGTCATGTTGTTTCACCGTATGCAGCAAATAGGGCTCCAACCCAACCAGTTTACATTTGCCAAAGATACTTCAAGCTCATGTGCCAAAATACGAGTTCTCAAACAGTGGTTTGGGCATCCATGCATTTTCCCAAATGGCCAGCGCATAAAAGATGAAGGTTTTTTTTGTCGAGATGTTACAATTCTGAAATGTTGGTATGGCCATCCATCTAAGCATAATGGAAATTTGTTTTTTATTGCCGCTTTTCCCCATTCAAAGGCGCAAAAATGGGGATTTTCTTACCAGTTTTTGTAGTTGCCATGATATGAGTATTGGTTTCAGGGTATTCATAGATGAGCTTGTTGTAAAGGCCTTTGAAACTTTGAAGGAAATGTATTTGGTAGTTGTAAAGCAACACTTAACAACCTTTTTCCAACACCCTCTCAGCTGCGCCAAAATAAGTGTTTTAAATTGGGTATGGACATCCTTCAAAGAATTATGGAAAAGGGTTTTTTTACATTTTATACAGTTGGAGAAAAGCATACACACAGGGTAGGAGAAATATTTGACAAAATGCCTCAAAGAAATGTGGTCTCATGGAGTGCCATGATTGTAGGATATGCACAAAATGGATTTGTTGAAAAGGCATGTGAACTGTTTGACATAGAAAATGTGGTCTCATGGATTGGGATGACTACTTGAAAACACAAAATGGTTTTTTTATGAGACATGGGTGCACAATGAATGGCTTGGGTTTGCACGTGACTATCTGGCATCATGTGGCAACAATGGTGGTCTCAACAGATCGCGAGTGTAAACCACTTGGAGCCCCTTATACCCGTTTCGCTCATCGTTTCTAGGCATGGTTCATCTTCCCTTACCTCTCATAATTCTCATGTTTTAGTTCTCTTTTGTAACTTAATAGAATTTTAAAATATTAGGATTTTAATACAGTTAAATGTTTATATCAACTTGTTGCAAAAACAATGAAATGTCGTGTCGTAACTCATGAAATCAAAATAACTCTTTTGCATTAAACCATGAACTTCCACCCTCATTCTGAGGTGATTTAGAAAACTTCTTACCCAACTAGATCGCTTCAATATTGGTTTATCAACAAGACAAGATTGACTTCCCAGTAATAATGTTGACCTTCTCCCTGTTTAAATAGTTAATTTTTGCATTTTTGGAGACTCATTAAGTACCCTTCGTAACTCTGAAAATGAGATGTTAAGCTTCATTCGTGTACCTTGTTATGTGAGGAGTTTCCTTGACCTATGGATTGACCCCAAACAAACATATGAGATCTTTTTTATGCTCTTATAGGAGCCTTGTTACACTGTTTTACTGTATTAGAAAGTTGTTAAATCTAGAAAGTTGGCTTTTATTTTGAACCGGCATTTGAAACCTGGATAGAGAAATTATTTCCCGTCTTTACAAACCTCTAGTGTTTATATTAGACAATTGTATGGAACATTCAATTTAGGGAAAAGTGATTTTCTGGATAGTTTAGCAAAGCCATTTTGTAGGCCTCCGGTCATAGTTTGATGAGGTCAAACTGGACCAATTTTGACTTGTCGCTCCAGAAAACTTGTCGCCGTTTGAAAATGGTTTTCTAGTTCTTAGTCCCGTCAACTCTGATGAATTCTCCTTATATAGGGGAACTAGTAGGAAGTGTCTCATTGTGTGCTCATCCATCGAACATCAGTTTTGGACGTGGTTTTTGAGCCCTCGAGCTAACTTTTGTCCTTTTGCAACTGGGTCAACTACGACCAGTAGCCCCAGAAAACTAGCCGCCAAACGTAAACCGTTCACTTTTTCCCAATTCCATCAGTTACTATGAACTCTTGGTATATCTAGGGACACGTAGAAAGTTAATCATGGTGTGCATTCTCATCGGAAGACAACTTTTGGAAGTGGTTTCTTAGCCTCCGAGCCTGTTTTGAACGTTTTGTAGCTAGTAAGAAAATGTAAAAATAGGAAGCTGCGAGACCCTCGTCGGGTTGCCAAATCACCGTAGATACTTTTGACACATGTAAATAACTATTTAAAACACTATAGTGTAAATTTTTGTGTGCATTAGAACTTTTGACAAAACGGTGTTTTCTCTCTCTTCCCTTCTCTTTCTCTCTCCTGGGTTACAAAATGAAGTGAAATGAAATGCATTGAATACATGTCTCTAAACTTTTTCTCTCGCTTGCAAATTGTAATTATTATTATATGTAAATGGGAAAACTGAAAAATGATAATTGTGTTAGATTAGGGGGGATGCCATGCCAATGAATTATCACTAATATCATGCTCACGTGGTTTTGTAGGATGAAAGAATGGTGAAAAAAGGTGATGTGTAATTCATTTAATTATCATTGTAATTTATATAGTTCATTGTTAAATGAATAAATGTATAATGTAGTCTCATGTTACAGAAGGTTATATTTGATAATTTTTGTTATGTATGAGATGTTGGTTTTAAGGACATCTAGGAAATGTGCATTTAATCATAGTTCAATTTTGATTTATAGTACACCTGGTAAAAAGGTTTGATATTTATATAAGGTAAATGAATTTGAAGTAATATCTTATAGTGCATATTTAGTGTTCAATAAATGATTAATGAGTCATCTTGTGCATTCATACTTTGTAAATGTAATAAAGAGAATTAAATCGAAACACTCTACCCTTGTTCAATATCGGAGCATAACTTGTTTTCATGTGTGATACTCCTTACCATAGAAGACATAGAAAACCATAGAATGAACTCAAACCTTGCACTCGATGGAACACCCTAATTTAGGTAAATCATAACCCAAGAATGGGCTTCGTCTTCATCAGTATGATTAGTGACATTGTCATAAACCTGGTAGATAGGAGTGACACAGTCAAACTTTTCTTGGAGTGTGTAGAGCTAACTCCTCCTTCGTAGCCTAGCGGACTACCTTGTCATCTAAAGATAGATTTAAAATTAAATTTCTTCATTGAGTGAAATCCCTGTTAGATTCAGATGAAATAGATGGAGGTTGTGACTTAGTTGTTCTAGGTCTTAAACTCTTGTTAATGAACTCCTTAGTTCCACGCAGCTAAATGTGTTACCTTAGTTTCTCTCAACATTACACCTTGGTCTTTTCTAAGGTGGTTAGCATAAATATGTCCTCTTGCTTAAAACACATACATAATTGAGGGGTAGACCCTTAGGTGAAGTTGGAATTAATCTAAACCTCAGTTGATTTAGATGTTAACTTAGGGTTCGTGTGTAGCTTCAAGTCTTCTAATCTTATATTTCTTCAAGAGGCTATTATAACATTTCGTAACTCATTTTACAAGACAATGCTAATGATAAGACCATAATGTGATGTGAGAAATAAAGCATATAAGAGTAAAAACAAGATCGAGGTTCGGAATAATGCCACTCTCGGAGACCTTATATCTCAATCAAATATACTATTTTGTTTCAAAGAATATGAATTGCCTTGGTGTGATCAGCCTTTGAGAAAACAAAATACATATTTAAATCAAAATTGAATTTCTCAAGCCATTGAATTAGAATTAACTATGGTACCTGGAAATAACTATACCGTGATCAAGGAATGTTTTGTGGTAAAAATTTATCTTATATTTTAAATCTCTGTTAAATCCTAATATCGCTATATGGACACCAAGTCACATTCACATGAGTTGTAAGAGTAAAAAGGTAGACATTGAATATATGTTCGAGAAGAAGATTCTTAACATAAGGACAAGATAATTAAGTACTTTATATGCTTTTGAATTATGAAAAATAAGAATGCAAGTTATGGAAAATTTTGTAAAGAATAAGAAACCAACTTACAAGGGGTGAACGATAATTTAACCGCAGTATGAACTTAAGAATCTGTAGGTGGAAAAACGAGAAATTTATCCTTGCACAATAATGTTCTTGGAATGTTAATCGTAACTAAAATACAATTAAAGAAAAGATGTGTTGTGGGTTTGCCTATCCTTGAGTCTTCTTTTTGTGGTTGGGGCATTGCTAGTATTCGTTCATTGGGAAAAGTGTGGCATCAACATGCCTATGTTGTTTTCATGTGTCTATGTGAGTTGATGACTTATGTGATTTTTGTTTGTGAGTTGAGTTTCTATACTTGAAGCCCATGTTGTGTTGTGTGTAGTGAGCAATGTAAGTCAAAAAATATATATCCTAGTATTTTACTATTGTAATTGTGTGTGTAAAATGTGGGCACTACACCATTATGTTAGTAAGAGGGCCACTTCCATTACAACATCACCCTTATGGGTTGTGGTATACTTGGGATTTATATGGTGTTATGAAGCAAACATATCGGTAATATGGGATTAAGTTTTAGAATGAATGAGGACTTTTAGAGTCTTTGAATAATATAGAGAAGCATTGAAGAGACATATCTAACCATCTAACCTCAATGGTAAGGCATATATTTACAAAAGGAAGGAAAAGACCAAATAAGCAAACAAACATTTCTAGCAAATAATAAACCATTATGTTAGTAAGAGGCCCATTTATATTATGTTCATGTGATTATTGACATAGAACATCGAGACATGAAACTAGTAATCATCTAGTGAAAACCTTCCATTTCACATGTGCATTATGACATGAATCTATTAGTTGACTTTGTTATCATGGAGGAAAACATCTCCATGTAGACACAAAATCACACACATACTACTATTTATTATACCGCCAAGTATGTTATTTTATATATGCATCTTGCATAAGAAAAATAATCACTAGTGACACATTGTGTAGTCAATCTTCTTGCTTTGAGCATCTCTATTGTTTTTATCTCTAACCTCTCGCACTCATCCACCCATTTTCTTGTCAGGCACATGGATCCTTTCCTATCAGTCTTCACACATTTTTCATCAGTTGTCTCTGGACACTAGCACCTAGGACTAAACACTAGTACTTAGGTGCTCATGTCCATCATGGACTCCTGTGTCCTCTTTGTTCTTGTTCACACTTTTGACATTTTTGGTCAGCATTTTTGGTTTTCTTACTCCTATGATGTGGTCCTAGTTGGAATATCTTGTCACTAGTGTCAAAATTCAAGCAAGAGATCCCTATATAAACACAACATACATACCATTACAATGGCAAGAAATTTTAATCAAGGGATATCTATCTACATATCAAAGGGACTGCATCTTGGGCTTATTACTCTACATACACACTACATAGGAAGGGGAAGTTCATTTTTCCATCCACACATTTCCATCTATTTAACTACTGCCCACTATCTTGGCATCACTAGCACAAGAGAAACCTAGGAGAACTATTACACACACAAGCACATATAACTACATTGGGTCTGAGATGTAGTGCAATGCTCGGTCGTAAGTTCACATTTATTACAGTTTAGGACGATTCGAACCCTCATTTTATATATTTATTTTTTAGGATTTGATGTGGTTTAAAGGGTTTTGCAGGAGATTACTTGTGTTCCAAGTTTATAGGTAGCTCGGCGATCCAAGTGCGACATACAGGCGATCATTGGCGAACAAGTGTGAAACCCTAACGAAACTAAATAAATCAGGTTTTGACATTTTTGGTAGAATTTAGTGCCCCAAAGAGGTCTCATGTGCCCCAGGAACCCTCGCTCCTACCCAGGCGCCTATGTCAAAACCAATTTGCAAGTTCCAGGATCTTGATCAAGCATTTTTAGTTCCCTGCCTAGCTTGTTCATCAACTCGCTCCAGTCCAAATATACTTCAGGATAAGTGAAATCAAGATAAGTTCCATACCTTTCTCATTTGATTTCATAGTTGCATCTACTTTCATACACATCGTAGATGAAAAAGAAGTGTTAGTGCAACATACAAGTTAGAAACCAAACATAGATGAATTCATAATCTAACACTCTTTATCACTACCTCAGATAGAACAATAGATAAAAAGGAAGGATAATATAATCCTGCACTTACCTACACAATCGTAACTCTCCTCCTTTGATTTTTGGATGTGCTCTATGGATGTTAGATGGAAGTGGGAATGCTTTAGATTTTGTAAGATAAATTTGGCAGCACCTCCCCTTGAAAAGTGTTGAACTTTTCTTGATATAGTGTAATGGAGATTAAGAGCTTGGCTTGATATTTTGGAAGCATATACTTACAAATTTCTAAGGTTGTGTGCATGGAGGGTGACACCACTATTTATAGTTAGAGGAAGGAAGAATGAAGGGTTGGGATTTTTCCATGTAGGAGGTAGATCAATGGTGGAAAATGGATGAGAATGGAGAAAAATATAGAATTAGAAAATTCTAGAGATTAGAAGAATCCTTCATTGGAGGGAGAGAAATATTTGAATTTTTGAATATAGAAGAGGGAAAATAGGAGAGGCTTATAGAAATAGAAGCCTCTAGATTTGGAGGATTGTTTAGCTTGGGATTAGGTGATATTAAATATGTTTAGTGGGGTGATTTGATGAAGAAGTTAGGTATAGGATAGATTTACAGTAGGTGGTAGGTGGGTGGTAATTTTAAATTCCTAGAAAACAGTTAATAGTGATTAGTTAATGAGATAATAAGATACAATGATGGGTTAATATGATTAAGGATGAGATGGGATTATTTGATTAATAGTAAGAGTTTTTTAGGTATGATAATAAGGATAATAATAATTAATTTCATGATTAATTATTATATGGTTAGTGATAGGAAAGGGATTAATAATGTAAAATGAGTATGTTATTTGCTAAATGAGCATGTCGACATTTTACACATGTCTACACACATTACAGGTGCTATTGTTTCATTTTCCATAGCACACTACTTTATTGGATTATACACGCTTTGACATACATTTTACCTTTCTAACATGCTAACGAGTGCTTCATGTGTAACATTTTCTTTACAAGTCTATCTGGTTTCATGGTTGTCTACTTTTATGCTTGTACTATTTGTGTTTGTTTGGCAGTGTTTGTGGGCTTTGCTCTATGTCTTGCTTGTTCATTGCTTGTCTGTTTTCAGCCACTCCAGCCTTACTTGTCTTGTGACATCACGAGTGGTGTCCCATGTTTGAAACCCACTTTTTGCGGTCTACTTTGTCTGCATTATTACTTGATTTCTTGTGTGTGTAGTGTTTTTATCTTGTTTACACTAACACTTGTTTCCATCCACTTTGTTTTCATGTGCTTTGGTTTCTACCAAGCACACTCCCCCTACATGACATCAATATCAGCACATCAGTTAGTCCTCCTTTGGGCCATATAGAAGTCTACAAACACAATTCAAGACACAACCAAAGATAGTCTTCGGTCAATAACGACCTAGATCCCGAATGGGTCCTCAAAGACAACACACAATACCAACGCCCAAACCCATATAGTAATGTTTGGGCACCCCTTACCCTTCCTAGATGCCTGTGATTAGGGGAAACTACACAACATTTTTTAGTCCAACACATTTTTCAGCAGTTCACATAACGAATTTTACAGGGCACACAATCTTTTAGCACTCAGCATGCATGTGTTACACCTTCTTTTCTACTTCCGCGCTGGATCGAATTGTTCGAACATGATCGGATTTTTACACACCATCTACATTGGTGTTTACACTTCAGGAAATAGTCAAAGGTTGGAGAATAACACTAGACCTTTCTCCTTACACTTCTTCTGCACTTGGCGTGATATTGCCAAAAGAATTGATCTTCTACAACATCTTCAGGATACTTTGTATCTATTTTCAATCATCATGGATCAAGTGCACATGTTCCTTTTTCATTTTTTTACATACTCTTACACACTTTGTTACTATTTTGATCATATACACGTGTATTTGACTACTTGTTTGTTCTTATCTTTTGTAGGTCCATCCTTATAGGAAGGAGTAGTCACATAAATCACATCATCAAGCACACAATTATCAACATCAACAATAGGTACAACGCGACATCTACACATACGCTCTCACCCTAGGGTCATCATCATCATTTTTCACTTCCTCTTCTTTAACTTCCACACTTCACTTTTTTCATCACTCCACACTTGTTCCTGTCTCTCTCAACACGTTTTCACCATTGATCTACATGGTTATCAAGTACGCATCTCTTATTTACTTTATTTTATCGAGCATTCATTCAACAACATAAAGTGGGGGCAAATGTAGACACAAAATCATGCACTTTGGGCATCTATGTAGTCATGATCACATACTACTATTCATATGATTCCTAAGCAAGAAAATTACTAAATGATCTCTATCTTTGGCCATTTTTTCTTGTTTTTTCTCGCTTGGTCTTACACTCCTTCTTGCCTAGTCTATCTTTTCATACCTTGACATTTATCATTGTGGACACTAGCACCTGTACCAGACACACCGCTAGTGTTAGGCACCCTCGTCGTCTCCTCTAGCGCCCTTACCTCTTTATACTGTGTTAACATATTTTGGGTCCTTTTTATCTTTTTGGGCATCTTATTTTCTTGGTGGTTGGCCTTTTTGGGTTAATTACAAAATTCAAGCAAGGGAATCATATAAATATAAAGTTATGTGACCATAATTAAGGAGCAAGCACTAAACATTAGCTATCACCACCTAAGGTTGCATCCAAGAGAATTATAAAGAGCATTCAAGCATCCATCTAGCTCCACACAAAGAACAAGGGAATTCCATTTCTACATACACTTCATATGAGGGGAAGTTCATTCTTTCATGTACACATATATCTACATTTTTTACATCTAGTTACTTGCTAGCTATCAAGTCACACACACACACACACACACACACACACACACACACACACACACACACACACACACACACACACACACACACACAAAGAACTACATTGGGTCTCGAGATTTAGTGCAACGCTTAGTAAGTTTAATTTTTTGATATTCAAGGACAAATCTATCCCCTCATTTTTCATCTTTATTTTGAGGATTTGATGTGGTTTGAGACTTTTATAGGTGCTTCTTTCTGATTGTAGGTTTCAGGTGAACAACAACGAATTCCAACGACATACAAGAAATCAAAGGTGATAAACAAAGTGAACATCTTGTGACCCTATGAAACTGATTTCACACCTTTTGAGCAGTCATGGGTGCCTAAAATAGGTCTCTCATAGCCCCATGTGCCCTTGACCCAATATAGGCATCTTGGTCCTATTAATTCTGCCACTCCTTAATTTTTCTTAGTTTATTGTGACACTCCAAGCTTTTGTTCTAACTATTTTCCAAATCGTGTAACTTTGGCATCACATCGAAATAAACTAAGTGTTTCTCCTTCTACTTTCAACTAGGATTTTATACTTTCTAGCTTATCTTGATTGGGTCGAATATATACTTAATTGTTTACATTCAAATTTGTTACATATTTAGATTTAGGCATTTATTTATTCAATATTTTCTTAATCATTTACCCTCTTATGCTACAAGGTCATTGATCTAGAACAAGATTTAATTGCTACACATGTTATAGATTCTCCTACTATTTATTCTACTATGGCATCATTTTCTACTTCTTCACATCATCCATATGTTAAACGTCCTGTAAGGTCTCCATCTCCTCCACCTCGAAATCATGTTCCATCTCCTCTGTTGCATAAGCATCCTTCTTCAACGCCACCACGTCGTTCTCCACCTAAGTCTTCGCCATCTCCTACTCGGGAGATGTTGCCTTTCTCAAATTTTTCTAGGCCTCATGATGTGCTGCATACTTTAGTTGATAAGAAATTAATATTCTTTCCTTCTAATCAACATCATCATCAACATCACTTGCATCACTAGCACAATCATCCTTATTACAATTATCATCGCATCAATGGCCATTGTGACAATGATTGTTGAGCTCTTCCTGAAAAACTAAAACAATTAGAGGACAAGGGTGTCATTATTTTTTATTCTCTCTCTCATGAGTGGTTTGTTTCTGTAATCCCGCGTAAGCATGTTACTACTATTATCACCAAATCACAACACTCTCTGATTTCTTAGCATGTGGATGTGTTAAGGCAAGTAGTGTGACTGGGTAACATGGGTACTATCTCCAAGTGTGAGACTTTTTGCTTGAGATAGACCTCAAGAGAAATTTGTTTCTTCTTCCTAATCCTAGTGCAAACTAACCCTAATGAAAGCAAACTACTAACTATCTCTATCCTACAATTTCCAAGGGACTAGGGAGAGAGAAATAACATGCAAGTAAAGGGGAAACTACACTATAGAGGTGATGCACCAAAAGAAGGGTATGAGAATAATTATCCAATGTGTGAAAATGAGAGAAAAATGTATATTATAAAGGGTGATGATAGTTCCCCACAATCCAACAACATCTCCATATAAACAAACTAATAATGAATCCCTACAAGACCATAGAATAGACACATTACACCTTCAATAAGATTGAAGAGGAAAGAAGAATGCAACAAACACGAAAAAGAAGATACATCCACAACTTGCATCTATTTTTTCATGAGTATGCACAGTTCAAAAATTACAAAGCAAGGGCCTAGATCACCATGCAAGGAGTCCACTACAAAGGCCTGCAACACAATAACTTCACAAAAAAATGGGTAGAGTTTTGCTACTCAAATCATCATCTTCAATAATGAGACCACACTCTAATTTATAGAAAAAAAGAGAAGGAGGAAATGAGACAAGAAATCTCAGATCTAGCTGTTGCATCAATTACAAGGTACGGGAAAGTGCACCAAATTGGGGGCCAAAAACGGGTCTTAAGTGAACACATTTTCCTGAAAAATAAACAACTTCAACTTGTAAGATTTGTTTAAATAGTTACACTCAAAATTGAAAGGTGTTGTATAAACATGAATCATAGCATTTTGAGTCTAGTTTCTCTAAGATACTAAATTTTATTGAAAACGGATAAGTTTAAGTGGGTCAAATAATTAAAATACCAACAAGTGCTCATGTTTTTGTTAAAAACATAATAGAGTGACTTATGTTCCCCCACCATTTTTTGAGAAAAAAATTAATATTTTCAAAAACCTTTGGTAGAAAGATAGCTAGAGAATTTAGTTTGGGCTACATTTATTTTAGATTTTTTTAGGCGATTTATTTTTTTATGATTTTTCTTGTACAAACATAATGGAGCTCCGATCGTGCCCCCCTAACTACCTCAAAAAATATCAAAAATTGTATAGTTTGGGATAGTATACATTTTTTTCAATTTCGATGAGCCAAAAATATATATACGACGAAAGATAGACGTGTTTAAACGTTAAAAAAAGCTATAAAAGGACATTGTTAGAAAATAAATAATATGGAAACCATATATTAGTCAGAAAATTTGAAAAATTATATTTTTAGAAAGTAGATAGTCTACTCTACATCGTGGTATAATTTTTTAAATGAATCGATCGTTTTATGTCTATTTATGATGGTAGAAGAGAGTTTTTTACATTTTCCTACAAAAACGTAGTTTGATGTGTTTGTGCAGCCCATGCCTTAGGCTTGGGGATTCGAACCGGATCCCAAGCCTTGAGGCATGGCTTGGAAAAATTAAAAACAAAAAATGTGTACTCGTTATAATGCTTACACACTATAACATATACGCGTTCTTCATAGTATGAACATTATATTTGATTTTGGCATGCTTCTATTTACAAAAATAAATGTTAGTAAATATAAGAAATTGGGTCACTCTGCACCTTATGGAACTAGTCTCACAGCTCCATTAGTCATGGTTTAGGATATAGTTTTTTATAGTATAATCTGTTAGTACATAGGTAATTTTAAGGATTTCAGCATTTAGCCTAAAGTTTTTAGCATTTAAATTCTACAATCGAAACCCTAAACCCTAAACCTAAGGCCCTAATCCTTTAACATGAGGCCCTAAACCTAAACCCTAAACCCTAAACCATGATCCCTAAATCCTAAAACTCAAACCATAAACCCTACACCCTAAACCCTAAACCTTAAACATTCATCCCTTACTCGTGAGCCCTAAACCCTAAACCCTAAACCCTGAGCCTTAAGCCCTAAACCATGAGCACTAAGCCATAAACGCTAAACCATAAACCATGAACCATGAGCCATAAATGCTAAAACCCAAAAAAATAAATCTTAAAACCTAAACCCTAAACCCTAAACATTGAATCCTAAATCCTAAATTATGAGCACTAAACCCTAAACCATTAGCGCTAAATCCTAAACAATAAACCCTAAACCATGAACTCTATGACCTAAACCCTCAACCCTTAACCATAATACCTAAACCCTAAACTATAAACCATAAACCATAAAACCAAAATAATAAACCCTCAACCCAGAACACTAAATCCCGAGCCCTAAACCCTTAACCCTAAACCCTAAACTCTGAGCCCTAACCCCTAAACCCTAAATACTAAATCCAAATCCCTATGCTCTAACCCCTAAACCTTAAACCCATAACTCTGAACCCCAAACCTTGAGCCATAAATCGTGAACCATGAACCCTAAACCCTAATCCCTAATCCCTAAACCCTAAACCCTAAGCCTTGAACCCTACACCATGATCCCCGAGCCCTAAACCTAAAACCTTAAACCCTGAGGCCTAAGCCCTAAAACCTTAACCCAAATCCAAAGCCTTGAGCTCTAACCCCTAAACCTTAAACCCATACCTCCGAACCCCGAACCATTAGCCATAGACCTTAAACCATGCACCCTAAACCATAAGCCCTAAGCCTTGAACCCTACACCCTAAGCCCTAAGCCCTAAACCCTAAACCATGTACCCTAAGCCCTCACCCTAAACCCTTATCCCTAAACCATAAACCCTAAACCTTAAGCCCTAAATTCTAAATCCTAAATCTAAAACCCTAAACCCTAAACCCTAAACCATGAACCATGAGCCCTAAATGATAAACCATAAACCCTAAAAACTATATCCTAAATCCTAAACCTTGATCCTTAAACCCTAAACCCTAAACCCTAAGCATTGAATCCTAAACCCTAAGCCCTAAATCCTAAACACTAAACCCTAAACCTTGAACTATGTGACCTAAACCCTTAATCCCAACCCTTAACCTTGAGACCTAAACCCTAAACTATAAACCCTAAACCATAAAACCAAAATAATAAACCCTCAATCTAGAACACTAAATCTTAAACCCTAGACACTAAACCCTTAAACCTAAACCATAAACCCTAAACCCTAAATACTAAATCCAGAGCCTTGAGCTCTAACCCCTAAACCTTAAACCCGTAACTCTGAACCCCGAACCTTGAGCCATAAACCCTGAACCATGAACCCTAAACCCTAATCCCTAAACCCTAAACCATAAACCCTAAGCCTTAAACCCTACACCATGATCCCTGAGCCCTAAACCCAAAACCTTAAACCTTGAGCCTTGAGCCCTAAAACCTAAACCCTAAATCTAAATACTTGATCTCTAACCCCTAAACCTTAAACCCATAACTTTGAACCCCAAACCCTGAGCCATAAACCTTAAACCATGCACCTTAAACCCTAAACCCTAAACCCTAATCCTTGAACCCTATACCCTAATCCCTGAGCCCTAAACCCTAAATCATGTACCCTAATCCCTAAACCCTAAACCCTAAATCATGAGCCCTAAACCATAAACCCTAAACCTTAAGCCATAAATGCTAAATCTTAAATACTAAACCCTAAACCTTGAACCATGATCCCTAAATACTAAACCCTAAAAACTATATCCTAAACCCTAAACCCTTATCCTAAACCATAAACCCTAAGCAATGAATCATAAAACATAAGCCCCGAGCCCTAAACCCTAAACCCTAAACCTTGAGCCCAAAACACTAAACCCTAAACCCTGAACTCTATGACCTAAACCCTTAACCCTAAGACCTAAACCCTAAACTATAAACCCTAAACCCTAAAACCAAAATAATAAACCATGAACACTAAATCCTGAACCCTAAACCCTGAACCCTAAAACCTTAACCCTAAACCCTAAACCCTAAACCATAAACCATAAACCTTGAACCTTAATCCCTGAGCTCTAAACCCTAAACACTAAATCTAGAGCCCGAATCTCTAACCCCTAAACCTCATATATATCTAGTAGGTCTCATGAGTGAGTTCATATATATCAATATTAGGACCATATTTCCTAGTCTTGTGCCTAGAACCATCATTGATTATTCTTATACAACTACCTTGTTTATGAGAGTTGGGACAAGAAACTAAATGGATATGACATCTACCTTGTGCCTTGTAATACATTTTACACATCTCTGCCAAAATTGTTTCTCCCCATATATACTTACGCTCTTGAATATCAATTTCTTCACAATCTAAAACAAATTTGACATTTCTCATATTTCCATGTATGGTATTATGCAAGCTGGGATGACCCATTGAAAGATGGAAAACATAACCATCACAACACAAAAATTAATCTCAAAGGAAATGGAAAAACACAGAGAATATACCAACGCAGAGGTGTAGGATCAAAACCAAATTTCCTGCAATATCCTCCTTTGGAGAAAGAGAAAACTCTTTTTTCTGGAATGGATAGCAAATTTGACAGAACTTCCTGAAGTGTTCAAAATAAGCATAGAAAGTGGGGAATGGCTAAGAACACAAAGGGATTATCAATCACATAGTGAATATTTATTGTTTAGTTCTGAATGGGATTCAACTAGCCTACGTCTTAATGACCTTCCATTCATTGATAATTCCTTCTATGATAAACCCATAGATGCTTTCAAAAGCGCATTCAAAAAGATATGGGCAATCATCAAGCCTAATGAAGGGTGTGATGTGATTTCCAAGAAACTTGAAATTCATATAGATTTAGAGGTCATAACACAAATTTACAAATACCTCTATCTTTATAAATGGAAGCCAAGTAATAGTGTCTCCCTATATCTAAGGATCAAAGACTACTGGGGTCTATGGTAGGATTAGACATTCAGGAATAATTGAGTGTCTGAATCAAAATTTCGTTGCATCTGGAGAAACATTTTCAAACATTAGAGTAATTCATCTTTGAAAATAAAATTGAACCTTAGAAATCCTCTCAAATTGTCACTTACACAAGCACTATAAATATCAAGCATTGTTCTTCGAATGAAACCTTCGTTCCCAATATCTCGCAACTAAAAGAATTACTCAAAAGAGCGTAAAAAAAATTCTTTATACCAAATTGTTCTTAGATATCTGTTATTTCCTTCCTACAAAATATCAACAGATGAAAGACATCAAATTGTGATGACTATCTTTGAATGTTCTACCAAAGAAGCAAATGAACCCTTTTAAGTTGAATTATCTGTGTTAATACTAATAAGAATGGGTAAGACAAAAAACATTATAGTGAAGGAAATAGTTCCCATGCGATGGGAAAAATAAGATAGATGTATTGGGTAACATTTATTTGTACCGAATTTTTCTTGGATATCTGTAATTTCCCTCCTTCAAAATATCAATAGATGAAAGACATCAAATTATGATGACTTTCTTTGAATGTCCTGCCTAAAGCAGATGAACCCTTTTTAGTTGAATACTCTCAGTCAATACTAATAAGAATGGGTAAGACACAAAACATTATAGTGAGTGAATGGGTGGGCCTAAACCTTGAGCCCTAAACCCTAAGCCATAAACCTTGAGCCTTAAACCTTGAGCCCTAAACCCTAAACCCTAACCCCTAAACCATAAACCCTAAACCCTAAACGATGAGCCTTAAACCCTAAACCATAAACCTTGTGCCCTAACCCCCGAACTTTCATCACCAATCCGGCACTATGATAATTCTTCACTGGGAACTCCTCGTGCTATGATTATTTACTAATGCACAGCCTTTAGTTTGGTGGATGTAATCTGAAACAAAACAACAACATAACACAATAATACCATCGACTATGATAAGACTAATGATGACAAATCTGAAATATCAAAGTAAATTATAATATTAACATGAAACTGTTACAATGTCACCCATGAGGTACTTCAAGTGTTATTGACTTCACTTTCCTTTCACCAAGACTATGGGAGAAACTTTACAATTACACCTCTTAATGGCTTCTTCAACACACCTTTAAATTGATGGCTTCCTTCACACACTTCCTACAATATTTCTCACTACTTCCTTCTATGCCAAATGAGGGGGGTGGCCTCTCTATTTATAGAACTTTTAGGATTATCCATCTTATCTCTAAGATAGGATAAGAAATCCACTCGACAAATCATATTTCATACCTTAACTCTTATCTCGTACATGTAAGCTTATCCTTTAAGATAAGATAAACCTTATCATTTTACATGGGTTCCACATTTTTAGACTTTTTACAAATAAAATACACAAAATATTTATGACCTCACTCCTTGTCCTTATTGCCAATATAATATTTCTAATTCCTAATCATGTAGACCCTACTTCTCTAATTACCCAAACTTTGACATTTTAACATTACCGGACCACTTACGACAAATATTTACTTTTACAACATTCCTATTGTACTTTGATCATTCACCGTACTCCACATTATTGGCATCACTATACTTGACGGTGCCGTTATCTTCTATCGACGCTACTACTAATTATACTTAACAACATCCTATTCCTAATACATACATTAATGAAATATAAATTATGGAGGAAAATTTTAGTGTCAACATCTTCCCCCTTCCTAGCTTCTACTCCGTCCTCAGAGTAGACTCTTCCGGTGCTTGGAAAATCTTCAACTTGTCGTGGTTGACCCATTTCGTAATGGGAGTGCCATCTAATTCCTCCAGTCAGTACGTACCATTTTCATTTTCATGCACAGCTGCTATTTTGTAGGGCCCCATCCATTTTGGAAGAAATTTTCTCTGTCTTCTTTTTTTGTATCTGGAATCATATACTAGAACCAAGTCATTCACATGAAATGGAGACCACCGGATCTTTTGATCAAAGTATTCCTTCTGCTTCATTTTCTTCTTATGGCTTGTCTCCTTTGCTATTTCTCTCATTTCCTCCAGAAAATGAAGATGTACCAACCTTTCTTTTACTGAATCACTTTCATCCATCCTTTCATTTTTCATAACTCTCACAGTGGGAATATCAAACTCAATAGGAAGAACTTGATCAATGCCATAGGCCAACTAAAATGGGGAGTATCCTGTTGCTGACTTTGATATTGCCCTATATGCCCATAATGCTGCATGAATCCTTTTATCCCATTTATGTACACGCTGCAGTTGCATCTTTTGCTAGAATTTGACACAACACAATATTTGTTCGTTCCACTGTCCATTTGTGCTTGGCTTGTATGTTGCCGCCTTCCCGTGCTTAATAGAAAACTTATTGACTAGGGCTTCTACCACCTCATTAATGAAGTGGATTCCTTGATCTGCTACAATTTCTAATGGGCAACCAAATCGGGTGACAATGCGTTCATACATGAACCTTGCCACTTCATCCATGGAAGTTGTTTTCAATGGCCTAGCTTCAACCCACTTGGTTAAATAATTTTTGGCAACTACAATATACTTATTTTAGCGTGATGTAGTTGGAAGTGGACCTACAATGTCTATTCCCACTTTTCAAAGGGACCAAGGGAAGAATAGGACATAATGGAGCTGATGAAGTCTTACGGTTACCATGTGTTTAACAAATATCACATGTCTTACAATAATTATAATAATCAGTAAAAAGAGTGGGCCAAAGTGATAACCCGCATCCAAGATCCTTCTTGTTGTAAGTTGTCCGAGAAGTGCCCTCCACATGTACCATTGTGGAATTCTTCTAGCAGCTTCCTTCCTTGATCACGTCCAACTTCCCTCTTGTCGTCTCCATTAGGTCCTATTCAAATAATACTCCATGCAGAATAGAATATGGACGATCGGCTTGAGTAATATTTCTCTTAGTCTTTGCATTGGCACCATCAGAAACTTGAATTCATTCGAGATAATTCCAAATATCTCGTGTATTCACCTTGGATTGTGTCAAGGGATAACAAGGTGCATCGGGAAATCATCATCACAAGATGATCCTAAACCATCATAGGCTCGAGAGAGTGCCTCTGCATTGACATGCTTCTTTCCTGGCCTATCTATAATAGTAAATTCAAATTCTTGTAGCGAAATTATCCATCTTGCTATCCTCCCTGATAGGTTAGGCTTATTTACAATATATTTTAGAGCCTGATGATCTGTTACAACTAGAAATTTTTGCCCTAGCAAGTAATTTCTAAAATTCTTTACAACAAAAATGATAGCCAGAGCCTCTTTTTTAGTTACAATATAATTTACCTCAGCACTGCTCATTTGTCTGCTCCCAAAGTAAATTGGATGTTCATTCCCATTTTCATCCTTTTGGCTCAAAGTACTTCCTAGTGCTGCATCTGAGGCATCAGTGTACACAATGAATGGCTTGCTCCAATCTGGATTCTTCAAAACAGGTGAAGACACCAGGGCTTCCTTCAGTTGTCCAAAAGCTTCATGCGCCTTATTTCTTCTATTAATAGGAAATGGTAAATCTTTGATTTTTGAAACTTTATCAGGATCAGTACCAATACCATCTCTGGATACAACATGCCCTAACAAAACACCTTTAGAACATCCAAAGACACACTTTGTAGGGTTTAGTGAGGCTTGTGCTTCATCTAACCTTTGAAATGTTGTCTCCATTTGGTGCAGGTGGTCCAACTTGCTCCCATAGATGCAAAAATCATCCAGAAATACTCTGATGAAGGTCCCAATGTAGGGTTCGAACACCCTATTCATCAAACGCTAGAATGTTGCTGGAGCATTACACAACCCAAAAGGCATAACTCTATAAGCAAACGTTCCCCAAGGAGTGGTGAACGTGGTCTTTAGCTGATCTTTCTCTGCTATACAAACTTGGTTGTAGCCGCTATATCCATCAGCAAAACTATAGCACTCCTGGCCAGCTACTTCGTCCAAGATCTGATCTGAAAATGGAAGAGGGTAATGATCCTTCTTTGTTGCCTTATTGAGCTTCCTATAATCAACACAAATGCATAGCTTCCCATTCTTTTTTATTGAGATCACAATGGGAGAAACCCATTCTGAATTCTCCACAGCAAATATGAATCCTGCATCAAGCAACTTATCTATTTCTTCTTTTACAGTCTTGGAAAAATTAGGATTCATTCTATATGGCATTTGCTTTATGGGCTTAGCACCATCTACCAGCTCAATACAATGTTCTACCCAACTTACTTGACGGAGTTCCTTGTAATCAAAAGTGAATAGGTGTATGTACCTTCGAAAGAGCTGGAGGTAGGATTCCTTCTCACTCTCCATCACAACATCACCAATCTTTATTTGTTGGAGATGATCATCAACTTCTTCTTCAGATAATTTTATGGGGTCATGAGTTGGTGTGACTGGAAGGATATCCATGACTAAAACATCCACCTCGCTTTTTTCATCTTCATGTCCACTTCACTGGTACTAGAGTAATCGAGAGATGTCCAATCATCGCTTTATCACTTGAATCCACAGGTTCTGCTTTATGATGTCGAGGGATCACGTTTATCTTCACCCTCTCTCTACCACATCCAAGTGTCATGAAACCTTCATTCCAGTAGTTTCTTGCATGAACTCTCCTTAGCCATGGTCTTCCTAGCAGCATTGGGTACGCAACAATACCATTTTTCATCACCTGAAAGTCTACCACACATACAACACCCATAACAGATATTGCCACATTTGAAACTACACCTTCTGGTTTAGTTTTTCCCTTATTTAATGACCTTAACATAAGTGTTGAAGGGCGATCAATTTTTAAACCCAACATATTCATTACAGACTCGGTCATTACATTAATTGCAGCACCTCCATCAACTAAGACATCATGAATTGAAATGCCATTACATAATACCTCAGCTTGTGGAGCATAGGGATCTGCCTCTGCCTCCAAAACAGGGACCTCAACCTCCTTTCTTCATCGAGCATTGAGTCCACTTCGCAGCTCCCGCCTCTTCTCAGAAGACATAGCCAAGAGTTTACCATATGTAATATTTGCAGGCCTTTTGGACAGATCTTCCAAGATGGAGTATGGTCCTTGCCCCTATGAAATCAGAAAATCCTGCACACCCAGCTTTCTTCTCCTATGTTTCTTATTAGTTTCTCCTTTCATCTTCTTAGGATCATTTCCATCTTGATTATATTTTTATTTCTTTCTTTTTGTTACAAACACATCCACTTCATTATTTCTACTCTTATCTACTACATCAAGAGAATTCACAGTGCTTTTCCTTTATCATTATCTCTTGTACCGGATGTAGAAGCTCTATCTGGACAATTATACTTATAATGACCCTTTTTATAACAACCATAACATACAACTTCAGAAATATTTCTTTTTGGACCTCTATCTCCTCCCTAAGAACTAAATTCCTTTCCTTGAAGAAGATTAATAGTTAACTGGCCCATCTTCCTAAGTAGATCTTCATACTCAGTAGATGTACTAGGAGAAATATTTGTGCTCACCGGGAGTGGTTGTGGATTTTGGACCAAAGGTGCTGGTGTAGGCTCTACTTTAGCAACAATTTCTTTGGGCTCCTCTTCCATGCTTTCTTCTTGCCTTCTTGCAATCTCCTTTGCTTGTTCAATGGTAGCTGGGCGGTCATACTTCACTCGTTGTCTGATTTCTGGCTTCATCCCAAGAATGAAGTGCTTACATAGGAGATTATCCACACCATTCATCAACCCATCCGCTAATCCTTCCTTCCGGATCTGGGCATCGAGCTTCCTCCTTAGCTCTAGAACACAAGCATGATAATCCCTTATCTTCTCCTTCTCTCCTTGGGATAGCTTTGTGATCTCGATCATGAGATCTGCATATTTCTGTTGTTCACCAAATTCTTCAAGAAAACTTTCAGTTAATAAATCCCATGAATTTTTCACATTATCACCTAGTGTTTCAAACCACCTAAGTCTTGAACCATCCAAAAGGTAGGAAAAATTCGGTCCATTGTTCCCTTCTTATAAGGCCATTACAAATACAAGATCGCTTAAACTCTTGAATGAAAGAAGAAGCATCTTCATTAGATTGGGCTGAAAAACAGGAATCTTTCCCATTTTCAAAAGTAACCACCATGAAATACTAACCCACAAGTACAATCAACAAGACTTATGTGCACAAATAATTAGAATCACTATACTAGAAAGTGACTTTAGACCTTTCTACGTAAAATAGAAATGACCACGGTAAACTATGGTAAAATTGACTTATCATGGTAAAAACTGATTTTACTGTGGTAAACACTATTCACAATAAAAAGTGAAGTTACTGTGGTAAATACTATTCACGGTAAAAAGTGACTTTACTGTGATAAATACTATTCACAACAAAAATGACTTTATCATGGTAACTACTATTCACTGTAAAAATGACTTTACCATGGTAACTACTATGCACAGTAAAAACAAGGTTACCCTCCAATTGATTTTTGACTAAGTGGGAATATCTCTCTAGAAAATCCACCAACGAGGAATGGTCCCGGCAACGGAACCAAAATGTCATCACCAATCCGACACTATGATAATTCTTCACCGGGAACTCCTCGTGCTATGATTATTTACTAATGCATAGCCTTTAGTTTGGTGGATGTAATTTGGAAACAAAACAACAACATAACACAAGAATACCATCGAATATGATAAGACGGAATGATGACAAATCTGAAATATAAAAGTAAATTATAATATTAACATGAAACTGTTACAATCTCACCCATGAGGTACATCAAGTGTTATTGACTTCACTTGCCTTTCACCAAGACTATGGGAGAAACTTTACAATTACACCTCTTAATGGCTTCTTTAACACACCTTTAAACTGATGGCTTCCTTCGTACACTTCCTACAATATTTCTCACTACTTCCTTCTATGCCAAATGAGGGGGTGGCCTCTCTATTTATAGAACTTCCAGGCTTATCCATCTTATCTCTAAGATAGGATAAGAAATCCACTCTGACGAATCATATTTCATACCTTAACTCTTATCCGTACATGTAAGCTTATCCTTTAAGATAAGATAAATCTTATCATTTTACATGGGTTCCACATTTTTAGACTTTTTACAAATAAAATACACAAAATATTTATGACCTCACTCCTTGTCCTTATTACCAATATAATATTTCTAATTCCTAATCATGTAGACCCTACTTCTCTAATTACCCAAACTTTGACATTTTAACATTACGGACCACTTACGACAAATATTTACTTTTTACAACATTCCTATTGTACTTTGATCAAGTACCATACTCCACATTATTGGCGGCACTGCATCGATGGTGCCGTTATCTTCTATTACGCCAGCTACAACTAATTATAATTAACAACATCCTATTCCTAATACATACATTAATGAAATATAAATTATGGAGGAAAATTTTAGTGTCGATGTAACCCTGACCCTTACACCTTAAACCCTAATCCCTAAACCCTAAACCCTCAATCCTCAACCCTAAACCTTAAAACCTGAGCCCTAAACCCTAAACCCTGAGCCCTAAATCATATACCCTATACCCTAAACCATAAAACATAAACCTTAAACCTTTAGCCCTAAACCCTAAACCCTGAGCCCTAAACCCTAAACCATGAGCCCTAAACCCTAAACCCTAAACAATGAACCCTAAATCCTAAACCCTAAACCCTAAAACCTAAACCCTAAACCTTAAGCCCTAAATCCTAAACCCTAAGCCCTTAACCCTAAGCCCTAAGCCCTAAGCTATAATCCCAAAACCTAAACTCTTAACCCTCAAACCCGAACCTCAACCCTAACCCCTAAATACTAAACCCTAAACCACCGAGCACTAATCCTTAAAACTTAAACCCTAAACCCTTAACCCTCAACCAACCCGAGCCCTAAACCCTTAACCTTAAACCCTAAACCTTAATCCCTAAACCATAAACCCTAAACCATGATCCCTAAACCCTAAACCAAAAACCACCGAGCACAAAAACATAAACCCTAAACACTAAATCTTAAACCCTAAACCCTTATCCGAAACCCGAAACCCTACACCCTAAACCTTGATCCCACGAGCCCTAAGCCCTAAAGATGAGGCACATTACAATCACCTCATTTTTCCATAGGACAAAAATCCCATTCAGGAGAAATCCTTTATCTACAAAGTGAGGATATCATATTAGTAAGAAGTAGACAAGCATTATAGAGTTGATTCATGGTCACTAAAGTGAATTATGGAACAAATTTTGAAATTAGTACCAATTCAAGCAAAGTGGTAGGGCCAACATCTAATCCGAGAAGGTCAAAAATCCAACAAAATGACTATATTTTTCACAAAACAAAGATCAATACAATATATATGTCCTAAAAGTTTTAGGTCATTGCGAAATTATAAAAATGAGAAAGTACTAACTAGATTAGATTTTAAATATTCTAGATTATAAGCACGAGCTACTACGGACCACTTCCATCAGTGGGCGAGTGACCCTAACTTCTTATATTTACTAAAATAAATTTAAAGTATACGAAATAATAAAAGTATAATAAATATATTTTAGTAAATATGGTTGTTTTAGGCCCTCCTAAACTTTATCCAACCCAAAACACGTACGCTTTTCATAGCACTAGAAACACGTGCGTGCTATAACATGATCACATTATAACTTGTATGCACTATAACATGATTGCATTACAACGTGTACACGTTTTAGGTTTGTAAATTACCGATCCTAATAAAACATAGCGTGATCGGGTTATTGCAAAATGTGATCACGTTTCATTCATTTTTAGGTTTTTGTCCACTTTTTGGCCCCCCAACTTGGTATACTTACCCGTACCTAAATTAGGTATAAAACATTATTTCCAACCTGCAAAAACCTCCACATACTACACGATAACTTACAAAAGTTGAGAAATGTCCATCCATGCCCATTAATTGCACTTCCACCCACCATCCAACTCGCCCCTTCAAACTGGTTTGATTTGTAAAAAAAACACCCCTAGAACTCCATCAATCTCTATATTTTTTTACTAATATGTTTAGATCTCAGAACCATGATTCCAACTAGACAAAATTTATGCAATTTGGATGAGAAACGTAAACATTATGGCCTCCGAGAAGATGCACTGTATGGATATTGCCAGTAATTTCTTCATTGTTACGGGACTAAGAAATTAACTCCTTTGTTGAAATGCATCATTGAAAATATCTACCTTATTTCTAGTGTTTCATGCATCAATTAAATTCTTGGGATTTAAAAAAAATGTGGGTCCCATTTTCATTTCCATGTTGCATTCGAATGGGTCTTAGTTTATTTCTTTTACATTTTTCAATCCAATCTCTGCCTACTCGATTGAGCGGGCCATCTACCTAGCTCCTTTGAGTCCCTTTATGTTACTATAAGCCTTTCCTTCTACACATTTCTAACCCGATGTCCATGTTGATCTGGTTCCTCTTTGTCAAAGCTATTTTACACGTTGGTGAGCTCGAATTCCTACCTCACTCGTGTAGAGAATTTTCCCCACATCGTGAGGTTTCTTTGTAAGGCCCCGAGAACCTACCGACTTCTTTCTCCCGCACACTTGTGATACCTAGATATTCGTGAACATGCCACTTTAACCCTCGCTTGACCGTTATCGATTTGACTTATGACATGTTCGTGGTGCCTCGCTACACGTGGAGACCCCGCATGGCTTTGGGGTCTTATTTTTCCCTTTGACTTTTGAAGGTGCGCTGAGGGGCCACGTGATGACCCCACACAACTCCACCGTGGCCTGCAGGCCCGTGACGAGTTCTGTTGCCTCAAGCTCAGCTTGAGACTCATTGATTCAGCTTGACAAGCTTCTCCAACCTTCATTTTCCTTTGGCTAAGTGTCGACCAACTTCCATGATTTGAGCTCGCCTCAGTTGACCCTTTGAGAGTTCACCGAGCTAACTCAGCCTTTTCCATATCTGCCCCATTATGAGCTTGGTTTCATCCATTTCTAACTTGAGGATCTCTCTGCATGGACTTAGTGTTTGAAAGTCCAACTTACCCGTATCATCTCGTTATAGTCTCAAGTTTCTATCTTACTAAAAGCGGTTGCTTCGTTGCGGCTAAGCTCTAGTTCGCATTGAATTTGGTATGATTTTTGCATGAGCTTAGTTGTTTCATGATAGCTCAACCTCCTTCTCATATTGGAGGACTGATTCATTTCTTGATTCCATCGTTCCTTAGTAATTAATCTCCTCTGCAAAGTACTTATGGGTGAGCTAAGCCCAAAATCACCTTCAATTTCTATGGGTTCGGCTACTACTATAATCGACCCGGTATATACTCAACTCAGACTCTACAGAAACAATCACCATTGTTGAACTAATTCCTCCCATCTTGAATGGATAAACTTGGCCACTTAACAACTCGTCAAGGATTCTTAACTAGCTCATATTCCCTTGAAGATATCAACTCATATAACTATTCGGTGATCTTAAAACAAATTGCCAGACCCCAAGTGGCTCGATTCTTGGCCTCACCAAAACATCTTGATATGGTACAACCAACTCGATAAACAATGCATCAACTTGACTGAGCTATGGTTTGAGCTTGAAGGCCCTTCATAGCTCAGTGATGAGCTCAATGAGCTTGTTAGGTCCCAAAGGCAAACATTTTAACTCCATATAAACTTGGGGATTCTTTGTGCTCAAGGGTGCCTATGCAATGATTATAGGTACTCCTAGACAAATTTATAGACTCGTCATTTCCTACAAAGTGGGATTCTTAACCAAATGCCACAAGGTCAAGCTTGCCTGTTGTAAAATTCCACATGCGTAGTGAAAATGGATAACAACTACTTCGGTTCACTTATCTCCTTCTCCTACTTCTAAGGTCGTTATTCATCCACTACCTAAGGTTATTATTCATGCACAACCTCCACCACACTCATCCACCGTGTAGTGCTCCTACTTCACATTGGTTTCCTAAGTTGTCAGAATCTATGCTTCCCACCATTGCATCTCCCATCATTGGCACCATCTCATCTAACATCTAGTTTGGCTCATACACTCATGTTGCTTCCACTTCACATGCTTCCACCGCTCCACGCCCGCTTAATCTTTGGTAGGTGATTTTCTCACCTCACCACCCAATGATGCACTCATGTTATTATGGTTCTTACATGACTATTGAGAGACCTATTTCAATAAGAACCTCACTTCATCCTAGTGGTTTATGCCTCAATGATTTATTTATCTAGCGTGCACTATCACACCATTTCCCGATGACAGATTCTGGATTTATGGTTCATTCTTGTTTTTTGAGGGGTCTTATATAAACGAACCTCATTTTCCTACATATAACTAAGGGGAATTTCTATTCTTCCCCCCTTATTCATCATACTAACACACACTTACATACACTTTTACAATCATTTCATTCACATTATTCAGCTCATACACACATCTATTTCCACTTATCACATCTCTATTCATATATACAATCTAATTTTCAACATCATCATCCATTAATCAATATATTTATTTATGTAATACAAATCAAACAAACACATATGAATGACAAAAATTACATCACATATCAATAAAACATCAATACAACACAATAATACCACCAATCATCCATATATACATCAAAAATCATCATTAAAAAATAAAATCACTAGGGGGAAATCCCATACATACATATACATCATATCTAATCATCACTTTCACTATCTACAACTGGAGGAGATCTAAAACTAGAAGCTTCACCACTCAATCTACGCCGCAAGTCGCGGCCCCTATATCTCTCAACTTGCCTCCATAGTAACGCCACCTCTACTGACTACTCTACGAAATGGCCATGTAGCTCTACATACTTCAGGAACACATCCTACATTAGGAATCCTCCACATGTATCCTCCCTAGCCCACTGGGTCTCCACACGTGCCTCATCTTGCTCACTCAACAAAATAATGCACGTCATTGTTGTTATCGCCACTGGCTTGAACAAATGAGCATGCTCACTCGCAATAACATCCACGAGATATAACATCCCACTACCTATGAGCACATCAGTAGGCACATTCTACATAAATGTATCAATAATCAGCGACAAATAAGCATCCTTGTAACCATTTATGAATAATGTTAGTCACTACACACGATAACCACAAACTAATAGCTAAGTAACAAATCATAAATATCAACAAACAAATACTCATACTATGTTATTGTCATCACTATGCCATCACCATCAAGGGCAGCTACCTACCCCTCTACTTGTCTAACTGGCGATGCTCTTGTCACATCCACAACAACGGGAAACAATAACACCCATCGATACTTTACCCACCATGCAATATATGCCTCGGTACATCCTATATCATCTACATGTATTGGATTTATCGCTGCATCCACCTCATTCAAATCATGGGGCACTAGTTGTGCTCCTGTGGGTCTCGGTCTTGTCCCCTGGTCTCCTCGGTGCTCGAGTCACCCGTGCCCATACATATTGCTATAGGGGCACATCTTGAGCCATATCAAACTACCATGACACACACTTCTTGGAATAACTTGGTCACCCCTAAAAGCGGTCCTCTAACTACATAGTATGTCAAATACATCGTAGCTCTGCTCCATCTAGTGGAAATCCCCTATAGTCTCATTATCACCTCCATATAATGGCCCCTATCCCCATGTGATTAAGCATTGATCTATACGTATCAATATCCATCCTACTACTTCAAGCACCTACCCATCTCGTAGAAAATATATCTGGCTTCACCCACTCCGCACGTGGCACACCAAATGGCCTCAATATCACAATATGCACATTGCCCCATGTATGTAGTAATGTGGTGGCTCCAAGACCACCTCTATGGTCCTCCTATGTGAACCTGTATAAATCTTGGTACAAATGTGGTAGTAAACATCATGCCCAGGCATTTCTAATCTCACACTCCTCTATACACCGATAGATATCATGCATATTATACAAGATGCCTACACCACCACCCTCCACTACCACTGATGATGTAATAACCTCTGTAATAAAATTACACAATCATGGAACACCTGATCTCGGTATGAAATCCAAGTTGATATCGGTATCTATATGTACCTATGTCCCTATAAAATACCACCTAGCTTCTCTCAAATGCCGATGTGCATCCTCTACTATCATCATCTTGTTAGGAATATATTATTTAGTGATCAAATTTGTTATCATTATATTATGTAAAATTATTATTAAAATGAGTTAACATAAAATAACTCATTTAATAATAATATAGTAGTTTAGAATAAATTAATATAATCTCATATTGAATTGTATTTTATTATTGTACGTGAGTTGTAGTACAACTCACTAGAGATTATATGGAACTAGTTGAGATATATTGAGGATGTAGAGATAAGTGGAGAGATTAGTGGGATGTTATTGGTAAGCCTTATCTCCTTCTTTATATGAAATGGAAAGGTTATATATGTAATCTTTGTGTAAGCAATAAAATTCTCAAGTATATTTAATATAGTTCGTATGTTTTTGAATTTAAAAGTGTGTTTATTATTATTTTTGAGTATGTAGATTATACAAGGCTCATCCAAATATTAACACACCTGGAATCTCTCACCCACAATTGGCAACCACAATATGCATTATACATCCTCCAGGGTCACAGTCATCTCCCTAGTAGGCAACCTAAATGTACACGTATCAGCATACCATCGCTCACACAACGTAGTAATCATAGGTATATTATGGGGTACCTCCCCAACCTGGCTATGTGTCACAGACCGGTATGGTCTACTATATCCCACTCTACATCTGATAGACCTAATCTCAACAACCTACTCAAGTGACGACATCCACGAAACTCTTTAGAATGGATATCTCTCTACACAACACAAAACACTAACAAAAACGTAAAGTTATCACTCTATATCAACGTAAAAACAACTACTACTAACATCAGAAGGCACCAATTTTACATTCATCATGTTCCGGCTCAAAACAAGAATGCCCCATTCATCATTGCTTTGTTATTCTGTGACGACCGTGCTTCTTAGGGCTGAACGCCAATGCGCTTTCTTTGAAACGTTGGTGTCTTCGTCTTGTTGAGCTTGCATGCTTGGGTCGGTGTCGATTTGTTGGTTGTTGGCCCCGCTTTGTCCGTCATGTTTATCCTATTAAAGGAAAACCTTGTTCTTGCTATATCGAACCTCTTGTTGATTGTTGTTTATTGCCTACAAGATATTTTTCCGTAGTATTGATCACTCTCGTGCTCGACCCCTCGATTAAATTATTATTATTATTATTATTTGTTGTCACTATCATGTTAGGTCCTAAACGATTTTTCGAACCCCGTTTAGGTGTCGTGACATTTTAAAACATAATAAAGGAATGGATATTAGTTATATTCTTATGTGTATATAGATAATAATTTTTATTTTTTTTGAATTAATTAAGCCTTTTCGGGCCGTACACGCACGCCTTATTACGATTTATTGTTTATTTGATGTTTCTCGTCCACCAGCTGGTAAATTTCTATCATCAATACTTGGCGTGGAGACATGGATTTATTTAAAAGATGTTTTGTTCACGTAAATGTATTATGTATAATTTGTTAGATAAATAGGCTGACCAATAGGATTGCACATTTTCAATTACTAAGAATTATTATTAACTAAAATATGTGAGTTTTGTCAGCTCCCTAGACTTTGCAGTTGTTTACTGCCATCAATTTTGTCGATCTAATGGAATTTCAAAATGAATTTTGATTAATTTAAATTATTTCATTTTGAGGTTATGTAGTTTTGGTTAGCAAAGGCGTATGGGGTTGTAAGCTATAGTGTAGGTTCTTTTGTCAAGCAATTTATTTATTTTTTTGTATAGTTCTCACTCTTGCTTATACGCCTTGGAGACCACTTGTATTGTTTCGTGTTTTTAATTATTTATGCCATGCTTGGCGTGGAGGAATTCCTTGTCCTTTTCCTTTCTTTTTGTTTCTCTCTTTGTTGTTAATTCCTGACAACTTTGGTGGAGAAAGTGTAAGATTTTTTTATTGGGCCGCCTGTTTTTCTTTCCCTTGTCGGCTTTAATTAAATGATGAATTGACCTTTTCTGGAATGGAACGCCTTTTTCCTCCATGATGGATACTTACCCTTCAAATGGGATTTATTATTATATCTTCCATGTTTTTTTTTGTCTTCTTACCTGTGCTTGCATTGTTGCTGGCCGCATGAGATTGGAGGGGGGAGTCTTTTGTTGAGTTTTTTTTTATTGGTGTTTAAGCTCTGGTTAGGCGCAGTCCCTAGTGTTTTGGACAGCCCGTTGTTGTATTCTGGCCGTGCCTTCATGAGGGAAGCCTGGAGTGGAGTATTGCAAGAAAAGACCAGTGAAGGATCTTCTAAAACATGGGATGTGTGGACTGCTGGGAGAAGGGGGTCTACCAGTGCGTGGCTATGAGAAATAGTTGTTAATGCAGGCATGATATGCCCTAACCCGTCTTAATTCCGTACTTTATTTAGTTATTTCACAAATGGAACATTACCTAGTTTGAAATTTGTGATTCTTCATTGTTGGTGATGTGAAATTGATTTAATCCTCTTGCTATAGAATTTATTTGATCTTTGAGTATGGTGAATGCTGCTGGTAACAAAGTAAAGTTTGTTGGTTGCAATATGAATTATTATTGTGATGAAATAACGCACTCCTTGGAATGAATGAGAAGTTGCAGTTGTATGCTTCATTGGGTTTTCTCATGATTCGTTATCCTTGCCATATTTATAGTTATACCTTTCAGATGCCTCCATGTATTTAAAAAAAAAAAAAAGAAAACTGCCAACAATATCTCTCTCTCTCCCTTTACTTTCTATGATTCTCGTATGAGTGTGGAAATTGTGGATTTTCATGTTTAGTCTTTTGTGAACGAATGTTCCTTTGGGTGTTAATTTTTCTTGTTGTACATGGATGAATTTGTTCACTCCATCAGATATAAAAAGGTTCACTCTTTGTGATGGATACTGTGCATTATTGAGAAAAATAGGTAAACCCGATCTGGCTAGGTATGCATGTTTTAAATGGCTTGTTGGTTGATGAGCAAACCATTAAGGGTTTGGCCTACGCGGGCTACAATGATCTATTTGGGTCTGTTGGTTTCATTCTTGACCCCAAGAAGGAAATGGGTATGTTAGTTAGCCTTACTAGTTAATAATTTCCTTTTCGACCCGAATAAAACTTAAAACCAATAATAAGCTTATCGTTATTATATTATATTAATGCATTAAGTTATCTTGACTCATCATTATGAAGTTAAGATCTAAAGTCGGATTAGTTCCTTGATAGGCACTTGTAAATAATGTAGAGCTCGTTACTTTGTTGTGAGAATACAAACTGACTTTGGGTCTAATAGTGTGAGCCAATGCACACTCAGTGATCTCTTGTCATGGACTAAATGTCTGTTGGGTTCGGCATGTAATTTGGTTGTTAAATCCCGAATAGGGTGATGTTTGAGTGGTGTGAAGTTAGTTGTTAAGCCTATTGTTTCTTCTTATTGCACTTTGTGTTTGTGCCTCACTGATTTTCATCCTTGGTAAGCTCTTTGAGCAAGAACGTGGTTTGAAAATGGACCTACAACTTAATAAAAAAAACCTGATTTTAGTCCTATTGAATTGGGAATTATTACTCCTTCATTGTTTTGATTCAGAGCAAAGCTCGATTGTTTTGGAGACTTTACTTTGATTATTAAAAAAAAAAAAAAGTAAGAAACTTGACTCCTTAAAACTTACCTCGCTATATTTCGTTCTCCTTGAGGATCACAAAATTCTCTTGACTTTTAAAGGTTCTTCATTGATTCTTTTGGGGCTGTGTAATGAATTAATTGTTATGCTCCAACCTTGCTTAGTGAAATGGGTGGGTAGATCTTTTTCATTATACTAATAAAGTCCTTGACTAAGTGAGGAATAAGGAAACCCTTCTTTTGACTTTTGTGGAGAGAAAACTCCTTGAATACGAATGTCCAGTTTGGGACAATAGGTTAAATTTCAGTCATGTTATCATGACTCCCTTTTGTTAAAACATCTCGAAATGCGTTGACAATTAATTGGTATTGATATCTTGATAACCAGGCTGAGGAAAAGAAATTATGATCTCTTTCCTAGTCTTGGAATGTCTAATAAATGCTTTAGTTGAGGAAAGTATTAGTATGTAACCTATTACTTGAAATTTTACCTGTTAGCAAAAGGTCGGATGCCTTGAATGCTCTCACTCTCACCCTTAAAGTTAATCTAACATCGTAATTTTAACTAATTATGCTTGATGCCTTGTCTTAGTTTTATTGTATGGACTTTAGTAGACCTTATGAGTGAATGGAATCCTTGATGGATCTATTAACGACATTTGAGAGATTGATGGATTGTGTTTCTTGTTATACTTACGGTTATTTAATTTATGAGTCGAAGTGACCCCAGGTATGCAAGTATGGGCCTGCATGAGTAGAATCTTAATACCCTTATGAATAGCCTTTTTAATCTCTTATGAATACCTAGTACATGATAATTTAAGTGACTCTTCTGAACAACTCAAATAGTTGTATTGAGACGTAAGTTTGAAAGTGATTTCTTTCTTGGCTCATGAAAGTGCTTGCTCATGACATGTTATAAAAATAATTGTTATCTTCTTAAGTTCTTTAACATTGATCCATAAAAATAATATGAGTTCTTTTTATGAAATAATTAAGTAGAGTATGTTGTTATGATGAGTTGAGGCTTATCATGCTCAGTTCTCGCGAACTGACTCAAGTTAATACTTGTGCAGATGGAATATGCGAGTAGATAAAAAAAAAGAGTTGTAAAGGTTTCATGTGATGAAATTATGAAGTTTTGTTTTGTGCAAATGTTAAATGTGTCGTAATTTCTATGATGGTGCAGTAATGGAGTTTGGAAGGCCTCTTGTCTTGGTTTGTTCAGAAATTGTGAAATAAAGTTGTCTTGTTCCTTGCAGTTAAAAAAAAAACTTGTAATTACCCTTGTGAGGAGTAAATTTTTCAATCTTTTCATTGTTATGAGGATTCTGGTGGTAATGTGATTTATCAGTCATGAACTATTGTGATTGCATGACTTGATCATGCTTGGCACCTTCTTATTCTCAGTCAGTTCTTTGAATCTTGTGATCACCTTATAGTTGTGTACCTCGTTGAATAGAAAGGTTTTCGACCGTGTTCTTCTCTCTCAATTTTGCTCTGATAGCCTCTACTTTCAAGTGATATGACTTTCATGCTTTTATAACTCTCCTTGGTCTTGACATCAGTGTAGTTTTGTGTACTTGTTAGCAGGTAGAAATCCCTTTTTTTTAAAAAAGAGGGTTAATCAAAGAATAAAAGCACAGAAAAATGAATTCATAAGTAGAGTGAATAAATAGAATAATTATGGAGTTGTGTTTCCTTATTGAGTGATTTTAAGAGTTTCCTATGGAAAAGAAAGAAAAATTTTCTTCTAGCATAAAATATTTTACCATTGCTATTAATAAGCTATGGACTAAGCTCTTTTCTTCAGTATTGTGACTTATTAAGCTTCATGTTCCCTTGTCGAATCTACTCAAAAACAAAGGAGATAAATAAAGATTGTTACACAAATCCAGTTTAACTCTTGATTCCCCTTTAAAAAGACCAATCAATAACTACAGAGATCACCATAATAAAATGGAGTGACCTTTTTCTCTCTAACCGTCTTCACAACACTTTGTAAACCAGTTAAATGAGTAAATGTCCTTTTAGAGATGATCTTAATTTAGTCGCTCTAAAGTATAAAAGAAACTATTTTAACCCTTGTAAGGAGAATTTTTCTCAAGTCACCCTAAACCCCCCCTAGAACGTAAGATAAAGTTTATTTGGTGTGTTCAATGAAATAAATAACCCCAAGAATATTTTCATAGTGGGATGTCCTGAGCTTTAGCTACGTATTGTAGTGGGTATTTTGTGGTTTTTTGTCAAGAGAAGAGTGAAGTGTCCTTGATGGGTGTGAGCATTTTCCATGCTACCTTTGTGGTCCTCCTTGCACCCAGTTGTTCTCGAGAGATATTTGTAACTTGGTGATGGCATGTATTGTCGTGTTATGTGTGTCAATCAATTAAAAAAATAATTTATCCTATTTTTCCTATGTAGTCTTGTGTGTTTGTTTAGTGGGTGTTACATTTGGTATCAGAGCGAAGGTTTCATGCTCTCGAACCTTTGGGCCAGATTGGAGTGATGATGGTGTTGCATGATGGTGATTGATCTTGGAAGAGTAATGTGCTTTAAGCGTGATGTGATCCGTGTCGTAATTGTGATATTGTGAACGCACATGATGTGTATGCCACTTAGTGCGTATTTGTTATCATGTTGATGTGTTGGGGATGGGAGTATTCTCTCTCCTTCTTGTGGATTCTATGAAGAGTTCACGTGTGAAACACTGCTTGTGATGTGTGAAAAGAATTCTAATGTTGATGATGGAGTGTTGAAGCATTGTGGCATATTGTGATATGTGGGTGTGTCGATATGTTGTATGACTGGATTGATGTAAAGTGAATTAAGTTGTATCATGATGTTTTACCATGTTTTGAAGAAATGTGTGTATCACCTTGTATGTAGCAAATGAATGTTATGTTGTGATGTTACTATGTCCATCATATGTATGATTTGTGTGATATGTAATGATTCATGTTGTGATTTAGGGTCATACGGTGAGTGTATGAACCCTATCGTATAGTGATTGCACTTTGGGTGCAAAATGTGGTAAAGTGATGTATTACGCCATGAATGTATGATTGTGATCTACCCTATATACATACCATACGTAAGATGTTATGGTAGCTATGTGTGTACCACCATTGTGTTAGTGATGTAGTTACATGTTATGTTGTGAACCTTACACTAACCGAACCTGAGGGAAATCGGTAAATTGTGTATGTTTGGAGTGAGAAAATGTGTACCATTGACCAGTCACTCGAGCCAAGTACGAGATAGGAAGTGGAGCCTTACATAGGCTGAAAACCCACTTTTGTTCATTTGGTATGTGTGGCACTTGCTCAACGGGTGTCATGCATATTGTGTTTCACGGACACCTTAGGCTCAGTAGATGGTGACATGTACTTTCTTTCTCTCTCCCGATATGGTTGTCGTATGGACTCTACCTATGTGATTTTGACTATGTTGAGCCTTGTTGAAGTTGTGGCGAGATGATTCAGATTGAGATGATGACAGTTGTATTATTGATATGTATTTTTATGAGTTGAGGCTCGATGTTCCGAGTGCTAGCAACTCGTTGAGTACCCCTTTGGTGGCCAGATAAGGCCACGTAGTCATAGTAATGTGCTATTCTTATATGTGTATTTTATTCATAAATTGAACCTTTTTACTTTACTTTTGCAAGGACCAACAATTTTCTTGATTGCCATGCTTTACATTTTGGGCATTTCTTTGGTCTGTGGTACTAACACTCAGATTTTTGCACTAACTAAGGCCATTTGGTCAGTTGTTTTCTTGGTTTTGAATCTTCTTTTAAATTTTAAAGATGTTACCGCCTTGCCCAAGGCTTGTACTTTGCCACTTGGCATACTTGATCAGATTGTTATGTTGGTTCTATTGTCGTGATGTGTGGAATAGGGTCATGGGATGCACCATGGAATGGTTGGATCTATGGACCCACTTCATTGTATGGGGTACGCCCCAAGGAGTTATAGATAACTAGCGGGTTGTTGAACCACGAGTTATTATGTCACTTGGGTTGGGGGTGACGGGGCTCTATGTGCCTAGGGTCATAGGGTGACCCGACCTCATTAAAAGGAGAAAGGAGACGGGCCTCTATGGTTGAGTGACCCGATATTCTTTATGGCACTCTATGGTTGAGTGACCCGATATTCCTTATGGCACTCTATGGTTGAGTGACCTGATATTCTTGATGGGGCTCTATGGTTGAGTGACCCGGCTTGGTTTTTGCACTATGTTTCTTTCTCTTTGGGAGTTATATGGAGTTGCTTTGTTATACTTGGGAGTAGGTGGTTATTTTATGATGCTTCAGGTGGTATATGGTGTTGTTGGTAGTGTTTTGGGGGGGGTAGTGTTATGATGTATGTGTGCTCATAAGAGTTGGTTATGGTTGTGGTTTCCTGGTGTACACTATGTACCTGTAGCTTTTGTTCGGAGTTATGTGAATTTTTTATCTATGGAATTGAGGAAATGTCTAGTGGGTTGTAGTACTCTTTTGTTTGAGTATTTTGTATGTCATTTTTAGTGTGTGACAAGTACTATGTTATGTGGACCGTGCCTATTCCCTTCCATATTTGAGTAATATTTTGTGATGAAATGCAGTCTTGAAGTCTATACTTTTGTGTTCGTTAATCTGTAGTGTCTTGTCTGACCCCGGTAGGGTGTTGTGTAGCAGTTCATGTTGGGCACCCACAATAAGGAATAAACTAAACTCTTCAACAATGAAATTTTACAAAATTAAAACTAAAAATAATGTTAATGGAAAGAGACTAATGAAATAATGAATAAGAGGGAACTGCCAATCTTCACAGAACCTTGGAAGTTAAAATTTCTGCCACATGTCCCTAAGGCCACCTTGTGGCCGTGCTTTAATCAAAATCGTAACCGTTAACCAATAGAGTGCACTCCATATTATTTTTATTTATTTTTGTTATTTCGTACCGTTTATTTTCCTTGTGTTATGTCGCATCGAGGATGATGCTTTCTTAAGGGGAGGAGAATGTAATGCCCCATTCATCATTGCTCTTATTCTCATGATGACCCGTGCTTCTTAGTTCTGAACGTTGTTCCACTTTCTTTGAAACGTTGGTGTCTTCGTCTTGTTGAGCTTGCCTGCTTGGGTCGGTGTCGATGTTTTGGTTGTTGGCCCCGCTTCGTCCCTCGTGTTTATCCTATTAAAGGAAAACCTTGTTCTTGCTATATCGAACCTCCTGTTGATTGTTGTTTATTGCCTGCAAGATATTTTTCATAGTATTGATCACTCTCGTGCTCGACCCCTCGATTAAATTATTATTATTATTATTATTATTTTAATTTGTTGTCACTATCGTGTTAGGTCCTAAATGATTTTTGAACCCCGTTTAGGTGTCGTGACATTTTAAAACATAATAAAGGAATGGATATCAGTTATATTCTTATGTGTATATAGATAATAAAATTTCATTTTTTGAATTAATTAAGCCTTTTCAGGTGTACGCACGCCTTATTGCGAGTTATTGTTTATTTGATGTTTCTCGTCCACCAGCTGGTAAATTTCTATCATCAATACTTGGCGTGGAGACATGGATTTCTTTAAAAGATGTTTTGTTCACGTAAATGTATTATGTATAATGTCAGATAAATAGGCTGACCAATAGGATTGCACATTTTCAATTACTAAGAATTATTATTAACTAAAATATGTGAGTTTTGTCGGTTCCCTGGACTTTGCAGTTGTTTACTGCCTCAATTTTGTCGATCTAATGGAATTTCAAAATGAATTTGTGATTAATTAAAATTATTTCATTTTGAGGATATGTAGTTTTGGTTAGCAATGGCGTATGGGGTTGTAAACTATAGTGTAGGTTCTTTTGTCAAGCAATTTATTTATTTTTTTTTGTATAGTTCACACTCTTGCTTATACGCCTTGGTGACCACTTGTATTGTTCCTTGTTTTTAATTATTTATGCCATGCTTGGCGTGGAGGAATTCCTTGTCCTTTTCCTTTCTTTTTGTTTCTCTCTTTGTTGTTAATGCCTGACAAGTTTGGTGGAGAAAGTGTAAGATTATTATTGGGCCATTTTTTTTTTCCCTTGTCGGCTTTAATTAAATGATGAATTGACCTTTGCTGGAATGGAACGCCTTTTTCCTCCATGCTGGCCACTTACCCTTCAAATGGGATTTATTATTATATCTTCCATGTTTTTTTGTCTTCTTACTACGCTTGCATTGTTGCTGGCCGCGTGAGATTGGAGGGGGAGGCTTTTGTTGAGTTTTTTTTTTTGATTGGTGTTTAAGCTCTGTTAGGCGCAGTCCCTAGTGTTTTGGACAGCCGCCTGTTGCTGTATTCTGGCCGTGCCTTCATGAGGGAAGCCTGGAGTGGAGTATTGCAAGAAAAGACCAGTGAAGGATCTTCTAAAACATGGGACATGTGGACTGCTGGGAGAAGGGGGTCTACCAGTGCGTGGCTATGAGAAATAGTTGTTAATGCAGGCATGATATGCCCTAACCCGTCTTAATTCCGTACTTTATTTAGTTATTTCACAAATGGAACATTACCTGGTTTGAAATTTGTGTTCTTCATCGTTGGTGATGTGAAATTGATTTAATCCTCCTGCTATAGAATTTATTTGATCTTTGAGTATGAATGCTGTTGCTTGGTAACAAAGTAAAGTTTCATTGGTTACAATATGAATTATTATTGTGATGAAATAACACACTCCTTGGAATGAATGAGAAGTTGCAGTTGTATGCTTCATTGGGTTTTCTCATGATTCATTATCCTTGCCATATTTATAGTTATACCTTTCAGATGCCTCCATGTATTTAAAAAAGAAAAAATAAAAATTGCGCCAACAATATCTCTCTCTCTCTCTCTTTACTTTCTATGATTCTGTATGAGTGTGGAAATTGTGGATTTTCATGTTTAGTCTTTTGTGAACGAATGTTCCTTTGGGTGTTAATTTTTCTTGTTGTACATGGATGAATTTGTTCACTCCATCAGATATAAAAAGGTTCACTCTTTGTGATGGATACTATGCATTATTGAGAAAAATAGGTAAACCCGATCTGGCTGGGTATGCATGTTTTAAATGGCTTGTTGGTTGATGAGAAAACCATTAAGGGTTTGGCCTACGCGGGCTACAGTGATCTATTTGGGTCTGTGTTTTCATTCTTGACCCCAAGGAGGAAATGGGTATGTTAGTTAGCCTGGCTGGTTAATAATTTCCTTGTCGACCCAAATAAAACTTAAAACCAATAATAAGCTTATCGTTATTATATTATATTAATGCATTAAGTTATCTTGACTCATCATTATGAAGTTAAGATCTAAAGTCGGATTAGTTCCTTGATAGGCACTTGTAAATAATGTAGAGCTCGTTACTTTGTTGTGAGAATACAAACTGACTTTGGGTCTAATAGTGTGAGCCAATGCACACTCAGTGATCTCTTGTCATGGACTAAATGTCTATTGGGTTCGGCATGTAATTTGGTTGTTAAATCCTGAATAGGGTGATGTTTGAGCTGGTGTGAAGTTAGTTGTTTAAGCCTATTGTTTCTTCTTATTGCACTTTGTGTTTGTGCCTCACTGATTTCCGTCCTTGGTAAGCTCTTTGAGCAAGAACGTGGTTTGAAAATGGACCTACAACTTGATAAAAAAAATAAAGAAGCCTGATTTTAATCCTATTGAATTGGGAATTATTACTCCTTCATTGTTTTGATTCAGAGCAAAGCTCGATTGTTTTGGAGACTTTACTTTGATTATTAAAAATAAATAAAATAAGAAACTTGACTCCTTAAAACTTACCTCGCTATATTTCATTCTCCCTTGAGGATCACAGAATTCTCTTGACTTTTAAAGGTTCTTCATTGATTCTTTTGGGGCTGTGTAATGAATTAATTGTTATGCTCCAACCTTGCTCAGTGAAATGGGTGGGTAGATCTTTTTCATTATACTAATAAAGTCCTTGACTAAGTGAGGAATAAGGAAACCCTTCTTTTGACTTTTGTGAAGAGAAAACTCCTTTGAATACGAATGTCCAGTTTGGGATAATAGGTTAAATTTCAGTCATGTTATCATGACTCCCTTTTCTAAAACATCTCGAAATGCATTGACAATTAATTGGTATTGATATCTTGATAACCAGGCCGAGGAAAAGAAATTATGATCTCTTTCCTAGTCTTGGAATGTCTAATAAATGCTTTAGTTGAGGAAAGTATTAGTATGTAACCTATTACTTGAATTTTACCTGTTAGCAAAAAGGTCGGATGCCTTGAATGCTCTCACTCTCACCCTTAAAGTTAATCTAACATCGTAATTTTAACTAATTACGCTTGATGCCTTAGTCTTAGTTTTATTGTATGGACTTTAGTAGACCTTATGAGTGAATGGAATCCTTGATGGATCTGTTAAGAACATTTGAGAGATTGTTGGATTGTGTTTCTTGTTATACTTATGGTTATTTAATTTATGAGTTGAAGTGACCCCAGGTATGCAAGTATGGGATTGCATGAGTAGAATCTTGATACCCTTATGAATAGTCTTTTAATCTCTTATGAATATCTGGTACATGATAATTTAAGTGACTTTTCTGAACAACTGAAATAGTTGTATTGAGACGTAAGTTTGAAAGTGATTTCTTTCTTGGCTCATGAAAGTGCTTGCTCATGACATGTTATAAAAATAATTGTTATCTTCTTAAGTTCTTTAACATTGATCCATAAAAATAATATGAGTTCTTTTTATGAAATAATTAAGTAGAGTATGTTGTTATGATGATTTGAGGCTTATCATGCTCAGTTCTCGTGAACTGACTCAAGTTAATACTTGTGCAGATGGAATATGCGAGTAGATAAAAGAAAAGAAAAAGAGTTGCAAAGGTTTCATGTGATGAAATTATGAAGTTTTGTTTAGTGCAAATGTTAAATGTGTCATAATTTCTATAATGGTGCTTGTAATGGAGTTTGGAAGGCCTCATGTCTTGGTTTGTTCGAAAATGGTGAAATAAAGTTGTCTTGTTCCTTGCAGTCAAAAAAAACTTGTAATTACTCTTGTAAGGAGTAAATTTTTCAATCTTTTCATTGTTATAAGGATTCTCTAGTGTTAATGTGATTTATCACCATGAACTATTGTTATTGCATGGCGTGATCATTCTTGGCACCTTCTTATTCTCGATCAAGTTCTTTGAATCTTGTGATCACCTTATAGTTGTGTACCTCTTTGAATGAATAGAAAGGTTTTCGACCGTGTTCTTCTCTCTCGATTCTCTCGGATAGCCTCTACTTTCAAGTGATATGGATTTCATGCTTTTATAACTCTCCTTGGTCTTGACATTAGTGTAGTTTTGTGTACTTTTAGCAGTAGAAATCCTTTTTAAAAAAAAAAAAAAGAGGGTTAATCAAAGAATAAAAGAACAGAAAAATGAATTCGTAAGTAGAGTGAATAAATAGAATAATTATGGAGTTGTGTTTCCTTATTGAGTGATTTTAAGAGTTTCCTATGGAAAAGAAAGGAGTTTTCTTCTAGCATAAAATATTTTACCATTGCTAATAATAAGCTATGGATTAAACTCTATTTTCAGTATTGTGACATATTAAGCCTCGTGTTCCCTTGTCGAATCTACTCAAAAAAAAGGAGATAAATAAAGATTGTTACACAAATCCAGTTTAACTCTTGATTCCCTTTAAAAAGACCAGTCAATAACTACAGAGATCACCATAATAAAATGGAGTGACCTTTTTCTCTCTAACCATCTTCACAGCACTTTGTAAACCAGTTAAATGAGTAAATGTCCTTTTAGAGATGATCTTAATTTAGTCGCTCTAAAGTATAAAAGAAAATATTTTAACCCTTGTAAGGAGAATTTTTCTCAAGTCAACCTAAATCCCCTAGAACGTAAGATAAAGTTTATTGGGTGTGTTTCAATGAAATAAATAACCCCAAGAATATTTTCACAATGGGATGTCCTGAGCTTTAGCTACGTATTGTAGTGGGTCTTTTGTGGTGTCTTGTCAAGAGAAGAGTGAATTGTCCTTGATGGGTGTGAGCGTTTCCGTGCTACCTTTGTGGTCCTCCTTGCACCCAGTTGTTCTCAGAGATATTTGTAACCATGGTGATGGCATGTATTGTCATGTTATGTGTCAATCAAGTCAAAAAAAAAATTAGCATATTTTTCCTATGTAGTCTTGTGTGTTTGTTTAGTGGGTGTTACGAAACAATACCTCTCTTGGGTCACCAACACTTAAGACAAGGATGCAAGTGCCCTGGGAATGTCACCAATGTCTAGATCTTGGCGCTTGTGTCCCAAGAATGTTAGTGCCCTGAATTCTCTTGTCTAAGTTAAAAACACCTAGAAATTCAAAAACATAAATTTCGTAGGAAAATTAAAAAAATATCATTCCTACAAATTGTTTGAAAAAATGCATACTCACCAACTCAGTTGTCATGTGCGACTCCACGGCCGCCACCACCATCTTGAATCAGCTCAATCTCACTGATCTAATTTGTGGCATCATCACAATCTTAGAGTTTAAAATCACACTCACTCAAGGGTAAAATGAAGTTACTTTTCACCTTTTACTATTTCTATTTATAGCAAGTGTCAATATCCCACTTGATTATAGTTACTATTTGTACATATTATTCCAATTAATACATGTCACATGGTTTTACTCATATCGTGAGCTTCACTACTCTATTTTATCCCCAGTATGTGCCATTCGGTTCATATTTTCTCATCCTACCATATTATCCACAACCTATAGTGCTAGATTCTCATCTAGTGCATTTTAAACTCAATATACACACACTGTTACGACATGTACTACACTTCATTTTGCACATTATCACAACATTACATTTCTACTTTCATCTTAACATTCATTCTTTCTATCACTCCCCTTTTTCCAAAAAGGGGGCATACAATAAGGATCATAACCCTCTTATCCCCCTCACACTACTACATGACCACTTCAAGTCTCCAATTCACCATTACCAAAAATTGCTCATACAACATGCGACATTTCATACCACTTTCTTACGATCCCCTAATGACCTAATTTGGGGAAACAAGAGAAAAATATATCCATGATTAATCTCAATACGCTTTTCTACTAATCGAATCAAATCAATCAATTGACACAACACAAGGTATTTTACTATTCCTACCAAATCACCTAACCTGTGAGTTACATCACTACTTTTTGAGATGACCTAACACAGGAAGTCACTTCAAACTTTCTATCACTTCCGTAAGACATAACATGGAATCCATACACATCACGGCAAAAACCCTTGGATTGGGGGAAATGATATGTCATCACATTTTATATGCTGCTCCTAAATGTGTTATTATCGTTGGATCGAAATGAACAAAATGTGCTCTTTTTCCATCTACAACGCTTTGAAATTTTGACGATGTAGTCATAGTAGGAGGGTAAAAATAGATCTCTCTCCCTAACACTCTTCCTCTAGCAGAAGACACCCAAATCCTCGAGTTTTCACACATATAAAATGGGCATGGGAATTTATCACTCCCTACCCACAAATCTCCATCAACAACTACGAAATATCAAAATTCTCTAAATCAAATCACCAATATCGCCAAGTACTCCTCACAAATGTTTACCATCTCTATTTACGCCACATGGATTGACACAATGATCTATGGTTCTCCATGCTATACACTCTTATTTTGGACATAATTTTGTAATAAAGCTTATCCATAATTATCATAGGTATGTTCCTTACTTCCTTGACATTACTTGAAATTTCATTCAAATAACATAATGGAGGGGAAAATGTAGACACAAAATCATGCACATAATCATATTTACTATACCACTAAGTATGTTGTTTTATATATGGATATTGCGTAAGAAAAGTATTCACTAGTGGCACATTGTCTAGTCCGTCTTCTTGCTTTGAGTGTCTCTATTTTTTTATCTCTCACCTCTTGCACTCCTCCACTCATTTCTTATCGTGTCACGTGATACCTTCATGTCATTCTTCACACATTTTTCATCAGTTTTCTCTATACACTAGGACCCATTATTGGACACTAACGCCTGTGTGCTCCTATCCATCTTAGGTACCCATGTCCTCTTTGTTCTTGTTCACATTTTTGACATTTTTGGTCGGCCTTTTTGGTTTTCTTACTCCTATCCCGAGGTCCTAGTTGGCATGTCATGTCACTAGTGTCAAAATTCAAGTAAGAGATCCCTATATAAACACAACATACATACCATTATAATGGCGGGTAATTTCTATCAAGGTCTATCTATCTACATATCAAAGGGACTACATATTAGGTTTATTACTCTACATACACATTGTATAAGAAGGGGAAGTTCATTTTTCCATCCACACATTTACATCTATCTAACTACCACCCGCTATCTTGGCATCACCAATGCGAGCGAAACCTAGGAGCAGTATTACACACATAAGCACATAGATCTACAATGGGTCTGAGATGTAGTGTATTACTCGGTCCTAAGTTCACTTTGTTAACCATCAAGGACAGTCTGAGCCCTCATTTTGCATCTTTCTTTTTTAGGATTTGATGTGGTTTTGAGCTTTTTACAGGAGATTACTTGTGTTGTAGATTTATAGGTACATGGACGATCCATGTGTGACATAGAATAAATCATCGGTGAATAAGTGTGAAACCCCAATGACACTAAAGAAATTAGGGTCTGACCTTTTTGGCTGACTCTAATTCCCCCCAGATTTCCTAGGCGCCCATTTCTAGGCCATTTTGCAAGTTCAATGATCTTAATCAAGCCTTTTCAATTCCCTACCCAGCTTTTTCATCAAAAAAATCCAATCCAGATATACTTTGGGATAAGAGAAATCAAGATAAGTGCCTTACCTTTCTCATTTTCTTTCATAGTTGCATCTATAAAATTTCTTAGTGCTTGTATCTTATTGTATATCATTTGTAACAATTTCTAAACTCATATTTTAATAAAATAGATTATATTTTATTGAACCACTCCATAGAAATACATTTAGTTGACATGTCACCCACTACCATATCAATTTTTGTTCTTGGTTTTTTTGTTGTCTATTATAAATACATAAAAAGTGATTAAGATGCCTAGTTCCATTACGGTCCTTTTGTTGATGGAAAATACTTGGACACAAAACCTACTAGCATCTCCATATTGATTATTTCCATAGAAATTAACACTAACTACCATGTTAATGAATACACTTGGATTATCCATCGTTTTTCACAAAACACACAAATAACAATCAAACTGGCCCAATTCTACAATGGGTTTTGTTGTTGATGGTGAATACGAACACATTAAACTAGTGATCACTTGTGAAAAAATTCCATTATAAGCACCTCCTAGATTTAAGCATGCCCATTTCACATGTGCACAATGACCTGAAGTTATTATTTATATTTTGTGTCATAAAAATAAACATCTCTATATTAATTATTTTGACCGACACACTGTCCATTTCCATATCAATGAAAAACCTTGGATTTTCAATCATTTAAATAAAAAATATGTAAACAATGATTAAGATGTTTTAAAATGCAATGAGAAAGTGCATTTTCCCTCATAATTAGTTAAAAATATATGATTAAATCCAAGGTTTCAACATTTATCCAATCTTAACAAACCACATCCATGAATGAATGTAAAACTATTCATATTTGGTTTGAATAACTCAAGCTACAGGTAGTGATGTTCTCTTCTTTTAGTTACAAAATATTTCAATTCATAAATTGGCCCATTGGTATATACATAAATCTTTTTGCCTTGAATAATAAATGAAGAGTATTTTTAATGGTCTCAATTTCTTTGAGAGGGCTGATTTTTTTATATTAGTAAAAGAGGGTTGAGGGGTCCCTACCTCCTTACAAAGAAAAGGCCTTCTTTCTTAAAAAAATGAATAAGCAAAAAGAGAAAAAGAAAAAACCATATTCTCCCTAATTGGATTAGAGAGGAGAGACTTCTTGGGCTCCTATTTTTCTCAACTTGAGTTTTAAATATGGTTTTTTCTGCTCCTCTCAAGTTGAATCAAAAACAAGCTTTTCATTTACCACTAAGTGATATGGGAGGGAATCCTTCCACCAGCAAGTATGTCCATTCTTCTATCTTGAGCTCAAACAATCTATGGAAATGTGCCCCAATTTGAAACATCTTCTACATCTAAAGGGCATGCCTTCATGGTCAATATGTTGGGTCCAAATTCTATCTTGAACTTTAATCTCAATATAAGCAGGGAGGTTATGGGAGGCATCCAAAATCACTAGAATACATGCATAAGTGGTATAAATATAGACCAAAATATTGAAATTAGTGAGGATAAAGCTACCCAAAGTATTACCAATGAATTTCAAGAACATAATATTCCAAACTTGAAGAGGAAGGTGTGGTAATTGAATCCAAACTGGTTTGTGTGAAAAGTTTTATGTAAGAGGGTTGAAAGCAGGGTACCATGGCTTAAATAACAAACGATGTTTATGAAACACCCAGACATTTCTAGCAATGGAATCTCTATCATCCACTCAATAAAAAAAATGAGTAAACCGTTAGCACAAAGGTAAATATTGAACTTACCTTGGAGGGATGGAATCCAAAACTAGGAAATTTGAGAATGAAGAGCCTGAAGGATGGGATAATAATTGTTGATTTTTCATCCTAACCCATTTTTCTTGATACATTATTCAAAATCTAAGACATCCTCACAAAAAAAATTAAAGTAGGAGTGGAGTTGAATTTTAAGAAACACTTTAGTATGGGAAAAAATGGTTTTTCCTACAATATTCATGGGACCATAAGGTAACATAATCTTCTATGAAATCAAGCCTCCATGTTAGTATTTGTACATGGTGTTTTTTGAAGTACGAATATATAAAGGAGGAGAGAGAAAGCATTTGCAAACAAACATACTCATCCCATTAAAAAAACCATCACATTACTAATATGGTCACTTTGATTTGTGGTGTCACCCCTATTAACATAAGGATCATGTATATTGGGGTTATGCATTGTTGTAGACCAAAAATGTCAAAGGATATGAGATTAAAGTGTTAAATGGATGAGGATTTTTAGTACCATAGAAGAAATTACAAGATGTACTGAAGAGGTGTATTCAAATTTTGGTATTGGTGGATCTGAGAATTGCACCCTTGTCTAGGTCATGGAAGATTCATAATTTTGGGCCAACATGGGATTGTATCCAAGTGTGGGACCTTACGGATTGAGAAAAACCCATGTTTTCACACAATTTTGAATCTTCCATGATGCATAAAAGGGTACAATTATGAGCTCCAATAATTTTGACACGCCTAGTGGGAGGATATTGAAACGATTTAAAACTTCATATCATCAAGTTTGATGCATTCTTAGTGATATTCAGTGCTACACCCTGAACCCTATAGGTTATATTAGATATGTAGTGTTGACTGATGGCTTAGATAATCTCTCTTATTATCATATGTCATTCATTTATAATTTCATATGTTTAGTAGGTCGGCCTTGGTGTGGGCCATAACATAGTAATGATAGATATAGGTGGTACTAAGGAGTAGTTAATCATCATATTGAACATTTACGTTTTATTTTATGGTTTGTAGGTTTCCCCCTTAAAGTGGCTAAGCTATTATACTTGGATATTATGATCATTTATAGACAATTTTGTGTTTCTTGGTGTTCTATTACTGCTGATATTCATATTTATCCTAGTAATTCCATTACAAGTGGTATCAAAGCTTGATCTTGGTTAGAACTGCATCAAAACCCTAAATTTGATGATTTGGAAATATCTCAAAACCAAAAGAAAAAATTTCTACAATTTTTTTGTGGTGTTGCGAAATAAGTCAAGTAAGACCCTCTCCAAATTTCAAACATTTTGGAAAGTTTTGTATAAGTTATATCGCTTTAGTTTATTTCATAAATTTGTTTCTTAGTTTACAATTCTAGGTTTTTTTTTTTCAAGTTTCTTATATATTCTTAAATATTTCCAAAACATAGTTAGGTTTTATTGTCTATGTTTCCATCTATTTGGAAAATAAATTTATGAAACCCTAAACCCTAAATTTTTACCTTAATCCTTGTATCTTAAGACCCAAACCCCACATCATGACCAATATATCAAATTGAGGCCAAGGGAAAGGTCAAGAACTCCAGGAATGACTCCAAATAAGGAAGATATGGATTTGGAATCTTTAAGTTCTGGAATATTTGAGGTAGTCAATCATCTTTAGGAAAGGGTTAATAATATGGTGAATAAGAATGACCTCAATAATGAGCTTCATCTACTAGAATTTAACCTTAAGGATAAAATGAAGATGGGTTTGAATCGTTTTAGAAGGATATGATGCTCTCTCTTTCAATCATGAATAATAGCATGAATTCCCATTCTAGTCACATGGGTTCATCAAGAAATGCACACATAGATCTAAATCACACCAACCAAGAATGATCCTTTACACATTCTAGTGTATCTTCTAACCAATGGTGTGTCATTATCCGAAGGTGGAAATGCATAAGTTTGATGGAAAGGATCCACTCAATGGGATTAACCAAAAGGAGAATTTCTTTGATCTACATCGGGACAAAAGGTGACCATGAAATATGTATATCTTGAACTTGACCAATTTGTGTGGTATCGTTGGTTATGTGCTCAAAGGGAGAAGAATGGTCTCAGTGTCACATGGAAAAATTTCACTAAAGAGTTGAAAATTCACTATAGTTATAGTGTGTCAAATAATTACTTCAACCAATTAGAAAATTTACAATTGTAATGCAAGAAAGATTAGTTTTGAAAATATGAGAAAACAAACAAACTTGCTCATATAATCTAATCTTTTCAAACAAAACCTCATATAGAGAAATGGATGGAAAGGATGAGAGAGACAAATACCTACACTTACTTATAAGTTACAAAACACCTTATTTGATGTGGTGGATTTGATCTTGGATTATTTTTATTGATTGCTTCATATTTGTGTGGACAAACTTGGACAACACCTCCCCTTGATTTTGCTTTGGATTTCCTTATTATCAAGATGGGTTGGATTGATTGGAGTGGATTGAAGATGGACTGATTGTTTGGATGGATTTATTGAGTGATAAAAAATAGAAGAGGTTTGATATGGATTTTCAAGTTGGATCTTCATGGAGGGGATAGTTCAATTTATAGTTTGTGGGTAGAGGATTCAATGGCTAACATGAAGCCATGTTGCATTTGGATCAAGGGTGAAGAATGAATGTGAGTATTAGAAAATTATAGAGTGGGATACTCTATAAATTTGAATTCAAAATTCACAGAGGGAAGAAGATTCTATTGAATTAAAAATTCAAAAGAAGGAGAAAGTTATGGAGGCTTCTAGAAATAGAATCCTCTAGATTTAGAGGTGTGATAATGTGGTTAGGATTAGAATTAGATTAGGTTAATAAATAATGATTAGGGGTGAGGTTACATGGAAATGCTAGGTGTAGGGATGTGTAAGGTAGGTTAGTAGGTAGATGTAGGAATATTAAATTCCTAGAAAATGTTAATAGGGATTATTGTAGACACTACATCATGAACTTTAGGTAATATTTAGTCTCAGTCTCATACTAATGTTCATATGGTTTTTGAGTGAAGAAATTACTAATTAACCCCGATATTTTGGCCATCTTATTTTATTTTCTTTCATCATTCCCCGGCCTCTTGCACCTACATTCCCAAATCAACTTTTCTCATTTCACGTTATTTTAGCTTTGAATGGAGCACCCAGGCTAGTACTGACATGTGTGCCCTAGTCCCGCTAGGGACACCCCGATCCTTTTTAACTTTCTTGCCACTATTTGGGAACTTTATAACCATTTTAGCTTCTCATCTTTTTGGTCGTCGGCCATTTCAGGGTTAATCACAAAATTAGATCAAGAGAACCCTATAAATATAAAGTTATGAGACCATAATGAGGGACCAAGAACTAGTCACTACTATCATCCACGTAGGGTTGCATTCATCATAGGAATTTGGAGATCATTTACATTCACTTAGCTTCATCACAAAGGACAAGGATGGTTAATTTGCATCACACAAGCATAAGAGGGGATTTTATTCTATTTCATCCACCATTCTACTACATTTTTACATCTAGTTATAGGCCACTACTTCACAAAGTGTGACTGACACAAGAGCACCTAGGGCACATGATTGCACACACTTACACATATAACTACATTGGGTTTAAGATGTAGTGCATCGCTCAGTTAGTAAGTCCACCATTATGGTAGCCGAGGTCACTAACCCCTTCATATGTATTTTTTTTTTTAGGGCTTAATGTTTGTTTTAGGGTCTTGCAGGTCTTCTCTTCATCGTGGATTATTAGCGACACTCGGCACAATACATCGAATCTGATGTGACACATAACGAGTGTTTCAGACCACCTGCCCAACCTCCGGAAAACTCAGTTTTGAACCTCTTGCATAGACCAGAGCACCCATACTGCAAACCGGGGTGCCCATAGGTGCCCCAGGATTCCTCTAGGTGCCCCAGTCTAGAGAATCACCAAGATCTTTCCTTTTTAGGACCTCTCCGCACAAAGTTCCCGCTTCCATATTATTCTATTTATTCTGTGACACAATCCAACGAGCTTCTCTTATCAGCTAATTCACATCCTTACTCCTCTTACATATTATGGTTCTTATTTACATTAGCTTAATTGCTTGGGTCATTTCCCATAGTAATTTACTTGTATTTATGTACTATATTTACATGTTGTTCTAGATTATATTAACTACTATACATTTCACATTTAAGTTAATCATTTTGGTGAACCCCAATTTTGAATTCACTTTCTGTCTAGGGTTCATTCTTCTTTCATCGTGGCTCACTCTCATGGAGAGTTTACTGAAGCTCATCTTAAGGCCATTAATGATCACATTGCTGAGAATCCCCAAGATCTAGATTTACTTTCACATGTTGCTCATGAGGAAGCTACTAATTTGATGGAACTCACCGCTTCTGCAGCCATACCCACTTATGTTGCTACTCAACCATTCACTTCTACTCTTCCACCTATTTCTACTATTCTTGTTTCTATTACTACCCCTACCAATCATTTTACGCCACCCTTAGTTTCTCATATACGACATGTTTCATCCGTTGGAAATCAAGACTTAACTTCTCTTTATCACGAACTTCAAGCTCAAATTTTTAAGTTGCAACAACCCACTTCACATGCATCACCATATATAGATACTACCTTCTTATTACATACTCCATTTGCACCTTCCATCTCTGCTTATCTACTTCCTCCTAGCTTTATCACCCCTAAGCTTCCTATTTTCAATGGACATGGTGACCCACAGACAATCTTAGAGCATTTCATGTCATTTGTCTTGATTTCACTTATGATCATATTCTTTTAGCTAAACTCTTTCCTCATAATATCCATAATTATGTGATGTGTTGGTTTTATGACCTACCTACTCACTCAATAACTTCATTCATGCACCTAGCTGATGCCTTTCTTACTAATTTCTCCATCAATATTGTCTCTAAGATCTCTTACGCTCAGCTAGCATAACTTAAACAAGAATCAAATGAACACCTCGCTAACTACGTTTTGAGGTATAAGAACAATCTAGCTAAGATGAAAAATGTGCTTGCAGACTTTGAGCTTCAGGACTTGTTCATTCAAAGTCTTTTACCGCCTCTCTAAGAGAGTTTTCTCTTTGAAACCTCTCCTTCATTCAATCAACTTTTTCATACTCTTAAGATTCATAAGAGAAAACTCCTATCCATAGGAAAGCTTAAGTATCAGGAAAAATCTTTGTCCTCCACACATTTTCCAAACAATACGTCATTCAAACCATCTAACACTAAGCTAACTGACACTAAAATAACCATCAATGATATCACTCCTACTAAAGAGATTCAGTCACAACAACCTCGGTGCACATTTAGTAGCTTTCCCATGGCACAACATCTCATATTGAAACAACTTATTGAGAGAAATATTATTACCCTTCCCCCACCACTCGAATTAGACCCATCATGACCAAAAAGTAGGAATTACAATGAGAACTTATGTTGTGATTATCATCGATGTGTACGATATTCTACAAATAGATATTTCAAACTATGAACAATCATCCAAGATCTAATTGAAGACAATAAACTAGAGTTTCCAAAGATTTACTAACTCTGCCCCAACCAACGACAAGGGAAAACTCAAGCTCTTTAACAATGAATCTCAACAACGTGACACGAAGACATCCGACTCTTATTCCAATCATACATATCACACAATACGCTAACAAGTTTTACACCACGTGCAAAAAGGTCAACTCAAAACTTTTAAGTTTCTCAAATTGGTTGGTTTACAAGTTTGGATAAGTTTGGGTTAGCCACCTCGAAGAAGATATAGATTTTAATTGTTTGGTTTTGACAGCTCTAGAAAGTCACATTTGGATCAAAACAAAAATTGGGTGTAGTTACAAAATACCATGCCTCATAGATTTATCCATTCCATTTATTACCCTCGTCAGAACTTTACAACTTCTGTAAACGACCATTACAATGCCCTGAAGAAGGCATGAAGGGAAACATGTATCAGACATGATGTTTTGAAGCTGCAAATAGGTTACAAGTTTGAAGGACATGGTGCGGAACAAATTTCAGTCATCCAAAGAACATAAAAATTATATTTGATTTTAAATTACATTTCCATGACTAAGTGAATTATTTAAGTGTGTTGAGTTGTACAAGTTCCTTATTATCCATTCAAATGAAGAATGTATAGAAAAGAAAGGCATACATCTCATTACACAAAAATAGTTCATTTATTCATGAGGAATAATAGTACAGTGAACCCACACAAGCCATGGGATGTAACTTATATGTACTGGAAATAAAAGAAGCATATACTTAAAATTATAAGCAAATGGAGAGAGAAGAAACCCATCATTTCCTGATTGGGTTGGTTCTCTCGTTCTCCTCATATTGCTTTATTTTCGATACTTCAATCTCATCAAAATTTCCCAAAGAGTAGTACCTATGGACATACAATACATATTGTTAGAGCTCTAGGTTTGGTCTATATCCATGTGTTTACAGTTTTAGGTAGTGAATCTTTTAATAAGGGTACATACAAGATACATGGGATAATTAAAGACAGAATCAAAAGTACATCTAACTGTCATTAAATGGTATAAAAATAAAGTACATTCTGAATGACATTGGAAGTTTCAGTAATAAATGAAGAATTAAAAAAACAATGTTCAAAAGGAAGATGTGATTTTGCTTCAACGGTACATTATAGATTTCCTAATGAGAAACTATAGCCATGATCCTACAAAGGAATGCAACTATGCACTTGATATAGATGAGATAAAATTGCAATCAATATTACATAACCAATCCATCTTCAGCATATCATTCAGAAAGGAAAGTACCATATTAATTGTCGAGAAGGAAGTACAAATTTTAAAATATGTAAATTAGATCCAAAAGAATAGTTTTCAACTTTAAGAATGCCTTCAATTTGTGAAAGGAAATGATCTTCTGAATATTCTCTCAATATGTTTGAAAGTATGTGATAGTCTCAGATATGCAAGTGAAATAAGAAAGATCAAAGAATCCTTGAAGGTTATGCAGATCACATTCTGATTTTGTAAGAAATGCACCTTTGAGGCATCACCAGCAAGACCACCAACGGTCAATTTGATTATTATATTCAAGACAAAAACAAAAGGAATAATAACTACAACTAACATCATATAGATCAAAAGTACAGATCGCTAAAGAGCAATGATGCAAATATAACTATTGTAAAGCCAATAAACACCAAATATAACAGGTGCAAAAGGTAATGTAAATTACAGTTTTCCATCAAAATGACAAAATGATCAAGGTACATTCTACTGAAACAAAAATCTTCAGGTATAGATTTTTAGGGACAACCAAGTACTGAGGCCTTCCATCAGGTTAACTCAGCCAAAGTTCTCAAAAGAAATAAAATCAAGAAATATGCATGTGAACAAATAAGCCATAAAAGGATGTCATCTCATCACACATCTAACAATTTTACTGCAACCTTAAATCATGAAGTTCATAAAAGAGAAGATCCAACAGCAAAAATGACCTTGCATTTAGGTAGCAATATAGGCTAATAACAACAAAGCAAATACCCAAATGGGTAATATGTTATCTTCTCACAAGAAATAGAAGACTTAGCCCTAAGATAGGTGGCTCAAACCATTGTGTAAAATGAGATAAAAGGCTCTAATACATTCAAAATTTGGACAAATGACTCCTAAATTAGAGGCAACCAAAAAGTTAGCACCTGTATCCAATAGTGGAGTTATCATTAAAATTTAGCAAAAGATGAGATAGCACTAAGGAGCATCAAGGCCCAAACTTACAAATTGGAATGGAAATACATTTTATAACAGTCATTAATAAAGTTCCCCAAGATACAGTGAAGAACGTATTCTTTTCAATATGAAAAATCACTGATTCAAGCATGTATTTCAACTTGCAAGATATGAAGGGAGCTCTCAGGAGCAATTCAAGTAACATCTATAGCTATGTAAAGGCTATACTGACCTCAGAAACAGGAAATCATGCCTCTTATATAGCAATCTATTAACAACAATAGATAGAATCTTCAACACACTCAACTCATAAAATTCTCAAACATATATCTTGAGCTCTAAGAGTATGTATAATAGTTTACGTTTTTTTTAAAACCGAGATGAGTTATTCCATAATGGGAAATTAAAGGGTTTTCAAATATAGAGTTATAAGTGCATTTACAAAAAAGTCCATGTTTGAGTTAAATGACACAAATCAGTAGTGTTTCGAACAAATCGAAGCTCAACAAATATCACCCGAACTAGCTCATATAAAACATAGCAAAGAGCTATGGATTTGAGCAATCAAATATAATGCCCAAATTTTTGAGGAAATATAAAGCAAACTACATCGACCAAAAACTCTAAATTTGAAGCAGAATGGAGAAATAGGATCTCGAACTTAGAGATTAAGTTTTCGAAAGCTCAACAAATGATGGCCATGAAAGGATTTTCAAAGAAATGTAAATTTTCTAGAAATCTTAAAAGACCCATTGATGGCAACATGGTCGAAGAAATGACAGAGCAAAGAAAATGAAATCAAAACCATCGGTTTCGAGATGTAAATGGAAACATGTAGTTGAAACAACAGAAATCTCAAGGCATTGAATTACCTAAAATGTTTGAAAGAAAGCTACCAGAGGGTACCCCAAATCAGATCAAACAGAGAACTTACCAAGCTCAAAGAACTCAAAAGAAAAGGTGTATTTTTCATCATACCCGAAACAACAATGTAAGACACAAATACAATTTCTCAAAGAAGCTAAAATAGGTCGAATCAGGAGCCAAAAGAAAGCAAACCCAAAATAGAATTCAGAGCCATTCATCCATAAATTACATATCAAAACCAGATATCAAACCTTGACGAAGAGAACAGTTGTAATAAAGTTTTCCACATTCATAAATTAACAGAAATGACTTACCAACAGAAATGGTGGGTCGTGCAGACAAGTAAGCTCATATATCACCATTTCAAACTCGAGCCAGAACAAAATAGTGGATACCCATGTAAAACAGGTCCAAATTTTGGGTATGAGGAAGCTATTTCAAACAGACCCAAAGTTTCAGTCCAAACCCTTCCAAATAGATCTTCTTCTTCCATTAAAGACGTCCATTGATGCAAAATGAGCTTCCTCAAACAGATGAGCTAGAGTCAAAGCTCGGAAATGATCATGAAATGGCGTCCATAATGATGCAAGAATAGGAAAAAGGAGCTCTTAGAGATTCCTCTTTTATAAATGATATCCATTAAAAATATTATAGAGCACCATAATAGTAAAAAAGATGCAATCCTCAAAGGATTCATCAAAGGCAAGACATCTTCAACGAATGACAATGAATCAGAACCACAAAGTTGATCAATGAACAACATAGAGCTCCTAATCATGGCGTCCCTAACGAGTGAAGCAAAATATCTCAAAATATTTAGCAATGGGTTTCGAGGAAACAAATCAACAGGGCTTCGCCATGCCCATGCAAATCTCGAGGATAATGCAAAATTTTAGGGATCATATTTTTTTCCCTACCTAACTCACCATGAGTTATTTAACTTAATCGAGTAAAAAAGGATGCATGTGTCAACCAATGGTGAAACCTTAACTCAAATAAAGTTATATTTCCACCGACATTGTCACAAAGGGTCACGTTCTCGTGGGAGGGGGACTGAAATAACCAAGTTTATAACTATTACTTATGTCGTGGTCAATGCCACAGAATTATCAAATGGGGTAAACATTACCTTAGTCTATGCATGAAATAATCATAGATGTCGACCAAGTGAAAAAGGTGAAAGCTTTATGCAATGAAATAATTATTCAAAGGATCCCAATAAACTATATGTGCAATGATGGGCCTAAAGGGGGTCAATAATCCAATGAAGACCAAGTGTGCACATCAAAGGTGGTCCCCACATGGGAATTGAGAACAAAACAAAAAGTATTATACTTGCAGGAGAATAGTGTTTTGCATAAGAAGGTTGACCAAGAGGATTATTTCACCATGGAAATAAAGAAAAACAAATATCAACATCAGAGCTTGCATGTGGTCCCCACATTGGGTGAATATTTTGCAAAGGAATTATTTTTTCTCACATAAGGATATTAATTTTTTTTGCATGTGCATCCAAGGGCGGATTAAAAAGCAAATTTTATCATTGCAAATGTCACATCAAACAGTTGAAGACAAGTTGCATGCATTGGAGAAGACTTGCTCATCAAGAAAAGATTATTATTAGCTAATTTATTCATCCAACCTTGTTAAAAATATAACAGTCAACTTCAGTTTGACTAGGATGTATTTTGTAACCAATGCTATTAATGTCTCATTGTATTAGCATGTTTATTTGATAAAAATAAGATGCATGGGCGAGTACAATTTTAGCCTATTTTTAGGATGGATGGGATGAATAAACTTGTTATATATTGTGTGCAATGCAAGGCAAAGGAGATGACTTTTTTGGATACATGAGTCTTCAAGCGCATTTTGCCAGTTTTGCCCTTTGAATGAGAATTGATTTTTGCCTTTCCAATTATTTGTAATGTTGTGTATACCTTATTATTTCTTGTGAATGTCAAATTCCCTGATTAATCATCTTACCTTACTGCAAATTTAGTTATTTATGCATAATATTAGTGTGCATGTTTATCTTAACAATATTGTTGTGAATTATTCCCTCAATACATCAAGTGTTTTGCCTTAATATTCTCGCTGAAAACTATTGGTTTGTGCATCTAGAATCCATTCTCAAATATTTGTGCATGTACTCAGTCAAAGCCCTCAACAAGTTTGGTGTATCACCCCAGTTTTCAATTCATTTATAGTCATCTTTTTACCCTCAAAACCCCAAAAATTAGTTTAGGATACATCAAGAAGGAACCGACCTTGATATCGGAGACTCACCTCAACAATAGGTATACCCACGATCTGAGGTTTTTCCATTGTATCTATGAAAGAGAGATATCCAGAGCAAGCTTAGAACCCTTGCAATCATCTCTCTATAGGGTACACTTTCGAGAGATAACATTTTTGGCACACTTGGTGGGATGAGGATGAGAACAACTGTTGGTGCATTATGAAGATTCAAGATCCAAGAAGAAATCATTTGGTGACTCTGTAAATCTGATTTCAGATCAGTACAACACTTTTCAACATCATCTTGAATTTTCAGCTACAGTTCTCGGGGATTTTTCAAGAAAATCATATTTGTTATTTTCAGCTATTTTGTGAGGAGCAGACCTATTTTTCATATTTTAGTATTTTATGAGGTCTCACAGCCATGAAACCTCATTTTCAGTAGTATTATCAGCTAAACTAGTAACTTTTTATCCATCTTTCGCTTCAAATCAGTTTTATAACCCCTACCATAATGAATATCCTTATGACCCAAACCTTGAAAATCAATATGATGATCATCACATTGTTCAAGGTCAAAGTTATGTAGAGGGTTATGCTGATTGTGAAAGGTGAAGAGATCTTAAGATCAAGCTTAATGAACTTAAGCAATCATTTTTAGCCGTCAAGGAAATATATGGGAAATCATTCAATAAATAATGATAGGCATCAGGTCTATCAGAATTCTATGCCTATATATTCCCCTTATCAGTCAAAGTAGCCCATTCATCAGTTTTCAAATTGTCAGGATATTGCAATTCTTACTTTTCCTACCCTACAATCATGTGTTGAACCCAAATTAAAGTTTCCAAGTTGGCATTCAGATGATGTCCTAAAAATAGAGTTTGTACCCCAACCCCTTGTTCAAAATTTTCTAGTTAAGGCTGAAATTAGTCCCACTCCTCCTCCTTTACCCGTACTTCTAGTCCAGGAAAGAGAGGATCATAATATCATTCAGGGGGTAGTTAACTAAAGAAAACAACATATTGGAATTTTTGCAGAGCATAGAGCAATGGGTTTCTAAATTTCAGTTTGATCATATTCCAGAGTTAGAAAAGCAACCTATTCAAAAGTATAGTTTGATTTTTTAGCATATCTAAAGCAAATTAAAGATGATCATCAATCTTTGTATTTTGAGCATAGTGTGCATGAGGGCACCATACTCCTACAAACTACTGATTCACCCTAGTTGATAGAACCTAAAGAGAATCTACAAATCATTTCTGAAGATAAATAGACTGATCTAAGGGACGAGCATCATGTTTGCAGCTTATCGATTTTATGATTGATGACAAAAAAGAGAAAGGTCATTTTCAGAATGATCATAATGAAGATGCAGCTGAGTGTGAAGACCCCTATTGTGCTACATGCATGGAGATAGATGCGTTATTAAGGACTTACAGTGATTCACGAGGACTATCAAATGATACTACATGTATTCGTGAGCAATGATCTTTCATTGAGGAAGAAAATGAATGTTTAGGAAATATGGAAAATATGGGTGGAATGGAAGAATTTGAAAGCTCTGCTGAAATTTTAGACATGGTAGGAATGGATCAACAATTTGAAGAAGATAAAAACTAGTTTGAATATGCTATTATTTTTTTCAAATAGTTTAAAGAAGTAAAACAACCATCTTATCATCTTCACGATGTTATGATTGATGAAGTACAACAAATTGAAGATGCTAAATTTTTTTCGATCAGCTTTCAAACAACCTTCAAAACAACTTCATAAAGAGCCCATTATCGAAAGGGAGGTTCATGTTTCAGTACAAAACAAGAAAATTATCTTTTCACCTATTTGGAGGCCTTGTCCTATTCGGTATCTTGTTGGTTCACAAAAAGCTACAATAATACTAGGGTTCATGCTTGTATCAGAGCCTAAAAATGAGTGGCAGATCCTCAAGAATCGCTTCCAAAGCCCTTCAGAATAGTTTGCAGATCAGTTAGAGAGATTCTTCATGTTCTGGGCTGAGTTTTGGGATAAATTCAAGGTACACGTCTCATCTCTAGTTCTGCCATGCTACTTGTTTTGCAAGTTGAATTCATTACCTTGTTTCTGGAGAAAAGGAAGCTATTTTTCACTACCCATTTCAGGTTTTATTTAGCCTCGATTTGCAGCTGGTTAGAATAGGGTAGATTAGGATTTCCTTTTAATAAGTGCAGTTCATGCACATCACAATGTTTTAAAATTCGATAAGGTGCATTCGTGCACATGATCTGTTTCCAGATCCTTTCTCAGCTTTAGTTTGTTTTTGGAAACATATATTTTGGTGTTACGCTTTGACCATACCCAATGGAAAAGAGCAAGGCACTGGTCTACAAGCTAGAAAATAGCTTTCCCCGTAGGATTACTAGAAATGTTGACATTTTTTGCACCCCATGTGAAAACGGTCAACTTGAAACTTTTAAGTTTCTCAAATTGGTTGGTTTATAAGTTTGGATATGTTTGGGTCAGCCACCTCGGAAGAAGATATATATTTTAATTGTTTGGTTTTGGACAGTCTTGGAAGTCACATTTGGATCAAAACTACAACTTAGGTGTAGTTACAAAATACCATGCCTCATAGATGTAGCCATTCCATTTGTTACCCTCATCGAAATTTGCAAATGCCGTAAACAACCATTGCAATGCCCCAAGAAGGCATGAAGGGAAAAATGTATCGACATGATGTTTTGAAGCTATAAATAGGTTGCAAGTTTGAAGGACACGGTGTGGAACAAATTTCAATCATCCAATGAACATCAAAAGGTACATTTGATTTTAAATTTATTTCCATGACTAAGTGAATTATTTAAGTGTGCTGAGTTGAACAAGTTCCTTATTATCCATTCAAATGAAGAAAGTATAGAAAAGAAAGGCATACATCTCATTACATGAAAATAGTTCATTTTATTCATGAGGAATAATAATATAGTGAACCCACACAAACTGTGGGATGTAACTTATATGTACTGGAAATAAAAGAAGCATATACTTAAAAATGTAAGCAAATGGAGAGAGAAGAAACCCATCATTTCCTGATTAGGTTGGTTCTCTCGTTCTCCTCGTATTGCTTCATTTTCTAATTCTTCATTCTCATAAAAAGTTCCTAGCAATGTGTACTTGTGGACATATAATACATATTGTTAGAGCTCCAAGTTTGGTCTATACCCATGTGTTTACAAAGTGTCGTAGTTTGAATCTTTTAATAAGGGTACATACACTATATAGGGGATAATTAAAGACAAAATCAAAAGTACATCTAACTGTCATTAAATGGTATAAAAATAAAGTACATTCTGAATGACATTGGAATTTTCAGTAATAAATGAAGAATTAAACAAACAATGTTCAAAAGGAAGATGTGATTTTACTTCAACGGTACATTCTAGATTTCATAATGAGAAACTACAGCCATGATCCTACAAAGGAATGCAACTATGCACTTGATATAGATGAGCTAAAATTGTAATAAATATTACATAACCAATCCATCTTTAGCATATCATTCAAAAGGAAAGTACCATGATCAAGAAGGAAGTACGAATTTTAAAATATGTAAATTAGATCCAAAAGAACAGCTTTTCAACTTTAAGAATGCCTTCAATTTGTGAAAGGAAATGATCTTCCGAATATGTTTGAAAGTATGTGATAGTCTCAGTATATGCAAGTGAAATGAGAAAGATTAAATAATCCTTGAAGGTTATGCAGATCACAGATTTCATAAGAAATGCACTAAGGCATCACCAAGCAAGACCACCAAAAGTCAATTTGATTATTATATTCAAGACATACAACAAAAGGAATAATAACTATAACTCAACATCATACAAATCAAAAGTATAGACTACAAAAGGGCAATGATGCAAATACAACTATTGTAAAGCCAATAAACACCAAATATAACAAGTGCAAAAGGTAATACAAATTATAGTTTTCCATCAGAATGACAAAATGATCAAGGTACATTTTATCGAACCAAAATCTTCAAGTACAGATTTTTAGGGACAACCAAGACCGAGGCCTTCCATCAAAGTTATCTCACCAAAGTTCTCAAAAGAAAGAAACTCAAGAAATATGCGGTGTGAAAAAATAAGCCATAAAAGGATTTCATCTCATCACACATCTTACAATTTTACTACAACCTTAAATCCTGAAGTTCATAGAAGAGAAGATCCAACAGGAAAAAAATGACCTTGGCATTCAGGTAGGAAACATACAAATTAAGGCTAATAATAACAAAGCAAATACCCAAATGGGTAATACGTTATCTTCTCACAAGAAATAGAAGACTTAGCCCTAAGATAGGTGGCTTAAACCATTATGTAAAATGAGATACAAGGCTCTAATACATTCAAAATTTGGACAAATGACTCCTAAATTTAGCACATGTATCCAATAGTGGAGTTATCATCAAAATTTAGCAAAAGATGAGATAACACTAAGGAGCATCAAGGCCCAAACTTACAAATTGGAATGGAAATACATTTTATAATATTCATTAATAAAGTTCCCCAAGATACAATGAAAATGTAGTCTTTTCTATATGAAAAATCACCGATTCAAGCATGTATTTCAACTTGCAAGATATGAAGGGAGCTCTCAGGAGAAGTTCAAGCAACATCTACAACTATGTAAAGGCTATAATGACCTCAGAAATAGGAAATCATGCCTCTTTTATAGCAATCTATTCACAACAGTAGAGAGAATCTTCAACACACTCAGCTCATAAAATGCTCAAACATATATCACAAGCTCCAAGAGTATGTATGAAAGTTTACATTTAAAAAAAAAAACCCAGATGAGTTGTTCTACAATGGGAAATTAAAGGGTTTTGAAATATAGAGTTGTAAGTGCATTTATAGTGAAGCCATGTTTGATTTAAATGACACAAATCAGTAGTGTTTCGAATGACTCAGAAGCTCTAAAAAGATATCACCTGAACCAACTCGTATAAAAACATAGCAAAGAGCTATGGATTTGAGCAATAAAATACAATGCCCAATTTTTTGAGGAAATATAAACCAAACTACATTGACCAACAACTCTAAAATTGAAGTAGAATGGAGAAATACGATCTTGAACTCAAAGATTAGGTTTTCGAAATCTCGACAAATGATGGCCATGAAAGGATTTTCGAAGAAATACAAATTTTCTAGAAATCTTAAAAGACCCATTGATGGCAATAAGGTCGTAAAATGACAAAGAAAAGAAAATGAAATCAAAACCCTCGGTTTCGAGATGTAAAGGGAAATATGTAGTTGAAACAACAGAGATCTCAAGGCATTAACTTACCCAGAATGTTTGAAAGAAAGCTACTAAAGGATACCCCAAATTAGATCAAGCAGAGAACTTACCAAGCTCAAAGAACTCAAAAGAAAAGGTGTATTTTTCATCATACCCGAAACAACAATGTAATACAAAAATACAATTTCTCACGAAGCTAAAAAGGTCGAATCGAAGCCCAAAGAAAGAAAACCAAAATCGAAATTTAGAGCCATTCATCCATAAATTACAGATCAAAACCAGATATCAAAACTTGACAAAGAGAACAATTGCAATACAGTTTTCCACCTTCATAAATTAACAGAGATGACTTCCTAGCGTAAATGGTGGGCCGTGCAGACAAGTAAACTCCTATATCACCATTTCAAACTTGAGACAGAACAAAATAGCAAATACCCATGTAAAACAAGTCCAAATTTTGGGTATGAGGAAGCTATTTCGAACATACCCAGAGTTTCACAAACCCTTCCAAATATATCTTCTTCTTCCATTAAAGACGTCCATTGATGCAAAATGATCTTCCTCAAACAAATGAGATAGAGTCAAAGCTTGGAAATGATCAGGAAATGGCGATCACAATGATGCAAGAATAGTAAAAAGGAACTCTCAGAGATTCCTCTTTTATAAATGGCATCCATTAAAAATATTACAGAGCACCATAACAAAAAATATGCAAAGCTCAAAGGATTCATCATTAACATCACATCTTCAATGAATGACATTGAATCAGAACCACAAAGTTGATCAATGAACAACATAGAGCTCCTAATCATGGCGTCCCAAACGAGTGAAGAAACAGATCTCAAAATATTTAGCAATGGGTTTTGATGAAACAAATCAACAGGGCTTCGCCATGCCCATGAAAAGCTTGAGAATAATGCAAAAGTTTACTGCTCAAATTATTTTTCCCTACCTAACTCACCATGAGTTATTTAACTTAATCAGAGTAAAAAAGGATGCATGTGTCAACCACTGGCAAAACCCTAACTCAAATCAAATTAGATTTCCACCGACATTGTCACAAAGGGTCACAGTCTCGTGGGAGGGGGTCCGAAATAATCAAGTTCATAACTATTACTCATGCCATGGTCAATGCCACAAAATTATCAAATGGGGTAAACATTACCTTAGTCTATGCATGAAATAATCATAGATGCCGACCAAGTGAAAAAGGTGAAAGCTTTATGCAATGCAATAATTATTCAAAGGATCCCAATACTCTATGTGTAATGATGGGCCTAAAGGGGGTCAATAATCCAATGAAGACCAAGTGTGCACATCAAAGGTGGTCCCCACATGGGAATTGAGAACAAAACAAAAAGTATTATACTTGCAGGAGAATAGTGTTTTGCATAAGAAGGTTGACCAAGAGGATTATTTCACCATGGAAATAAAGACAATCAAATGTCAACATTAGAGCATGCATTTTGTCCCCACATTGGATGAATATTGCAAATTTTATCATTACAAGTGGATCATTGCAAATGTCACATCAAACAGTTGAAGACAAGTTGCATGCATTGGATAAGACTTGCTCATCAAGAAAAGATTATTATTAGCTAAGTTATTCATCCAACCTTGTTAAAAATAGAACAGTCAACTTCAGTTTGACTAGGATGTATTTTGTAACCAAGGCTATTAATGCCTCATTATATTAGCATGTTTATTTGATTCCTTTATTTATTCATAATAAAGGATAAAAATAAGATGCATGGGTGAGTACAATTTTATCCTATTTTTAGGATGGATGGGATGAATAAACTTGCTATATATTGTGTGCAATTGCAAGGCACATGAGAGGACTTTTGGATACAGGAGTGCTAAAGCAAATTTTTCCATTTTTTCCCTTTGAATGAGAATTGATTTATGCTTTTCCAATTATTCGCAATGTTGTGTATAAATTATTATTTCTTGTGAATGTCAAGTTCCCTAATTAATCATCTTACCTTGCTACAAATTTAGTTATTTCTGCATAATATTAGTGTGCATGTCTTATCTTAACAGTATTGTTGTGAATCATTCCCTCAATACATCAAGTGTTTTGCCTTAATATTTTGCTGAAAACTATTGTTTTTTGCATCTATAATCCATTCTCAAATATTTGTGCATGTACTCAGTCAAAGCCCTCAATAAGTTTGGTGTATCACCCTAGTTTTCAATTCATTTACATCACCCTAGTTTTCAATTCATTTACAGTCATCTTTTTACCCTCAAAACCCCAAATAATTAGTTTATTATACATCAAGAAGGAACCGACCTTGATACCGAGAGACTCACCTCAATAATAGGTATACCCATAGACCTGAGGTGTTTCCATTGTATCTATGAAAGAGAGAGATCCAGAGCAATCTTAGAACCCCTGCAGTCATCTCGAGCTACAGGGTGCACTTTCGAGAGATAACAATTACCTTTCACCTAGATCAAGAGCGTTGGATTTCTTAGTTGCAAGAACTGACGCTTTGCCACTAATAATTTTCTTCTCTAATCATGATTAACATGTGAATTTTACTTCCAATCATTTACATATCAGTGAATCTATTGGTTCGACCTCTATTAATAAAACTAAGGTTGACCCATTATGGCCCATTAGTGTATTCTCTACTTCACTTCTCAAGGCTATCGGCTATCCTCAATCACAAATTGAGTACCCTTTCAAGAAACCCTTTGGTGTTGTTAAACTACATTTTACGGTTGGTCCTCTTACTCTACTTGTTCCTTTCCTAGTTGGAAGCACAATTGACGAATGATACATGCTTCTTGGTCTGAATTGGATTCGTCGCTCTCAATATATAATTTTCATGAATCATTTGTGAATTAGATTTATTCAAAACAATCAGGTCATTTCTATTGACGATGTCCCTCCATTCACTCCATGGTTGCCATCTCCTCACACAATAGCTAGTACATCATCTACTTCATCTAGCGCGTCACACTCTATGTTACTCAAAGCACTATCTCCTCCTAGTTAACCTTGTTGCACATTAACTACACAACATCACCGTTATGCTAGTCCTACACATTGGTATAGGCATATTTCTCAAACGATTCGCCTCTCAACATAGATCACCACCTCGGTTTATTCCACATGGGTTTCCATAACTTTCATAATCACCATCATGTATATCTCCATCACCATTTCTACTCCATGAAATTCATCATATATTTATCCCTCACATACACATAGGCTTCATTCACTAGCACAAAAATTTTCTACCATACCACCATTATTAGACCACGGTCACATGATTTCACTGTCGCATCCATCAAATGAAGTACCTTCATCCTTTACTATCATTTGATATTTCAATCCTATGTACACATTTAGGAGGCATGGCATCCAACACATCCCCCCTCCTCATACTAAGCGTCAACACTTCTATCATAATTACATCATCATACATCAATCTTCTCACATATGCATACTCATTACACATTTTAGCATCGTCATTACCCGATGCCACACTCTTGTGCTTTAGTTGACACTTGACTTTTGAGGGCTTACTACACATGAACCCCACATACTACACTATAGACAACACACATTTTGTTTCACATCTTGCGTCATAAATTCTACATTAAGTCCACATTATTTCATTTTTTTACATATCTATACATCATACTAGTATTCATCATACTCATCTAGCATTGCATCCTACATACTATACGCTTTTAGGCACACTACACATATTGCATTCAATATTATACGCTACATACACATCACATGGTCATTTTTCATCTTCATTACATATACTACATCATCATCTACGCATTGCACTCACTACCCTATGACACACTTTAGTTCCTCAGTCCATACTTGATTGTCAAGGGTTTACAAATAAAATGGACCTTACATTCATCACATAATTGTCACTCAATCTTTTATCATGCAACATTTCTAGGATAGTGACACACGTTATAGGCTAAATTGTCACTTACTCTATTCATCTTGTAGTGGTATACGCTTTAGGATACATCATGTCTCCCTACAATTCACCTTATAGTGACACACATTATAGGCTAAATCATCACTTCCTCTATCATCTTGTAGTGATACATGCTTTAGGGATAAATCATCACTCATACATTCATTTTGTCGTGATATACACTTAGGCTATAAGGTTCACACACATCTCTTCTATATGTCACATATCATCATCACTATACATATACACATTCATCATAACGCACTAGACACAACGTACATTATTTAACCATTTCCTGATGACACACTCTCCTTTACAAGCTTCATTCATGACTCTAAGCGGAAACCAAATGAACCTCACTGCATACATTTCCATTCACTCGGGGGTCACATGCTCCTACCATCCATATTGCATTCCATTCCATCCATCCACAACATACTTCATAATATGGTTGCTTTTACTCTTTCTTACTTTTGTTTGTTCATGATCATTATATTACACATGCTATTTAGATTACTTGTATGTCATTTATCTATACCATCTACACATGTGCATTCATGTATTTTTCTAGGTGCGATCACAGATACAGGTCTCTTACACGTAGCACGGATGCTCACCTTCTACCCTTCCTACATTGGTCGTTGGTGGCATCCACATTCATCTCTCATAGGTGCTATTTTTTATTTTGTACTTAGCACTTTAGATTACTTGATTATACATGCTTTTGACATACCAATTATCTTTCTAACATGCTAACAAGTTCTTCATGTGAAACATTTGTAATGCAAGCATATTTGCTTCCATACTCATTTGTTATATTGCTTGTTTATAGTTTGTTATTGTTTGCAAGCATTTCCCTTTGTTTGGTGTGCACACTTATTTATTTTTATGCGACCATGATGGCCTTACGTGTCTTATGACATCGTGAGTGATGTCCCGTGTTTACAGCCCACTTTGTGAGGCTTACTTTGTCTTCTTATGTGTTTACTACATTGTTTGGTAACTTATACACTATTTGCATAGATTACACATTACTTTCTACATGCATGCTTGTTCGTACTAACACTTGCCTTTGGCTAGCCTCTTGTTTGTGAGTTCCTTGGTTTCTTCCAAGCGCATTCCCTTCCCCCTGCAGGGTAGAGTTTCAGTGTACATGTGGTTGGTCCTCTTTTAGGACCACATTATCCTATCAACATTGTCACATGAGCCCCCAAAGAGGGGAAGAATCATTTGGGGTTTTAACATTATACCCAACGCTTCTACACTCGGTTCGATTCAATACACTTTCCACCCTTGGCATTATGGGTTACATACAATGAGTGGGTTCAGACCAGTCTACAAACCCCATACACAAGTGGATTTTATAGAACATGGTAGTCCTTATCATTCTAGGAAACATTTAAAGGTTGGAGGATACACCATAATTCATCCCTATACTTCTTCAACTAGTGGCATCAGATCACCCAAAAAACAAGGACGTACAGAGATATCTTCACACATGTTTAGGGAAGCAATTAAAGGTTGGAGGGTACATCAAAATTCCTCCCTATACTTCTTCGGCTTACGGCTTCGCATTGCCCAAAATACCCCGATAGTAAATGATATCCTTCTACACTCTCTTTCTCGACATGTATCAGGTGCCCATATTCCATTTAGATTTTTCATTTGTGTATTTAACATTTACATGATTTTACATACATATACATGTGTCTTTTACATTGCGTTTTTACACATACATACATACATATTTGACTACTTGATTGTTTTCTCCTTGCAGGTCCATCCATATGGGAAACAAGTAGTCAAATGGGGGAAACAAACATAAAAACAACAACATCAACATCAAAAACAACATCTTTCGACAACACACACCATACTAACCATGCAGTACATTACACACATCAGTAATTACACGTGTTTTTGCCCTAGGTTCCCTCTCATCACTTTTTTGTTCTTTTGCATCTTTAGTTTCCATGCTCCATCATCTTTTTGTCATTCCACACTTTGTTTGGTCCTTCGACACATTTTATACTACAATCTTCATGGACATCAGGTATGCATCTCTATCTACTTTATGTTACCAAGATTTCCACTCACCAACATAAAGTGGGGGTAAATGTAGACACTAAATCACACACTTTAGGTAATATTTAGTCACGGTCTCGTACTACTATTCATATGGTTTTTGAGTGAAGAAAGTACTAATTAACCCCCGTCTTTTGGCCATCTTACATTATTTTTTTGTCATTCCCGACCTCTTGCACCCACATGCCCATTCAGATTTTGTCATTTCACATTATTTTAGCTTTGACTGGGGTGCCCAGGCTAGTACTATGGTGCTTGTAATGCCCACTTAAGACACAAACTAGAACAACACAACAATTAACAAACAATTTTTTTTACTTGCTTGAAGTATAGACAACACCATAGGTGATCACAAAGAGCTATAACCAACTCACGATAAGTTTGACACAGCATTGACCACATACGACACCCATCGCGAACAATTCACATTTATTTTTGACAAAACAACATAAAATTCCAACCACAGAACACACTTACAGTTAGGGCATACCACGGTGAGAAATTCTTAAAGGTTATTTATTTTTTTAATAGAGGAAACTTGAAGCTTCCACATTTTTCATACATACCTATCGGTGCATAAATCACACACTTTAGGTAATATTTAGTCACGGTCTCGTACTACTATTCATATGGTTTTTGAGTGAAGAAAGTACTAATTAACCCCCGTCTTTTGGCCATCTTACATTATTTTTTTGTCATTCCCGACCTCTTGCACCCACATGCCCATTCAGATTTTGTCATTTCACATTATTTTAGCTTTGACCGGGCCCAGTAGTACTATGGTGCTTGTAATGCCCACTTAAGACACAAACTAGAACAACACAACAATTAACAAACAATTTTTTTACTTGCTTGAAGTATAGACAACACCATAGGTGATCACAAAGAGCTATAACCAACTCACGATAAGTTTGACACAAAGATTGACCACATACGACACCCATCGCGAACAATTCACATTTATTTTTGATAAAACAACATAAAATTCCAACCACAGAACACACTTACGCTAGGGCATACCACGGTGAGAAATTCTTAAAGGTTATTTTTTTTTTTAATAGAGGAAACTTCAAGCTTCCACATTTTTCATACATACCTATCAGTGCATCTACAACCATAATATCTAGAAAAATTTCCTCTATGCTTTGATGGATGTACAACTTTGAGAGCTCCTAATTGGCATAGACTTGGGAGGACACTGGAAAAATTTGTGGGATTTGAATTTACACTTGCCAATCGCATTTTCTTGAAAGTTTCTAAACCATTTTAACAAACCCATTTTTGTGCATATCTTACAATCAATGTTGTCCACCAAAACCACATTTTTAAAAAGACATTTTGTCAAATAGTTTACCTTCCCGGAATAAGGTTCCACATTGCATACACGTCTATCAACACCTTTGCAACTACAACATTTGACAAAATTTCTCCATGTATAACATTTTGTTGGATTCCCATTCCCTGTTTCAAAGCCTACATTTTGGCACAGGCCGGGAGTGCCCAGGAACATAAAAACTAATTCATTTGAGACCTATTTGGAGCATTTGTAGAGAAGTTCCACTGTCTCATGAAGGATCCCATGAATATTGTACGTTGCGGTTAAAAAACTAATAAACTCTCTTCAACAGTCAAGTCGACTAGACTTGTTATACCCATTTCATGTTTATCTCAAGAAGCACAACCAAAATAATCACAGACATCAGGAAAGTTAAGATGAATGTCTAGGATCAAAAGACAATATCTGACCATGTTTATACTAAGCATAGTATTATTGCTCAAAATACTCTATTATTTTTACAAAAACCACTTACAGATTGCTTCCTTCGCGGGACTAGTTTGGACCACATTGGCAATGATTTTAGGATGGCTATTACATGAGCTCCATTTGCACCATCCCCTCACATCCTCATTGCCACTAACCAATTCCTACTAAAATTTACAGCTTTGGCTGGGGTTTCAGCGTGGGTAAAATATCTTGATCCAAAATAAATTATTGTATTATTTTGCAAGAGAAATGACAGGCATGAAAAGTCCTTGGGTGGCCATACCCTGTCATCTCTCCTTCTACATGCCATACTCCTGACACAACCAACCGTCCTCCTCCAAATTCCTTTATATTTTACCTACTTATTTTAAATTTCACCTAATCCCATTCAAAACACTTCATACTATATATATATATACATATATATATATATATATATATATATATATATATATATATGTATATATATATATATATATATATATATATATATATATATATATATATATATATATATATATATATATATATATATATATATATATATATACATATATGTATATATATATATATATATATATATATGTATATATATATATATATATATATATATATATATATGTATATATATATGTATATACATATATATATATATACATACATACATACATATATATATATATATATATATATATATATGTATATATATATTTCGCTTAATTTATTACAGGCACTACATTTCCCTCCCCTTATAAGAGCATCGTCCTCAATGCGACATAAAACTAAAGCTTGAAGGATAGGTAGGAAAGCAAGTCAATAATGACACATCTCGTTTAAATGTGTCCTTCAACACATTTTATACTACAATCTTAATGGACATCAGGTACACATCTCTATCTACTTTATGTTACCAAGCTTTCCGCTCACCAACATAAAGTGGGGGTAAATGTAGACACTAAATCACACACTTTAGGTAATATTTAGTTAAGGTCTCATACTACTATTCATATGGTTTTTGAGTGAAGAAAGTACTAATTAACCCCCGTATTTTGGTCATCTTACTTTATTTTCTTTCATCATTCCCGACCTCTTGCACCCGCATGTCCATTCAAATTTTGTCATTTCACATTATTTTAGCTTTGACTGGGGTGCCTAGGCTAGTAATGTGGTGCCCATGGGTGCCTTGGTCACACCAAGGGTGCCCCAATCCTTTTTGAACTTTCCTACCATTTTTTTGGCACTTTCTATCCATTTAAGCTTCTTATTTTTTTGGTAGTCGGCCATTTTGGGGTTAATTACGAAATTAGATCAAGAGAACCCAATAAATATAAAGTTATGAGACCATAATGAGGTACCAAACACTCTGGTCACTACTATCATCCACCTAGGGCTGAATTCATCAAAAGCATTTGGAGATCATTTGCATTCACTTAGCTCCATCACAAAGTACAAGGTTGGTTAATCACATCACACAAGCATAAGAGGGGATTGTATTCTATTACATCCACTATTCTACTACATTTTTACATCGAGTTGTAACTTGCTACTTCACAAAGTGTGACTGACACAAGAGCACCTAGGGCATAGATTACACACACTTGCACATAGAACTACATCAAGTTTGATATGTAGTGCATTTCTCAGTTAGTAATTCCACCATTGAGGAAGCTAAGGTTAGTCTAACCTCTTCATATGCATTTTTCTATTTTAGGGCTTGATGCTTGTTTTGGGATCTTGTAGGTCTTCTCTTCATCTTGGATTATCAGCAACACTTGGTACAGTACAATGAATTTGATGCAACACACAATGAGGATTTTAAATCTATTATCCAAAATTAACCCCGAAGGTAATTTTGATAACTTTCACAATTTCTTCAGGCTCGAGTAAGTAGAAATGGTTCGAGGCCCAAAATCAGGTTTTGAGGGATCCCTTGGCTTTCCTCTAACTCCCTATCCAAAGAAAAATCCAAGGAGCTAGTGAAAATTCACAAAAAATTGAAAGAATTAAGTCAAGGGCCTAATTTTAAGCAAATTTGGTCCGGGGCTGTAGATGGAACCAATGCAGATCCTACCAAGGGTTCCTCGTACCTAGTTCGGGCCCGCAATGCTAAGGAGGTAATGTATTGTGACTAAGTCGTCGGCGATGCCATAAAGCACATATTCACTCGGGTCATGAGTTCTTCGCAAATATAAAGTATTCGATCAAAAAAGTGACCAAGTACAATGTGGAAAAGGTGGGAAAAAAATTGACGACATCGGGCCCAAAAACACCGAAACACCCGTGGACAGGTTGAATGCAGAGAGGTCGGTGGTCAATGACCCACCTGGCTCAGTTAATGACAAACGTGGAAGGACAAAAGAGCCCCATTGGACGATGTGGAAAAAGAGGTCCAAATGGCACAAGTACCATAGGGACACGAGTTCCCCAAAACCTCAGAAACCTACAATACAAAGGAAAATGTGGATCATGAGAGCCCACATGGAACATCCCGACCCTGAACTTCAAACAGACATAACTTTTGACCCAAAGCTCCGTTTTTCACAAAATTTGAATTTTTGGAAAGGGCACAACATCCTCTACATAGAAAGAAACATATCCATCTCCAAAAATTAAATACTTAGTCCTGTAAAATATAAAAAATCCCTCGTAAACTCAAAATAGCTTCTCACACTCAAATTCCCATATCTTTTGCATTTATCAACTAAATCATGCAAGGTTGGACTTGTTGGAATCGTGGATCCAAGCCCAACACACATAAATCAAGAAATTCATAATTTGATGAAGAATTGATGGTGATTTTGAAAATAAAGTGCCCACCCGTAATGGCAATTTAGTGGTGGTTGGAGTGGCATTAAATGAGCATGGTCATCATTTTCTCCAACTGCAAGTTATGGGAAAACATGGGGATCCTTTTGCAAGCAACATACCATCATTTCACTTAATTTATTATCACTTGTAGGTAGTTGGAAGGTATATTTTAGGATTTACACCCCTTCTCTCTCTTCCAAAACTCTATAAATTGGAATGTTGGTCTCATTATAAAGGGAGGATAGTTTTAAGTAGCAAAACTCTGTTATTTTTGTTTTATGAATACAATGTGTCTGTAGGCCCTTGCAATGGACTCTTTGTATGGTGATTCAGGCCTTTATTTTGTAATATATTAAATTGTGCATATCAATGAAGCAATAGATTCAAGTTTGTGGATGTATCTTCCCTTGATGTGTTTGTTTACATTCTTCTTTGCCTTTCAACCTCATTGTAAATATATTGTGTCTATTGTATGCTCTTGCAGAGATTCATTATCATTGTGTGTTTATGAAATATTGTTTGAATGTAGTTGTTAGACTGTGGAGAACCATTACCACCCTCTCTAGTATGTACTTTGCTTCCATTTTTCACATATCGGAAAGTTATTATCATAACCTCCTTTTCTGGTGTATCACTGCTTTAGTATAGGCTTTGTTTTCATGCACTCTCTCTCCCTGGTCCCTTGGAAATTTAGATTAGGATTCTTGCATTAGAGTAGATTGTGTTAGGTAGTTTAGGGGCAAGAACTAGGTTTCTTTGGAGGTCTATCTCAAGTAGAAAGTCCCACAACCTGGAGATACTACCCATGTTACCCAGTCACACCGTGAGCTCAAGCACACAAACTTGTGCAAATTGGAGGGTGTTGTGATTCGATGATATTAATACCACCTTCCAAACCTGTAAAACTCAATTTTTTACCTCTTGCATAGACCAAAGTGCCCATACTCTAGACCAGGGTGCCCATAAGTGCCCTATTTCTCCTCTAGGCACCCCATTCCAGAGAATCAGTCTAGATCAGTCCTTTTTAAGACCTTTGCATAGTCACTCCTACTTCCATATTATTCGATTTATTTTGCATGACACGCCTAACGAGCTCCTCTTATCAGCTGAGTCACTTCCTCACTCAGGGCTGAATTAAGGTTTTTGAGCACCCTAGCAAGAACTTGGACTATACGCCCCCTTCCCCACTCCCTCCCATCCCCTCCCCCATACAATTAAAATTATAAAGGCTTCTTTCTTACTTTTTCCATAGCAAAATTATTGATGATGTCATCATAATTTTTTATTGTTGTAATTTATTTGTTTTGTAAGTAACAAAGGTGAAAACTAAATGCTTGTGGAGGAAAAATGACAATAGTCTATAGCCACGGGTGCTTAAAATTTTAATTGTGATGGCCGACGGGTGCTATGTTAGACTATTTTTGTTGTCCATGGTCCACCTTCCACTCGGCTATGATGAAATTGAAAGGGTTCAACAAAATAAAGGGCTTCAGCTTCATGCAAGTAGAAGAGTTGTTTCAACTTTCATGCAGAGTCATTTAAACTTTAATGACAGTCCACTGCATACCTGCTCATTCTCTTGTTGATTCCTAGATCAATAAATTGTTTATAGCTTGCAACAAACAAATGCACTCTGAGAATGATACTCAAAACTGTACTAATTCCATGTGCACAATGAAAACAAATTTCCGAACCGTTAATCCAGAGATTGGAAAGGAATCTCGCAATCTTATATGGAATTTTGATGAAGTAGCAACAATAAATGAGCTTCTAGGACAAAAACATGATACTTATCATCTGACTGCATTATCAAAAAAATATCTGAGTAGTTATATGGAGGCGAGATGTTAGTTTCGTCTAAGTTTGGGATGCATAATTAAGCTGAAGGAGATACAGGAAAAACATTATGTTGGGAAGAATTGGGTGATCTTTGTGAAACATTGAATTGGGATGTGGAGATCAAACTACATATATACATATCATATATATTTGTTAGACATCTGACATGAGTGGTGAGATACCCAACTAAGAATCAGAAACCTCCTCATATCAAGCGCCCCCTATTCGGCAGCGCCCTAGGCAACTACCTAGGTTGCCTAGGGCATGAAACGGCTCTGTCCTCACTCCTCTTGCATATTAGAGTTTCTATTTACATTAACTTAGTTTCTTGGGTCATTTTCCTTAGTCATTTACTATATTTACATGTTGTTCTAGATTAGATTAATTGCTATAAATTCCACATTTTAGTTAATCAAATATAATAGGATAATAATAATTAATTATTGAATAGTTGAAAATGGTAAAATAAAGGATTAAACAGATAAATGATGAAATGGGATATTTAGATAAATGATAAATGAAATAATGATAGGATTAGATAAATGACGAAATTAAGATGAAGGATAAAGGGATTAATGACAATATTAGGATTAAATAATAATTAATCTTGCGATTAATTATTATATAGATAATGTTGGGATACTTGTGGGACAAATTAATTGTAATTAACCATGTCGACATTTTAGATGTCTAGATTTTCCCCCTCTTTAAAGTGTTATTGCGGAGAAATTACAATTTAAAGAAGAAAAGATGTTATGATGGTGATATGATGCCCCCTCGAGGGGTTAAGCGGGGAGGAACAAGGTGGGTAACCACTCGAAAAGAGGAGAGGCCTAAGTTAGTAGATGAGAGAGGATGAGAAGATTTGAGGATGTAGAGGATTAGGATTAGAGGAATAAGATATTAGAATAATAGGAGAGAGGATTAGAGGAATAGAAGAATATAAGAGAGGATTAGAGGAATAAGAGATATTGGATTTTGGAGATATTGGATGCCCTAGTCAACAATGTATGACAAGGGTGAAGATTTAGGATTTAAATTTTATAATTCCTCTTTCAATGATGTATGAAAAGTGTGAATATTTAGTATTTTGGATTAGATGATGTTGGATTTGAAGATCTTGTATTTCTAGATGCCCCAGTCAAGGTGGTAGGATGGAAGATTTGGAATTTAGATTTGAGGATGATTGATTTTATTTAAAGGATTAAAATATTGAGGATGTTTGTATTCAAGGATGAGGTTTGGTTTTGGGATCGAATATGCCTCAACCAGGGGGTGAGGATTTTGTATGCTAGATGAGAGATGATAAATTTTGGATGGGGGTATTGATTGATTAATATTGGATAGGAGGATGAAGATGTTAGATAGTTAGTTAGATGAAGATGAGGATTTGGTACGGATGATGATAAGGCTAATAGATGATGATATAAGGGGGTGTGCTACCACAAAGTACCCAATTTTATCTTCATTAGCATGTTTTGATTGATGTGGCATAAAGAAAGATGCACCAAGGTGTAAATACCATGATGATTGAACTGCAAAATGCCCCTGTCCTCATATCATTGGAAAGATTATTATAAAAATATGATCCTTGTATCATTGGAGCATGTGCAAGAAAATTAAAAAAAGTGACCTCATATCATTGACCAAAATGTAAATTTAGATAAGCAAGCAAACACACACATTGCATTTTTGTATTTTTTATTTATTTTTTGATTGTTTTGATTTTTAGATTATTTGATGGTTGATGTTGAGATTTTCGATTTTAGATTTTTTTTATGTTTAAATTATTTGATTTGGGATTTTGGTTTTAGGATGGGGGAAAGATTCAAGATATCTCATGGGGGGAGGGGAAGGGATTATAAGTACCAAAGTGTGTTTTGGAAGGATGAAATGGAAGGATTTAGAGAAATCAGATGGGATGGATACGACAGGGATTGGGTGATAGGTTAGGATTAGATGGAATGTGAGATAGGAGATAGATAGATAGGATGAAGGATGTGGTATAGGATAAGATGGGGGATATAGAAGATGATAATATATTCCCCCAAGTATAGGGGGATGGAGGGAGGGATAGATGTGGTGTGCCCCAAGTGTGAAGTAGGGTGGCCGGTGTGGATAGATGGATGGGTTTTATTTGCCCCTAGGTGTAGGGTAGGATGGGAAGTGAGGGGTATCTAAAATAGAGGATGCCCTTAGCAGATGATAGTAAGGTTTCCCTCAGTCATGATGATGATAGTTCGAAAGGGACATGAGGAGGATGGGATGAAAATGAAAGGGCCATTGTCTGCCCATGGATGTTCGATCCAAAATGATGTGGATGTGATGGATGGAATAATATAAGTGATGAAAAAGATAAGCATAACAACACATGTTGTAAGGCAAGAGTTGGACTAAAAAAATGTGTGACAAAGGTTTAAACAATACCTAGAAACATGTAAGCCCTATGTCTCTTCAAGATCAAAGTGTGTGTGATTGTGATGGTTAATTACTTGCTTGAAGTGAAGACTTAATGGGTAGTATGTGAAGACAAACTAGCCAATGTATAGGGAGTGATTAAGTCAAATAGGTGGATGGAGGGTGAATGGAAGGCTAAGTCATGCATTACTCCATTGTCAGCTAGGCGTCTATGGCCCCGATAGAAATGTATCTGATTCTTGTCACAACATTGCTCTACTACTAGTCATACATCCATAGCCTTGGTAGAGATGTTGGAAACACCCATAGAGAGAGTCTTGAGGTGGATATTATTTGATATTTTTAATTTTAAGATGATTTTTAAATCTTTTTATTTGTGAAAATAGGTTCCACTCTCTTGAGAACTCTCGAGGGGTTAAGAATCACTAATGGTCTGATGGGGGATGGAAATGAGTGTGGTGATGACATTGGCTAGAGTGTTAAAATATGAACCCAAGAATCTTCACCACAACTTGATTAAGTGTGTTAAAGTGTGTGGATATATAGGAGGAAAATGGTGCTTGAATGTTGGAGGTAATGATAGACCAAGGTCACACGATTGTAGTAGGCACTATTTTCTTACAACATGTGTGAGAAAGTTGATCAAGTGTTCAAATGAATGAATTGGAAGAGGATATAAATAGATTTGATGATAAGAATGGATGCGATGCAAATGGATCTGGATGTTGGATGGAAGGAGGATGGGTGGGAAGGAAATAACATCCGTGTGCAGGTGAAAAATTATGTATTCAATCCATTTTTAGATGTTTAGTATTTGGAGGGGGATTAAATGATTTGTGAGTGAGTTGAGTGGTTGAGATGGTAGGATCAATAATAGGAATGGTAAAAATGGTTTGTGATGGAGTAGTGGGAGGGTCATTTTTAGTTAGATTTATAACCTAACCCTAAACGACCTTGATTTTGATGAAGGGAGATGGATTCATGAATGCCTAAGACTTTGCCTCAATGTTTCATATTAGTGAACATATTTCTATCTATAGGATATGAATTGGATGGGGAAGATGATTCCATGTGGTCATCAGGAGACTGGGGGTTGTAATGTTGTCATCTGCTAAAAGGATGGATTTAACAAAATATGGGGGTGAGATTTTGTTTGTTTTTTATCGGTGAGGAAGATTGGATGTACGATGAGATTTGGATGGCTGTCGATGTTTGGACCTTGAGTTGGATTTAGAAGGTGGATGATGGTTTGTAATGGGAAAGGGATGGAAAGGTGGTGGATAAAGAGGTACAAGGATAAGAATTCCTTGGTTAATGAGGTTTTGGACATAAGACCTAAATTACATGCAACAATTGGTCAAATGTCCATGGGTGTGATGGAAGTCACAATAATAGTGTTCCTAATACCATGATGGTTTGGGAAAGTTTTGATTGCATGATTTGATTGGGGATGGGTGATTATATTAAAGGTTTTTAGATGATGTAACGATGGTGGTCAAGGATTCTCCTAAAGGAGTGAAGTGGTTTGGGTTAAATGGTTTTGAGGGAGTAGGAAGTAAAGGTGTGAGATTGGGTGGATAATGAGATGTGTTGGTTGATTGTGATTTTTATTTGAATTAGATTATTGTGGATTAGAATATGAAAGGGATGGATAGGCCGGGGGTGAAGTGGATGTTTTGGTGTTGAAGTCTGAAGTAGATTTGGCTGATTTTGGATTGGTTAGAGTATGTGGTTTTGAGGTAGATGGAATTGGCTTAGGATTAAATTGTTTGGGATTAGCAAATTTAGATGAAGGGGATGGGTGTGATATGGGAGTCACATGAGACTTAGGTGATATTGGGGATGAAGGATATTTGGTAGATGGACATAGTGTAGGAACCACATTGGATTTGGTCGATTTAGGGGATGAAGTAGATGAAGGTGGAAAAGGGTCATCATGAGATTGGGTAGGAAATGGGGTGGGGATAGGATTGGGATAGGATTTATTAGGTTTAGGAGTTGGTTCCTTAGGAGTCACGTTATAGGTTTTAGGATTGGGGGATGGAGGAGATGAAATAGGATTAGAGGATATAATAGTGTTAGGTTTAGGTGATAAAGGGGATAAGATAGGATGAGGTGTGGATGAAGAAGATGAGGGTGGTGTAGGAGCCTCATTGGATGGTTTATGATGATGGTGAATTAGGAGTCACAAGTGGATGAGATAGTTTTGATAGGATTTGGCATAGGTAATGGAGGAAATGCAATAGGCTTTTAGGATGAATTTGATGGTGGCTTAGGGGATATGGTACTATCTTGGAGAAAATATTTAGGATTGGGATGGGGGGATGAAGATGATGAGGATGGAGGACTAAGATGAGATGTGGGAGATGATAATTTTGGGTTAAGTTATTGGGGTTGTTGTGGATATGTGAATGGGACTCGATGATAGGTTTTAGGATGATTGGATTTAGGAGTTGAGGTTTTGGATGGTGGTGGATTATTCACATGAGTTTTGATGGAAGGAAGGTGTAAATCATGATGATTGATAGGGGATTTGGAAGTTGGGGTTTGGGATGGTTGTGTGTGTTTGGGATTGGTGGCTAGATTAGCAAGGACATAAAGGAGGTCCTCTTGGTCTAGGTCAAAGTTAATGAGGTGGTCAAAGTCAATGAAATTGGATTGTGGGAATAGTGGTTTATGTTGATTAGGTTGGGGTGTAGATTGAGATGATTCGAGATCTTCAAATAGGATGTCCATGGGGTGAGAAGTAGGGATTGTAGGAAGGGGACATTTTGGATGGGATTGGTTGGGGAAGATAATTTAGGGGTGATTGATTGATTGAAGATTGAATATTGGATATTTGTTGGTTAAATAGTTGGATGGTTTTCAAGAGGTTATGATCAACATCGGATGGATGATTTGGATGACAGGGAGAGGTTTGGTTAAGGTAGGATGTTAGGTTTGAGATTTTTTTAACGTGTTGATATCGTGTGGGACTTCATGGTCAAAGCAACATGGTTGACTTTGATGGGTGGAGGATGATGGGATAATTTGGTTGATGGATTTAGAAAATATGTAGGGGTTTGGATGTTCGTTTAGAAAGGATGGGGATTGAGGATCAAAGGTTGTTGTTATATAGGATGTGTGGGTAATTAATTTTAGATTAGGACTGATGGTGATGGGATTAGGATTTGGATTGTGTGATTTAGGATGATTAATTATGATGATGTTTGATTGATTAAAATTTTTAGGTGATGGGGTGGTTTAGGGTGTTCACAAACATGCAACACATACCCTAACTAGTCAAGTGGGATTGCAATCAAGATATAGCTCGCTTTAGATACCACACACCGATGATGGTGCCAAAATTGGCTCTCCACCTATGTGTCAATATGGGGTCGGCTAGCGAGTGATCTTGGGGAGTGTGGCCTCCTTGCACTATAGCTCGAGATGCATCCAAATGGTTTCCTAGTCTTGTATGCCCGATCTCACTTGGGGAGTCACCGATATACCCTACGGTACGTGGGGCCCGAGTCCATGTTGCAAGGATGTTGTCTAAGGCCTGGGTATTGGGACGTGTAATCCCATCACTTCATGTCACTCTTAAGGCACAGGTATTGGATGTCAATTTCATGTCACATTACCCCCTAAAATAAAAAGGGAAGGAAGACTAGCTGCTTTTGATCCTCAAGATTTTCCTAGGGCACGAGAGGAGAGCATACATGGTGTTGTCTTCGGGTTAAAAACAAAAAACAACACATAATACTAAAATACAATAAACACAAACAAATTAATGATAAAGTTTTTATAATGGGGCCTTCGACAAGGGGACTGTTTAACAAAAGGATTAGTAGTTTTTTTTATTCCCCAATATTTTTTGAGCGTTCGACCTAAAAAACAAGGGGTTAGTAGTTTTTTAATTAATCAAGGTCCTACAACCACAAATGTTAGTCAAATATAAATCATGTATTAAAATTGACGGAGTTCCCCCTTATCAACGATAATATTTCTATTAAAAAAATGTAAGATCCTACAAGACACCACTAAAACACTAGAAAGTGTGATTATGTTGGTTAGTATCAACGTAAAATTATTCTAGAACAAAAGCGCCAAATGACAAAACAAAGGCATTGTTTCAGGTCAAATGCGCCAAAACAAAACAAAAGCGCTATTTTAGAACAAAAGTGTTAATCTACTCAAACACATTGAAACAATAACAAAAGTGCTAATTTCTTGACAAAAGCACCAATATATGCTCAAATGTGTCGAAACATAAATAGACACGGTTAGCAGAATTCAATTTTTAAAGTATAGATAGAGGCAATGATATAAAGACAAAAGCACCACTATATCTGCAAACACGCTACTATATCTAAAAATGCACTACATATGTGTACAAACACGTTACTATATACAAACATGTTAATATTCTAGAAACACGCCACTATATTTGTAAATGTGCTACTTTATACATATGTGCTACTATATACAAATACACTACTATTTCTGCAAACACGCTACTATATCTGCAAACACGCTACTTTGTTGACAAAAGATGGAAACAAGTATTTCAATTAGGGGGTTTTAAAGGTTAAAAAAAGTGTTGAAGTATTTACAAAAGTGCCAAAGTATATCCTTGTGACCACAAAAGTTAGTATTTCATCCAAATACATTGTTTTAGGTCAAAAGCGTTGTTTATTCTGCATAGGCGTTGAATAACAGGTCAAAAGTGCTAAAACGGATGACTGTCACAAAAATTTGAAATTTTAAGGTGCAAATCCGAGCGAAAAATTTACAAATTTGGATAGTTTGTTTTATAAATAAAATTTTATTAGAAACAACACAAAATTTGGGGGGTAATCCCCATGGTGGGCACAAAAATGTAATGCAAGAAAAGATTAGTTGTGAAAATGTAGAAAACAAACAAACTTTCTCCTATAATTGAATCTTTTCAAACAAAACCTCAAATAGAGCAATGGATAGAAATGAGGAGAGAGATAAATACCTACACTTAACTACAAGTTGCACAACTCCTTTGATGTGGTGGATTTTCTCTTGGATTTCTTTGATTGATTGTTTTAGATTTGTGTTGGCAAACTTGGACAACACCTCCCCTTGATTTTTTTGAATTTCCTGATTGTTGAAGATGGATTCGATTGATTGGAGTGGATTGATAGATTGGATGGATTGATTGAGTGACAAAAATAACAGAGGTTTGATATGGATTTTCAAGTTGGCTCTTCATGGAGGAGGAGAGTTCAATTTATAGTTTGTGGGTAGAGGATTCAATGGCTAAGATGAAGTCATGTTGGATTTGGATCAAGGGTGGAGAATACATGTGAGGATTAGAGGATTCTAGAGTGGAAGACTCTAGAAATTTGAATTCAAAATTCATGGAGGGAAGAAGCTTCTATTGAATTAAAAATTCAATAGAAGGAGAAATTTAGAGAGGATTCTAGAAATAGAAGCCTCTAGATTTAGAGGTGTGAGGATGTGATTAGGATTAGGATTAGGATTAGATTAGGTTAATAAATGATGATTAGGGGTGAGGTTACATGGAAAGGCTAGGTGTAGGGATGTGTAGGGTAGGTGGGTAGGTAGATGTAGGAATATTAAATTCCTAGAAAATGTTAATAGGGATTATAATAGGATAATAATAAATAATCTTGTGATTAATTATTATATACTTAAAAATGGGTAAAATAAAGGTTTAAAGGGATAAATGATGAAATGGGAAATTTAGATAAATGATAAAGGGATTAATGATAGGATTAGATAAATGAAAAAATAAAGATGAAGGATACGGAGATTAATGACAATATTAGGATTATATATTAATTAATCTTGCGATTAACTATTATATGGATGATGTTGGGATACTTGTGGGACAAATTAATCGTAATTAACCATGTCGACATTTTAGATGTCTACAACATCCAACAAGATCAGTCAAGGATTATGTTCATAAATTCCAAAACCTATCCTTGTGCGTGGAGAATATTACATAAGGGTATCTGAATGGTCTATTTCTTGGGGGTCTTAAGGACCACATTGATCATGAGGTACGAATGTTTAATACACTCAAGGTTTATGTTTCTATTATCATGGCATGTAGGGTAGAGGAAAAAATCTTTCCAGCAGAAGGCAGAATTTCACTAACATAAAATACCGTAGCACCTTGCCACCATTGTGCTCTTGACCAATTAGATTGACACCTCAAAAAATTGAAGAAAAAATAGCAAAAGGGTTATGTTTTAATTTTGACAATAAATTTTGCCTAGGTCATAAATGTGATGAGAAGAAATTGTTCTACATTGAAGGGACCGATGAGGAGGAAGAAGATGAGGAAACATCAAGTGATGAAGTGAAGAGGAAGACTCTAAAGAGTTCTAACTGACTATATCATGCCATGTTCTATATGGTATTATCACTCCACAAACCCTTCGAGTCGTGGGTTTCCTTAAGAAGCAAAAGGTGACATTATTGATTGATTTGGGGAACACACATAATTTCATCAATAAAAATATGACAAGGGTAAATTGTCACATCTATCTAGCACCTAAATTTCAAGTAATGATTGCAGATGGTGGAACAGTCCAATGTTCAAGGAAATTCCATAAAATCATAATTATGATGAGTGGCTACACAATGGAATCCATTATGTTTTTAATTCCTATGGGTGGAGTTGCTATTGTCTTAGGTGTTTAGTGGCTCATACCTTTGGGCACTATAGAGCTAAATTTCTAGGAGTTGTTCATGGGATTTCATTCTGAAGGAAGACAGTTTGAACTTTGAGGAATACAGGATAAAACCCCTCAAGTTGTTAGTTCTCACTAGATGCATAAGATTATTAAAAAGGGGGTTGAAGCATTTATAACACGATTGCTCTCCATGGAAGTTCAACCAACAATTACTATAGTGCATCATAATATTTAGAAGGTTATTGATAAACATGTAGTTATCTTTTAGGATCCTATGGGATTGCCTCCTGAAAGAGATCATTATCATGCCATTCAATTAATTAGAGGAAGCCAACCCCCCAACATCAGCCTTATAGATACCCATATGTGTAAAAGAGTGAGATTGAGAAGATGGTTGAGGAAATGTTGGAAACGGGCATTATTGGTCATATTCAGTGTTTATTTTTGCCCCAGTGGTGATGGTGCATCGCAAGGATGGAAGGTGACACATATTTCTAGCATACAAAGTTTTTCACAAGTACACTATCAAATATAAGTTTCATATTCCTATCATTGATGGTTTGTTAGATGAGTTTCATGGTACAGTTTATTTTACAAAACTAGATCTTCATTCTAAGTATCACTAAATTAGAGTATAGAAAGATGATACTCATATGACATCCTTTAGAACTCATAAGGGCATAATGAATTTCTAGTGATGCCTTTTGGTCTTACTAATGCACCATCCACATTTCAGATTTTAATGAATTTTGTATTTCGATCATTCCTATGGAATTTTGTCTTGGTATTTTTTGATGATATACTAATCTATAAAAAATCATGGGAGAAACATTTACATCATGTAAATACAATCTTGAAAGCCCTAGATAAACATCAATTATATGCCAAGCCTTTTAAGGGTTGTTTTTGGTTATAGGAAGTGGAATACTTGGGCCATATTGTCCCTCACGAAGGTGTTAAGGTGGAGCCTCATAAGATCAAGGCCATGGTGGAATGGGGAATTCCAAGAACCCTCGAGAATTTACGAGGATTCTTTGGTCTCACAGGTACTACCGCAAATTTGTAAATAACTATGGTAGTATTGCAACACCACATACAACATTGTTGAAGAAATACTCCTTTCATTGGAATCAATAAGCTTCTAGGGCATTTGAAAATTGAAGGTGGTGATGTGCACCACCCCAGGATTTGGAAACCCCAGATTTCTCCAAGACCTTCATAGTGGAATATGATGCTTCAAGAAATGGACGAGGGGCCCAATACTAATGTAAGAAGGACATCCCATAGCATTTGAGAGCAGAAAAATAAAAGGTAAAAAATTGTTGAATCCCACCTATGAGAAAGAAATGATGGCAATCTTACATGCAATTAAACAATGAAGACCATACTTGATGGGTAGACACTTCAAGGTTAAAATATCATGATAGTTTGAAATATTTATTAGAGCAACGACTATCTTTAGAAGAGCAACAAAGATGTTGGGTTATGACTTTGAGATTATTTATAAGAAAGGGAAGGAAAACGTGGTCACTAATGCACTGTCTAGGAGGGATGAGTCTACATAAGCATTTTTATGTGTCATCTCTATACTTAAAGTAGGGAAGAATGTTAAAAATGTGTAGAGACCTAGAATCTCATTCCAAATCTCCATAAAGATATATCCCTATCCGAGAAATTTATATGGAAGGGTGATACATTGTGGAATAAGGACATGTTGTATTTATCGGAGAGCTCTACTTTTAAATATCATGTTCTTTCAGAGCTTCATTCTTCTCCAACATGTGGCCATTCTTAGTTCTTGAAAACTTATCATAGAGTTAAACAATATTTCTTTTGGGAGGGGTTGAAAGGAGATGTTCAAAAAAATTGGCAGAATGTTTTGTGTGCCAACGTAATAAGGGCAAGACCATTAAGACATTGGGTCTCCTACAACCTTTGTTTGTTCCTAGCTAGAGATGGGACGAGGTATCTATGGATTTCATCACAAGATTTCCTAAATCATAAGGGAAAAGTGTCATCATGGTTGTAGTGGATAGACATATCAAGTATGTTCATTTTTTTCCATGTCTCGTCCCTTCACATTTAGTACAATTGGCATCTCTTTTATGGACACAGTTCAAAAGCTCCATGCCACACCCAAAATTATAGTAAGTGATCGTGATACGATATTAAGAGCATTTTTGGACAATGGACCGATTTGATCTCATCATTTGGGTACCCAATTGGCCTAAAGTTCATCTTATCATCCCCATTCAGATGGGAAAATTGAGGTGGTAAATACATTTTTGGAGGGGTATCTTCGATGTTTTACTTCAGATAAACAAGAACATTAGGTGCAATAGTTTCTACTTGCAAAATGGTGGTATAATACTTCATCGAAAATGTCTCCATCTCTAGGACTTTATGGGTACCATCCCCCATCACTCATCTCTAGCTTGAAGGTCAAACCCCAATACTAAGACAATATTTAAAAATTTGACTATATAACACTTACTCAAAGATTTAGAAACGAAAGTTCCATAACAATATGTATAAGATCGATTTATATTCTTACCCGATTTCCTTATTAAATTTCTAAGGGTATATTCTTCCTGATTTCCTTCCTAAATTTTAAAGGGTATATTCTTCGCTAATTTCCTTCTTTACTAATGTCATGTTAAAAACCAGGTAAAACAATTTAAAAAGATAGTCTGAAGATGGTGATTTTTTTATATAGAGATAATGGTGAATTTATGCAAGATGGAGAAAATTTTGAAATATGAGAGGTGAGGCTAGTTTGAGTTTTAGGAGGATATGTACAAAAATTAACTTTTAAAAACAAATTTAAAAGACACGGGTAATCTTTCGCAGAATCTCTTGAGCTCCACACAGAATCTCTTAAGCTCCACACAGAATCACAGATTCACAACGCATCAATCAACGGATAAATCTGCCGAGATTGTATGTGCGTACGTCTGTGTTTGAGTGGGAGTTATCATTTTTGTTAACAGGTAAAGTAAGTTGTTCGGTCCGGACACCATTAACGCTGAACAGGTAAAGTAACAGACACTGTTATGATTTGCACGAAACTCAAAATATCGCAATCTCCTTCATAATAAAACATTTGCTGCAGAAGTATTACCTAGAACAAATCCGTTCGGTACTTGATCACTTTATCATAATAAATCATTTACTTCATCTGCAAAAATGAATTAAATTACTTCATCTGCAAAAATGAATTAAAAGAAATCCACCGTCCACGAATAAAAAAATTCATTTTACATCAAAGCTTTGAATTCCGCTCGAAAGATAATTCTTCTTATTTTTGCATATAATATTTGAAGTCCGCTACAAGGATTCAGACTACAAGGGTAACAAAACCCTTACAATAGAAACCAACTCCACCAATCTCTAAAACATTAAAGGATTTAAGAGGATGGCATTAACTGGCAAAGAGATTTAGATTCAAAAATTGGATCATGAAACATCAAAGGAGGAAAGGGGAAGCATTAACCATTAGGACTTGTAAAGAAACATAATTATTCCACAACACATCAACTATTAGGTCTCCTAAGAAGATATATTTATTCCACAACACATCAAGTATTAGGTTTCATAATAAAATATATTTATTTCACAACACATCAACCATTATGTTATTAAGAGGGCCACTTCCATTACAACATCACCCCCATTGTTATAAGGATCGTGGTATAATTGCAGTTTATATGGTGTTATGGAGCAAGCATATCAAGCAATATGGGATTAAGTTTTAAAATGAATGAGGACTTTTAGAGTCTTTGAAATAATACCAAGATGCATTGAAGAAGCATATCTAACTCACTTATCTGGTAAGGCATATATTTACAGGAGGGGGAAATACAAAACAAGAAAACAAACATGTCTAGCAACTAATAAACCATTATGTTAGTAAGAGGCCCATTTCTATTATGCTCGTGTAATTACTGACAGTGAATATCAAGACATGCAACTAGTAATCATCTGATGAAAATCTTCCATTGCAGGAACCTCCCAAATTTGTGTATGCCCATTTCACATGTGCATAATGACACGAAGCTCTTAGTCATCTTTGACATCATGGAGGCAAACATCTCCATAGAAATTCATTTGGTTGACATGTCACCCACTACCATATCAATGTATATTCTTAGATTTTTCGTTGTCTATTAGAAATACATAAATAGTGATTAAGAGGCCTAGTTCTATTACAATCGCCGTGTTGATGGAAAACACTAGGACACAAAACCCACTAGCATCTCCATATTGATTATTTTCATAGACATTAACACTAACTACCATGTCAATGAATACACTTGGATTATTAATTCTTTTTCACAAAACACACAAATAACAATTTAATTGGCCCAATTCTATTATGGTTTTAATGTTGATGGTGAATACGTAGACATTAGATTAGTGATCACCAATGAAAAAAGTCCATTGCAAGCACCTTCTAGATTTAAGCATTCACATTTCCCTTGTGCACAATGACATGAAGTTCTTCTTCATCTTTGGTGTCACAACAATAAACATCTCCATATCAATTCTTCTAACTGACATGCCATCCACTATAATATGAATTAAAACCCTTGGATTTTCAATCCTTTAAATCAAAAATATGTAAACAATGATTAAGATGTTTTATAATGCAATGAGCAAGTGAATTTTCCCTCAAATTTAGTTAAAATTATCTGTGAGTAAAGCTAATATTTAAACATTTATTCAATCTTAACAAACCACATCCATGAATGGATGTAAAGCTATTCATAGTTGGTTTGAATAACCCGGGCTATGAGTAGTGATGTTTTCTTCTTAGTTACAAAATATTTCAATTCATACATTGGCCCATTAGTATTTACATTTTTTTGCCTTGAATAATAAATGGAGAGCATTTTTAATGGTCTCAAATTCCTTAAGAGGGCTAAATTTTTTTGATATTGGTAAACGAGGGTTCATGGGTCCCTACTCTTTACAAAGAAAATGACTTCTTCCCAAATAAGCAATAAGCACAAAGAGAAACAGAAACAACGAAAAGGCTAACAAGCAACACAAAAAGCAATAAAGAGAAACAAAGAGAAAAAATAAAAACAACCAAGAAGGAAATCATTTTGAAGGATGAGACATGAGAGACATATGCAAAGGAATGATACCTTTCTAGAATAACTTCTTTTCCTATTTTGGAAAATTGTCCATTCATCATTCTTTGGTTCGTGGATTATATTGTAAATGAAATTCCATAATATCAATCGGTGAAAATAATTATTTGGAGGAGAATAGGTAATATCAACCTTCTTCTACCCAATTGGATCAGAGAGGAGAGACTCATTGGGCTCCTCTTTTTTCTCAACTTGAGTTTCAAATATGGGTTCATTCTGCTCCTTTGAAGCTAAATCAGAAATAAAAATGTCATTTACCACTAAGTGACATGGGAGGAAATCCTTCCACCATGAAATACGTCCATTCTAATATCTTGAGCTCAACCAATATGTGGAAATGTGCCTTAATTTGAAACATATTCTGCATCTAAAGGGCATCCCTTCATAGTCAAGAGTTTGGGTCCAAATTTTTTATTAAAATTTAAGGTCAATATAAACAGGGAGGTTTTGGGAGGTATCAAAAATCACTAGAATGCAGGCATAAGTGGTATGAGTATATCCTGCAGTATTGGAATCAGTGATGATAAAGATACCTAGAGTATTACCAATGCATTCCAAGCACTTAATATCCCAAAATTACAGAGGAAGGTGGGGTAATTTAATCCAAACCGGTTTGTGTGAAAAGTATTTTGTAAGAGGGTTGAAAGGAGGTTACCGTGGTTTAAAGAGAAAATGATGTTTATGAAAAAACCGAGATTTCTAGCAATGACATCTCTATCATCCACTCAATGAAAAACAACAACGAATAAACTCTTTGGACAAGGGGATAAATATATAAATCACCTTGCAGGAATGGTAGCTTAACTAGGAAATATGAGAATGAACAACTTGGGCCAATAGTTGTTGAATCTGCATATTAACCCATATTTCTTGAAAAATGATTCAAAATCTAAGACATCCTCACCAAAAATGAGAGTAGGAGTGGAGATAGATTTTAAGAAAAACTTTAGTAGGGTAAAAAATGGTTTTTCCTACAATATTCATGGGACCATAAGGTAACATAATATTCTATGGAATTGAGTGTCCATGTTAGTATTTGTACGTGATGTTTTTTGAATTAGGAAGCAATAAAGGAGGAGAGAGAGAAAGGATTTGCAAGCAAACATAATCATCCCATAGAAACAACCATCCCATTAGTAATCAGGCCACTTTGATTTGTGGTGTCACCCCTATTAACATAAGGATAATGTATATTGGGCTTATGCATTATTACAGACCAAAAATGTCAATAAATATGGGATTATAATGTTAAATGGATGAGGATTTTTAACATCATAGAAGAAATTGCAAGATGCACTGTTTCAACTTCAAGAGGTGTATTAAACTTTGGGTATTGTTGGAGCTTATAAATGCAAGTCCTTATATGGATCATGGAAGATCATAATTCTAAGCCAACATGGGATTTTCTGTAAGTGAGGGACCTTGCGGGTTGAGAAAAAACCATATTTTCCCATAATTTTGAATCTTCCATGATCCAGAAAAGGGTATAATTCTGAGCTCCAATAGTTTTGGCACACCCATTTCGTAGAAAACATTGAAGCACTTTACAACTTCATATCATCGATTTTGATGTGTTCTTCGTAATATAAAGTGTTACGCCCTTAATCCTATAGGTTATATTGGATATGTAGTGTTGAATTGTGGATTACATAATCACTCTTCTTGTCATACGCAATTCATTTATGTTTTCATATGTTTAGTATGTCTAGGCCTTGGTGTGGGCCATAATATAGTAATGGTATGTGTGTGTGTGGTAGTAAGGAGTAGTTAATTATCATATTGAACATTTGAGTCTTATTGTATGGTTTACAGGTTGCCCCCTAAGTGGATAAGATATTATACTTGCATATTGTGATCCTTTATCTACAAATTGGTGTTCCTTGGTGTTCTATTACTAGTGATAATCATATTTATCCTAATAATTTCATTACAAGTGGTATTAGATCTTGATCTTATCTATAAATGTGTCAAAAATCCTTAATTATAAAGGTTTGGTTATATCTCAAAACCAATAGAAAATATTTCTAATTTTTTTTGTGGTGTTGTAAAATAAGTCAAATAAGATCCTCTCCAAATTTCAAACATTTTGGAATTGTATTGCAAAAGTTATATCAGTTTTAGTTTTTTTTCATAAATCAACTTCCTAGCTTGCATCATTTTCGGATTTTTTATAAAGTTTGTTATATTTTCGGAAACCTTTCCAAAAATTATCTAGAGTTTAATATCTATGTTTCCATAAATTTAGAAAATAAATTTACGAAACCGTAAACCCTACGAACTTCACGACATTATTTAGCAAGATCTCGGAAGAATGTGATTTTAGATTTTAAATATACTATGTTTCATTGAATTACACGTCAACTTTGGGCTCTTTGAGTTCATACAATTATTTTTTATTTGTTTAGGAGTGAAATAACCCTCCCTCACATTTGAATATTATGATAGATATTATACAAGATTAAGTGGAGCATTCATGATTCATTTTTGGGCCCATGATAAGACCAGGTGGAGGCATTCATAGAGTCTCCTTCACCACCACCTACAACACAATTTTTTTATATGTCTAAATCTTTCATGCTTCTTCCCTTTCTCAACATGCCTTCAAGTTCATCATGTACAACCATGAACATGAATATATATTCTCTCTAGTACCAACAAAGACAAAAATAGAGGATAACACTAATTAGTTTTTGAGTAACACCTTTATAAGGGGAACAACAAGAAGCAAATATTCTATCTCACTAGAAAGCTTGAGGATCTCACACAGATCCATGAGTTGTTGTGGATGGGGAAGCTAGTGGAAATTATGTAATAGTATGGATAAGATGGATGTATTTGTCAAGTCTCCTTCACTACTGTCTACAGATAAGGGATTTTTCATGTCTTAATCATTCACACATTTTCCCTTTCCCACCACACCCTCCAAATCATCATGTAACTTCTTTTGGGATTCATTTCTCAATTTCCATTAAAATTAAAAACAACCATGAACATGAAATAATCTATTACAAAAATAGTTGAAATATACAATTAGAGAAAAAATAAAAGAATATGATGTGTTGTCCCCATAGAAAAAATATCATGTGATAGGAGTATCTCGTGATAATTTCCCAATCTTTAGCTTATTTCTTTTATCAAAATTATATTGTGCATGTAAGGGTTTTTACTAGGGACATTAATATCCACTAGGGTTTCCAATGAAAGAATGATTTTCTCTCTAAGTTTATGTAGTTTCTAATGGTGGACCATAATGATTAATACACATTCATTCCTCTGTGTCACACTTATAAATCTTGAAAGTGAGTGTGATTTGTATTCATTCCATTATAAAACCCAACATGTGACTTACTCTACTTCCTCTGAATAAAGATCATAAACATTTTAAGGATATTTGCTAGCCTACTTGTACACATTCCTTCAACCCTAAAATCATTAAAGACCACACTTTATTGAACTATTCACGGTATTCTCAGACCATGCTATTTCTCTTTCTTGTCACAGTGTAATGATAGACTAAACTTTGTTCTTCAAATCCCTTCCACAATGCTTCCACCACATATCAAACCAACATTAGAGGCACCAAAGATTTTAATTACTAAAAGCACACACTCACCTTAAGAGGAATGAAACCCCTATCTCCATTAGATCCAATCTTGGATTATGTGTACACTTTCTTATCATTCCATCCAAAAACGATACAAATTATGCAAAACAAAGAGGCATACACAAATGTATATAGATATTTACAAATATATCTTACAAAATCAATGTAAAAACACTCAAATGACTTATCTATACTCTGAGTTATCTTCTTACCCAACTCTGATAGCAAGAATCATTACATGCATACTTAACCCAGTTAAGAAACATGCCCAAAATAGTCTTACCATTAATTTTCCTTCAATATTCTTCATGAAACACTACAAACCTTGATACTCATCCGGATGGAATGATTTTATTGAAAATGGATAAGTTTAAGTGGGTCAAACAACTAAAATACCAACAGATGCTCCTGTTTTTGTTAAAAACATAATAGAGTGACTTTCGTGCCCCCCACCATTTTTTGAGCACCATTTAGTATTTTTGAAAACCCTTTGGTAGAAAGATAGCTAGGAGCATCTAGTTTGGGCTCCATTTTTTTAGATTTTTTTAGAGAATATTTTTTTATTTATGATTTTTCTAGTACAAAAATTTTATGTTTTGAAAAATAATGGAGCTCCGACCGTGCCCCCTAACTACCTCAAAAAATATCAAAAATTAGATTTTTTTTTTTGTAATATGTATAGAATTATGCCTAGTTTGGGCTAGTATAATTTTTTTTTAATTTCGATCACCCAAAAAAAATACACCATGAAAGATAGACATATTTACACTTCAAAAAATAGCTATAAAAAGGCATAGTTAGAAAATAAATAATATGGAAACCTTATATTAGTCAGAAAATTTGAAAAATTATATTTTTAGAAAGAAGAGACTCTGCTCTACGTCGTGGTATAATTTTTTTAAAATGGATCGATTGTTTTATTTTGATTTATCATAGAGGAAGTGTCATTTTTACATTTTCTTGTAAAAACTCGTTGTTTGTTGTGTTTGTGTAGGTCCATGCCTCAAGCTTGGGGATCCAAACCGATCCCAAGCCTTGAGGCATGGCTTGGAAAAGAGAAAACAAAAACACGTGTTATGTAACACGTACGTGTACATAACGTATACACACGCATACGTGTTTTTATTTGTTTTATATATTGTGGCCCCCCAACGTCCCTTTCATCTCTTTCACGGGAATTCTACAAACATTCTTGTTTTGTCTGCAATATTCTCTACATTCTTGCATGATTTTTTAGTATTTCATTTTGTCCCCTACCCCACTAGTTGATTTTTTCTAATCATGGGTGATAAACGTCGAGCTAAGGACAAGAGGAAAGTCAAGAATAAGACACCGAGCAATTGGAAGAGAAGAGAATAAAGAAATCAAGAGAATGCAAAAACTTCGAAAGCAGGCAAGGTACATCCGCTATATCAAATGTAGCTAATGTATTAGAAAATTGGGATGAAATACATAATGAAAATGTAGAGAATAATGATTTTGCAATGAATAATGATATTGAATTGAATGATAATGTTGGTATGGATGAAGAAATTGATATGAATCCAATTGTTGAACCCTTACTTGAGAATCCAAATGTTAACCCCGAAATTTGTATGAAAACACTAAATGAAGAAAGTAACCTTGTAAACAATCTTCACCTCTAAGAACACCTCCTTCCATTTCACGAAGAAAACCAATTCACTTAATTGAAATTGATGAAAACATTATAAAACCAATGCCTAACAAAATGTCTGAAAGAAATGCGAGAAGAAAAGCTAGTGGAATTTGGGATAATTACTTTGAGAATTTAAATGACACACAAAGATGTCAATTATTTGTTTCATTGATGAAATTAATTAAGATGAGACCTATAATGAAGACCCTGGGGTTAAGAACATCTAATGTTGTTGATCAAAATGCGTCAATTGTTGAAAACATACATAAAGCATACCAAACTGTAGGTGGCAAAAGACGCACCAAAGATAGTAATGCTACACGACGTGCACTAACTAATTGTATAGTAAGTGATAAAATAGTTAATAAATGCTTGATTAGAAAAACAAGTAGTGCTTTGAAGCTAAATAAAAAAACACTAATGAAAGCAATAGAGAGACGTAAACGTCTTGAGTTAGTCAATAACACTGACTATTGGGCTTTCTCTAGCAGACTTCCATGAAAAGACAAGAATACATCTGATATTCTAAAAGAATTAATTGTAAAATTTTGGAATGAGAACACAAGGGTGTCACCGAATAGAAGAGATACAATAAAAAGAAGAATAGGTTCTCGTAATCGTGAATCATGTGCAAAACATTTCTTAGATATGACTCAAACAAAATTGTTCTCTAAGTTTAAAAATGAAAATCCACAAATTAACATTAGCCAAAGATTCTTTGAAATGAGCAAACCCTTTTATGTGAAAATCAATCACTCACGTACCACTTGTTGTTGTAGGCATCATGTTGAATTTTCAATGCATTATGATGTTTTTTGTCAAATACGTAGTGTTTTGCATACTAACATCATGTTGCAGAGTGTGGAATAAATGTCCCACAAAAATCTTCAAGGGAATTTATTCCGACAATATTTTGTGAAAAATCAACAAGACAATTTTTTTATAACAAAGCATGTTTGGATGGAACGTGCAATGTATGCGGTGGCTTGCCAAATCTGAAAAGTTGTATCCACGAGGAGAGTACATATTCAATAGGAAAATAATTGGTTGATTTCACCAAATATAAATCGGTGGCATATCAATTAAAAGATGGAAAAGAATCTAAGAGGTGTGAGCTTGTTACAAAACAATTACCTGTATCAGAATATATGGTCAAATTCAGAGAGGAAATTTTTTATGAGTATGCAAGGCACACACATAGAGCTCGATGGTTGGATGAACAATTCAAGTTAAGAAAGGACACATTCCCACTTGGTACTATTGTTTCAGTAGTTGACTTCACAGAGAATTACACATTACAGCCACAAATGGAGGTTCAGTCTCAATATTATAACTCAATGCAAGTTTCTATTTTCATGCATATAACATTCATGCACTCTCCTGAAAGCACTGAGCAAGATCAAAAATATTAAGAGAGTATCATTTCTACATCAATGATGATCGGACACATTCTACATAAATATGTACAAGGGTGTTTCCAGGTGTTTTATGTGAACTTGAATGAGAGGAACATTAGTTTCGATCAACATTACATTTGGTCAGACAACTGCACATCACAATTCAAGAATGCATGGATGTTTTATTGGCTAAGCAAGATGCACAAAGAAACAAATGTACAACATATCTGGAGTTTTACTGAGGCAGGGCATGGAAAAGGAGAGCATGATGGTGCAGAGCATGTGTGAAAAGAGCACTTGCAAGAGAAGAGTTAAAGTTCAAGGATGGTGCTAAATTTACAGATGCAAAAATATTGTTGATTGGTGTGTCAAGAATATGGGCCATGAATCTCAAGAGAGATCAATGGTTCATAGATATTTTTGGTTGATAGAGCAACAACATCTGGAAAAAACTTTGAAGATTGTATGACAATTGCAGGATCAAGTGATATGCACTCATTCCGTAGTTCAGATGCAAATGCTTGGACTATTTATACTAGGTGCATGACATGTTTTTGTATATCATGCATTGATTTTGTGTGGAATGAATGTGAGTCACAAAGAGTGGGTGGATGAATGGACTTGTAGACCTCTAATTCCACTCGACACACATCAAGTTCCACGAGCATTACAACTTGCAGGGTCTTCAGATCAAATGACAACATCACCTGACTTTGACCAAGTCTCTTGATTTAGTGCAACAAGGTACATACATATATGTACATGCCATGTTTTAGATTTATAAATTATTAAATGGTCAACTCTTAATGTATTTATAAATTGACTGAACAATTTTACTTTGTGATACATAGGGCACATTTTTTTACAGTTATTGCGATGGAATTTAACGAAGAGGGAACAAACTACTTCTTATCTCGTTGTGTAGAGGGGAAAAAATTTTGACTTCCACAATCATTGATGGTGAAGACCTTGAGTATCCCACTAGATCAATGGTAGTCACTGAACTTGGCTTCGATGATATCCTATCAAAAAAATCAAACATTTGGTTGTTTGAAGACTATGAAGTACATCGAAAGATACTTCACTATTCACATTTGGTCCTTGCAACAAATATTAAATTGATCAAATATCGAGGTCGGCCATCAAACAAAAATCTGTGGAAGGTTCGTGAATCAGATCATGAAGCAATTCTTGCTACTATCAAGAATAGAGTTGATCCTCGTGTTCATTGATTGAATTTACAAAGGTATGTTCTTCATGAATTTAATTTGAATATTTACTTAAATGATTTTGTTTAAATTTTGTATGATTTAAAATTCTATTTAATTGCTTACTAACATGTTTATGTAGGTTAGTGGTGCCAAAAAGCTTCCACCTTCACGTGGTCAGGGCACTTCAAGAGAGAGAATTTATTATTCTCAAGCCAAGTGAAGCTAAGAGAAATTAAATATTAGAAAGGAAAAAAAACAAACAAAAAATTCTCATTTCACCACCTATATTGTAAAAATATCTTATTAAAATTCTCATTTCACCACCTATATTATATGAACCACCTATATTATTATTATTATTCAGTGATTGGGCAATGGACAACCTTACACTCGACTCTCAATTAATGGAGATGGAGAAAACCATGAGAGGATTTCATGTAGGGGGCCCCATGTGGAGGTCTCGATCCGACGAGACGTCTCTAGGTGCCACGAGTCCGAGAAATCACCCGTCAAGATATGGCGTGTTTGGGCCTCGTGGCTCTTAAGCGACTACGCCTGACGGGTAGCCCAAAGCACGGGGAGCGTAGGGGAACCAAAAAAAATGCCTCCACTAGTGTTCACCTAGCCACCCCGATGTGTTGGCAGTTAGTTTGTTCGGTCCCACGAGCTTCCATTTGCAAACTACAACCTCTCGATAGCCCTACACTCGACTCGACTCGCACTATTTCACGCGTTTGCAAACAATAATAACATCGAGAGAACCAGATGGAGACAGAAAAAACCAGAGAGATTTTTTAGAGGGCCCCAAACATGGAGGTCTCAGATCTAACGAGACATCTCTAGGTGCCACGGAGTCTGAGAAATCACCCATCAAAGATATGGCGTGTTTGGGCCTCAAGGGCTCTTAAGGACTACGCCCGACGAGGTAGTAGCCCGAAAGCACGGGAGCATAGGGAACCAAAATTAATCCTCCACTAGCATTCACTAGGCCACCCCGATGTGTTGGCATAGTTGGTTTGGTCCCACGAGCTTCTATTTGCAAAACTACAACCTCTACAGCCCTACACTGACTCAGACTACACTATTTCACGTGCATTTACAAACAATAAGACAACGAGAGAACCGGATGGAGACGGAGAAAAACCATGAGAGGATTTTCATAGAGGGCCCCAACATGGAGGTCTCAGATCTAACGAGACATCTCTAGGTGCCACGAGTCCGAGAAATCACCCATCAAAGATATGGCATGTTTGGGCCTCAGGGCTCTTAAGGACTACGCCCGACGAGGTAGCCCAAAAGCACGGGAGCATAGGGAACCAAAAAAAGCCTCCACTAGTGTTCACTAGGCCACCCCGATGTGTTGGCATAGTTGGTTTGGTCCCACGAGCTTCCGTTTGCAAACTACAACCTCTAGCAACCCTACACTGACTCAGACTGCACTATTTCACGTGTTTGCAAACAATAACACAACGAGAGAACCAGATGGAGACGGAGAAAAAACGAGAGGATTTCATAGAGGGCCCCAACATGGAGGTCTCAGATCTAACGAGACATCTCTAGGTGCCACAAGTCCGAGAAATCACCCATCGAAGATATGGCGTGTTTGGGCCTCAGGGCTCTTAAGCGACTACGCCCGGATGAGGTAGCCCGAAAGCACGGGAGCAGTAGGGAACCAAAAAAAGCCTCCAATAGCATTCACCAGGCCACCCCATGTGTTGGCATAGTTGGTTTGGTCCCACAAGCTTCCGTTTGCAAACTACAATCTCTGAGCCCCTACACTACTGACTTAAACCGCACTATTTTTCACGCGTTTGCAAAAACAATAAAGACAACGAGAGAACCAGATGGAGATGGAGAAAAAACCATGAGAGATTTTCATAGAGGAGGGCCCAACATGGAGGTCTCGATCTAACGAGACATCTCTAGGTGCCACGGAGTCCGAGAAATCACCCATCAAAGATATGGCGTGTTTTGGGCCTCAGGGCTCTTAAGCGACTACGCCCGAACGAGGTAGCCCGAAAGCACGGGGAGCATAGGGAACCAAAAAAAGCCTCCACTAGCATTCACCAGCCACCCCAATGTTTGGCATAGTTGGTTTGGTCCCACAAGCTTCGTTTGCAAACTACAACATCTAAGCAAATTACACTCGACTTAACTACACTATTTCACGCATTTGCAAAACAATAGACAAAATGAGAACCAGATGGAGATGGAAAAACCATGAGAGGATTTTGTAGAGGGCCCATGGGAGGTCTTAGATCTATGAGACATCTCTAGGTGCCACGGAGTCCGAGAAATCACCCATCAAGATATGGCGTGATGGGCCTCAAGGCTCTTTAAGGACTACTACCCCGACGACGGTAGCCCGAAAGCACGGGAGCGTAGGGAACCAAAAAAAATCCTCCACTAGCATTCACCAGCCACCCCGATGTGTTGGCATAGTTGGTTTGGTCCCACGAGCTTCCATTTGCAAAATACAACATCTACAAACCCTACACCTCGACTCGACTCGCACTATTTCACGTTTTTGCAAACAATAATAACACAATGAGAGAAACCGATGGAGATGGAGAAAACCATGAGAGGATTTTTCAGAGAGGGCCCAACATGGAGGTCTCGATCTAATGAGACATCTCTAGGTGCCACGGAGTCTGAGAAATCACCCATCGAAGATATGGCGTGTTTTGGGCCTCAAGGCTCTTAAGCGACTACGCCTAGACCTGGTAGGCCAAAAGCACGGGGAGTTAGGGAACCAAAAAAATGCCACCACTAGCATTCACCAGCCACCCCATGATGTGTTTGCATAGTTGGTTTGGTCCCACGAGCTTCATTGCAAACTACAACTCTCAAACCCTACACTGACTCAAACTCGCACTATTTCTATTTTTTTTGCAAAAAATAACAACAACGAGAGAACCAGATGGAGATGAGAAAACCATGAGAGGATTTCATGTAGAGGGCCCACATGGAGGTCTCGATCTGACGAGACATCTCTAGGTGCCACGGAGTCCGAGAAATCACCCAAAGATATGGCGTGTTTGGGCCTCAAGGCTCTTAAGCGACTACGCCTGACGAGGTAGCCCGAAAGCACGGGGAGCATAGGGAACCAAAAAAAATGCTCCACTAGCATTCACCTAGCCACCCCGATGTGTTGGCATAGTTGGTTTGGTCCCACGAGCTTCCATTTGCAAACTACAACCCACAGCCCTACACTCTCTCTCGACTACACTATTTTTCTGTTTTTCAAAACAATAAGACAACGAGAGAACCGAATGGAGACAGGAAAAAAACCACGAGAGGATTTCATGTAGAGGGCCTCAATGGAGGTCTTGGATCTAACGAGACATCTCTAGGTGCCACGGAGTCTGAGAAATCACCCGTCGAAGATATGGCGTGATTGGGCCTCAGGGCTCTTAAGACTACGCCCGAACGAGGTAGCCCAAAAGCACGGGGAGCATAGGGAACCAAAATGAATGCCTCCACTAGTGTTCACCTAGCCACCCTGATGTGTTGGCGTAGTTGGTTTGGTCCCACGAGCTTTTGCTTGTAAAACTACAACCTCTAAAAAAATCCTACACTTACTCAACTCGCACTATTTCATGCATTTGCAAACAATAGCACAACAAGAGAACCGGATGGAGATGGAGAAAACCATGAGAGGATTTCATAGAGGGCCCCAACATGGAGGTCTCTTAGATCTAATGATCTAAAGATGTCTCTAGGTGCCACATGAGTCCGAGAAATCAACATCAAAGATATGGCATGTTTGGGCCTCAAGGCTCTTAAGTGACTACGCCCGAATGAGGTAGCCCGAAAGCACGGGGAGTGTAGGGAACCAAAATGAATGCTCCACTAGTGTTCACTAGCCACCCCCGATGTGTTGGCAAGTAGTTGGTTTGGTCCCATGAGCTTCCATTTTGAACTACAACCTCTGATGCAACTTCTACACTCTGACTTAAACTGCACTATTTTACTGTGTTTGCAAAAACAATAAAGACAAACGAGAGAACCAGATGGAGATGGAGAAAACCACAAGAGGATTTCATAGAGGGCCCAATGTGGAGGTCTCTTGATCTGATGAGATGTCTCTAGGTGCCACGAGTCCGAGAAATCACCCGTCAAAGATATGGCGTGATTGGGCCTCAGGGCTCTTAAGACTGACTACGCCCGAACGAGGTAGCCCGAAAGCACGGGAGCGTAGGGAACCAAAATGAAGCCTCCACTAGCATTCACCAGCCACCTTGATGTTTTGGCATAGTTGGTTTGGTCCCATGAGCTTCCATTTGTAAACTACAACCTCTGGAAGCCCTACACTGACTCAAACTACACTATTTCACTGCGTTTTCAAACAATAACACAACAAGAGAACCGGATGGAGACAGAGAAAACCGCAAGAGGATTTTTGTAGAGGGCCCCAACATGGAGGTCTCGATCTAACAAGATGTCTCTAGGTGCCATGGAGTCTGAGAAATCACCCATCAAAGATATGGCGTGTTTGGGCCTCAAGGCTCTTAAGGACTACGCCCGGACGAGGTAGCTTGAAAGCACGGGGAGCGTAGGGAACCAAAAAGAATCCTCCACTAATGCATTCAGCCACCCCAAATGTGTTGGCTCAGATTGGTTCATGGTCCCATGAACTTCCGTTTGCAAACTACAACATCTCGAGCCTTACACCGACTTAGACCTACACTATTTTTCTATTTTGCAAAAAAATAGCAACGAGAGAACTAGAAACCGGATATGGATAAAACCATGAGAGGCTTTCATAGGCTAAAACATTAACAATTTTTCTAGATCCATGTTAACATTCATATCAATATAGAATGAATTCAACTTCAAAAAAGAAACGTGGGTTTCAAATCAATTATAATTCTAAACAGTTTCAGTGCTAACTCAATTATCAATACTTCATTACAATTTTTCTTGCAAAGATATCCTTGGGCTTGGGAACTACTGGTTTGATTTGTGAAGTTGAAGTAGCTGGGATTAATAAAAATAATCAACTTTCCATGTTTTCCTTAATTTATCCATGATTCTTCTTTTCACACAGATCTTCATTCCAGCTTAAGTCTGGCGTATCCTTCCACCCGAGGCTTCCCATTTTTCCTTTTCTTCCACTCATATCTTCTCTTTAAGTTCTTCCGCATGTTTTTTGGGTAATCAAATTGACTCTTTATGACTTTCAGAGGCATTTCTTCTTGAATCATAGTGACATCTTCACCTAATTATTTTTCATCACGATCTTCATTGTCATCTAAAGTTGAAGACTCGAAAATTTATATGGCCTTCACTTCTTTTTTTGGCACAAACAACCTTTTAAATGTCCAAAATTCAGTGCTCTTCATTCTCTCTTTGATTGAAGATAATTCTTTCAAAATGAAATAGTTGGAACATTGGTGACTCTCCCAAAAAACTAAGTTCATGGTATCATAGTTGCAAAACTAGGCCTAAAATCATTTAACATTGGTGGTTTCCTCCACCCGTGCTTTCGGCTACCTCGTCGGGCGTAGTCTAGTCTTAAGAGCCCTAGAGGCCCAAACACCTTATATCTTCGACATGTGATTTCTCGACTCCATGGCACCTAGAGAGAGACATCTCTCAGATCCTAGACCTCCATGTCAGGGCCCTCTATGAAAATCCTCTCATGGTTTTCTCCATCTCCATTCGGTTCTCTCGTTGTCCTATTGTTTGCAAAACTATGAAAATAGTGCAGTCTGAAGTCAAGCATAGTAGGGCTGCAGAGAGGTTGTAGTTTGCAAATGGAAGCTCATGGGACCAAACCACCAACTACGCCAACACATCTAAATGGCCTAGGTGAACACTAGTGAGGCTTCATTTTGGTTCCCTATGCCCCCGTGCTTTCGGGCTACCTCGTCCGGCGTAGTCGCTTAAGAGCCCCGAGGCCCAAACACCATATCTTCGATGGGTGATTTCTCGAGACTCATGGCACCTAGAGATGTCTCATTAGATCCAAAACCTCCATGTTGTGAGGCCCTATGAAAAATCCTCTCATGGTTTTTTCCATCTCCATCCGGTTCTCTCGTCTATCCTATTGTTTGCAAACACGCAAAAAAATAGTGTAGTCTCGAGTCAAATAAGGGCTCATAGATGTTGTATTTTGCAAATGGTAGCTCATGGGGACCAAAACCATCTACTAAACCAACACATCCAAATGGCCTAGTGAATGCTAGTGGAGGCTTCATTTTTGTTCCCTACGCTCCCCGTGCTTTCGGGCTACCTCGTTCAGGTGTAGTCTCTTAAGAGCCCTGAGGCCAAAACACGCCATATATCTTCGACATGTGATTTCTCGAGACTCCATGGCACCTAGAGATGTCTCATCAGATCCAAGACCTCCATGTTGGGGCCTCTACAAAAATCCTCTCTCGGTTTTCTCTCCTCTCCATTCGGTTCTCTCATTGTCTATTGTTTGTAAACGCATGCTGAAATAGTGTAGTCTAAGTCAAGTAGGTCATCTAGATGAGCAGAGTTGTAGTTTTGCAAACGGAAGCTCATGGGACCAAACCAACTATGCCAACACATCGGGGTGGCCTGATGAATGCTAGTGGAGGCTTTTTTTGGTTCCCTACGCTCCCCGTGCTTTCGGCTACCTCGTCTCAGGCGTAGTCCTTAAGAGCCCCGAGGCCCAATCACGCCATATATCTTCGACGAGTGATTTCTCAGACTCCATGGCACCTAGAGATGTCTCATCAGATCTTAAACCTCCACAGTCAGGGGCCCTACAAAATCCTCTCATGGTTTTTTCCATCTCCATTCGGTTCTCTCATTGTCCTATTGTTTGCAAACGCGTGAAAAATAGTGTAGTCTAAGTCAGTCAAGCAGTAAGGCTCACTAGATGTTGTAGTTTGCAAACGGTAAGCTCATGGACCAAACCAACTACGCCAACACATCTAAATGGCCTAGTGAATGCTAGTGGAGGCTTTTTTTTTTGGTTCCCTATGCCCCGTGCTTTCAGGGCTACCTCGTCCGGCGTAGTCCCTTAAGAGCCCCGAGGCCCAAAACACGCCATATCTTCGACAGGTGATTTCTCAGACTCTCGTGGCACCTAGAGATGTCTCATCAGATCCAAACCTCCATGTCAGGGCCCTCTATGAAATTCTCTCATGGTTTTCTCCATCTCCATTCGGTTCTCTCTTGTCCTATTGTTTGCAAACGCACGAAAATAGTGTAGTCTTGAGTCAAACAGTAGGGTAAGGTGCTAGAGGTGTGTAGTTTGCAAACAGAAGCTCATGGGACCAAACCAACTACGCCAACACATCCAAATGGCCTAGTGAATGCTAGTGGAGGCTTTTTTTTGGTTCCCTACACTCCCGTGCTTTCGGGCTACCTCGTCTGGGCGTAGTCGCTTAAGAGCCCTGAGGCCCAAACACGCCATATCTTCGACAGGTGATTTCTCGACTCCGTGGCACCTAGAGATGTCTCATTAGATCCAAAACCTCCATGTTGGGGCCCTCTACAAAATCCTCTCATGGTTTTCTCCATCTCCATTCCGGTTCTCTCGTTGTCCTATTGTTTGCAAACACGCGAAATAGTGTAGTCTAAGTCAAATGTAGGGTCATGCCGAGGTCAGTAGTTTGCAAACGGAAGCTCATGGGACCAAACCAACTATGCACCAACACATCCAAATGGCCTAGTGAATGCTAGTGGAGGCTTTTTTTGGTTCCCTACGCTCCCCGTGCTTTCGGCTACCTCATCTCTGGGCGTAGTCTCTTAAGAGCCCTGAGACCAAAACACCTTATATCTTCGACATGTGATTTCTCGACTCCATGGCACCTAGAGATGTCTCATCAGATCTAAAACCTCCATGTTGAAGCCCTCTATGAAATCCTCTCATGGTTTTCTCCATCTCCATCCGGTTCTCTCTTGTCTATATTGTTTTGTAAACACAAGTGAAATAGTGTAGTCTGAGTCAAGTAAGGTCTGCTAGATGTTGTGTAGTTTGCAAAACGAAGCTCGTGGGACCAAAAAACTATGCCAACACATCCAAATGGCCTGGTGAACACTAGTGGAGGCTTTTTTTTTGTTCCCTACACTGCCCCCATGCTTTCGGGCTACCTCGTCTCAGGCGTAGTCCCTTAAGAGCCCTGAGGCCCAAACACCTTATATCTTCGACATGTGATTTCTCAGACTCCGTGGCACCTAGAGATGTCTCATTATCCAAGACCTCCATGTTGAAGCCCTCTACAAAATCCTCTCATGGTTTTCTCCATCTCCATTCGGTTCTCTCGTTGTCCTATTGTTTGTAAACACGTGAAATAGTGTAGTCTAAGTCAGTGTAGGGCTGCCAGATGTTGTAGTTTGCAAACGGAAGCTCATGGGACCAAACCAACTATGCCAACACATCGGGTGGCTAGGTGAACACTAATGGAGGATTTTTTTTTGTTCCCTACACTCCCGTGCTTTTGGGCTACCCCGTCCGGGCGTAGTCGCTTAAGAGCCCTGAGGCCCAAACACGCCATATCTTCGACGGGTGATTTCTCGACTCCGTGGCACCTAGAGATGTCTCATCAGAATCCAAAACCTCCATGTCGAGGCCCTCTATGAAATCCTCTCATGGTTTTCTCCATCTCCATCCGGTTCTCTCGCCTATTGTTTGTAAACACGAGAAATAGTGTAGTCTAAGTCGTAAGAGTAAGGTCATAGATGTCAGTAGTTTGCAAACGGAAGCTCATGGGACCAAACCATCTAGCCAACACATCAAATGGCCTATGTGAACACTAGTGGAGGCTTTTTTTGTTCCCTATGCTCCCCCGTGCTTTCGGCTACCTCTCCCGGGGCGTAGTAGTCGCTTAAGAGCCCCGAGGCCAAAACACCTTATATCTTCGACATGTGATTTCTCGACTCCGTGGCACCTAGAGATGTCTCATTAGATCCAAAACTCCATGTCAAATCCCTCTAAAATCCTCTCATGGTTTTCTCCATCTCCATCCGGTTCTCTCATTGTCCTATTGTTTGTAAACGCGTGAAATAGTGTAGTCTCAAGTCAAGTAGTAGGGCTCACTAGATGTTGTATTTTGCAAACGAAGCTCATGGGACCAAACCAACTACACCAACACATCCAAATGGCCTGGTGAATGCACTAGTGGAGGATTTTTTTGGTTCCCTACGCTCCCCGTGCTTTTGGGCTACCTCGTCCGGCGTAGTCCCTTAAGAGCCCTGAGGCCCAAACACGCCATATCTTCGACAGGTGATTTCTCGACTCATGGGCACCTAGAGATGTCTCATCGAGATCCAAACCTCCATGTCGAGGCCCTCTACAAAATCCTCTCACATGGTTTTTCTCCGTCTCTATCCGGTTCTCTCGTTGTCCTATTGTTTGCAAACACTGAAATAGTGTAGTCTAAGTCAGCAGTAGGGTCACTGATGTGTAGTTTGCAAACGGAAGCTCATGGGACCAAACCAACTACACCAACACATGTCAAGGTGGCCTAGTGAAATGCTAGTGGAGGATTTTTTTTGGTTCCCTACACTCCTCGTGCTTTCGGGCTACCTCTGTCCGGCGTAGTCGCTTAAGAGCCCTGAGGCCCAAACACGCCATATCTTCGACGGTGATTTCTCAGACTCGTGGCACCTAGAGATGTCTCGTCAATCCGAGACCTCCATGTCGAGGCCCTCTATGAAATCCTCTCATGGTTTTCTCCATCTCCATCTGGTTCTCTCGCTTGTCCTATTGTTTGCAAACACGCGAAATAGTGCAGTCTGAGTCAGTGTAGGGCTGCCAGACACTGTAGTTTGCAAACGGAAGCTCATGTGGGACCAAACCAACTACGCCAACACATCGGGGTGGCCTAGTGAATGCTAGTGGAGGATTTTTTTGGTTCCCTACGCTCCCCGTGCTTTCGGGCTACCTCGTCGGGCATAGTCGCTTAAGAGCCCTGAGGCCCAAACACATGCCATATCTTCGACATGTGATTTCTCGATCCGTGGCACCTAGAGACATCTCATCAGATCCGAGACCTCCATGTCGGGCCCTCTACAAAATTCTCTCATGGTTTTCTCCATCTCCATCCGGTTCTCTCACTGTGCTATTGTTTGTAAAACACGTGAAATAGTGCAGTCTGAGTCAGTGTAGGGCTACCCCATCCGGGCGTAGTCACTTAAGAGCCCTAATGACTAGATTGGCTTAAGAATGAATTTGATAGGGGTATGTCTAAGAACACACAGGGAGTTATCAATCACCTAGTAAATCTTTCTTGTTTAGTTCTGGATGGGAGTCAGCTGGCCTACGGCTTAGTGACCTTCCATTCATTGATAATTTATGTTATGATAAACCCATGGATGCTTTCAAAAGTGCCTTAAAAAGGATAGGGGTAGTCATCAAGCCTAGTGAAGGGTGTGATGTGATTTCCAAATAACTTGAAATGCCTACAGATTTAAAGGTAAGTAACACGAATTGACAGATTAGACAATCAAGAATCATTGAGTGTCCAATCAAATGTCATTGCATCTGAGACATTCTCAAGCATTGAGTAATGTATATGGAGAGACATTCTCAAAAAATCAATAGATGAAAGGCATCAAATTGTGATGATTTTTGGGTGTTTTAACAGGGAGAAGACTACGAAGCATAAAAGAATGTAGTAAGTGCATGATAAGATAGAACCAAGTACAAAGAGACCATGAGCAAGAAGAAGCGCAAGTAAGGTAAATACACATATACACATTGATAAATTGAATGAATAATTACTCAGATTAGGTAACTCTTTATATACATACATTATATAAATATTGATTTCCAAAGTTTGATGCATATTATACATTGAAAATGCTAGTACATGTACATCACCAATAAATGAAAAAATAATCCATAATGTCTTAAATATTGTCAAGTGCACATCATATTAGATTCATGCGAAAATAATCTCAGAAATGTAAGGTCTCATACAAAATTATCAAGTTCCAAATAGTATTTTAATGTGCATAATAAATACAAAAATGCCCAAATAGGTCATATACCATCAAGTTCAAATGCCATATAGGCATACATACAATGCCATGCACATAGGCATACAAAAACAATGTCATGTAAGACATATATATTTCCTACTCATCAAAATCTATCCCTCTCTTGGCCTTGCTCGAAGAAGGCCCTCCCTTAGATGAAGATGGAGATCCATGAGATGACTTTGGATCATCCGAGCCCATGCTTCGAGTCCTCTTCCACCGAATACTCACCGTAGATGAGCCTGTAAATGCAAACAATGTTTTTTTGTCAAAACTTAATTTATATATGTTTTCAACATGTATTTAAGACCATGCTAGAATGAAAGTATTTACATAAATACACAAACTTACCACAAGTTGTCGATCATGCCGAATTTGCATCTCACGCTCAGATGAGTCATCGAGAGCTCCTACAGTATGAACGGGGGTACAAAGACAACGAGATGGAGGAGTTCATGCCCTCGAAGTCAAAATGGAGGGGGTTGAAGTTCCCTACATACACATAAGATCAGAAAATCTAACATCAGAATTAGTGAAAATAGAGCTAAGTACATGTATCTACATAATGACAATATTTTAACTAATTTTATCAATATAGAACTATTGTTTTTACCCCGCCACGCCTGTGAATCAAATGAACAGGGCTACTACCTATCACAGTAACTCCTATATACACACAATGAAGGACATTATTAACATAATTTAATAATTCTACAATGAAAGACATTACTAACATGTAATTTAACATAATATGAATTACACGAGAAATTTAACAAAATTTACGTGTTGTTTGAATACCTCAATGAGTTGTTGCACAGATGAAATCGCAACTGGCAACACCTTTATCTACTTGTCACAGAGATGGTGGGGTGTCTAGTGAAGTCAACATCTTTATCAAACATGTATATCACGTGAGTTAGATGGACATACAAGAACATACATATATTTGACTTCAAAACTAATATATATATATATATATATATATATATATATATATATATACACACACACATGTATGTGAAAATTTTACATAATTAACATTCTAAATTACCTCTGTGAATGTATGTGTATGCATGGTGCTCACCGCCTATGGTCGGGATGAAGATGCACCTCCCGCGCACTGTAATATCAATGCATGTACATGTACAAATACAATTATTTCAAAAATTTAACATATATAAGTAAATCAGTACTCCAAACTTTTTGTAACACACATAACAAAACATAACAAATTTACCTACGAAGGTGACACCGATGAATGTAATCCAAATGTCTCACTCAAAAGGACATCTGACATAGTGACATTATCGTGTTCACCCCTAGCACCAGGTGCACCAAAATCAGTACGCATGAAAGTATCATCCTCCTCGGGCCCCAAACATATGCTACCACATGACGAGAAAAAATGTGGCCTCATGCTAGTACTCCCTGAGGGAATACTCTGTACCTCCACGAGCATCTGCTCAGAAATCTCCCTCGTATGTCGAACAAGGGTCATAGATAGCCCCTGAAGCGTGCGTGGAGTGTATCAATCTCTATTGTCTCCTTCACTACTTGAGGGACAATCTCAGGTGAGGGGGCTTCTGTGTGGGGAATCTACCTTGCTTGAATAGGTGCACGTTGTGCACCTAGTCGATCCTGTGCAGATCCTTTTCCTCGGCCCTGAAATCTTGGAAATCAAAATAATTTGGGATCTCATTGAGGATAAACTCACAATAGAGTTTCCTCAGAAAGTATAGTGGCACCTCATTGTTATTACAAGGTGGAAAATCAAACACCATCCACCATCGGTCCCAAAAATTATTTTTAATCAAATTATTATTGCACCAATGGATGGGAAATCATTTACATGTCAACGAAACAGAAAATTAGTGCGGGGTCCATGAATAAGGCATATGAGTTCTTTTGAAATTTATTTTTCTTTACATCCACATATGACAATTTGTTGGAATAATAAACCCTACAACCCTCTCTGTAAGTTGTCCAATGATCAATTTTCCCCATTTCACGTCAATTTGAACAAGTAATGCCTCCAATGTGTTTGCAAGAGAGGCGCGGTGGGGGTTTGTAGATTGTGCATCCCTCATTGTTTTGATTAAATCCTCAATTTCAATTTTGTTTTCAACTATTTGGGCTACTAAATCTTCTTGACTACCCGAGGGATGTTGAGAAATTATGGAGAGTCGGGAGGGATGTCAGAATAACAGGGTTTGGTTGTGGTTGATTCCCTCGACCTCTAACTATAACAATAAAAAATATGTATTCAATTCAAATTTTAATCTATAATTATCATATTTCAATGCAATTTTGAGAAAATAATTGTGCTTACCTCTTCTCCGTGGCACCATCATCGATTCAGATCTTCCCAGTGATCCAAAAAACGATCCTCAAACTCGCGTTTGAGGGAGGTAAAATGATAGAGGCTCGAGCCTCTTTTTTTTTTATAGTAGGCATAACGCGTACGCGTTATGTAACACACATACGTGTTATGTAACTTTGTACATGTTATGCTTTGGTGATTCCCGAGCCAAAAAAATTAAAATGCGAGTACATTTTAACAAAACACGTACGCATTTTGCTTTTTTTCAGATTCTTGTCCACTTTTTCTCGAGCCACCCAAAGCATGCGAAGCTACTAGGTCCCTCTTTGGTATTGTCTTGCCAAGGTGTCATCATGCATGTTTATAATAACCATAATCAAAGTGCATATTCCATTATAACAACTAGATCCATGAGCTCAATTTGGAAACACACATAATAAAGAAAGTATAAAGGTTCAAATAATAATTAAGATCAAATCTACCATATAAGTACCATGAATAAAGACATCAACAACCAATATCCATCCACAATGATCCATTATATTAACTCATTACAAACCAGAAGATGAATATATAGCAATAATGTCATAAAATTCATGTGCACAGGTTCATACCAGTAGCAATACTCTAGTACATACGGTCATCAAAACTCAGAACTCAAATCTCTAAAATATGCAAATCAATACATATATATAGGGGTGGGGACTTTCCCTTCACCACCCATGCACTCTCAATATAACCTACATGCTCCAAATATCCATGCGTGCATACTAAGATAACTATGAAGCATGCAAGGTTCGCTAATAATAGATTATATCTATATTTAAACCCTGATCTAATCTTATTATTAGCTTGGACTCTGCATGTCTCTTTATCTTCTCATGCATGTGCTTTATCCCAAAATATCCTTTGCTTCATTCAAAATTTTCCATGCACTAATTTATTCTCAAAATGTTGCTTGAACACCAATCTAATTGTCCACTATCTATTTTTATCTGCGGCTCAAGTAGACTAAGTACTTGAATATCTTCTACCCGGGCGTGAAACTCGCATGTTACTTGCTCTACTTCTATGTGTACCTTCACACCTACCTCTCACACATCTAAAACTCTCATGCCTCGCTTGTCCCTAGCCCAATTTGGGGTAAAACATTACCCCACACTAAGTGGATTATCCTCCCCAACAATTCTTCGATTATCTTAAGCACAAAATTGACAAAAGAAGGAGATAACAAAAATTAAATGCCCAAAAATATATTTTATACCCAAAACTTATCTCAATCTAGAGTTTGGTGGAAGAGCTATAGAAATTCTGCATCTATTTCATCCACCACCTTCTTCCTTTCCTCAATCTCATGCGAAGCTTTCCCATGTACATAACCTATAATCCTTGGTACTTGGTCGGGAGTGATTTCATCAACTCTTCCCTTAAGCTCGTGAATTACCACTAATATATTTTTGCATGCTCCATCAATCATGTCCATGTGGTCCAATATCATTTTCTAGAACTCTCCTATTTGCAGCTCAAAATTCTCCCTCTTTTTCTTTATCTTATCCTTTTATGTGTAAGTTTTTGTTATCACCTTTGTGTGCTCACCTTTCGTATCTAGGGTTTTCTCTTGAATTATATTCAACACTAGTTCCTCATCCAACAACCATGTACCAATGAAAGAATCACATTTCGACATCTACCAAGGCTATATTAGCTTTTGAACTTGCTTATTTGAGCTCGGAGAATAAATCCTCCAGCTTAGTGATCTGCACCTCAACAACAACTCAGTTATTCTCCTTCTCCTTCACAATTTGTTCTTCAAGGCTCTCGCACTATTTCTTATATTCTCAAGAAGCATCCTGAATAAATATTCTAAGTACTCCATTTCATCCTCATAATCAATCCTGGCCTGGCTTACCAACGATGAACATTGTTCCAAAATTTGTTTGACTAGAGATCCAACCTTGTTGTATGCTTCATTTGTTCTCTTCTACTTCCTCTGCAGGCCTTTCATCGATATTTCCACCTCGTGCTCTTTTCTCTAATCAACGACCAAAGTTTTGACAATGAGCGCTTGTGTCTTAGTTCCTACGCACTACTTTCGAGGCCAACTTATTCTAGGCGTTGCACACCTACTCATCAGTTAAATGGTTGGGATCTATTGCGTTATACTTCCTCATAAGTTGACTCTTCAATGTTATTGTTTCAATGGAGTTCTCGCTTACCTCAAATTTTGGATCCTTTGTGTGGTTATAAAGATTCCATCTTATTATTTTCCTTATGCATGACACACCTCTATCTGGATCCAACCAATCCCAGGAATGTAACTTGTTTGTTGCCATTGGACTCTAAAATCTACCCCATAAAACCTTTGTAGGGTCATCCACATAAACCATGTGAGGTGACTAAGGTGTCCATCTCTTCCTCCATGCCTTGCTCTTCATTCTCTTTTTCTTAGGAGTTGACGTCCATGTGCTCGTGTCTACTCCTAAACGTGTGTCCTCGTTGATGACAAAAGTGTCATTAGTTTCCTTCTCCACGTGTCCTTCTTCCTGTATAGGCATATTATCTTTCACCGGGCTCTTCATCCCTTCTCCTTGTACATATGCCTTATCCTTCTCCTTGGCTTTTTCATTTTCCCTTTCCAATTGCTTGGAAAATTCTTGTTCTAACTCTTCTCTCGAATGAGGTGCCTACCTTTTCCAAATCAAACTCCTCCCTTGTCTCTATACCAGAGACAACAATAGCCTTTGCGCGCTTACTCTTTTCCTATTATGTGCTTCCCTATTGTGAGGTTCTAGCACCACTACTACTTCACCGAGAATAGTACATTTTCTTCTGCAAGTAGTCTAGTTTCCCCTCCTCTTCATCTCCTTCTTCTTCCCCAGTGGTTCTCTTTGCATGCTCTTTTCACTAGTGACACAACTGTTATTCCAGGATGTGAGAATTTGGAATTTGTAACATCCACCTCAACTCCTCCTTGAGTCTTAGGTCTCAATTATACAATAACACTGCATTTCAAACCTCTAATAGTGAGATTAAGTTGGGGATGTAGGTCCAATGTATTAGGATCTAATTCCTCCAAGTATGCAGGCCTCGAATCATACATATATGTCGTGTGTAAGGTGTGTAAATCTGAGTCGACCTTGTTTGCATCAAAGGTCAAATTCTACACATATTTTATTTTGTTCACTGAATACTTAAGGTATCACGTAGTGAAGGTAAATGGAAGCTTTCACCAGGGGCCATCTCCCCATTCACCATTCTAAAGTGCACAAGATTGTATTGCTTTATCACTATGAATTTCATTTTCTCCCAACCATAGTGGGTAGTTCACGCAGAATGCACCATTTGTTCTCAAATGCTCCTCTTAACCTATCATACCACTTATTCATTCATGCCTTATATGTACTTGTAATAGTCCCATCACAAGTGTATCATGTGAATTATACTACAGGAGATTTATGCACAGGTGGGTAAACCCACATGTTGTCCTCTAGTCCATTTGATAATCCAATCTCCCAAAACACTATGAGGAGTAGAATCGACCCCCATGTTATCTTGGCACCCGCATCATTCTGCACTTGTGCTTCTTCTATAATCCCATTCGCAACGAACTTTTTGATGTTATAGTGTTCCCTATGTGTCATTATATGTGCCACATATAGGAATCTCTTATTGACATTCATCCATCATTCAGAAGCACCTAATTTACAACTCACCAGTTTGGAGGCAACCCTAATTGCAAGATCATCCAAATTTACAATTGTCATTGCCCTGTTGCCCTTCTCGTAGCTCAATTCTGCAACCAGTTCATCTATCTTTGCATTAACAATAAAATTTGACCCCATATCTTCTCCTATACTCTGAAGGCTTGTAACTCACTTAATCAATTGAGCATTAATCCTCATTCTTCTTCCAATGAAGTAAAAGAAAACTTCGTGTACCCTTGACATCAACTATTGGTAAAATGTGTTGGCTTCACAAAAATGGAAGCTCATAAAGTTATAGAACTTCGGTCTTCCCCAGCCCTCTTCTCATGGAGTCTTCAATTAGATGGTTTCCTTCTTCATATGTTCCTAGAAGTACCTTCTTTAAATATTCCTTCAATATTTTCTCGTGTTCATCTGTTCTATGATTATATTCACTTATCTTGCACTTTGGGAGCTTAGACTTCCATATTTTCACCCTATGCACACCAGTGAGATATTGCATTTCTGAATAGATCTCCTCTAAATATTCCTCTACTACTACCTCCACCCTTTTTGTTCTAATCTTTCATCCTTTTGAGGCCATATTTCTGTAAATTTGTGTGCCCTAGGTGCTCTGTGACACAACCTTCTCTTTTACCCGAGCATTGCGAACCCTAACTACTTAAAGTGTACACAAACCATTTCTTCCCATTCTCTACATCTAGTTGTAACTTGTCTCTTCATAAGGATCTACACATAGCTCCCCGCACTGGTCTGGTTTGCACTTCACTTTGATCTTTCTCTCACTAGAATGCTTAGTAGCTTCTTTGCTCAAAATTTTCTTCGAAGACAAGGTAGCAAAATGACTACCCCTTACCCCTATTCATACTTTTCCAATGATCCACATTATCCTTTTCGACCCATGATTTTAAGTTTTTTCCAATAAAGTACCTTTTCTAGTCTTTACTCACTTTCATGACTTCCTTTCACGCACTGCAATCATAACCTTTTGATGCGCTATGCTACTTCTTAGCCACATACCTCCTCCGTGCACCTACCTACGGTGAACTACATAACCACTGCCCCATATCCCAAGTAGCTTCTCATGTTACTGCCTACATCGCATTATAGTACGCGATCATCTTTCCCATGTGGTCTTTAATCAAAGAAATTTTCTTCAAAACACCCTTATTCACAACACCTGTAACACCTTTTCTCTCACATGAGCCTTCTAGGAGACACCTTCAAACGAGCTAACCTGTATCAAGATGAAAGCCAATAATTATCATCTCCGCACTTGATCCACCCCACACTAAAAGTATACGTGGTCCTCTGTGCATGAACTCAAAACATAGTGATCATCTCTCGACATGCATGCAGTGCTTATAACCAAAAAAATAACTAAATTGAAAAATCATAATGATGAAAGGAAACACATATAACAGAAATATAATCTATATGACAACACTACCTTATTACAAACACCAAGAAGACTTATTTATAGTAGGCCTTCAAAGATACTCCCATTGATGTAACTCGGGAAATAAGGTGTCATCCAACGCCCGCAACTAACAAATGCCTAAATCAAGTATCTTTGTTACAAAAAAATGGTCCTAACCAATGAAATTCAATTTTCCCGGGTGGTGTGTAAACTCAATCATTTAGAAGAACCATATTTCCAACCTCAAATGCCTTATAGCCAATATGTCTATCATGTCATGCCTTCTATCTCATTTTTTCTATCTTTTGGCTCCACCAAGAAATAATGCACTGCTCATCTAGTTGCATCGGTTTATATATGCACTCTTCAACAACTTGTTCATCATCCAATATTCATATGCTAGCAATACGTAGATATGGTAACATAAATTCAACAGGAAATAAAGCCTCTGTGCCAAACACCAACTGAAAGGGTGTGGCCTTATTCAATCTTTTTGTAAATTATCCCGCCCGCCTAAAGTACATAAGATACCTTATCATCCCATTATTTCCTTCCAATATCACAGATTTTTGTCAATGTGTGTCCCAAAATCTTGTTGAAAGCTTCAATAGTACCATTTTCCTGTGGGTGATAACATGTTGTCTTATAGTGTGCCACCATAAACTCAGCCAAATGAATTACGATGGTCTCATTTAAGAAGTGAGTGCCCTTATCACTTGTTAAACTAAATGGAAATCTATACCTCGTGATAATGTTCTCACATAAAAATCTCGATGTTGTGCAATCTTTAGTAGGTGCTACTTCTTCCCACCTTGTTAGATAATTTGTACAAGTTATAATATAGTGTGCACCATTCCTACACGCGGGTGGGGAAACATGACCTACAAAGAAATATTGGGCTATATCAATGGAGCGTAGCTAAAGAAATATCATACCATAGACTGATGATACCAAAAAAACAAAAAAACTCTGTCCTATCTCGAATGTAGACACCAAATTAATGTCATAACTCCTTTTAACCCCTTCAATTAATTAAATTCCACACTACACCTAGCCATGATCCTTTGCACCCACAATTAATTAATTTAATTACCCTAATTAAACTACTTATCTACCTCACCCCTACACCTCACCTAAGCCACCTCACCTTGGACCTATTCCAAGGCCATTTAACACCTAATACTAAGTCCCCACTTATCCTAACCAACTGGGACTTAGTCTAACCCTAATATTAATGTCTCATTACTTCTCCAACAATACTCCCACTTATCTAAGTGTCATTCTTCACTTAATACCTAAAATGGAAATCAAGATCACGCCAAAATTAGCAAATATCATGCTATTTTTGGCAACTAAGACCAATTCTCCTTAACCGATGTGGGTATCCTCGGGCCGGTGCTGATTCTCTAACCACCATCAGTTACCTTAAATAAGAGTTTCTAACTCGCACGGGTTCTTCAATTCTCTAATTCATTATTTCACTAAAGATTTGGCATTCTAACTCAGAATTAAAGCTACTAGACGATGAACCAGAGCACATCGATCATCACCAACATCCAATATCTTCCTCCATAGCCTTGGATCACCCACAACAGAGCACACAATATTTATTTCCGCGACACTAGACACAACCTTGTTTCATCTCCGAATGCTCATCAACCACCACCACCTTCAGATCTATAGGTTCTCAGATAAGTAACTCACTCTTATTTGTTAGTTCTAGTTTTTGATCTTAAGTCTTTTATTCATTTCTATTATCCGACTCTCCTCTGTCCCGAATACCACCCTTCACCCATCTACCATCTATTCTACCAACCTAAACCATTTTTCCCATCCTAGTACCTTTATCACCCTTCTTTGAGTTATCGTATAAATCATACCATCCTTCCTAAACCCCCTCAACTCTTTGTGCAACCACAGAGAGATCCAAAACACCTATTTTTAATATTTTGACCATATTTCCCCTACGACACCGGTCACCCAACCGGTGTCGGTCATTTTCCAATACCAACATCGGTCACCTAATCGATACCGATCTCTGTGACTGTAATTTTTCCTAGAACAACGAGCTTATAAATTTCACCAAACAACCCATAATGTAACCAAACTTCACCTAGACCTTTCCTAACACCTTAGTGACCTTTCCCAACCAGAACCATACCTTGCCCAATGTTGGATTAGTTTGTACTTAAATAATTTGCTTAATCTAGTGTATTGATAACGTTTTGAGACACCTAAATCAAAGTGTTAGCAATAGGACCTCTATTTCTCACATTTATTTTCATTAATTTGATAAAAACAGTGGATTGACAACCATCTAGGAAGTATCACACTTTTTAGAACTAGTAATCCCTAGCAAAATTCAACGCCAATTACTATTTAATACTATTTTGTGGTCTTGTTGTGTTCTTATATAGTTCGTTCCTCCTAGCTAAAGGGAAGCTCTCACATTTAGTCTGATCAAATTCTATAGCATGTGAAACACCTTCTTCCATCTACATAATCATAGGTATTCCTCCTATTCTTGTTTCCTTTATCTGTTTTATCGCATAATTTGAGGGGAAACATTTTGGCACACCCAATGGGACCCTATCATTTTGGGTTCTTTGCATTGTTCATTTTAGGGAATATTTGTGTGTTTATTAACTTTATGAAAAGTTCACATTAAAATTTCTCCCTAGGAGTATTATCCTCCTTCTATTTGTCTAAATGAAATTCATCATTTGGATTAAATAGAGCATTTCTTCTTATTATGTATTGCATTAGTGAAAGACATACTCTCTACCTATTCATTATTGCTCTCATCAATTTTCATTTTCAATTTGGGTTTTAAAAATCATGAATTTCATCTTGTGATTGTTGCATTAGATCACCTAAATTTATTTGTAATCTATATACTTGAGGTCATGACCAGTTGATGGTTGGTGGGAATTAATCGTAGTTCACACTTTGTGCACACACACCCCTATCTAAATCATTGAAATAAATTACTCATTTCTTAAACATCTTCCTTCCCAGAAATTGCCGTCCAATGACTAATAATCGGATTGGTGGATCCAACTGGTGTTCTTGCTAGTCATCATATCAGAGTTAGACCGTGTGTCCTGTGAAGTATATATTGGGGTCACTTAGCCAAAATATACCTGAAACCAACCATAGACTACTTAATAGGGCACCTTTGTTGAAAATAACTCTACTCTATTCATATTCAGTTTTAAATGGCATAAGCCACATAACATAAAAATCTACTACCTAGGATTTTACATGTTTGCTAGTTTTTTCCGTATTTGTGTTTTGAGTTGTGAGAAAGTTTCATCTCTTTTTCTTTCCCTACACACTCCACAATCATAGTTGGTGTATTTTGACTTTTTTAGTGTGTTAGGACTCATCACTATCATACTTAGTTTCGGGTTGGTGTTTTATTTGGACTTAATCACTTTAAAATTCAAAATTTCATCATCTTCTCGATTTCACAAGAATCGCATCGGTTACCTTCTCATACCGGTATCAGTTGATTGACCGCATCGGTTCCTTGTTGTTTTGGTTATTTTGCCTAAAATAGTATTCAATTCATATCCATTCATTTTCTATGACTTGTTTCTGTCATTTTACACATTTCTGAGTCTTTGTTACCATCAATAGAGTTCAGGTTCATCCGATTTACACTCTTCATCTCCAGATTTCTAAATCTATCATTTATTCTCCATTGGTCTAGTGACCGTCATCGGTTACCCCACCCTACCGGTATCGGTTACCCTACCAACATCAGTCTCTATGTTTTGATTTTCTGTCAAAATAATGACCAATTTTCATTTTCTAGATTTCTTCTATCTTCTTTTCCTATGTTTCTACACCATCTGTAGAGTTCATACCACTGTCCCTACCACTATTCACATGGTTTTGACTCATATGCAAGTTAACTACTTAGTCTTTCACGTCAGTCGCCAACCATTACCCCTAGCCCTTTACCACCTTCCATCTCATCGCCCATGGACCCCAATGCTCCTCTCGTTGTACCTACATGTGATAAGGAATTCATGAAATTCCTTGATCACAATCCTATAGCCTTACAATATTACCTTTCTCATTCTTCCACTAAAGTGACTCGTCAGTCATCCCTTATAAGGGATTCTGTCTCCATTTCTCTTGCTCTCACTCCCACTTCCATGTCACCGGCACCGGTGTAGTGTTACCTGCTGCTACCACCTTGCCATCTGTCATCTCTCAAATAATCCCAACATCATCGATATTTGTTACACCTATGACATCTATCACACCTATGACGTCTACCTCCCCATCATATGTGGATCTTAGTGTAGGGATCCCCACATCATTAGTCTCTATTGTTCCGCAACCTCCGCTTCACGTAAAACCCCTTTCGTAGTCTGCTCATGTCTATACCTGTTACTTTTCCACCTATTGCTACGAGGGTCTCGACACAGATCCCTCCTACCTATACCCTGTCTCAACCACCACCTGTTGCTTACACCTCCCATTTAGGGTATATGCCATCATCATCTGCTGCTACTTATATTCCCCTTCTCAGTTTTCCTACTCGGCATCTCCATATACTGGAGTGCCACCCACATCCTACTCATCATATCCACCTCCCTATACCACGGAGGTGTACCTTAGTCTAATCCGACCACAGATTTGATTAAAATGATGATGGATAAGATGCAAACCTTTGAAGCATCTACTGCCTCTCACAATACACTAACTTACGATGAGATTTATAATGAGTCTATTCACCCTTCTATTCAAATTCATCCCTATCTCACACATTGGGAAATTCCAAAGTTTAACCAATTTAATAGCAAGGAGGATCCGCAACATCATTTACGATATTTTAAACACGTATGTTATCTAATTTCCCATGATGACACCTTACTTCTTCAAACTTTCCCAATGTCCTTGACAGAACCTGCCTTAGACTGGTATATTGCTTTACTTAGGCACTCTATATTTTCATTCAATCATTTATTTGAGAAAGTTCTCGATAATTTCTCCATCAACATTGTCAAGAAGGTTACCATTACCAACTTGTATTTGATACACCAATATGAAGATGAGTCTATCACATATTTTTTTCATATGTTGGCGGAGTATTATTAACCAACTCACTTTCCAATTGCCTCAAACTGAACTAATAGAGTTGTTTATTAGAGCTTGTGTCAGACATATCTCTCCAAATCTGAAAGTTCAAACCTTCTAAATGTTCGATGAGGCATTCACAATGGCTTGGAAGCTTAAAACCCGTGTTATCGAAGAGAAGAAATTACAATTGCGCAACATAAGCAATCCCTTCAAACCAAACGACTCTTCTTCTTCTTCCAAACCACAAAATAATCATTCAAAAATCATTCCAAGGTAAAGGGATCTGCCAACGTAGTGGTCCTAAAAGTTGGTCCATCTCATCCATCCAACCAACCAAAAATGCCTTCTACTCTTTCTCCTGGTCAGACTTTTCAAGATAAGTATGAACAAAGAAGTTATACTACCATAAGGGAACCTTATTCCTTTGTGCTGGAAATGTTGTTGAAAGCGGGAGATATTGTCCTTCCACCGATCAAACCACATATTGGTTTTGATCCTTCTCGTCCTTTTACTGCATGGTATAAATAAAATGATTACTATAATTACCATCGTGTTAGGGGCCATAGTGATGGCAATCAAAACATTTGAGAATATTGTCCAAGAGATCATCCCCTTTATTGAATAAATCCTTGCGCGAGCTCCCCTACCCATAGAGGAGCCTATTCTTTTTACTCCCCTACCCATTCCTCTATAGAGGAGCTTACCTCATCTATGTCTATACTCACTCTAGAGCCTATCGCACTTGTCACTCTACCCATGGAGGAACCGACTACATCTACATCTTTACCTATCATTGAACCTATTTTACCCACTCTTCTACCCAAAGCTAACCTTATCTACTTTGTTGCCCAAGGAAGAGTCTATATCACCTATTTTTCCATCTCCTCCACCCATAAAGGAGCCATTCATATCCTCCTTTCCTGTAAGTGACGCTCCTCTCGGGATCTTCCAAGATCTTTTCAATCTCCTCGCATCCCTTTTGCCTACCAAATCGAGGTAGAATCTTTTCTTGTGTCACTTGACTCAAAATTATGTACATGTATCATAATGCATTCATCCTTTTCTAAGCCAAAGATATCTTCACTCTTGATAAACCAGTTAGAGTATGTCAATCACACCATGATCCTGGGGCCCCTACAACTCCCAAAGATCTACTTAAATGCAAATGGTTCCCACAGATACCTCTCTTATCTATCCGAAGGTATTCCATCAATTAAGACCATGAAACTGAACCAGTCATATATGCTCCTTCTTCATCAACCTCTCCTTCACCTCAACCTTCACTTGTACCTAAATCTTCATCAACACCTAAGCCTTCGCTTGCTCCTAAATCCACTGCTACATTAGGGGTCCATCCCACACCTAGTCAATTGTATCCCGTAGTCAAACTAGACCTAACTACTAGATCAACAACCACCATAAATCAAACCCACATGCCTAAAAATAAAGAACAATATCCTAGGCCATATTTACCTTCGCCCTTACCTTTAATTTTGGGACCACACCCTTCTACATTGGTTAAATCCAAGGTGTGACAACCCATACCCACACCTTTACCTCTTCATCAAAGGAAATCACTTGCACGACAATCCACACCTATGCCTTTACCTTCATCACATCCTCAACCCACACCTATATCTTTACTTTCATCACATCCTTAGCCCACACCCACATCTTTACCCCGATCACATCCTCAACCCTCACCTATACCTTCACTTTCATCACATCCTCACCCCACACCCATGCCTTTACATTCATCACATCCTCAGCCCACACCCATGCCTTTACCTTCATCACATCATCAACCCACACCTACACCTTTACCTTCATCACATCCTCATCCCACACCCATGCCTTTACCTTCATCACATCCTCATCTTGCACCCATGCCTTTACCTTCATTACATTTTCAGCCCGCACCCACACCTTTATATTCATCACAATTATTGAATACATCATATATGTTACATGTTGCGAGTCATTGCCAAAACCATCACTTTCTCCTTGGATTTTTAAATTTCCTTCATCTTCTCGCATCCCCGCTACCTCACACACCCGACTCCGCACCTTTACCTAAGAAGGTGCAATAAAATCAAAACCCAAACAAAACCTTCATTACCTACCAAAAAGGTAACCCCACCTACACTACCTCCAACATTACCTTTTCCACAAAAATAGCCAATGCCTTCACCAAAACTTACTTAGACTTCACATTGTAATTCGCTGGCGGGATCCTATGCTAATTTCCATGCTATGTTGCTAGATACTTTGACTATCACATTACCACCCCTTAAACCTTACAACCCGCTCAAACCCAAACCAACAGGGTTTGACGACACAAATATTTGTGCTTATCATTTCTCTCTAGGGCATGATGTTGAGGGTTGTAAGGCCCTTAAGAATGTTCTCCTCCAGCTTTGTCCTTCAGAGCCCCTCACGGAATCAAATGACCTATTAGAGAAGAAATTTGTTCTAAAAGAACATGACCTATTAGACGATAACTTTACTTCACCTATCATCACACAACCTAAACCCATAACCATCCAGCAGCCCTCACCAACATCTTCCCAACCCTCTTTTCCTCCTCCGACCTTTGAGATCAATATGGTTCGGATTACGGAGCTAGCCTAATCCCCTCCAAAATGTAACTGTGATACTCATTTCATAAGGCTCTTATCCTACACTAGGTTTTTGCCCCTCCAGGTCATTACACCTTTCACGCATATCTCCCTCTTTTCAATAAGGTTCGAGTTGTCACTCAAGCACAAAAAGACAAAGGAAAAGAGAAGACATACAATCCATCAACTACACCTTTACCCAACATTCCATCTACACCTACACCCATGGTAGCCATCCGCCGGTGACCTATCCAATTTTTGATTGTGTCACACATCACATCATGATCAAAAAATTGCTTTAATCTTCTTTAAAAATTTCTTTGTATGACCTCATCCAAACCTATGTGTCTCATCATCAAGCCCTCCTTAAGATCCTGAAAACTATCGAGGTGTTACAAAATGGCCCTTCACCCATCCCTTCCATTTTCATTCCTCATCACGGAGTTTCTCTCACCACTCTGCTCAAGACTGTTATTCCCACTACTACTCGTCTGATTTTTGTTGTCAGTTTCTCTAGCTTGGAAATTATTCCTTTCCATTCAGAGGATCCTGACCCCACCCTCTTCATCTCTATCTACATCGATGATACTCGCTTCCGACGCATTATGATTGATGGAGGTGCAAGTATCAATATCATTTTCTCCCGTGCGTATGAAAAAATGTGCATACCCACAAATTACATGCATAATAACCCAGTTATGTTGTGTTTCTTCAATGATGCTATCACTTTCACCCTTGCATCGCTGCCTTCACATCCACATGGGTCTCGCACTCTTCCTAAAATTTTCTACTTCTTGGATGGGGATTTCGAATATAATATGCTACTTGTTCGACCCGGGATTCACACCATGGGGTGCGTATCCTCGACTATTAACCGATGTATCAAATTTGAATATGAAAGACACCCTTACACTTTTCCCGTAGATACTTCACCTTTAAAACCTCGTAATATGTTGTATCGACAAGATAATTTCGTTATTCCATCCAAGGCATCTACCATCATTGCCGCTTCTTTTGCCACTTTGCCACTTCTTTTGTCACTTTGCTCACTTCTTCTTCCGCCGCCGCTTCATCTTATTCTACTACCGCATCTGCTCATTCTATAGCTCCATCTACCACAATCAGCCCACCCATCCCCATCGCTATCGTTGCTTCCAAAGCTAGCTAGTCTTTTTCTTCCTAAGATTTAGGAATTTCATCTATCCCAAAGATCCCAAGTCCCCACTTCGATCCCTTGGTAGATGTTTTTCAACGTCTTTCTTTGGGGGAATACCACCTTTACAATGTCAATACTTTCCTTACTCCTCACGAGTATGGTAGCCTTCACCAACATCTCGCATTATGAAAAGAGGTAATTTCATATGGTCCTCATCTTCACACAAATCTGACGTATGGGGGATTAGATACTTCTTATTATCCCAAACCACCAACCCAAACACGTCATTTTTTATCTAATTGTTGACATCTTATCAACTACCACTTTGCCCATACCTTTCTTCATCGTTGTGCTTGGAAAGGCTTTGGATTTGGTCTTTATGAACAAGGTCATCACACAATCACACCTTGCATAACCCGTAAACACAAAGACTAACATGGTATCAGGTTAGTGGAACCACCTAGTCCTAAGAAGGATCGAGTTGACCTTGTAGAGGAAGATCAACCTTCTGCACCTTCATCACCTATTATGCCGCTATCTACACCATCTTCACCTGTCACCCCACCTTTACCCACGGATTCCATGGATCTAGAATCTATTCCTCCTAAAAAAATCATGAACACCATTTCTTTGGGACCTCTGCCCTATCATCATGATGGCAAGGCTCCCTCTTCCATTTCTCTTTGTTATCTTGACATGATTGATGACGACACACCTTCTATAAATGTCGTTCAATGTCATGATGATGATTCCTTTCTCACCTATCTCGGTTCAAATAATTCTTACATTCATCAGTCGATACCTTCTGAGACGTAAACCATGTTGAATGAATCAACCATTCAGATCAACATTCATACTCGGACAACCCTCATATTCTAAAGATAGGCCAATCTTTAGATTCTACCGAGCAGGAAGCTTTCACCACTTTCCTCCGAGATCGTAGCAATGATTTTACTTGGTCTTATGTCGATATGCCCAGTATTAACCAAAATATCGTAGTCCATAATATTATAACTATTCCCGATGCAAAAAACGTGAAATGTAATGCGTGAAAATGCATCCACGCATTGCCCTTCTTGTCAAAGAAGAAATCCAACGTCTTCTTTCTGTTTCTTTCATCTTACCCATCGACTATCCCCAATAAATATCTAACATTTTCCTTATCACCAAAGCGACAGGGGTTCCATATTTGCATGGATTTGTGTGACCTCAACCTTGATTTCCCTAAAGATGATTTTCCTCTAGCTAACATTGACCAACTAGTTGATCTCACAGCCAGCCATGAGATGATATCTCTTATGGACGGTTTTTTAGGTTATAATCAAATATTACTCGCTCCTGAGGATCAACACAAAACCACATTCATTACCCCTTTGGGGATCTTCTGTTATCGAGTCATGCCCTTTGGCTTGAAAAACGCTGGTGCAACCTATGAACGCGTTATGACTTATATCTTCCATGAAATCATGCATGACATATTGGAGGATAATGTCAATGACCTTCTTAGAAAATCCAAAATTTGTGTCGAGCACCTCAGGGTTCTTGGAGTCATCTTTGATCGCCTCATCAAATATTGTGTTCACCTTCAACCAAAGAAGTGTCTCTTCGCTGTCCTCTCTAGGAAACTCCTTGGTTTCATCGTCTCTTTGCGGGGCATTGAAGTTGACCCCGCCAAAATAAAGGCTATTCTAGAAATGCCTCCACCTCTTAACCTTCGCTAACTCCGTAGTTTGCAAGGTAAATTGTAATCTATCTGATGTTTCATTTCCCAACTTTCCAGCCGATGTCACCCTTTTCATCATCTTCTTAAAAAGGATGTCTCTTTCAATTGGAGTGATGAGTGTCATAAAGCCTTCGAAGCATTGAAAGAATATCTTCTTCAACCACCTATGCTCACCCCACCTAAAGATGACAAACCTTTTTACCTCTATATTTCTGCCACTGATCATTCCTTGGGGGCCATACTCACTCATCACGACGAGAAACATCGGGAACAGATGGTTTATTATATAAGTCGTACCCTTCTGGACTATGAAACTACGTATACCTATGCTAAAAAGCTTTGTTTAGCCTTAGTCTTTGTAGTCACTAAACTTTGACATTACCTCCTTAATTACAAATCCTTTATTTTCACTAACATCAACCCCCTGCATTACATGTATGTGAAGCCTTACCAACACTAGCTTGCATCTTGTTGGCTCATGCTCCTTGCTAACCTAGATCTCGAATATATTCATCAAAATTATGTCAAAGGTCAAACCATTTCCGATCAACTTGCAAACACACCTCTTCCTGGAAATCAATCTTCCAGATTGATTTTTCTGACGAATCAATTGTCAGTGTCTCTTTTGATGACATGGATGACATGGTCTACCAAATGACCCTATTATTCGGTAGTTCCAAATGTCAACATGGGGGTGGAGCAGGGGTCATCCTCATTCCTTTTGACACTGAACCTATGCCTTTATCAATCAAACTTGACTTCAACTGCACAAATAACATAGATGAATATGAAGCACTCATATTAGGTCTTCAAACCGCCATTGCCTTGGATGTTAAAACCATTAATCTCTTTAGGGAATCTCAATTGGTCATAAACCAAGTCAATGGTCTATTCCAGTGCCGTAATGAGGTACTTCAAAACTATAAACATCATGTCAACATGTTTTTGACTACCTTTGACCATTATAACCTTCAAACCACTCCGCAATCCACTAAAACATTCGCGGATACCATGGCTTGTCTCACCTCATAGATATCTGCCTCTCCTTCGTACTCAAAAATATTTGTCATAGTATAAAGGTTGCAATCACCTTCTTACATTATTCCTAGCATTAACTTTGTGGGAAGAATCAAAACTAACCCCCGTGGCATTTGGTATAAGAAGTTCATCAATTACCTTTCCCTTTCCATTCTACCTCCCGACCTCATGGGAAATGGACGGCGAGCATTTCTCAAAAGTGTTTCTCATTATGTCATAATGGGGGCACTTCTTTATAAATGTGGCTTTGATGGTATCCTATTATGATGTCTCACTAGTTCTGAAAATCTTGTACACCATAAAGGAAATCCATGATGGAATTTGTGGTGGACATTTCAAGTGGCCTCGTCATTGTCAAAAATTCTGCACCTTGGCTATTACCAGCCTACCCTTAACCATGACTGTTGTGAGTACGTCAAACGTTGTGTGAAATGTCAACAACATGTTAACCTTCACCATACTCCAAGCCATGCCTTACAAGTCGATAGAGACTTTTGGAATTTTTCTCAATGGGGTTTGGATCTCGTCGTAGAGATCAATCCTCACTCCTCTCTATGTCCTCAATGTATTATAACAGCCACTGAATACTACACCAAATGGGTAGAATCCATACCTCTCATTTCCACCAAGGCCAAAAATATTGTTGACTTCATCAACCATCATATCATCTCCTGCTTTGGCAATGCTCATCGTGTTATCACTGATAATGGAAAAAAATTAAAAAATAACGCAAAATGTGTGATGCCTTCTGTATTCAACTCATTTTTACATCGCCTTATTACCCATAGGCCAATGGTCAAGCCGAATAATCTAACAAAACACTTAACAAAATCCTCATGAAATTCGTAATGATATTGATAAGGATTGGCATACGCACATTCATTTCACTTTATGGGCTTATCATACTAGTATTCGTACTTCTACCAATGTCACGACTTTCTCTTTGGTCTATGGTACAGAGGTTGTACTGCCTCTCGAAATCCAAATTCCATATATTCGTATCTCACTTAAAGATATGTTTACCGATGATAAATTTTGCCAAGAACATTTGGTGCAACTTGAGCTTTTAGATGAACATCGTTTGAATGTTCTTGACCACCTTTAGATATATCAAAAATGTATCAAACATGCCTATGAAAAACGAGTTCATGAGCACACTTTCAATGTTGGCAATCTTTTACTAAAGGAAAACCAACATGTAATCAAAGTAGATAAAAGAAAACGGGGCAAATTTGCTCCTATTTGGCTTGGACCCTACATTATTACCCATGCCTATGGATCATGCGTTTATTGTTTATCTTCAGGTTGAAGGTAAACCTGAGCTTGAGCACTTTAATGCCTTGCATCTTTGACCGTTCTCCTGTTGAATAAAGTATTATATCACTTTATGTCACCTATATGCTCATCGCTTGAGCAAACCTTGTCTTCCATCTACCTCTTTCAAGGACCAACAACTAAACTAAAATTGTGTGATTATCCGTCACCATTCAGCCTTGTCTTAAATATGAGTACCATGGCTCTACTCATGGCATGATTCTAATGGATACTTTTCATCCTTCTCGTGATGGAAGCTCATGTTCGTTGGTCACTTGAAACTTCTCCTTCATAGTTAACCTTTTTGTGCTACAATTTTTCCCTTATAAAGGAAACCTATAAATCTTTATAGTCTTGTCCAGGACTTTAAGTACCAAAAATAAATAAAATAAAATATATATGGGATAGACAAAAACAAACTCCTTGAGTCAAACTTCTTGCAAATAGATGAATCCCTCAAAAGGACATCTATGCCTCTCTCTTGCTACTATAAATAGACTGCTCCCTCAAAGGACAACTATAAAACGTCATCCACTCATTACATTTAGTCTATCCAACAAGAAGACTAATCTATATAAATAAAATAACTTTGAAGCTTCCTGCATCGATCAGCTTCATGAAGACCTCAAGGAGAACCTATTTATCCCAATATAGACTTCCCGCATCGATCAATCTATATATGTAAAAAGAAAAAAAAAAAAAAAAAAGTCAAGCAAAATATAAACTTTTAGTCATGGACTTGTCTATCTTGGATTTTGGGTATCTTGCAGATGGGACATATTGTCCCACAACAAGGTTATGCTAAACAAACCCTTTCACCTTACCTATTGTTTTATTATTTCCTAACTCACCTCAAGGGACGAACTGTGTATTTTACACTTTGCGATCACGTAACTTCTTTCACATATAGATATTTCACTCATGCAATGTATCTAGGGCCTTATGTTCAAATAAGTCTAAGGGTATAGCAATTAGGGTCCTTGTTAATTTGGGGGGACACCTCTTTTTCTTTCTTATCTTTTCTTGGTTGATTTTTCAACAAGACAAGACCATTGAAATCAAAATCAACTACACCTACACCTTCATCTACGCCTAAAACCGCCTAACTCACCTTGCCTATTATCTATTCAACATTCGAGCTTTCCTTATCCAACCAACATAACTACCCAACCTAACTATTCATCTAACCTAACCCAATCTCATTCTTCCCTGGTTTATGGGAGAACTACATCGGCCTCGAGGCCCGTTTTGTAAGGGTTATGTAGGCATCACTTTTAAGGCATGGGGCCCTTTGAGGTTAGCTCGGCCACTCTATTACCCATCATCATTTCCCCATTAAACAAATAGCTTCCATAAAAATAATAATGAAGTTAACTTAGAAACAAAATCGAACATCACCTATGTACAGGAAACTAAATCGAAACAAATCAAATTTAACTATACCTATCATCTAATTTCCATAACATCCATACGTTGGAATTTAAACCTTTTTAATTCACAACATAACATCAACTCAAACATGCCTAACTTATCATTTTCACAACATTAATACAATGAAAAATAAACCACTCAATCATATAACTAAACCATGCCTACTCATCTAGTTTTAATAACACCAAAACAATGGAAATTAACCTATTCCAATCATACGCAAACCATACCTACATCTACTTTCCATAACATCAATACAATGGAAATTCAACCAATCATTCACAAAATTGACTCAAATGATGCCTAATCACTTAGTTTCCATACGATCTGTTATCCAAATAGCTCTCCTAGCAATTTGGATAACTTGCATACACATCCTGCTCCCCTTTGCATTCTTCTATCTCCTTCCATTTTCCCTTGTGTGCCTTCCTCCTACAAGCCCACTTTCTCTCCTATTCCATCGTTCACTCCTTGCGCACATCTCTACAAAATTACCTTCCAATTAGCTAAGTCCCTGGCATTCCTCTTACGCGCTTACCTAGACTTAGTTCTTTTGCGCGTCCTCTTTTATTTCTTCCTCTGTGTGCCTTCCTTTAGTTAAATGCCCGCATCTTATTTTCATAATTACCTTTTGCAAGTATGTCTCCCTCTCACGTGTGATCCTCTGCGGCTCCCCTCTATTTCCCTTTCGCACGCTTTCTCCTCATCTCCCTATGTGCATAGTGTGTGCCCCTCTTTGCCTCTTTCTTCAACTTCTCCCTTGCGCCCACATTCCACGCGTTCACCTTCTTTCAACGTGTTGGTGAGAAAATTTTTCAAGTGGACAAACTTATGGATTTCTTGCCAATGCTCTGGGAATCTAAGTCCCTCTACTTAACCAGTGCAGCTACCGTATATGCATGTGCATGAAAAGGTGGATTTTTGTGGTGGCCTTTCGACCGGGGATCCAACAGGGGCACTCCACTGACCCTGCGGCAAAGCTAGCAATCTCTTGCTAGGGAAGACTTTGTCTGGAAGTGGGAAAGGGAGTGAGAATTGATGTAGGAGAACCAATGTTGCAAGTAGAAAATCAGAGGCTTGCGCACACTAGTCAGAAGTTTCATCACATGCACTTGAATTTTAGAAGAAAACAAATATGCAAAACAACAACAAGACTAAATAGAGCTTAATGAACACAAAGTACCAATAAAATCCTCAATCAAAGAGGCTAAAATTCCTTCTTCCTTTATTGAAGCTCAAGCAAAATTTGTACATAGTGTGGGAATGGAAGAAATTGAGAAGGGGGAATAGAAGAAAATGGCTATCTCCTTTGTTCTCTCAAGGTGCAATATACTCTTGAGTTTACAATATCAATCACCAACGCTTTGCAATGGGAATGGTGTTACAATTTATAGAATGAGAGGTGACTTATCGTCTTCCTCATGACCCTCCATATGCCTTAATATGAATTAATACTGTTCAAATTCCACTTTAAATATTTAAGTCCCTTTTATAATAGCAAGAAGCGACTTAATTTACATTATGTTTCTAAAGTCACTTTTGATGGACTCGAATCTTTGAACTCCTTGCACACTATGAAACTCCTCCAAATTAGCTCCTGAATGCTCACCTAGTTGAATGAACTAAGGTGGATCTCAAATTCCACTTGTGAAAATGGCTAGGATGCTCCCGAACAATGATGTCCCCCTAAATGATTAGCCTTGTACATCCCATTGTGCCAAAACTTCTCTTTGAGTGTAACTTAATATTTTTAGTAAGTGTAAAAAAGTAACTCCCTTGATCCTTAGCTGAGTGTTGTGACCTTGATTCCCCTTTCTCCCTACATTCCTCATTTCTTTGGATCAAATTTATATTTTTAGCAGGTGTTCAAGGGCCCATTACTTATTTTTAGTAAGTGCCAAAATTTCCATTCTCGTGAATTCTCACTATAGTGCACCTATGATATATTCATCTCCTTCGCAGTTCTTTTGTTAATGACTTTCCCGAAATAGCGGTTCTATGTAGTAAACATGCTATTTTTAGAAAGTTGGCCTCTGGGAGTCAGATTGACATGGAATGAAGTTTTTGATATGGGTTTTTGCCCAATATCCTCCCTCTGAAATTTCGGCCCACCCGCTTAATAATCCAGGAGATTTTAAAGTTTTAATTTTCAGACCTGACAATGCTTCTAGGTACGGCAACCATTAATGGACCTCAAAATTACAGGTCTAGTTTTCTCCTCTGTTTGTGAAGAAAATTGTATTTTTGATGTGGGTTTTTTCTTTTGGTGCTTCACGTGCAATCTTACTTTGATCCGACAACCGGTTTGACGGGAAATCCCACTTCTTTCTTCGTTGAGCCGAAAAGGAGATTTCTTCGTTGTGGATGCTCTGTTGCACATGGGGGGAGTTTGAAGGTGTCTTCTTGATGGCCTTGGGTAGAGGAATGAGTAGAAAAATATATCTTTTTGTTTCATGCATCTGTTTGGGAGATTTCTTCAACTTCTCATTTCATGGCTATGGAGTTTTCTCCGTTTTCTCCTTCTGTGCTCCGTGCTTCTCCTTTTGTGTTTGATGAGGATTCCTTCTAAGACCTACACATTGCTATGGGGAATGTGTTTCAGTTCTTGGGTTGAGCAGGTCTGAGCATTTTCAATGGCGGAGTGATGGAAGAATGTTGCAGAGGAAGTATGGAGGAATGAAGTGCACATATAACTGTTAGAAGTTAGAAGCGGAAAAAAGTGGCACTTGGAAAAATTTCAAAAAGATATGCACAAGTAGGGCTTGGGCACATTTTTCCATGATTTATGTCCCTGACCTCAGGGATGTGAGGGACATCAATTTCCATAATGAGCAAGACGGCGACACGTGGCACTAGATCTAACGACAGGGAATGAAGGAGGAAAAAGCTGATTTAAAGCACTGGGAGCTGAAAGGAGGTCACATGGGTGTCCAAATGACTCCCTATGGGGGCTGGGCACATTTTTAAAGGTCTTATGTCCCCCACCTTAGGTGCATAAGGGACATCAAATTCCACGGTGGTCAAGAGCATGACATGTGGCACCCGATCCGACGACAGGGAATGCACACTCCAAATAAGCACACAGAATCAACTGCGTCACGTGAGTGTCCGTAAGAATCCATATGGGGATGGGTGAATTTTTCAAGGTCTTATGTCCCCCACCTTAGGTGCACAAGGGACATAAAATTCCATGGTGGTCCTGGAGCTGACACGTGGCACCCGATCCAACGGCAGGGAAGGCATGCTCCAAATAAGCACCTAGGGGCTGAACTATCAAGTCTGGAGGTCATATGAGGGCCCCAGAGGTCACATGGGGGCTGGGAAAATTTTCCAAGGGTTGATGTACCTGACCTTAGGGATGTCGGGGACATGAAATCCCACCAGGCTCTTGGTGCTGACACGTGTCCTCTCGAAAAAATGACTAAGTCTGAACTGCCTTTGAGAGGGTAACTTGGAATGCAGATAAATTGAGCTCCGGTGGAATTTATTGGTGAAATTTTATATTATCCTGACTAGAAATGGAATTTTTAATCCAATGATGTGGGTCTCATGTCTTAATTCGACCATATGATCCCTGAAAAATTGGATTTTTGATCTAAGACTCCACTTGTGCCTGAGAAAACTACCTTCCAATCATATGCGCCAAGGTGTTGTGAAAAATATTATTTCACCATAATGTAGGTATTGGAATCCTATTTTTGAAGATGTTTTGTTTTACTTCCAACTCCATTCGGAGCTCTCGAATCTTCTTCTAAAGCCCAACGATTTGTTTTAGGCTTGTGTACTGTCTAGGCTTGTGAACCCTATTTTCACTTAGACTGCTCCAAGTCTTGAAAAAATTCTCCAAACCTTCAAAAATCATTTCCATTATGTTCTAAGGTATTTCATTCACCTCCATGTTGAATTTTTCCCTTCTGTTCCACTCCAGGGGGTTGAATCCAATCCTGGGAAGGCTAGCGATAGCCCTTCCCTATACTGCCAGAAGATAGTGTCTTTTTAGAACTCCCTAAAATCACCTAGGGAGAAATTTCACATCAAATAGGGGGTGATAAGACTGATGGATTTGACCTAGGTACCTAGGAATGAAAAATTTGCCATAGGGGTATAGTTGTCGTGCTTGGAAACTTCCAATTTCCTTGTTGCACATTTCCACAACAACACAACGTGTCAACCCGACGATCCTTAAAAGGTAAAATATTGAGCGGGTTTTCAAATGAGCATGGGGCTTCCATGTGTCCCGAGTCCAAAAAGAGACAGATTCGGGGTTGAGCAGGTCAAAGCGAGGTATGCCACCTGAGATTGCCAAGTGTCAGCCGCTCATTGAACTTTCCCCAAGGTGTGAGACCTTGAAAAATGGGAAAGCTCTCTAGATTGAAGGTTGGTTCCTTATTCCTCTATTTAGGTGCATACATAGAAACTTGCAGAGGATCTATTCTTAATCCTAATCTAAACTTTACCAAGGAGACAGGGATAGAAGGAATACAAAAATTAAAACAAAGCTAAACTACGAGGTGATGCACCAAAGGAATGATGAACACTTATTTTGCTAATAGACACAAACCAACAAAATGCATACAATAAACAAACACAAATAGCCAAATATATAATGGGAGACCAGATGAAAGCAAAAGAGACAAGAGAGGATCTAAAATCAATCACAGATGTGTTTTATTGCTCTGTAGATTGATACAGTCCATTACAAAGTAGCCAAGAGGCAGAAACATAATGCAATTTTGATAGAAGGCCTGAACCCCATAGATCCCTTTGCTAGAAGGAGAGAGGGAGCCTGCAAAACAAAGAATGTCCAACCCTTTACAATGAATTCTACCCCTACATTTATAGATTCAATCTTGAAAGAAGAAAAGAGAGAGAAGGGAAAAGCAGGTTGAAGTTCAACCACCATTGTTAATGCCTCTGATGAAATCTCTCCCCAAATCCATCTTTACTTGCATCAATCCTTGGTTCGGTGCCTTGAAGGAAGAGGAAATGGTGAAACATAGATCAAATCTGATCTGGTTGTTGAGGCAAAAAAGATCCTGCATTGAAATCCCAAAGATGTTTCCTCCATTTTTCTTCACCTAACCTCCTCAAAATTAAAGTTTCAGACCTCCATGGCATGGGTGAGGCCGAGATCTTTCCAACGGCATCAGATTTGTAATATTTCAAGCCTTGAGTTGAAAGATATGCCCCTTGAAGTTTGTATCGGGTCCATGTATAGGAGGGCGGAAAACAACTTGAAAAATGGGTCCCCTTTTGATATGGGACATGTGGCAGCCAGATTGGAACAAAAATCGGGCCTACGGGTCCACAATTTATCTTTTTCCCTTTCTTCCGATTCCCACTTTGCTTTGACTCGGGCCCAAATGTTGACTTTTTCCTTGGGTGGAGTTGCGGGCCATTTTGTAACTTTTACCCCTTTTGAGATAACAAGGGGAAAAAACCAACTTTTTCCCGATGGTCACTTTCCCTGGGACACGCGGTGATCATTCTACTCATTTTTAGAAACCTTTTCTCTATTCACCCCTTGAAACAGTGCCATACTGACACTTGGCATTCTCCACTTTGGCCTTTATACTTAGCCAATTTTGAGGCCCTTTTCTGTCTACCTTTTGACTCTGTTTTCTATTATGCGGGATCATGGTTCGATCCAATATTTGGCACAGGGGAAAATATGGATAACAATTTGGTGACTCATAGGGGTATCTTCCTGCTAGATGAAAAGACCAATTGCCTTGTCATATCCGTTGGGCATGGAGTCATGAGTGATAGCCTGCTACTGATCTGAACTTTGAAAACTGACCCTTGGGCCGCTTGGAAACCCATTAGAACTGAAACTGATCTTGACCAAATGCCAAGTCCAAACACTGCATGAGAGAAACAAAACAACACCACACTATATACAAAATTTGAAATCATACATGCTCCAAATGGAACATGCAGAGCGTGTAAAGCACTTAGGAGAAAAGCAATCTACACTACAACAAGACAATGTGCATAAGCACTTAGAGGAAAGAGAAAACTAAACTAATATGTATAGGGTGAGAACTCCCCTTTTAGTAGTAGTGCTTAAGATAGATCCCATTTACTTGGAATCTACAACTCTTCACCCTCCAATGTAGACAATTGGAAAGCATTGCTACTTTTGCATCTTGTGATCATATAGGGGCCACTCCAGATGGCATCAAATTTGGAATGCCTTCCTGGTTTTGCTCGATCTGCATCCCATTTCAAAACCAGGTCTCCTTCCTGGAAGGTCCTTGCTTTTCTTCTTGTCAAAGCATTTCTTGATTGAAGCTTGATTCTTCTCTATTGCTTGGAGAGCATGCTCTCTGGTTTCTTCTAATTCTATCACTCTCCACATACCTGGCCTCCATTGGTCCAAATTCATAACATCTCTAGTTGCTTCATGAGCTCTAATGTTGGTAACTCAAGTGATATAGGCAACACTTGCCTCTTTCCCATAGACAAGCTTGAATGGAGAGCTTCCTGTAGATCTCTTGGGCATTATTCTATCAGCCCATAAGGCCGTTTTGAGCTTTGTGTGCTAGGTCCTCTGATTCTCATCAAGAGTTCTTCTGATGATCTTTAGCAGGTTCTTGTTTGTGGACTCGGCTGGCCATTACCTTGAGGGTAATAGTTTGATGAAGTACTCAAATAAGTCCCATTCTTAACAGCCCATCCTGTGATCTTGGAACCTATGAATGCTAATGCATTATCTGATATGATGGTGGTTGGCACTCCAAATCTGGTCACTATCCCTTCATAGAAATCCAGGATACTAGACTCATTTGCTTCCTTGAGTGCCACTGCCTCGGTCCATTTGGTGAAATAATCATCATTTGTCAGGATCCATTTGTGACCTTGGCTTGAGTTTGGATTGATGACTCCAATGAAGTCCAATCCCCATTGCATGAAAGGTTGGTCGACTAAGATTGGGTGCAATGGAAGTGTTGCTTAGCCTTTCCTTGCCTTTGAAGAATGCACAATTCTTGCACCTTTTGATCCATGTGTAGCAGTCACTAAACACTCTGGGCCAATAATATCCTACTTTCATGATTTTGAGTGTTGTCACTCTTGGAGAAAAATGGCCTCCAAGCTGCTTTGACATGGAATTCTTGTAGCACTCTCTCTACTTGATCTGTCTCTAATGCATCTCAACAGAATGCCATTGATGTCCCTCTTGAACAAGACACCATCAATAAGAACATATGGGATGGCTTGTAGCCTGAAATGCCTTCTTTTTGCTTTACTCATCCCATGAGGACACATGCCTATTCGAAGGAAGTGCACCATGTCTTGGGTCCAACAAGGAGCAGTAGGTACATCATCTCTCCCTTCTTCTTGATCATCTTGTAGAACAAAAACAACCTCCTTTTCACTTGTCTGTTTCATCTTGTTGACCTGAGGCTAGTTGTTCACATAACCCCTTCCCATGGACCAGCTTGGTGACCTTGATCTCAATGTCATATTCCATGACACGAGTGATCCATCCTACACGCTTCTCATTCAAGTCCTTGTTGAAGGAATTCTTTAACTCCATGGGAGACCAATAGTTGGATTTTGTTGTTTGAAACCAAATGCTTAAACTTCTTCAATCCTCTTGATTACCACCAGGACCTGCTTCTCAATGAAGGAGTACCTTACCTCATAATCTTCTAGACTCTGGCTGAAGAAAGCAATTGGTTGTTATGTACTTTCTTTGTTCTGCTTGCACCAAGATTGCAGAAATTGTGTCACTGCCACCAAAGGCATACAATATGAAGTCTTTGGAAAAATATGGGTTCACAAGAGTTGGGGCTTGTGATATGGCTTCTTTGATAGCCTCAAAACTTGCTTTTCCTTCATTTGTCCACTTGAATGTTAAGCTCTTCTTCAACATCAACGTTATTGGCTTAACAAGGGTAGCAAAGTTTGGAACAAACCTGCGGACAAAATTGATTTTTCCCAAGAAGCTTTGAAGAGCCTTCTTGTGACTTGGCAATGGCAATGCTCTTATTGCTTGAACTCTTTCGGGTCAATTGCCAATCCTTCCTTTGATACGATATGGCCTAGAAGCTTGCCTTCATGGGCCAAGAATATGCATTTTTGGGGTTCAGTGACACCCCAAAACTCTTGCATCGTTGGAACACCTACCTTAGATGGAAAGATGATCTCTGCTTGCATTTTTGGAAAACATTGTAATGTCATCTAGATAGATCAACACTATTTTTTGATCAGCCCCTTGAATGCCATATCCATTTCCCTTTGAAAAGTGGCTCCGGCATTGGATAATCCAAATGGCATTTTCTGTAGGCATAGGTGCCCCATTTGGTAGTGAAAGTTGTTTTGAATTGATCATCTTCTTTCACCATGATCTGGTTGTACCCTGAGTAGCCATCTAGGAGGGAGAACCTTTCTGACCTAGACACTACTTGCAAGATCTGCTCCATTGAAGGGAGTGGGTAGTGGTCTTTGAGGGAGGCTCTGTTCAAATCCTAAAGTCAACACACAACCTGATTTCTCCATTTTCTTCTTGAGCTGGGACCAGATTTGTAACCCAACTTGAGTGTTTGATTGGAAATATGATGCTTGCCTCTATCAACTTGTTCAACTCCTTCTTCATCAGAGGCTCTATATGTGGGTTGACTAGTCTTTTCTTTGATGGGCTAAGTAGCTAGATCTAGTTCTATTGTGTGTTGTGCTAGCTTTGGATTGAACCCTCTTAGGTCTTCATAACTCTAAGAAAACACATCAGGAAATTCTTGGCAAAGTTGTATGAATTCATACCTTTCTTGTTTGGTGGCCACTTTGCCAATTTGAAGTGTTTTGTCTTCTCAACTAGGGATTGACTCTGAATCTTCTCCTTTGATCTGCATGTTAGCCTTCTCTTTTCTAAACTGATCATTAGGATTGAAAATAGATTCCAGTGTCACTAAGCCTTTGGGAAGCTTGTTTGTATGTAGTTACTATCTGATTCTTCTCTACTTTCTCTAGTCTGCTCTGGTTTATAGCTGAGAATTCAGCTTCTTCTTGTAGAAAGTTAATGATCTGTTGATCATTCTCAAACACCTGCTAGCATGTATTATTATCTGCACTGTTGGCCTCACAACCACATGGATATGTGGTTGTTCTCTGTCCCTCTTGATGTTGTCAACCACATCAAACATTGCTCCAACTTTGCTGCAAGTCTATCAGCAGCTTCATTCTCCTTCCTGGGTATGGACACAATACTGAAGGCCTCAAAATCCTCCATGAGATCCCATACCCTACTCTTGTAGTTTTGAGCAGGTCATTTTTGACAACATTAAGTCCTCTGACTTGATTGGCAACCAGTTCACTGTCACCGAATACTTACAAGTTCTTGATTCCCATCTTCCTTGCCCAATGAAGACCTTGGACTAAAGCCTCATATTCAGTAGTGTTATTTGAGCAAGTGAACTGGAATCTGAAGGCTGAATAATATCTCATACCTCTGGGGGACACAATCATGGCTCCTCCTCCAGCTCCTTGTCTACTCCTTGAGCCATCAAAGAACAATTGCCATACCTCATTGTCATCCTTGTATTCTAGCTTGATTAGGTCAGGAAGAGGCTTGATTCTCTTCATGTAGGTAGTAGACACCTAGTTCAAATTCCTCCATCTCCTTATAGGGGTCAAAAGCATGTTTTTTGTTGGCCCACTCATCTAGGGTCAAGTTTGGGATACATCCCACCTTGGTATTTGCTTCATTAGTGCTTAGGAGGTCTCTTGATCAAAAGATGAGCAGTTGGCATTGATTGGGCTAGGCACATAGGATTCAATATGATAATCAACAATAGGTTCAGATCTGATTGTGGCCTTCGCCCCATACCTTGTCCTAAAGAGCATATGTGACCAATCAATAGATAGGTAGCCTCCAATTTTGGCAGTGAAGTCTCTGACATAGACACAAAGCAAAATGTGGTGGCAGTCTATGATTGACACATTTTGCAAAATAGTCACATTAGGGCAAGCGTGTAGAGTGAGACTCAGATCCTTGATGATTCCCATAGTAGTCATTGTTGTCCCATCTAATTGGACTACTCCTCTAGAGATGACCTCATATTGGAGACCCAACTGATCAGCTATTTGTTTGGGCATCACAGAACTACTAGGCCCCATCAATCATACAATTATGCACCAATTTGTCTCCAATAATCAATGAGACATAGAAGGGAGGAGGTCTCAGGTTTTTACCTTGTTGTTCTCCATGGTTCCTCCTGGTTGAACTGCATTGGCAAGCACTTTCTCTTCTTGCTTGGTTAGGGGTTGATTTGAACTTGACCAATTTTGCATGGTAGTTCTACTGTGATCCCTCTACCCTGGAATGGCCAGTGACTCCCATAGTGAAATGTTCACACTTGTCCTTTTCATCTACTCAATAATATTGAATGTGTTGTCCTTTTTTTGCCCCTTCCCAGACACATTTCTTTCTTGCACATGGGTATTACAACCGGTGCTTGACTGGGTTTGGGAGGTGGCTTGGATTGGTTATGTATGTTTGGAGTTGCACTTGGAACACCAGGACCTTGTGGAGTGATGGAAGATTGAGGGTCACCTGAATTTAGTGGTCGGCCCTCTCCAATACTTCTCTTTTTGGACCGTGTATTGGCAGCTACACTTTGAGAAGGGAACTGATTCATCCCACATAAGTCTTTGGCCTGCCAGTTGACAAGCATAGTCTCATTTGGGGGGCCACCTTGTTGAGATCCTTATTGTTGATCTTCCTCTTGGCCAGGTTCTTGTGGCACCATACTTGGTTTGCACCATCAAGGCCTGATTTAGAGCACCATTAAAGCACGTTGATTGGTTGTGTGGTGATCGCATGGAAAACACCAATCATATTCATGTGCCATATTGTTTTGTGTTGGGACCAATGCCCTTGATGTTGAAGTTGTGTTTGGATCATAAGACTTGAAAGGTCTAGCAGCTTGGGGTTGTCCTTGGTTCTGGCTCTGGTTTATAGTCTGAGGTGGTGGCCTATTCTGCGATCTTTGGGGTCTAGCTTGATATTGAGCCTAGGGCTGGTATGGCTTGGAACTCTGAGCTTGTTGTCTTTTGATGGTCACTAGCTCATTCCCAAAGTTCTAAAGTTGCTTCATCACCACTTCTGAAACTCTTTAGAGGTATTAGATGATGAAGTGGAAGCTTTAGCTGAGCTTTGACTCCTGGGGGTGGGTATAGGAGCTAATGTAGGCACTTGGCTAGTATCTGGGCTTCCTAACTCAGGGTATAGAGGCATGGATGGCCTAGGAGTGATTTTTCTAGCTTGAATCAAATGGTTCTCAGCCCCTATGGAGAGGCTATAGGCTGCAGGTAATGTAGTGCCCCCATTGACTGAATCATCAGAGAAATATCAGAATTTAAAGCCCTAAGAAAGTATAAGAAGGCACCTTCATTAGTGGGCTTTACTGTTGTTGGAATCCTATCCCAGGTCACTTTGGAAATCTGAGGTTGAAGTTTGTCAGTTTGCTCATTTGGGGCTCTCTTGATTGTTGTTAGTTTCTCCAACAAAGAAAAGTTATCACCTTTTTCCCCAAACTGATTGTGAAGGGCCATGCACAGCTAGTTCTAGTTTTGGATAGAGCCTGCTTCAAGACTCCTGAACCATTGTGAAGCTTTCCCTTTGAATGAAGAGGTGAGTAGCTTGACTGCAATGTCCATCTCATGGATCTCGTGGATTGTATAGACATTTGCAATATCTTGGACATGGTCACCAGGAGAAGTTTGATTTTCCCCAGTGAAATGTGGGATGCTCTTTAATGCTTGCAATCGGAACTGGGTTTTGTGCAATCAAGGTGAGTGGACTACTGCAGTGAAGTTGACATATGGATTTGGTTGTGCCATTTTGATTGGCCTAAGAATCCTTGCAGACTGAAAGAAAGGCCTTGCAGGTGGAGGTGTTGACAAGGTTCTGCTTGGTGGAGATGGAGACCTCTGAATTCTTCTTCCTCTCCTTTCTCTGCCTAGGGATAGATGCAAGTATTCAAATATACCTTCTTTCCTTGCTCTAGACCGGGTTTTCTCATGAATCTTCCAAGCTTGGGCTGCTGAAACTAGTAGATTTGTTTCTTTTGGAGTCACCAGATGTACAATTTTAAGGCTTCTTAAAAGCCAGAATCACAACAAGTGTACATCAATCCCTACTATAATAAGATGGAGACTTCTTAGTCCCACCGGGCATGCCAAAACTATTAATGTGAAATCACAACACCCCCAAATGAGTTCTATAGGTCTACTTTTCTAAGGCAGAGTCATTTGGTGTGATTGCGTAACATTGAACTTTCCCCAAGGTGTGGGACCTTGCAAAATGGGAAAGCTCTCTAGATTGAAGGTTGGTTCCTTATTCCTCTGTTTAGGTGCATACGTAGAAACTTGCAGAGGATCTGTTCTTAATCCTAATCTAAACTTTACCAAGGAGACATGGATAGAAGGAATACAAAAATTAAAAAAAAAAAGCTAAACTATGAGGTGATGCACCAAAGGAATGATGAACACTTATTTTGCTAATAGACACAAACCAACAAAATGCATACAATAAACAAGCACAGATATCCAGATATATAATGGGAGACCAAATGAAAGCAAAAGAGACAAGAGAGGATCTAAAATCGATCACAGACGTGTTTTATTGCTCTGTAGATTGATACAGTCCATTACAAAGTAGCCAAGAGGTAGAAACGTAATGCAATTTTGATAGAAGGCCTGAACCCCACAGATCCCTTTGCTAGAAGGAGGAGGGAGCCTGCAAAACAAAGAATGTCCAACCCTTTACAATGAATCCTTTGCATTTATAGATTCAACCTGAAAGAAGAAAAGAGAGAGAAGCGGGAAAAGCAGGTTGAAGTTCAACCACCATTATTAATGCCTCTAATGAAATCTCTCCCCAAATCCATCTTTATTGCATCAATCCTTGGTTTGGTGCCTTGAAGGAAGAGGAAATGGTGAAAAACAGATCAAATCTGATCTGGTTGTTGAGGCAAGAAGATCCTGCATTGAAATCTCAAGATGTTTCCTCCATTTTCTTCACCTAACCTCCTCAAAATTAAAGTTTCAGACCTCCATGGCATGGGTGAGGCCGAGATCTTTCCAATGGCATCAGATTTGCAATATTTCGAGCCCTGAGTCGAAAGATATGCCCCTTCAAGTTTGTATCGGGTCCATACAGGAGGGTGGGAAAACAACTTGAAAAATGGGTCCCCTTTTGATATGGGACACATGGCAGCCAGATTGGAACAAAAATCGGGCCTATGGGTCCATGAATTTATCTTTTGCCCCTTTCTTCCGATTCCCGCTTTGGCTTTGACTCGGGCCCAGATGCTAAATTTTTCCTTGGGTGGAGTTGTGGGCCATTTTGTAACTTTTACCCCTTTTGAGATAAGGGGCCAAAAATTAAAATTTTCCCGATGGTCCACTTTCCCCTAAGACACGCGGTAGTCTGGCACTCATTTAGAAACCTTTTCTCTACTGTCGGCAAACTCTTTAAAATATTGCGCGCCCGCGATCCAAATATTCAAATGGCCATATCTTTTGACTGGAAACTCAGATTTGGGTGGGAGAAGACTTTTGGAAACATCTCGACACCCTCCATGCCATGGAAACATAAAATATCATTCTTAATAGGATTTTGTGGGTGAAAAATGGGAAAATGTCTATCAGGCCATTAAAGTAGAATCAGATTTCTTCAACCACCAGATCTGATTCGATTCGATCCGCCGTTCTTCCTTCTTCAACACGCCAAGCAGACAAGGAACCAGACATGATAGATTTGGGGCAGATTTGAGAGAGGCATTGATTGATAGTGGTTGAGCTTTCAAAGCAGGATTCAATGTATCTCGAGGTGGTTGAAGCAGGATTCAAATTTTTCCCTCTTCTCTCTCTTATTCTTCCTATATATTGTAATGAAGGGGCATATTCAAAGGGTTGGACACTCTGGATCCTTACGCATGTTGCTAAGGACTCCATATTTTATGTATTTTGAGTTGTAAACCTCTATTTTTGGCTCTTGCATGTGGATATTGGCCTCCTTATCATTGTAATAGTTTTGTGCATTTCTGGAAGTAATAGAAGCATCATTTTGTGACTATTCTCTGTCCTAATGTGTTTGCATTCCTTCTTCTTGCCTCTTCTCTTGCATTGTGTATTGTTGTGCTATTTCAAGTCCCCTACAGTTCCATACTTAGTTGTGTTCCATGAGAGTGATCTGGTGAATGCGTATTTTGTTGTGCTACTTGTGCCTAGCCTCCTTTCACACATTCCCTATCATTCTCGATCATAAAAGATAGTTTTCACCCCTCTTTTCTTGTGCTATTTCCTTTTAGTGTAGTTTACTTCATGTTATCCTTCTTTCCTTGGTCCTTGGCATTCTTATCTTAGTTTCCCCTTTCAGCACTAGGAGTAGCAGTAGCAGTAGAAATAGATAGAGGAACCGGCCTTCTCTGGAGATCTGTCCCAAGCTCGCAAGGTCCCATAACTTGGGGACGGTTCCATTGTGGTCTCAAACACCTCAGCCCTTTCGAGATCCAAGATGCGGGTGCACATTTGAGAAACCAACAGTTTACGCACACCCAGTGGGACTAGCATTGAAATCTCAAATTTCATATCTCTAAGTTTTGGTGTGTGAACTTAGTGTTTCAGCCTTTGAAGAGGCTCATTTCAAACACATATGGCAACTCCCAATATTTAAGATCTCTGTTTCGGTAGTCCTGAGTGCCTTTCATGAGAAGAGTGCACACAAGAAGAAGTGTAGCAGCTGAATATTCTTTTGAATACCTCCAGCTATCCCCAAGAAGAGTTCATTCCAGAAAGCTCACGCGCGTATCTCTATCTCCAGTGTGCCACACCCACTCAACTCCTCCTGAAAATAGATAACATGTGTTCCCTATAATGGCGCATCAGCCACCTCCTCCATTAAGAAGCTTTGCAAACTTTGATGGAGGGAGTCCCTTACTCCTAGCCATGCAACATGATATGCCAAATGGCGTGCTCAAAATTATTCCTTACTTTACTGGTGAGAATCAAGTCACCCCTCAAGAGCATATCTAAGATATAGAAAATGTGTGTTCACTTTATCTGATCACACATAATGATGTAATCATGTCGGGTTGCTTGCAGCCTCTTTCAAAGGTAAATTACTTCAATGGTATAGAGGCTTGAGACTTAGATCTATCACCACTTGGGATGAGCTGGGAACAACTCTATGCAGTTATTTTGAAGACAAGTTAGATCACCTATCTTTGGTGGAGCAACTGACAACAACAAGGAGGGTGCCCAATGAGCAAATGACTAATTTCAACATCAAATTTCAGAAGACTTGGGATATAATCCCTCTTGTGGTAAGACCTATAGCCCAACATGCTTTCCTTTATTATCTGAAGGTGCTCAACAACGATATTTCAGTTATGATACAATCTATGGGAGGTAGAACCTTACCATCTGCTTATAGTATTAGCAGTAAGGGTAGAAAATAGTCTCATTCAGGTGGGAAAGTTGGCTCCTAGACCGCCCATGCCCTTGTTCCTAGAGATGTCACAAGCGCCCCAGCCTTCTAGTGGCCCCTATTCCTACTCCTGAAAAGCGCGCAACCAGTTGCCTCAACATCCTATTCTCCATCACGAAAAAGGAAGATGAAGAATTGAAGGCCTTGATCAAAAATTTATCAAACAAGGTCATATCATTAGAAAAGCAACAAGCGCAAGCGTATAGAGGTAATTCTAATCAGGCACATGGCCAAGGGAATCAGCCTTGGTGGAATCAATATGGAAATCAAAGATATGCACCCAACTAGCAGAATGACAGATGACACCTAATGTACATCTACCCTTACAAGTTGTCCCTCCTGCGCCTTCTCTCCTAGCACCCAGTGTGAGCCGGACACTTGTTCCGATTCGAACAACTTTACACAAGATTTAGAATGGTGTCTCCCTTGAAAAATGCCTCATAGTCAGTACCATTGTGTTAATGTTGCATGCACCCAAGCCTTCATGATCCAGAATGCTTCATCCTGTGAGCCCTCAACAAGTGCCCATGAAGAAGATAATCCAAAAAGACCAGAAGATCCTCCAAAAACTAATTTGATGTTCTTTGGTGTGGAGGACTTCTGTGTAATCAACCAAGCTGCAGAAGATGCAAACAGACCGCATGCCCAAGTTGCGGACAACAAAATATATAAGAAAAGAATCTTAGAGTCAGGTGCGTAGGTCACAGTCCCAACAATACAAGCATACCTTCAGAAGAAAAAATAATCAGACAAGACCTCTTGCAGTAAAAGCATTCAAATCCCTATGCAGGAGGTCCCGCGTAAAGCTCCTTTTGAAGCAACACACGCCCATCCTTTGGTAGGCCAAGCCTCTGCTCTAGCTAAAATTTAGGCTTCCGCACTTTGAACAATCAAGAAGAGATGTTGTTCCCCAAATGCATAAGGTGGGGGGTTTCGTTTGGCATTGTTGACCAAGTGAAGAAAACAAACACAATGTTGGATGTTGTGACCATTCCATCTCAGCGGGATCTGTTACATGAAGCTCTGGCGCAACTTCCGTCGCGCTGACTGGTTATGTAGAAGCCACATGCTTCTTTCAAAATATTTCAAGAAGAGGAGAAACAAGTAAAGTTGCTAAAACCCCACCCTTCTATATGTCCTTGATTATAGGCAAACACCTAGTGCATAACTACTTGATTGACTCAGGCACTAGTACTTTTGTTATGCCTAAGAAGATAGCTGATGTCTTAGGTCTAAAATATAGCCCTTTGTCTAAAGGAGTCCTACAACTTGATGGCTCAATTGTAACCACCTTAGGAGTCATCAAGGATCTTGAGTTAACCCTCCATGCATGTCCAAGCCTAACAATTACTCAAGATGTGTCAATTATTGACCTACCTCCTCTGTTTGCCCTATGTCTATCAAGAGAATTTACTACCAAAGTGGGTGGTTACTTGTCTTTTGATTGGTCTCATATGTTACTCAAGACAAGGTATGGTACCCGGTTTACCATACAAGTTGAGCCTATATTTTCTTATCATGTAGAGCCATATGTCCCATCCCCTCTCCAAGCCAATTGTCTTATCTAAGAAGAACAAGTTTCAGTTCCTGAAGAGCAGTCTCTTCCACCCTCTGTTCCAGACCTAGTGCTTGATGAATGGGTGGAAAGGCATCACAAATTTGATCCCTATGCTGAAGAATTGGAAGCCTATGAAACTGGGCTTGGTACTTATTGCATTCTAGAAGAAGACATTATGCTTCCACACACGCTCATGAAAGAAAAAGTTCAAACTGGTCTATGGAAGTTATATTTTGATGGATCCGAAGCAGAAACGACGTGGCAGAGTAGGAGTGGTTCTCATTTCCCCTAAAGATGAGAAATTATTCTTCACGCATAAGTTGCAGTTTGCATGCTCTAACAATGTGTAGAGTATGAAATGCTATTGCATGGCTTGCTTATTGCTGAAAAGAAGAAAATTAAAGCACTACGAGATCTTTGGGGACACATAATTGGTCATCCACCAGGTCACTAACAAATGCTAGACAAATAATAAGCTTATTAAAGCTTATAAACATAGAGTTTGGGACCTACTTGAGATCTTTGATACCCTTAATCTGTAGGTAGTCCCATGCATAGAATGAACAAAGAAGTTGACCAAATGGTAGCGCTCCACTCACGGTTTTCTCCTGCTTGAGGACTTTGTCAAAGGAAACACTCAGAGACATTAAGATGGTAATCAGACCATCCATTCCAGATAATAACACCAGTTGGCAAGTGTTCGACAATGATGTGAAGATCATCCAATTTATCTAGAAATGAAGCTAAATTTTCATCAAGTATGCAAGTTGACTTGCATGACAACTATGGTGACCAAGTAATACAACTTGAAGAAAAATAGGTTTCCTAAAGGGTTGGTCACCTTAGAGAAAATTTTCAGCCCTGATGATGAGTTCAAGGGTGAAGAAAGATACATGTGCACCATGTAAGAGGATTGCTCCTCCATTACTATTGTGCGTGGAAAGGAGCTGCTTTGCTCAGCAGGACTTGTGTGCATGAAGAAAAACAAGCCTTCATCTCTCTCTGTCAAAAATACAGTGACATTTTCTCATGGGAGTATGAAGACCTCAAAGGTTTTGATCCAAGTGTTGCTCAACACTCCATTGACCTTGATCCTGGTATAAAGCCCGTCAGACAGAAGCAATGGCTAGTCAATCCAAAAATAGAGCCCCTCATGAGAAAGGAGTTATCCAAACTCATTGAGACAAAGATTATCTTTCCCATAAAATACTCTACCTAGGTTGCAAATCTAGTTCCATTACGCAAGAAGAATGGTGAAATAAGGCATCTCTAAAGGATCATTATTTGTTGCCTTCAATGGAGCAGATTTTGTAGACCGTATTTGTGTGCACAGACATTCTCCATGCTAGATGGGTATTCGGGTTTTAACCAGATCCTGGTCAAGGAAGAGGATCAATTCAAAACAACATTTACAACCAAGTGGGGAACATATGCATACCAGAAAATGCCCTTTGGTCTATCAAATGTGGGTGCAACATTTCAGCACGCCATGGATATTGCCTTTAAAGGTTACATCAATGAGTTCATCTTGGTTTACCTTGATGATATAACTGTCTTCTCAAAGCAGAGCGCGGATCACATGGCACACTTGAAAAGGTCTTTGAGAGATGCAAAGAATTTGGGGTATCTCTTAACCCCAAGAAGTGTAATTTTACAGTGGCGCAGGGAAAGCTCTTGGGCCATGTGGTTTCGAAGGATGGCATCGCGATTGATCTTGAGCGTGTTTCATCCATCCTAGCCCTTTCCTTGCCGGTGCACAAAAAGGCCTTACAGTCCTTCCTTGGCAAGATTAACTTTGTTAGGCATTTTATCCCTAACTTTGGGACTGGTTCGGCCCATCACCCTCATGCTCAAAAATACATAGCCTTCAGATGGACAATAGAAGGAAGAAAAATCTTCAACAAGATCAAGAAAGAGATTGCTTGTGCGCCAACACTCATCAATCTAGATTACTCAAAGGATTTCATCCTTTATGCTTATGGTGTTGATGTAAGCATTGTTGTTGTCCTAACACAGGAAAATGAACAAGGGCTGGAATAACCAGTGGCCTTCTTCAGCCAAACGCTAAAGGATTATGAATTGAAATACAGTCACACGGAGAAGCAAGTCTTCACCATCATGCGCACGCTTAAGAAATTCAAGAGCATGCTCGCCACAAATCATATCAAGGTGTTAGTCTCCCACTCATCTATCAGAGACTTCATCATGGGAGTAGAAATCAGTGAGAAGAGAGTGCGATGGGTGAAAAAATCATGGAATATTATGTGACAATTAAGGCCACAAAGTTGGTAAGAGGTAGTGCACTCTGTAAGTAGATTGCTAAGGATGCGCAGAGTGAACTGAGGCTTCATTATTTCTAGGATGAAGACCTCCCACGTGTAGAACATGAACATAATATAGACCCTAGCGCGCATGACTGGATGAAGGACATGATCACATTCCTTTCCGAGGGCGCATACCCTCCCGGTTTGAATAAAGCAAAGAGAAGACATCTGAGGTTACAATCTATCCCTTATGTTTTGATTGATGGACTTCTCTTTAAAAGAAATATAGATGGCGTGTTGTTAAGATGTATCAACGACACACAAAATGAGCAAGTGTTAGCAAAATTTCACGATGGATTCTCTGGTGGACACTTCTCTACCAAAACTACAACAATGAAGATCATAATGGTAGGTATATTTTGGCCTACCCTATTTGCAGATGCACACAGTGGGTCACAAAATGCAAGGAATGCGCTTTCTTTGCAAGAAAGAAAATATTGACAACACTTCCCCTCGACCAATCCAAGCGGATCAGCCTTTTTGTGCAATGGGGTCTCAACTTCATAGGCATGATCAATCCACCTTCAAGTGCTGGACATAAATGGGTGCTGACAGCTCTGATTACTTCACTAGATGGACAAAAGTTGTCATGCTTAAGGAATCAACTGAGGTAGTCATCCTTGAATTTCTTGAAGGTTTAGTCACAAGGTTTGGCGTTCCTCAAACCATTATCTCTGATAATGCAAAGGACTTCCTTGGTGCTAAAATCACTGATTGGGCTCTAAATCTGGGCATTTACCTAAAAACCTCTTCCAACTATTGCCCTCAGGGAAACAATTTGGTAGAATCAACAAACAAGAACCTGATCAGAATCATGAAGCATACAATGAACATCAGCTAAAGACAGTGGTATACGAAGGTCTTGCGCACGCTGCAGGCGAGATAGAATCACAAGAAAAAGGCAATATGAACTTCACCTTACAATCTTGTCTATGGCAAGGAGGATGCCCTTCCTTTGACACTATAACTAAATTCATTGGAAATTGCCCAATAGCTGGAATTTAAGGGCGTGGATCAGAGAGAAATCAGGATGGCAGAGCTTGTTCATCTTGAAGAGCTCAGAAACTCTATCATGATCAAGCTAGAACAACATCAAGCAAGCAACAAAGAAATGTTTTGACAGAAGGCTAGGCCTCAAGATTTTAAAGTTGGGGACTGGTTCTAAAATGGGATGCTGAAAAAGCTAAACTAGGGTGCCATTTAAAGTTTGATGCACTTTGGAGTGGCCCATACATCATCAATTCCTGCAAAGAAGCTAACTCTTTTGAGTTAACTCATTTGGATGGAAGCGCACTGCAAATCCCAGTAAACAGGATCTATCTCAAACCCTTCCATTAGGTTTGTTGCATCATGTTGTATATATTAAAGTAGTTTCAATTCCTCCAAGTGTGCTCCATGCACATTGTTTGTTTGTACATAGTTATTTCCCCTCATGTGCTTCTTACGCGTGCTCTTTTGTTACTTCCAGAATGCAAAGCTTCTCTCAGCAGTTGTGAGATTCAAAATGGAGTGTAGATATGATTTTCAAGTGATTATAGGGGCATTTTCATGATTGAACAAGCAGACTCCATGCCCAATGGATGCTTCAGGCTACTAATCTCTTTCATCTAGTAGGCAGATGGCCCCAAAAGTCACCAAAATTGTTATCCAAATAGCTCTCCTAGTGATTTGGATAACTTGCATACACATCCTACTCCCCTTCGCATTATTCTATCTCCTTCCATTTTCCTTTACGCACCTTCCTCTTGCGTTCCTTCTTTCTCTCCTATTATGTCGCACACTCCTTCTGCGCACCTATACATTTACCTTCTAATCAGCTAAGTCCCTAGCATTCCTCTTGTGCGTTTACCTAGACTCTGTTCTTTCACACGTCCTCTTTTCTGTCTTCCTCCGTGGGCCTTCCTTTAGTTGAATGCCCACATCTTATTTTCATACTTTCCTTCTGCAAGTATGCCTTCCTCTCACGTGTGATCCTCTGCATCTCCCCTTTGTTTCCCTTTCACACGCTTTCTCCTCGTCTCCCCATGTGCATAGTGTGCGCCCCTCTTCGCCTCTTTCTTCCACTTCTCCCTTGCACCCACATTCCATGTGTTCACCTTCTTTCCGATGTCAACCTGACGCTCCCTCAAAGGTAAAATCTTGAGCGGGTTTTCAAATGAGCGCAGGGCTTCCACGTGTCCCAGAGTCCAAAAAGGGACATAGTCGGGGTTGAATAGTCAAAGCAGAGGTAGATCAACGAGAGAGTGCCAAGTATCGGCGGGCACTATTTAAAATATAAAATATTGAGCGGGTTTCCAAACAAGTGCCAAGCCACCACGTGTCGGGCCGCGGCATGTTTTCAAAAGTGAAAGGTAGGGGCTGAATCTCCAAGGTGCGCGAGACTGCCACATGGACCCGGTATGGAAAACTCTTTAAAATATTGCGCACCCACGATCCAAGTATTCAAATGGCCATGTATTTTGACTGGAAACTCAAATTTAGGCGGGAGAAGAATTTTTGGAAACGTCTCGACACCCTCCATGCCATGGAAACATAAAATATCATTCTTAATAGGCTTTGGTGGGTGAAAAATGGGAAAATGTCTATCAGGCCATTAAAGCAGAATCGATTTCTTCAACCACTAGATCTGATTCAATTCAATCCGTCGTTCTTCCTTCTTCAACACGCCAAGTAGACAGGGAACCAAACATGACAAATTTGGGGTGGATTTGAGAGAGGCATTGATTGATAGTGGTTGAGCTTTCAAAGAAGGATTCAATGCATCTCGAGGTGGTTGAAGTAGGATTCAATTTTTCCCTCTTCTCTCTCTTATTCTTCCTATATATTGTAATGAAGGGGCATATTCAAAGGGTTGGACACTCTGGATCCTTACGCATGTTGCTAAGGACTCCATATTTTCTAGTATTTTGAGTTGTAGACCTCTATGTTTGGCTCTTGCATGTGGATATCGGCCTCCTTATCATTGTAATAGTTTTGTGCATTTCTAGAAGTAATAGAAGCATCATTTTGTGACTATTCTCTATCCTAACATGTTTGCATTCCTTCTTCTTACCTCTTCTCTTACATTGTGTATTGTTGTGCTATTTCAAATCCCCTCCAGTTCCATACTTAGTTGTGTTCCATGATAGTGATCTAGTGAATGCATATTTTGCTATGGTACTTGTGCCTAGCCTCCTTTCACACATTCCCTATCATTCTCGATCGAATAGATAGTGTTCACCATTCTTTTATGGTGCTATCACCTTTTAGTGTAGTTCAATTCATGTTATCCTTCTTTCCCTAGTCCCTTGGCATTCTTAGCTTAGTTTCCCTTTCAAGCACTAGGAGTAGCAAGCAGTGAGAAATAGATAAAGGAACTAGCCTTCTCCGGAGATTTGTCCCAAGCTCACAAGGTCCAACAACTTGGGGGACGATTCCATTGTGGTCTCAAACACCTCGAACCTTTTGAGATCCGAGACGCGGGGTGCACGTTTGAGCAACCAACACAGTCATTAAAATGGAAATTCAACCAAAACATGCCTACATCTAATTTCCATGACATTAATACAATGAAAATTCAACCAATTTTTCCCAAACACTATTGACTCAAACATGCCTAATCACCTAGTTTCCATAAAATCATTAACTTGGAAATTAAACCGAACATGCCTACATCTACTTTCCATGACATCAATACAATGAAAATTCAACCAATCATTCACAAACCATTTTGACGCAACCATGCCTAATCACCTAGTTTCCATAAAATCATTAACTTGGAAATTAAACCAAACCATGCCTAATCACCTAGTTTCCATAGAATCATTAACTTGGAAATGAAACCAAACCATGCCTACATCTATTTTCCATGATAATAGTATAATGGAAATGAAATAACATCACATCTATAAATATCATCATCCATCTATACATCGGAATGTTTGTATATCAATACACTAAATATACAGATATAAACATAAGTATCTCAAAACTCTCATATACATCTCACATCTTCTACACGCCAAAACTAAATATCATCTCCATATCATATATCATATCTAAGAAGGGTTAGAATCTCTGCTGCTCTCTCCAAAACCCTCATCTAGTCTCTACCTACGAGAATTAGTCACCTCTTCATGACCATGTCTGTGTGGCCGGCGGCCCTCCGAGCTGCTTTGGAACTATGAGTCTATGAATTGCTCCTCTCACTCACTACCCACTGTGCTCTATACTCACCATATTTCACATAAGGAATACCAACCTCCATCAAATGGTCCTAGTAATACCTTGCCTTCGACAAAACATCTCTATAACTATCCATGGAAATATGCCGAGGAGGTGTCATGGCTCTCTATGGACCTTGTCCCAATAAAAGTGGCCCCGACCCTATACATATGGTCTTTGTCTTGATGTGTGCAACATGGGACCCTATCCTGGTACTGTAAAGGTGGGCCATGTGCCTAAACAGTATTTGTGCCTACACTGTGTCATGCATGTGCCAACTCACCTGTAAAGTGGCAACATGCACTGTTGTGTGGTAACATGTGCCCACACCCCGCAACCCGACCCCCATCCCTACCCGAGCCTACGCCAACTTCCTTTGTAATGTTGCCACTGGGCATCAAGTGTAGTCACATATGCTTCGCAACCCTACAACCTATCCCCCATCTCTTGTCAATGTATGTATCTATGCTCGGTTCTATGTTGATTGCCTCGCAACGTAGCTACCTATGCCTACGCAAGTTAGAATCGCAAATATGTCACCTACCCCCTGACTAATCTCTTTGCACTATCACAGTGGCCAAGTTTGGTTTTCCTGGCCTAGGTGGTGTTTCCTGTAGTTGGGATACCCACCGGTGTTTGTATGCATTAGTCGTGTTGGCATCATCGATTGGACTATCCATGACCAGCTCATCCTACCCTCGTTGAACCTCTCAAATGTGGTGGAGATAAAGGTCTCTCCACATCATCCCTGCGATACTAAAGAAACGGTGGAGGCACATCTTGTTGGAGCTTGAATTGGCATCGGACTCGGTCGATGGGAATCATCTCATGCTCCCCATCCCTCCACCCCTGCATCCACCTTACCAATCAGATCACCGCCATCTGCTATGCCATGCCTCTATAAGAAGGAAAATCAACATAGGGTCGTCATATAATATCCAACACATAGAGCCCTCAAAATATACCAATAGTATGTTACATCTCGTGATGCCTCCTCCATTCATGGATGTGTCATTACGGCACCCACCTCATGTACCCAACCCCGACAATTCTCGAGTACAAATCTTGTCGTTGAAGCCCCTATAGGTGCACACATACTATGTGCTCATATGCCCAACAATGTAATAGATAAGTGCAATAAATACCATACCGCCACATCCTCTGGTATGCCCACAACTCTCTATACAACTTAACCAAGTAGATTGACGCCCATGTAAAACACACCCTCTCCTCAATCATATCATGTAATTCCCCATCGGTGCTTGTGGATATCTCCCACCCTCTGAATCTGGGAGAGCATAGCATCCCACAACAACCATCATCAGAAATGCCAATCTGGTCTCCTGAGGATGTGCAGTGTACATATCCCCATAACTAATGTTAGCATTGTGATATCTCAAGTCATTCATAGCCTATCCAAACACTGTAACCATTGGCTCAAACACGCCATCTCGATGTAATATGATATAATGGCTCCCCAACAATCGGCAACCGCAAAATCCTATAGACATCCTCCAGCGTGATCTTCATCTCAATGGTAGGTAAATGAAAGGTGTTGGTTCTTTGAGTCCAATCTGCCGATGAGAGCGGCCATCAAACTCGATCACATACAATATGCCTATATCGCCTCACAACACTGAGCCCAACATCTTGCATCTGAATTAACAATGGTGGCACCTGGTCCTCGCATAATCAACTAATGACATGCTTACATCATTATTATTTAGACGTGTTAGTCAATTACCCCCTTTACATCATCTATTTTCTCCTACCTATTCAACATCCCACCTACGAATCTACTAGCCAACCTATCCTATAACCAATCCACTCACCTATCGTCTATTCTATCTATCCCACACCACTACACCTATTCAGATTCACTCCTTTCCCTTCTTCACCAATTTGACCTAACTTTCTTTACCCCACTCGTTCCTACCTACCTTAAGCATCCCTATCCCACCCTATCATGCTTACCTTTCTCCTAAGCTACCTTCTCTCCCCTACCATAGGCCTAACCCCCTTTCCTTACCTTTTTGGCCATCCCCAACCTCTATTTTTAAGGACTTAGTCGGTTTTCACAAAGACCTGGCATTGGTCACCTCTTATCCCCACCGACACCGGCAAGCCTACCGACATCGATCGATGACCAAATGATATCAGATCACTTGGTTTGGCTTTAAAGCCAAACCCCATGCCCCCATTTCTCAAAAAATTAACAAACACACTTAAAATCCTACCCAAAGCCCCCTACATTACACCTACATTTATTTTACCATCTATTTAACTAGCATTTACCCCTCCCCATACCCAATTTAGCCATTTTCTACCCAAATTTCTAAATCAAATTCACAAACTAAATTCTTTCATTTTCTACCTTAATTTTCACCAAAAACATCAATAAAGAGGGACTCCTACCTCTAATTGACGTCATCTCCTCGGTGTGATGTCTGGTCTCTGAACTGGAGTTCCTCCACCACCCTCTCCTGCCTCTGCCATGGCTCACTCGACCTCTCAGTCTCAACCAATCCAGTCACTTAGCAAGATCTTGTGGGTCCACTCAACTCACTCTAACTTAGCCTAGAAAGTAGCCATGTCCTTTTCTCTCATGACAAATGCCAAAATTCTGTCTACATGTCATTTTCCAAAAGTAGAAAAGCACAAATGAAACCTTCTCAATGCGGGTTTTCTGTTTTAATCCCAAATTTTCCTAACTAACGTTGGTCGTCATGCCCTAGTTGACAGGCCTTGGTTACCTTACTAGCATTGGTTTACCTTTTACCGGTATCACCACCCTACCTAAGCCCATTATGCCTAATTTCACCACATTTGAATGCCATGATGCAATTTTATTGTTACCTGTCATCACCAATCCGCACTATGATAATTCTTCACCGGGAACTCCTCGTGCTATGATTATTAACTAATGCACAGCTTTTAGTTTGGTGGATGAAATCTGGAAACACAACAACAAACATAACACAAGAATACCATAGACTATGATAAGAAGGAATGATGATAAATCTGAAATATCGTAGTAAATAATAATATTAAAATGAAATTGTTACAATCTCACTCATAAGGTACTTCAAGTTTTACTGACTTCACTTTCCTTCCACCAATACTATGAGAGAAACTTCACAATTACACCTCTCAATGGCTTCTCTAACACACCTTCAAAATGATGGCTTCCTTTACACACTTACTCATATAATATTTCTCACTACTTCCTTCTATACTAAATGAGGGGGTGGCCTCTTTATTTATAGGAATTTAGGCTTATCCACCTTATCTCTAAGATAGGATAGGAAATATCTTTCGGCAAATCATATTCTATGTCTAAACTCTTGCCTTTACATGTAGGCTTATCTTCTAAGATAAGATAAACCTTATCATCTTATATGGGTTCCACCTTTTTAGACTTTTCTACAAATAAAATACACAAAATATTTATGACATCACTCCTTGTCCTTATTACAAATATAATATTTCTAATTCCTAATCATGTATACCCTACTTCTCTACTTACCCAAACTTTGACATTTTAACATTACCGGACCACTTACGACAAATATTTACTTTTTACAACATTCCTATTGTACTTTAAATATTATCATACTCTACTTTTTATTGGCATGCACCATATTGACGATAACGCCGTTATCTTCTATTGGACACCACTACTAATTATACTTAACAACATCTTATTCTTAATACATACATTAATAAAATAGAAATTACGGAGGAAAATTAGCTTCTACTTCGTCCTCGGAGTAGACTCTTATGGACATTTTGAAGTTGGTGCCTGGAAAATCTTTAACTTGTCATGGTTGACCCATTTCGTAATGGGGGTGCCATCCAATTCCTCAAGTTGGTATGTACCATTTTTATGCACAACTACTATTTTGTAGGGCCCCATCCATTTTGGAAGAAATTTTCTCTGTCTTCTTTTTTGTATCTGGAATCATATACTAGAACCAAGTCATTCACATGAAATGGAGACCAATGGATATTTTGATCAAAGTATTCCTTCTGCTTCATTTTCTTCTTATAGCTTGTATCCTTTGCTATTTCCCTCATTTTCTCTTGCAAATGAAGATGCACCAACCTTTCTTTTATCGAATCACTTTTATCCATCCTTTCCTTTTTCATAACTCTCACAGAGGGAATATCAAACTCAATAGGAAGGATTGGATCAATGCCATAAGCCAACCGAAATGAGGAGTATCCTTTTGCTGACTTTGATGTTGCCCTATATGCCCACAATGCTGCATGAATCCTTTTATCCCACTTATGTACCTACAAGGCTGCATATTTTGCTAGAATTTGACACAACACAAAATTTGTTTGTTCCACTTATCCATTTATGCTTGGCTTGTATATTGTTGCCTTCATGTGCTTAATGAAGAAACTAATTGACTAGGGCTTCTACCACCCTATTAATGAAGTGGCTTCCTTGATCTATTATAATTTCTAATGAACAACCAAATGTGGTGACAATGCGTTCATATATGAACTTTGCCACTTCATCCTTGGAAGTTGTTTTCAATGGCCTAGCTTCAACCCACTTGGTTAAATAATGCATGGCAACAACAATATACTTATTTTGGCGTGGGGTAGTTAGAAGTGGACCTACAATATCTATTCCCCACTTTTTAAAGGGACCAAGTGGAAGAATAGGGCATAATGGAGCTGATGAAGTCTTATGGTTCCCATGTGTTTGACAAATATCACATGTCTTACAATAATTATAACAATATCTAAAAAGAGTGGGCTAGTGATAACCTACATCCAAGATCTTTCTTGTTGTAAGTTGTCTAGAGAAGTGTCCTCCACATGTACCATTGTGGAATTATTCTATTAGCTCCTTCCCTTGATCATGTCCAACGCCTCTTGACTATCCATTAGGTCCTATTCGAACTAATACTCCATGCGAGAATAGAATATGGACGATTGGCTTGAGTAATCCTCCTCTTAGTCTTTGCATTGGCACCATCAGAAAACTTGAATTCATTTAGATAATTCCAAATATCTACATATTCACTAGGGATTGTGTCAAGGGATAACAATGCTTGCATCTAAGAAATCATTATCATTACAAGGTGAACCTAAACCATCATAGGCTCGAGAGAGTGCACCTACATTGACATGCTTCTTTCCCCGGCCTATCTATAATATAAAATTCAAATTCTTGTAGCAAAATTATCCATCTTGCTATCCTCCCCGATGAATTAGATTTATTTACAATATATTTTAGAGCCCGATGATCTCACATACACTATAAATTTTTACCCTAGCAAGTAATTTCTAAACTTCTTTACAAAGAAAATGATAGCTAGAGCATCTTTTTCGGCCATTTACGATATAATTTACCTCAAGACTTTGCTCATTTGTCTGCTCCCAAAGTAAACTGGATGATCATTCCCATTTTCATCATTTTAGCTCGTAGTACTTCCTAGTGCTGCATCCGAGGCATCGTATACATAATGAATGGCTTACTCCAACTGGATTCTTTAAAACAGTGAAGACACCAGGCTTCCTTCAGCTTGTTCAAAAGCTTCATGCGCCTTATTTCCTAGTTCATAAGTAATATCCTTCTTCAAGAACTAGGTTAGTGGTTATGTAATCTTTGAGAAATTCTTCATGAACCTTCTATAGTAACCCACATGGCCTAAAAATGATCTCAACTTACTTCTATTCATAGGAAATGGTAACTCTTTGATTTTTAAAACTTTATCGATCAAGATTTCTAATACCATCTCTGGATATAACATGCCCTAACAAAACACCTTTAGAATATCCAAAGACACACTTTTTAGGGTTTAGTGAGACTTGTGCTTCATCTAACCTTTGAAATATTGTCTCCATCTCGCAGTGCTCCATCTTGCTCCCATAGATGTAAAAATTATTCAGAAATACTCTAATGAAGTTCTAAATGTAGGGTTCAAACACCTTATTCATCAAGCGCTGGAACATTGCCGAGCATTACATAACCCAAAATGTATAACTCTATAGGCAAACGTTCCCTAAGGAGCGGTGAATGTGGTCTTCACCGATCTTTCTCTCGCTATACGAACTTGGTTGTATCTCGCTATATCCATCATCAAAACTATAACACTCCCGCTAGCTACTTAGTCCAAGATCTGATCTTAGAATGGAAGAGGGTAATGATCCTTCTTTGTTGCCTTGTTGAGCTTCCTATAATCAACACAAATGCGTAGTTTCCCATTCTTTTTATTGAAATCATAATGGGAGAAACCCATTCTAAATTCTCCACAACAAATATGAATCTTACATCAAGCAACTTATCTATTTCTTCTTTTACAGTCTTGGAAAAGTTAGGATTCATTCTATATGGCATTTGCTTTATGGGCTTAGCACCATCTACCAGCTCAATAGAATGTTCTACCTAACTTACTTGATGGAGTTCCTTGTAATCAAAAGTGAATATGTGTATGTACCTTCGAAAGAGCTGGAGGTAGGATTCCTTCTCACTCTCCATCACAACATCACCAATCTTTATTTGTTGGAGACGATAATCAATTTCTTCTTCAGATAATTTTATGGGGTCATGAGTTGGTGTGACTGGAAGGATATCCATGACCGAAACATCAACCTCACTTTCTTCATCTTCGGTGTCCACTTCACTGGTACTAGAGTAATCAGAGGATGTCCAATCATCAATTTCATCACTTGAATCCACAGGTTTTGCCTTATGATGCCGAGGGATCACGTTTATCTTCACCCTCTCTCTACCACTTTCAAGTGTCATGAAGCCTTCATTCTAGTAGTTTCTTGCATGAACTCTCCTTAGGCATGGTCTTCCCAACAACATTGGGTACGCAACACTACCATTTTTCATCACCTAAAAATATACCACACGTACAACACCCATAACAGATATTGGCACATTTGAAACTACACCTTCTGGTTTAGTTTTTCCCTTATTTAGTGACTTTAACATAAGTGTTGAGGGGTGATCAATTTTTAACCCCAACATATTCATTACAGACTCGGTCATTACATTAACTGCAACACCTCCATCAACTAAGACATCATGAATTGAAATATCATTACATAGTACCTCGGTTTGTGGAGCGTAGAGACCCGCTTTTACCTCTAAAACAGTGACCTCAACCTCCTTCCTTCGTCGAGCATTAAGTCCACTTCAGCCTCCCCGCCTCTTCTCGAAGACATAGCCAAGAGTTGACCATATGTAATATTTGTAGGCCTTTTAGACAGATCTTCTAAGATGGAGTATGGTCTTTGTCCCCGTGAAATCGTAAAATCTCTACACACCCAACTTTCTTCTCCTATGTTTCTTACTAGTTTATTCTTTCATCTTCTTAGGATCATTTCCATCTTGGTTATCTTTTTCTTTATTTATTTTTGTTACAAACACATCTACTTCATTATTTATGCTCTTATCTACTACATCAAAAGAATTCACAGTGCTTTTCCTTTATCATTATCTCTTTGTACTGATGTAGAAGCTCTATCTGATAATTATACTTATAATGACCCTTTTATAACAACCATAACATACAACTTCAGAAATATTTCTTTTTGGACCTCTATCTCCTCTCCGAGAACTAAATTCCTTTCCTCAAGAAGATTAATAGTTAACTGACCCATCTTCTTGAGCAGATCTTCATACTCAGTAGATGTACTAGGAGAAAGATTTGTGCTCACCGAGAGTGGTTGTGGATTCTAGACCAAAGGTGCTGGTGTAGGCTCTACTTTAGCAACAATTTCTTTGGGCTCCTCTTCCATGCTTTCTTCTTGCCTTCTTACAATCTCCTTTGCTTGTTCAATAGTAGCTGGGCAGTCATACTTCACTCGTTGTTTGATCTCTGGCTTCATCCCAAGAATGAAGTGCTTACAGAGGAGATTATCCACGCCATTCATACCCATCCGCTAATCCTTCCTTCCAAATCTAGGCATCGAGTTCCCTCTTTAGCTCTAGAATACGAGCATGATAATCTCTTATCAAATCCTTCTCTCCTTGGGCTAGCTTTGTGATCTCGATCATGAGATCTCGCATATTTCTGCTGCTCACCAAATTCTTCAAGAAAACTTTGAGTTAATAAATCCCATGAGTTTTTCACATTATCACCTAGTGTTTCAAACCACCTAAGGGCTGAACCATCTAAAAAGGTAGGAAAAATTCAATCCATTGTTCCTTCTTATGAGGCCATTACAAATGCAACATCGTTTAAACTCTTGAATGAAAGAGGAAGCATCTTCATTGGATTGAGCTGAAAAACAGAATCTTCCTCATTTTGAAAAATAACCACGTGAAATACCAACCCACAAGTACAATCAACAAGACTTATGTGCACAAATAATTGGAATCACTATAATAGAAAGTGACTTTACACCTTTCTACAAAGAAATAGAAATGACCACGGTAAACTATTGTAAACTTGACTTATCATGGTAAAAATGACTTTACTATGGTCAACACTATTCACGGTAAAAAGTGAAGTTGCTGCGGTAAAATATTATTCACGGTAAAAGTGACTTTACTACGGTAAATAATATTCATGGTAAAAATTAAAGTTACTGTGGTAAATACTATGCATGGTAAAAAGTGACTTTACCATGGTAACTACTAGGCACAATAAAAACAAGGTCACCCTCCTATTGATTTATGACTAAGTGGGAATATCTCTCCAAAAATCCACCAACGAGGAAGGGTCCCGAAACGGAACCAAAATGTCATCACCAATCCGGACTATGATAATTCTTCACCGAACTCCTCGTGCTATGAGTATTAACTAATGCACATATTTTAGTTTGGTGGATGAAATCTGAAAATACAACAACAAACATAACACAAGAATACCATAGACTATGATAAGAAGGAATGATGATAAATATGAAATATCGAATAAATTATAATATTAACATGAAATTGTTATAATCTCACCCATGAGGTACTTCAAGTTTTACCGACTTCACTTGCCTTCCACTAATACTATGGGAGAAACTTCACAATTACGCCTCTCAATGGCTTCTTTAACACACTTTCAAAATGATGGCTTCCTTTACACACTTACTCATACAATATTTCTCACTACTTCTTTCTATACTAAATGAGGGGGTGGCCTCTTTATTTATAGGAATTCAGCTTATCTACCTTATCGCTAAGATAGGATAGGAAATTTCTTCTGCCAATCATATTCCATGCGTAAACTCTTTCATTTACATGTAGGCTTACTTCTAAGATAAGATAAACCTTATCATCTTACATGGGTTCCACCTTTTAGACTTTTCTACAAATAAAATACACAAAATATTTATGACATCACTCTTTGTCCTTATTAAAAATATAATATTTCTAATTCCTAATCATGTAGACCTTACTTCTCTACTTACCTAAACTTTGACATTTTAACATTAATGGACCACTTACGACAAATATTTACTTTTTACAACATTCCTATTGTACTTTGACTATTACTCGTACTCTACTTTATTGGTGGCACCGTGATCGACGATGCCATTATCTTCTATTGACGCCACTACTAATTATACTTAACAACATCTTATTCTTAATACATACATTAATAAAATAGAAATTATGGAGGAAAATTTCAATGTCGACAACCCCAGCCCTACCCAAGCCCTTGAGTCTCACCTTATCACCTTATTACCTAGTCTGAGCCCTTCGTTTCATTTGGGCACATTTTTTCTATACTGTCGCCTTACCTACGGCCTTACCCACGGCCTTACCTAAACCACCCACTCTATCTTGCCCATTTGACACTCAAATTCACTTACTCTTTATTCATTGCGATGATGCTACTCGTGTTGTTTATGCCTACTAACCTTGTCGTGCCTAATTTTGTGCCGTTTATCCCGATAAAACCTATTAGTGCTTTTGGAACCCAAACTAATGCCCATTCCCGCACCTCACCTAGTTGTGTTTCCAGACCGTATCCTATACCTTGGATACCTGGACCACATCAACCTTGTTTGACAATCAACCGACATTTTCCACTACAGATATTGTGAGCTCTTCATCCTAGTGCCTTATCACACCACATCCACCACATTATCAAACCTATCACTGGTTTTACATACTCCTCAATCAGTCCCTGGTTTTAGGGGGATCACTTCTACCTATACCTGGGACAGCCTAACCTTCACCCATACTTGGGCAACTACTTTTGTTTTTGTCAGCATCGCTTATCAATATAAGCTATGCGACAAAAAGGGGCAAGTATAGACACCAAAATAATGTCACAACTCCCCTTAACCCCTTCAATTAATTAAATTCCACACTACATCTAACCATGATCCTTTGCACCCACAATTAATTAATTTAATTACCCTAATTAAACTAATTATCTACATCACCCCTCCACCTCACCTAAGCCACTTCACCTCTCCACCTCACCTCGACCTATTCCAAGGACATTTAACACTTAAGACTATGTCCCTAATTATCCTAACCAATCGGGACTTAGTCTAACCCTAATATTAATATCGGATTACTTCTCCAACAATACTCCCACTTATCTAAGCGCAATTATTCACTTAAGAACTGGAATGGAAATCAAGATCACGCCAAAATTAGCAAAGATCATGTTATTTTTGGCACCTAAGACCAATTCTCCTTAACCGATGTCGGTTATCCCTCGGCCGCGCGGTTCGCTAACCACCGTCGGTAACCTTAAATAAGAGTTTCTAACTCTTTGCACGGGTTCTTCAATTCATTCATTCACTCAAGATTTGACATTCTAACTCTCGAGCATTCAAGCTACCAGATAACGAACTAGAGTACATTAGAGCACATCAAGTCTTCACCAACATCCAATCTCTTCCTCCACAACCTTGGATCACCCACAACAGAGCACACAAGCTTTGTTTCGCAAAGACTGACACAACCTCATTTTCATCTCTCAATGCTCATTGACCACCACCCCACCACCTTCGATTTACAGTGCTTAGATAAGTAACTCACTCTTATTTGTTAGTTCTAGTTTTTGATCTTAAGTCTTTTATTCATTTCTATTATTTGACTCTCCTCTGTCCCAAATACCACCCTTCACCCATCTATCATCTATTATACCAACTTGAACCATTTTTCCCATCCTAGTGCCTTTATCACCCTTGCTTTGAGTTTTCGTATAAATCATACCACCCTTCCCGAACCCCCTCATCTCTCTAGCACAACCACAGAGAGATCCAAAACACCTATTTTTAATATTTTGATAATATTGCCCCTCTACGACACCGATCACTTAGCCGACATCGCTCATTTTCCAAGATCGACACGGGTCACCTAAATGATACTAGTCTTTGTGGATCGGTAATTTTTCCTAGAACAACGAGCTTATAAATTTCACCAAACAACCTAGAACGTAACCAAACTTCACCCAGACCTTGCCTAACACCTCAGTGACCTTTCTCAACCAGAACCATACCTTGCCTAATGCTAGATTAGTTTGTACTTCAATACTTTGCTTAATCTAGTATATTGATAACATTTTGAGACACCTAAATCAAAGTGTTAGCAATAGGACCTCTATTTATCACATTTATTTTCATTAATTTGATAAAAATAATGGATTAACATCCATCTAAGAAGTATCACACTTCCTAGAACTAGCAATCACTAGGAAGTTCACTGCCAATTACTATTTAATACTCTTTTGTGGTCTTGACGTGTTCTTATACAACTCATTCTCCTAGCCAAAGGGAAGCTCTCACATTCAGTCTGATCAAATTCCACAATGTGCGCAACATCTTCTTCCATCTACATAATCACGGTATTCCTCCTACACACATTACCTTTATCTATTTTATCGCATGATTTGAGGTGAAACACCGAAAATTGGTAGTTAGGATGAGGAGCATAAAACCCAGGGGCACCCTACCTCTACAAAAACAAACAAACAAACAAAGAAGGAAGATACAATAAGTAAGGAAATAAAGCAATAAGGAAGAAAGGTAAAAACAAGCAAAAGAAAATAACAAAACATAGCATAGAAACAAAAAGATGAATCCAAAAAATAAGGAAAAGGTCAGGAACAATCTACGTAATGAAGAAAACAATTTGTATAACAAAGAAAAAGCCACGAGGGAAGACATACCTATGCAATGAAAGAAAAATTTGTCAAAGGAAGACATACATGCGTAATGAAATAAAAAGTCATAGAGGGAAGAAATACCCGCATAATGAAGGAAAATCCATGGAGGGAAGACATACCCATGAAAGAAAAGCCACATAGGGAAGGAATATCTCAGTATGATAAAAGAAAAGTTATGGAGGGAAGGAATACCTCGTTGAATAAAGGAAAAGTCGTGAAAAGATAAAAATATATGTAAAACAAAGAAACACATCGTGAAGGAATAAAGGAACTGCGGAACAAAGTAGTAACCATAGAACAAAGCAGTCACTTGTGGAACATAGTAAACACCGCATAATGAAAGGATAATCCTGTAGTACAAAAGGAAAACAAGGAAAAGCCACAAGAAACTAAAGAAAACTACGAAAAAGGAAGAAAACCCATGAATCAAAAGAATACAAACAAATCTTGCACAATAAAGAATACACTTCCGTCTTACATACAATAAATGTGGTAAGTGATAACATAAAGGTATAAAAGCATAAGCTAAGGAAGAAACAATTCACAAAAGTAAAATACCTAAGGGCAAAGAAGTAAAGTGTGACATCAAGAAGACCAAGGAAGATAGGGCATACAAAGCCAAACAAAATACAGAGAAAATGGTGACTCCCACTATTGTTGAGAATAAAGACCTGAAGCCAAAGTTCCGGAATAAATCTATTAAATCTACCAAGCATGATAGAATGGGAGCATTTTCACACATTCCTTTTAAATTCATGCATGTACGCAATACTTAGAAATATATACACTTGACAATTACAAAGTATGATCACACTCGATTGGATATTGATAGGAAATTGCTACTTCAACATAATCCAACTATAGGAAAAATGGAGTATAAAAAGAATGCAAAAGTTATAACTGAACTGAAATAAGATGCATGGTTCAAAATTCTATATTTTTTAGGGAAGACAATGCAATTAGGGTTCTTCTTAGTCACCTACATAATCAAAAGCCTTACCTCGACCAGCATCACCAAATCAATGCAACAATTTAAGAAAGTGTTACAGGGTTCTAGCAACAAGGCCCTCGAAATCAACAAATAAAAAGACATCGATAAAAACCAGAGCGCGATTGATGGATGTAATGCTATAAAAAGAGGATCGCGGATCGACGACATCAAGAATCATTCTTTAAGGTGTGTGCTAAGGCCATATGCTTGAAAACTTATAACACTAATAGAGAAGATGGTGTCTATGGGCTTAGTGCCCAAATTTCCCTAGACATTGTGACCTCCCATTCTATGTACAATTTATGCGAGGTGTTATCCACATAATTCCATGAGAACACTAGGAAAATTAAGGAGGGGAAATACACATTCTCTTATGGGTCCATTCTTCTATGCTTAGCCATGTACTTTACAAATACCCTCCCAACTAGAGTAGAGCCAATACAATGGAGACAAGATACACCAATTGCAGAATAGATTTTAGACCACATGAATATTATGAATCAAGTACAACAAATTACATCCCTTATAGGTTGGATGGATAATATAAGGAAAATAGTGGCAAACAAATCTTGAATCACAAAGAAAACAGTAGCACAATTTGAAAATGAAATGGCCTTCATCACAAACATTGACCATATTTTCATAAGGCCCTTCATTCTATGGGTTACACATGTAGCTTTACTACCCTATGAGGCATCAGATGTGTTGGTAGCAACTACAATACAAGCAATAAGGAACCTTCTAATTGACCCTAGTAAACCATTCCCTCTAAACATCGATGTTTTGATTGAAGAAACAAGGAGGAATTCAGAAAAAAAATCCAGAGGAACATGGCCAAGGAGAAACTAACAAGATAGTGTCAAAAACTTATAAAAGAAAACCCATGAAAGAAAAATCTTCTCCTGAACTAGCAACCAAATTCCAAAAGACGATGGCTACAAAGAAAATGTTGAAGGCATCAGAAATAAGTGAAGAGGAAGGATACTTAGAGGTAGAACCCATGGACATCTCAAATTCAGGGGAAGAAGAAACTCCATCTTCCCTGCTCTTTCCTCCAACCACAACACAAGAAGAACTCAATTCCCAAGTTACAAAGGAGGTTGAATCTTGGGAAGATTCACAGTTATCCCACATTGCATATAGATTCTACAGAACATGCTTAACCCTTGGCGGGATCTCACAAGTGGCCCAACAATATGAAGTGGGCACAACCAGAGAACAGGTTTCTATAGTAGAGGCTATAATTCATTACATGAAGATATTTGCATTAGTAATAAAAGATATAATCCATCTCCTTCCTAAGGAATTTCTCAAAGAAATATAGGTCGAGGTAGACATGGAGGAAGAAACAATTTTAGAATCTTTTGGGAAGGAACTCAAGTAGCTAAAGCAAAAGAAGAAGAAAACAATTAAATATAAAACCCTCATTGAGGAAATGGAAGAGTTGATACAGATAACTTAAAAAGAGAAAAAGAAAAAGAGGAAAGGCGAAAAAAAAAAAAAAAAGACTATAAAAAGAGACAAGAAGAAAAGAAGCAAAGAAGAAAAGGGAGAAGGGTGAGAAACAAAAGGTAGAACAAGAAAACAAAAAGAAAGAAGAATACATAAGGAGGAAGGAAGAAGAAAATAATAAGCATGGAGAGGAAACTAAGAAGGCGAAGAAAGAAGATAAGAAAAAGAAAGAATAGGATGAAGAAGCAAAGAAGAAGGAATAAGAGAAGAAAAAGAGAAAAAAAGAGAGGAGGAAAAAAAGAAAAGAAGAAGAGAGACGAAGAAAGAAAAATACTAAAAGAAGAAAGAAGAAGAGATAGAATAGGAGAAAAAGAAGGAAGAAGAGAAGAAGAAGGAAGATAATATAAGATAAGATAAATATATTAAATGCCTAAGAAAAGAACACGAAAAAGAAAGAAGAAGAAAGGAAAGAAGAAGAGAAGAAGAAGAAGAAGAAGAAGAAGAAGAAGAAGAGAGGAAGAATGAAGAGGATAAGAAGAAGGAAGTAGAGGACATGAAGAAGGCATGGGAGGAGGAAGAAGATAAAAAGACAAGAAGTAGAAAAAACGAAAGAATCAAGGAAACAAGAAATAAAGTACAAACACAGGAAAAAGCTCAAATTACAGCCACAAGAACAAGTGAAGCACCCCACAAGATAGTGTCACTCACTCCCTAAAAGATTCATTGGCTAAAATCAAACAAGAACTACAAAAAAGGAGACAACAACATACTATCCAGTTGCAACATGTGGTTGTAGAGTAGACTCAAGAAGGGTACACTATACATTTATGTAACCTCTCATCCTTATAAAAATATACATGTAGCCAATTTCTAGATCAAAGTGTCAAACAAGATTGGATGCAACAGTATATTGATATGGAAGAAGCAATTAATAGAATATTGACATCTATCAAAATAGCCAAACCACAAGTCAAGATTGATTCCATCCTGGAAATAGAGACATGAACTAAACAAGTGGTGAAGGAAATCCTAGCTGATAGTACCACACTTTAGGAAAGTGAGAAGAAAAAGATCAAAACAGAGGCAGTACAAGAATACAAGGAGAAAATCATACAACCTCAATCACTAGAAAATAAAAGAAGGCGGAAGGATATGCAAACATCCCTCACCAAGCTTGAGGCAGAAGTTACCAATGTTGTGGCATACTACGCCTACGTCATGGGTTTTCCAAGCTTAAATCAGTAGGAAAAGGTAGATTTGGATAAATTAGAGCAACTCAATAAGGACTCGTGAGAGTATGATATCACTATGAATACCGATACATCTCAATGAAGAAAACTTTTTGAGATTGGAGAGAAATATCATGACAAATAACAACGGTGGGTAGAGAATATTGCATATATGCAAAAATACAATACCATAATAGACAAAGCCCTAGTACAAATGCAACAAGAATTGACGGCTACCAATTTTTTTTTGGACCAAATCCAAATTAATCGGGTGCGTACAGACATTCTTATACTTGCTCAAGAAAATACTTGGGCTACAAGAAATCAAAGAGCACTTAGAGAAGTGGTATCAGTTTGAAAATAACATCATTAAGAAATACGCAAAGTATATCCCACAAGCTACTACTAAAGTGAAAATAGACGAAATTTATTTGGGGACCCATCGTTTCCAATAAATCCATTTGGGCGCATCAAACATGGGGACACTTCCTCACCCAGACGTCTAAGTTTCCGGTAAGTTTATGCTTTGGTTTTCTGAAAATCACATTGTCGAAGATAGAAGATTTTGAGTAGATAGAGATACTACAAAATATTTTGCAACGAAGACATGGTTCTTCATCTTTGGTTGTCTCGAGGAAGAGACAACACTTGAAGTCTGGAAATGATGTTGGCGGGTTCTTCATCAATTTTGAAGATAATCTGTAGAGTAAAGGAAAACCTGTGAGACACAGGAGAATATGTGGATAGAAGAGGAAGCCGCCAAAGACTAAATAAATCCACATAATACTTTAAAAGTCGTCAAAAACAATGTAAAGCCATAAAAACCTATCCAGAGTCGCGATACGAAGAAGTCTAGGAACAAAAGGTGGCATAAGCCAACAAAGTCACAACCAAAAGAAGTGTCTTTTGGCTAATTTTATAAGAAAATATATTTATTGTACTTAATTAAAAGAATATGTAGAAATGTGTGTGGAAGAATAATATGATGTATGGAATGTATAAGAATTTAGAGAGTATGTAATAGAAGAAAAGAGAAATTAAAATATATGAGGAATGTATGAAAAGTGTGTAAGAGACTAATGTAACTTACTTTGGAGATATGAATAAATATTGATGGTTGATGCAAAGTGTATAATTTGTTATGTGATATATCATTATTTTTGTTCATCATTTTGAATTTACATTACTTTGTTTATATTTCCCTTGCACATCCTTAACAAAAGGGTGAACTTCTTAACCCTCATGTCTGCATTGAGGCTTAAGGTCAACATGAAGGAGTTAAAGAATTTAATTAATATTAATTTAAGAGACATATCTTTTGATAGTCACCCCTCTTGGGAAGAGGTACATTAAGGATATAAAAGATAGATGAAAAGTTTGAGAAAGACAAGCAAAAAATGAAATAGATTCATCATTTGAGAGAAGTGAAAGAGATAAAAGGTGAAGTAAAATGAAAATATCATTTGAATAAAGAGTATGAAGGAAGAGAAAAAATATAAAGACATTTGATTTAATTAAATTGACCAGTGTCCATGTTGGAAGTATACTCGATTTGTGTGTATAAAGAGAAGTAAAATTTCCATCATCCGGTTGAAGAAATAACTATATAAGGTGGAAGTTTATATTGTTGAGATCGATGCCTCACAAAATTAGGGATTAATGTCTCTAATGGGTTGGTGTTCACGATTTGGCTGAGTTCATGTTTGACATTGGGGATTGGTATCTCCAGTAGGTTGGTGCCTACGATTATTTGTAAAACATTTAATTTTGGGTTGGATTTGGATAGTAGATCCAAGCACTCTTATTTTGTGGTTTTTCTTGGGAGAGGGTTTTTCACGTAAATCTAGTGTTGCTTTATGTTATGTTATTTGAATGCTTTTAAAAGCTTTGATTTTGGATATAAGTTTTAATATGTAAAAATTTATCTTATACTGAATCACCCCCCTCTAAGTATAAGTATGTGCTTAACAATTGGTATTAGAGTAGGTTCCTTCGGATGTAGTCTAACTTCTAGAAGGTAGATCTCGGAAGCACATGTGGCCAGTCATCATGTTCAATAAGGCTTCTCCACAAACAAGGCTTCATTGTTCGATGGGACAAACTCTGCATTCTTGAGCATAAGGATGTGAACATATCTAATGCCCCCTTGGTTTTGATATCTAACAAGCAATATTTACTGGATATATAATGCCACAAATTCCACCAACATATATAGATGGAAAAAAGGCTAGTGAAAATAATGCAAAAGCCATGAATGCAATTTTGTGTGGTTTGTTAGAATCAGAATTTGTCAAAGTAATGCATTGCAATTCAGCAAAGGACATCTGGGAAAAACTTCAAACCATCTATGAAGGTGACAACAAAGTAAAAAGGAAAAACTCCACACTCACAGGAGACAATTCAAGAGCTTAAAAATGAAATATGAAGAAAATGTTGTGGCATATCTTCTTTGTGTGGACGAAATTGTTAACACCATTAAAGGGCTTGGTGAAAAATTCAAAGAATCTGAAATAGTTTAAAAGGTACTTAGGTCTATATCAGTAAGATTTGATGCAATAGTTTTTGTTATTGAAGAGATGAAAAACATAGACCAGTTAAAAATGGATGAGATACATGGAATTCTCACACCCTATGAGATTGTTGGCAATGAAATTTGTCAAGTGGAAAAATTTGTGAATTCTTTGCCAATGCTTTGGAAATCTAAGTCCCTCTGCTTAACCTGCAAAATTACTGTATATGCATGCACGTGAAAAGGTTGATTTCTGTGGTGGCCTTTTGATGAGGATCCAACAGGGGCACTCCACCGACCACTCGGAAAATGCTTGTAGTTATCTATAAGGGGGTAATTTGCTATGAAGGTGGGAAAGGGAGTGAGAAATGTGGTAGGAGAACTAATGTTACAGGTAGAAAATCATATTCATGCACGCACTAGTTAGAAATTTCAACACATGCATTCATGAGAAGAAACAACTTTGTAAATGGCAACAAGACGAGATAAGATTGCGAACTCAAAATTTCTAAAACTCCTAATCAAAGAGGGTAAAAATCCTTCTTCTTGTATTGATGCTTAAACATAAGTTGTACATAATGAGGGAATGGAAGAAATCGAGAATGGAGAAAATTAAAAGAAAATGACTATCTCCTTTTCTTTCTCTAAGTACAATGCACTCGTGAGTTTACAAGATCAATTTCCAACCCTTTATAATGGCGTGAAGAAGCCATTAAATATCTTGCAAGAAATGGTTACAACTTCTTCTTTGTTAGCAAGAAACAATTTTTAATCTTTCCAATCATTCGTGTCCATTTAGAATTCTTGATTCATGAAGAAACGCCAATGGTAGAAAAAAAGAATTTTCATAATGTAGCCATTACACTCGTTTTGTAACTTTGAATTTGAAACCTTCATCTTGCCTTTGAATCTTTAAACTAGATCCGTCCACATTGGAGAAATTTATTGTAGCGGGCATGGAGGATTCCTTTTGCATTTTGTGACTTTATAGAGATTTGGCATTTTGGAACATTTTGGCCCGCTCACCCGCTTTTGATATGGTCTTAACACGTGGCCTCACTTGAGTGGAGACAGAGTCACAGAAACTTTTATAATTTTACCTTTTTTCAATGCGGGCTCAAAAACACAAATTGCTCCGTTGGCCCGCCCACCTGCTTTGACCTTCGATGTGGGCTTAATATTTGACTTTCTCCCTTATAGCATGGTTGGGGTTGTGGGTCACTTTATGCCTTTTGGCCCTTTTTTGCAAAGAGGCTCAAAAACACAAATTGCTTCACGACCCACTTCCCCACTTTGACTTTCGAACAGTGGGCTCAAGATTTGACTTTTTCCTTTAAGCTCCGATCGGGTTGCATGGGTCACTTTATGTCTTTTAGCCCTTTTTTACAAAGAGGCTCAAAAACACAAATTGCTTCGCCGACCCGCTTCCCTCGCTTTGACTTTCCAACAACGAGCTCAAGATTTGACTTTTCCTTTAAGCTTGATTGAGGATGCAGTCACTTTATGACTTTTAGCCCTTTTGGAAACAAGGCTCAAATTCTCAAATCTCCCCGACGATCTGCCTCCCCTCTTTGACTCTTTTGAAGGACGGGCTCAACATTTGAATTTTTCCCTTTAAGCTTGATCGGGTTTGCAGGTCACTTAATGACTTTTAACCCTTTTTACATAAAGGCTAAAAACACAAATTGTTTGCAACCGCCTCCAATTAGATATGTCCACATACCCATGGTCAATGGAGCCAAAATTTCATGGGGAAGAAAACGCCCGTCATTCACGACTATGGGAAAAATGCAGAGAAGAAGAAAACTCCACCATCTTGCACCCGATTTTAAAAACAATTCGCAAAACCAAGGAATTGAAAACAATACAAGGTTCGACGATCCATGGCCATAGAAAGATTGAAAATTTCATTTAAATGAAGACAATAATAAATTTTTCATGCGTCTAGATAGGAAAATGGAAAATTTATCAAAACGCGCAGATTGGGGAGTTTAAACGACTTCAAAGCATGAATTTCTCTATCTTTTCGAATTCTGACTTTACTTGAACACTTCTGGAGGGTGTGAGCTCAAAATTTTTGAATTTGAATTAAAAAAATGAGGGGGATTTTGAGGGCAACAACAACTGGCTCTAGCTTGGGGACATAACATGGACTGAGCATAGTGAAGACATGACATGGGAATCCAAAATCTCAATCTCTGGGTTCTGTAATTTGTTGACCATTGCCTTATCCATTGGGCCTTATAGAGTCATATATAACTTCGAGAAAGAAAGATCAAAAGAAGGAAACACACAAGCACACAATGGGAAGGAAACACACGACACACAATAGAAGGGGAAACAAAACCACACAACAGAAAGGGAAACACACCTATGGTACAAGGCGGGGGAATAACCCACTTTCACTAATGATACAATTTCAAGTATTTCCCACTCCGAGGCAATTCCAGCGGTGTTCCATCCAAATATGAGAGAAGAAAAGTGTTCTCGCCGCAAGCTTCACGAATCTAGAATGGGCTGAGCCATAATGAATCGAACTTTCCATGGCTGCCTTTTGGTTCTCTTCTCTTGTCCCATAGCAGGATGAAGTCTCCAACTTTGAATTCTCTTGCCTTGGCCTTCTTATCAAAAATCTTCTTTACTTTTAATTGGTGCTCCTTAATGTGATCCACCACTTGGAGTCTATTTTCTTCCAAATTCTCAAGAAAGAGGATCCTCTTATCAATGGAATCCTTGTACTAACCATCTTCTATTGCCTATAGCAGCTTGAGAGCTGGCATCTCGATCATGAGAGGAATTTTTGCTTCGACTCCATACAACAGTTGGAATGGTGACATACCTATTGCCTTCTTGGGAGTGATCATGTTCACCCATAATGCATCGTAAAACCTTTTGTGCCAATTCCTTTGATTCTCGTTTACAAGCTTGGACAATGGTCACAATGTTCTTGTTGCTTGATTTAGCCTATCCATTTCCTTTTGGATAGTAGTCAGAGGAATGAGCTAGGAGATTTCATAGCTATAGCAAAACTCAGTCAGCTCTCTTGAAGAGAAATAGGTAGCATTATTTTCTACAATCTTCTGTGGCACTTTGAAATGGACTATGATATTCTCCTTGATGAAGTTGCATATTGTTTCAATGTTGGCTTGTTTGGACGAATGGCTTCCACCCATTTGGTGAAGTAGTCTGTTGTTGTGAGTACATAGGTGTCCCCCGTGCTTGAGTGAGGGTTCAAAAAACCAATGAAGTCTAGCCCCCACTATTGAAATGGTTCTTCAATAACCATAGGCTTGAGTGGTAATGTAGCGAGTTGTGGTCTTCCAACAAACTGTTGGCATGCTTTGCATTTAGAAACCCAATCTCGAGTGTCTGTAAAGATGGTGGGCCAATAATACCTTCCTCGGAGGATCTTGTGTGTAGTGACCATTTTTGAAAAATGCCCACCACATTCTTGGTCATGGTATGCTTTAAGAAACTTTTCTTGTTGCTCTTTATCTACACACATGAGGAAACAACCATCCAAGCCTCTTTTGTAAAGCGCATGATTCCAGATTACAAATTTAGTTGCCTTCATTTGAGTGTTATGTTTTGTTTGTAATCAAGATGGGGAGGGAATTCTCCATAAGTCGGGTAATAAGGCAATATCAGCATACCACTCATCAATAGTGGTGATGAAGAGAACCCGTGGGTTGTCTTTTGAACAAGTTGAGCAAGCATAGTTTTCTTCACCATGTTGAACTTTGAGTGTTTCATCTTCAGCAATCAACTTGCACAAGCCATTTCCCCTTAACAGATTGGAGGTTTGAATCTCCAAGTCATATTCTTGAGTCTTTGCAATCTAATTTTCTCTTTTAGCTTTGGGATCCTACTGTGTCAAGATGGACTTGATTGCACTGTCTGTCAGACCATCACCACCGTATGGGTATTGAGGGTGTAAAACCTAAAGTTTTTAATAGCCTTGACCATTTCATAGGCATACTTCTCCAATTGGTTGTATTTTAGCTCATGCTTTTTCAAAGGACAAATCATGAAAGCAATAGGTGCTTCCACGCCTTCAACATTTTTTTGAACGATAATGGCGAGAGTGTATGTTCTGATATATAACAATACATGATGAATTCTTTGCTAAAATTTGGAGATACAAGAGTTGGAGCCTTGGCAATGGATTTCTTGATCTCTTCGAATGTGGCCTTCCCTTCATTGTTCCACTTGAAGTTTTCTTGTGGTTTCATCATGGAAGTGATGTGCTTCGTCAACTCAACAAAGAAACTCGAGCACAAAACGACGAAGAAATTTCACCTTTCCAAAGAATGAATGCAATCCTTTCTTGTTTGTGGGCGGGACTAATGCTTGAATGGATCTAACCCTCTTAGGATAAATGTGTGCTCCATGTTTTTTCACAATGTACCCCAATAATTTTCCTTATGTGACTCCAAAAATGCACCTTTTTGGATTTAGTGATATGCCATGTTTCCTACACCTTGCAAGTACCTATTCTAAGTGATATATATGATCTCCCCTCTTCTTTGAAAATATTGTGAGATCATCAAGATATATGACAATGCAATGCTTCAGATCTTTGAAGGCCAAATCCATCACCCTTTGGAATGTAGCTCCTGCATTGATTAGGTCAAAAGGCATTTTGTTGTAGGAAAAAGTGCCCCAAGGTGTTGTAAAGGTTGTCTTGGTGTGGTCCTCCTCTGCCACTTTGATTTGATTATATCCTGAGAATCCATCAAGTAATGAAAGCATTTCAAATCCAGTGACTACTTGCAAGATATGGTCCATGATAGGAAGAGGATAATTGTCCTTTAGTGATGCCTGGTTCAGGTTGCGAAAATCTACACATATCCTTATTTCACCATTCTTCTTCCACATTGGCACAATGTTAGCCACCCACGTTGAATGGTGGATGGGAAAGATGATCCTTGCATTAAGCATCTTCATTACCTCCTCCTTGATGGTATCAGCAATCTTTGGGTTGTACGGCCTTTGTTTCTTCCTGAAGGGCTTAACACCCTACTTCAAAGGAATTGAGTGATGCATTTCCTTTGGTTGGAAGGATTTGAGTTCATCATAAGAGTAGGCTAAGACATCTGAGTATTTCTTGAGTAATGTAACAAACCTTCTTTTCTTTAGGCAAGCAAAAATTTTCAATATTGACTATCCTTGGCTCCTCCGAGGTACCAATGTTTTCTTTATCAAAATCAGCTAGGCATCGAGAAGATTGATTTTCTTTCTCTTGAATGAATCTGTCATGTTTGTCAAAGAGGTCTTTTAAAGAGACTAGGCCTTTGGGAATTTTGTTCCCTTTCAATTTGATTACTCCTCATCATCAATTCCTCCAATTCCTTCTTTCTCCTCTTTGGGGACCGCTTCTCGATGTGGATTTTCACCTCCTTCGCTCTAAAAAGGCTAGAAATTAGTTATCATCATTGAAGACTTTCCAATGATTTGCATTGTCTGGTACACTAGGCCTGAATACCATTTCAATGGTCACTTTGTCTTTACCAAAAGAAGGATTATGTGTCACTAGGGAAGCCGACACTGCAAGAGAATCAGCCTTTTTGTTCTGTTCCTTGGAATAGCTTCATGGAAAATGCATCAAAAGATTCAATGCAGTCCCACACTCAATTTATGTAATGTTGGAGTCTTGGATTCTTCACCTGATATTGTTGATGGGCATGCTTTACTACAACCTCTGCATCACCTTGGCATCTCAGTTTCTTAATTCCCATGTCCTCTATTGCACTCATGCCTAGGAGTAGTGCTTCATACTCTACGAGTGTTATTTGTATTATCAAATTGTAGGTCAGTAGGAAAATGGGTACAACTCATTGGAAGGAGAGTACAATACTACACCAGCTCCCGAGCCCACTCTAGAATGACTACCGTCAAATTCCATTTTCCAAATTTGATCTTCCTCTTCCTCCATGAGAAGTGACAAGTTCTCCTCTTTTTATGATGTGAGGAAGTAGTTTCCTACCCCACAATCTTGAAAGAGAATGTTTGCTTTTAGATCATCGGACTTTCGTACTGTGAACTTCATCTTTCTTACTGGTAGTAACTTATTCATCTCGCCTTTTACTGAGATAGTTGCAAATGACCAATCCATTTTTATCTCTCCACCCAGGTCTCTGCAGAAACTCCTACTCAACAACATACCAAAGGATGTTGGGATGTCTGCTACTAGTATGGTTAGGAGCACCTTCTTGTCTAGAAAATCAGCTAGTGCTACCTATGCATCTTTGATTCTTCCTACCAATGGCACTTGTTTGGATTCCATTGAGTAGCAGGTGCCATTTACAGGTCAAGGTGAGGCCTAGAGCATTTGTAACTTTGATTGGCATCACATTGTCTGAGGCTCCAAAATCTATGATACAATTATTTAGCTGGAAGCCTTTAATGAGGAGTGACAGGTAGAAAGGTTCAACCCTATTGGTTTTGGAGGCACTGAGGGCTAGCATGTTTTAGGAAGGTGGTGTGGATGGTGTGGGCAGTAAGCCTTTAGAATTAGGACTCGAGGATACAGGGTTACCACCACGAACTGTATTAATGAACCTGTCAAACTGGGCAAGGTGTGTTTGTAGGTATTCTATTTTTGAGAGCTGGACTTTGGTTTTTCTTGCATGTTCCACAAAGTCAAATGGGGTTATGGTGAGTGAGGAAGAGGTTTTGGAAATGGAGGAAGATTTAAATGGTAGAGGCTTTGCTACTTTGGGTGTTGAATTCTCCTTTTGGGTGTAGCAATTGGCTTGGAAGGGGGTGAGGTGTAGCTTTTGAATAAACCTTAGATGTTTTTGCAGAACAAAATTTAAAGGAGAATTGTTCTTAGCAACTTTTGAGTGGGAGAAGAATTAGATGACTTACAACCAAAGCATGATCCCTGACAACCAGTGAGTTTGGTTTTTCTTTGGCCGACTCCAAAGAAGGTGGTAATGGTGATCCTCTACCGATGATTTTATTTTGTGTGATCTCTGGAGGAGAATCTTCTTTATTCTTCTTATCCTTTACCGCAATCATCGAGGATGATGCAATTTTCATGGATTATGCACAAGTGAAAACAACGCATGAGAAACTTGGAGCTTCTTCTTCATCCTCATTCTCATCATCAACCTACTCAATAAGGCCATTGTGTATATCAACTTCCTCGACCTCAAGATAGTTTTCATAGTCTTCCATAGTTTCTTCTTCAATTTCATCAATTTCTACTTCCTCCTCGGCTCTGGTGTCACAGATGGCATTTTGACTAGTGGTGCTTCAAGAGCAAGCCAATGAGGAGGTGGAGTAATCCTTGGCTTGTCTGGAGGGTTTGGTTTCCTTGAAGCATTCTGCATTGTGATTTGAGATAGCTACTTCTTCAAGGCAACCAAGTCATTTGCAATTTTTCGAACATTGGATGTGTGGTAACAGAGTTTGAATTTTGACCCTTTTTCTTTCCATTTGGGCCTTTCACTTTACTAGAAAATATTAGATCATCATCAATTTCTATTGCATGGTCTTGAGCTTCCCTTAATGTTCTTGGTTGGGTTATTCTAAGGAAGAAACCTACTTCTGATGGCAAGGCACTGATAAAGAATCTCTTCAAATTATTTTCAGGAGGCACCACATCTTCAGGGATTCTTCTTATCACTCTGTTATATCTTGTTATGAAGTCTCTCATTGACTTAGAGGTTTCTTTTTTCATTTGTACCAATTAGACCAAGAGATCCTGACAATATTCCGTGGTCTTGAACCTGTGTTCGAATGCACTTCTTATATCTTCCCAACAGTGACAGACCTCGGGGTAGCATGTAGAACCATTCGACAACTTTCTCTTAAAGTGACTCCACAAAGAGTCAGACTGACACATATTCATCCTCAACACCCAACACACAGCAAGCAGTGATAAATGTTGCTACATGCTCTTCGAGGAGTTGAGAACCATCCCCTCTGAATTTTGGGAAGTTTTTTCTCGAGCCTCTTGGTAGCTCATGGAGTGGTTGAGCAAGAGCCAGTGGACCAATGTTTCCTCCCCATGGTACATTAGGCCTACGGGCCTCACGATCATGTTCACGTTCACGATCACGATCCCCCATTCTATTTATGTTTCTATCTTCCAACCTTGCTAAGGTTGCGGCTTCTGTAGCTGCTCTTTCATCTGCCTCGGCTTGAAGTCTCTCAATTTCTTTGAGTTGAGCTCTTATTTCTTTGTTGGCTCTCACCTCTCTTTCTCTAGCTTCTTCTTCGGTCTCCATGTTAGTGAATTCTACAAGGTTCTCATTGATGTATGGAAATTCACCATCCAAAGGATTGGCAACACTCAGGTTCCCAACGTGACTGGTTGCTTGAAAAGGAGGCCTTTGGATTCCGAGTAGCTCTTGTCTCCTTTGAAGTTCCTCAAAAATGGGATCAGTTTGTCCTCCTTATCTTTGTTGTTGGGTGTATCTTCTATCCGCCATCTTGAAAATCTATGCTCTTCTTTACGGTGTTGGAATTTGTCTTTACCTCTCCAATTTGGCAGTGCGTTCTTCTTCAAGGTTCAAAATTCTCATGGCAATGAAGTAGTGATTGACACTTTGTCTATTATGCCAGATAACTTCCCTCAAATTTGAAGCAATGTCTTCTTGGATGTGGAAGAGCAATTCAGGTCTTTCAATAGGAGGGTTTCCTAGAATAGCCATGATTTGAATCCATGTGGCTCATATAGCCATTCAAATTCCATAAATTTTTCTCTTTTTCAATTTTTGAATTTTCTGACCTTGCGGTCGCATTCAGGTGTAGATGCTGCTAAATTTTCCCCATGGTGGGTGCTAAAAATTGTTGGCGAGGAAATTTTTCGGTGGACAAATTTGTGAATTCCTTGCCAACACTCTGGGAATCTAAGTCCCTCTACTTAACCAGTGCAGCTGTCGGATATGAATGTACGTGAAAAGGTGGATTATTGTGGTGGCCTTTCGGCCGAGGATCTAACAGGGGCACTCCACTGACCCTGCAACAAATGCTTGTAGTTATCTGTAAGGGGGAATTTTCTATGAAGGTGGGAAAGGGAGTGAGAAAAGAGGTAGGAGAACTAATGTTATAGGTAGAAAATCAGATTCCTGCATGCACTAGTTAGAAATTTCAACACATGCATTCATGAGAAGAAACAACTCTGCAAATGGCAACAAGACAAGATAAGATTGTGAACTCAAAGTTTCTAAAATATCCTCATCAAAGAGGCTACAAAATCCTTCTTCTTGTATTGATGCTTAAATAGAAGTTGTACATAATGAGGGAATGGAAGAAATTTGAGAATGGAGGAAATTAGAAGAAAATGGCTATCTCCTTTGCTTTCTCTAAGTACAATGCACTCGTGAGTTTACAAGATCAATTGCCAACCCTTTACAATGGTGTGAAGAAGCCATTAAATATCTTGCAAGAAATGGTTATAACTTCTTCTTTGTTAGCAAGAAACAATTTACAATCTTTTCAATCATTCACGTCCATTCAGATTCTTGATTTGCGAAGAAACGCCAATGGTGGAAAAAACCAGACTTTTCATAATGCAATTTATTACACTTGTTTTGTAACTTTGAATTTGAACTGTTTATCTTTCCTTTGAAACTTTAAACCAGAGTGTCCATGTGGGAGAAATTTACTTTGAACGAGCGTGGAGGATTCTCATTGCATTTTGTGACTTTACAGAGATTTGGCATTTTGGAACATTTTGGCCCGCTCACCCACTTTTGATATGGTCTTGACACGTGGCCTCACTTGAGTGGAGATAGAGTTGTGGGCCACTTTTATAATTTTACCTTTTTCAATGCGGGCTCAAAAACACAAATTGCTCGTCGGCCCACCCACCTGCTTTGACCTTTGATGCGGGCTTAATATTTGACTTTCTCCCTTATAGCATGGTTGGGGTTGTGGGTCACTTTATGCCTTTTAGCCCTTTTTACAAAGAGGCTCAAAAACACAAATTGCTCCACCGACCCGCTTCCCTACTTTGACTTTTCAACGGTGGGTTCAAGATTTGACTTTTTCCTTTAAGCTGATTGGGGATGCGAGTCACTTTATTACTTTTAGCCCTTACGGAAATAAGGCTCAAATTCTCAAATCTCCCCGACAATCCACCTCCCCGCTTTGACTCTTTTGAACGGAAGGCTCAACTTTTGACTTTTTCCTTTAAGCCTCATCGGGGTTGCGGGTTACTTTATGACTTTTAGCCCTTTTTACATAAAGGCTCAAAAACAAAAATTGCTCCACCAACCCACCTCCAATTAGATATGTCCATGTACCCATGGATAATGGAGCCAAAATTTTACGGGAAGAAAACTCATGTCATTCACGACTATGGGAAAATGCAGAGAAGAAGAAAACTCCACCATCTTGCGCCCGATTTTCAAATTTCTTTCGTGAACCAAGGAATTGAAAATAATACAAGGTTCAAAGATCCATGGCCATAGAAAGATTGACAATTTCATTTAAATGAAGACAACAATAAATTTTTCACATGTCCAGATAGGAAAATGGAAAATTTATCAAAAAGTGTAGACTAGAGAGTTTAAACGACTTTGAAGCATGAATTTATCTATCTTTCCAGACTTCCGACTTTACTTGAACACTTCTAGAGGGCTTGAGATCAAAATTTTTGAATTTGACTAAAAAAATGAGGAGGATTTTGAGGGCGACAACAAAGATGAACACAGAATCAAAGAAGGCAACAAAAAGGGAAACAACTTTTAAAGCTTCAAATAAAGGGAAAAATAAAGAGTCTAAATCAAGAAATGAACAAGATGAGAAAGAGGCCATGTTCATTAGAAATATTTAAAAGGGATCCGACAAATACAAAGGTAAGCTACCTTTTAAGTGTTTTAATTGTGGTAAAATAGGACATTTTTCTGTTAAGTGTCCACATAAGGATGATAGCGATGATGAGGAAAAACATAATGAAAAAGGAATAAGAATGAAAGCAAGCCTCAATAAAAGAAAATCTTTAAAAAAATGAATATAAGAAAAAAATTGGTGAGCACAAGAAAACCTCGGCAAAGGAAAGAGATGAGAGAATATCAGACAGTGACAGAGAAGAAACTTTGTTCATGACTATAGAAATAAAAAATGATGCCTCTATAAGTAAAGAAACCTTAGAAGAGGAAGAAGATGGAGAGGTAGATCTTGAAGACGAACTCATTTTTTCCTTAGGTGAGATAAAAGTGCTTAAGAAAAAGAATCTGAAACAAAGAATACACATTCAAAAAATATGAAGAAGAAAATTATGCTTTGGGAACAAAAAAGTCACAAAGTCTAGAGGAATTAGAAAAAAATGGTCATTAACCTAAAGATTCAACTAGAAGAGGCAAATAAAATCGACAAACATGTGAGAATTCAATTGAAGATAATATAAGAAGACTGTAAGAAGTTAGAGTCTGAAATTGTTTCCCTGATGAAGGAATTAGAGAAGACAAATACTTAATTGAAAAGCAATTTCAAATTTAAAAAGAGCATCGAAGTTTTGGATGACATAATCAACTGCCATAGGTCACCATTCATCAAGACTGGTATTAGCTATGAGGAAAACCAAGAGATTACTAAGAATAATCTGGATTCAAAAGCTAATGAGCTACCAAAGAAAGAAGATGAGCTTCCTCAACAGATCAATCTTAATAAAGAAGAAAACAAAGGTTAGAAACAGCAACATGATATTCCCATTAGAAATCACAAAAGATCAACCTTTCCAAAATAGTCTCATATGATCAGGAACCAAAATTCATTTTATGGTTATTTCTTTAATTACAATGATTTTGGTCATAGAGAAATGGATTGTAGGACACATGCAAGAAATAGGTATGCATGGGACAATGGCAGAAGTACTTAAGAAGTTTCAAGTAGAAACTATAACTCATTTTCCATGTTATTGAATTACAAAGAGAATAACATTACATGTTATAATTGTAATAACTATGGACATATATCACAATTATTTATAAGTGTAGTTGTAGAACCCCCTAGAAAAAAGCAATAAAGTGAATGCTTCTGTTGGAAAGAAAAGATAACCTACAAAAATTTGGAAAAAGAAGCAAGAGGAAGTTAATTAGGACAAGAAGAAATCTATGACTATGAAAATGAAATTTCATGAAGGGAAGAATTGGTATATTGAGAATGGATTCACAAGGCACATGACTGGGGACAAGATAAAATTTCTCACCTTGAAAGAAATGAGTCAAGGCACAGTAAAATGTGGAGATAATGCCACGGAACGGATAATTAAAAAAGTTACCATTAGCCTTGATAATGGAAAACAAAAATAGAAAATGTATTGTATGTTGAAGGCTTAAAGCATAACCTTCTAAGTTTCATTCAAATGTGTGATCAAGGACACACTCTCACTTCATTCTCAAGGTTGTGAGATCAGGAAAACAAACACATGAAAATTAGTTGCAGATGCAAACAAAACAACCAACCTGTACATACTCAATAAAGTTAAGGGAGAGAAATTTACATGAGTCAAATTGATGAAATCCGGCTATGGCATAGAAGGATGGTCCATATGAATTTCAATAATCTAGTGAAAATCAGAACTAAACAAGTCGTAAGAGATATGCCAAAGATTACAAAACCATCAAACATTCTTTGCAAGCAGTGTCAGCATGGGAAACACACAAGGGTATGTTTCAAATTAAAGCAGCACTCAACAACTACGCCATTTGAACTAATCCATATAGACCTTTGTGGGCTTACAAGAATGAAAAGCATATAAGAAAAAAGTTATTTCATGTTGCTCATTGATGATTATTCTAGAATCATGTAATATCCCTTTTGAGGAAAAAACTAAAAATTAAGGAAATTAACTCAAACCCTAGTACAAGCAAATCTGGTTTTGTTACAACAATTAATAAAGGACTCAAAAACACTCTCAAACCTTAGCGACTAGGGGAGAGAGAGAGAGAGAGAGAGAGAGAGAGAGAGAGAGAGAGAAATCCACCGTAGAAATACTCAAAAATTATGAAAATTTATTCCTTGGATTGCCCTTGATTTTAGAAGCTAGAAAATGTGATCAAATAGTCAAACCCATAATTCTTGAATTTATTATGGCACAAAAATAGTTGAAACTTGTATATTCAAACAATCTTAGAAAATAAGGAATCTCCACACATGAATACTCAAAATGATCATAAAACTACCAGCAATCGAACGAGACCAATATCATAATTTTCCAAACATGTAAATCCTCTCAAAATTGATCCCGAAATCTCTAAAGTTGTCCAACGAAAATAAAATTTGAATATTAAGTATTGTCCTCAAATCTGTAATAATCTTCAAGCTCAATCAATGTTGAAGGGTTTTCGTCCTCCAACAAAACCATTATAAGGGTTTTCATCCATCTAGGAATCCACACAAAAGGGGTTTCATCCTCAAGTAGAAGAACATGGAGCAACAAGCTCATAATGCCCAAATAGAAAAATGCGCCAAATTTAGATCCTCCAAATGAGCTCTCTAATTTTCTTTTATAACCTCCTTTTGGCGTCAAATCTTGGAAGAGCAAGGTCAATCCCTTTAAGTATTCTTTTAATCTTTAATTAGATTTTAAAGTTCATAAAACCTAGCGGACCTGTTAAAGGCAAACACATGCTAAAAAGAAACATTAAAAATTAGAAAAATAAATACAAAAAAACCTCAATTTCCTTCTCCAACTCCTTTACTTCTTTGCCATGGAAAAGGGAATGGCAAGAAGTCCAAATCATGCTCTCAAATTGGAAAAGGGAACATTAAAAATCAGATGGGTCACTTTTCTAAAGTAAAAATCTAAGGCGTTTGAGAATTTTAAAGCTTTTAAAGCCTTGGTGGAAAATGAAACCAATTTATAGATCAATTGCTTGAGATTAAATCGAGGAGGTGAGTTCCTTTCAAATGAATTCAATGACTTTTGTGAGCAACATGGAATAAAAATGCATCTCTGCTACAAGGACTCCACAACAAAATGGAGTTATAGAAATAAAGAATAAAATTGTTCAAGAAATGGCTAGAACAATTTTAAATGAATCTAAGCTATTAGATGGGTTTTGAAGAGAATCAGTTAATACCTTGCAGTCTACATTTTGAATAGAGGAAAAATTAGAGTAAACAATAGTAAAACCGCTTATGAGTTATGGAAGGGTAGACTAATATGTGTCAAATATTTCAAAGCTTTTGGATGCAAATGCTTCATTAAGAGATATGAAGAAGACTCAGGAAAGTTCAACTCAAGTGTTGAAAGTATTTTTCTTGTATATTGCTCAAAAATAAATCTTATAGTTGTTATAATAAAAGGATGCAAACAATCGTATAAAGTACCAATGTAAATATGGATGAAAAAAGGCCTCAAAAATTAAGTGCACAATTAAATGATCATTCATAGGACTGTTGACACTAAAATTTTCCTCTGTAATTTCTATTTCATTAATGTATGTATTAGGGATAGGATGTTGTTAAGTGTAATTAGTAGTAGCGTCGATAGAAGATAACGGTGCTTCTGCCAGTGCACGATACCGCCAATAATGTATAGTATTGTAATAGTCAAAAGTACAATAGGAATGTTGTGGTAAAAAATAAATATTTGTTGTAAGTGGTCCGGTAATGTTAAAATGTCAAAGTTGGGGTAAGTAGAGAAGTAGGGTCTACATGATTAGGAATTAGAAATATTATATTGGTAATAAGGACAAGGAGTGAGGTCATAAATATTTTGTGTATTTTATTTGTAAAAAGTCTAAAAATGTGGAACCCATGTGAAATGATAAGGTTTATCTTATCTTAAAAGATAAGCTTACATGTACAGATAAGAGTTAAGGTATGGAATATGATTCGTCAGAGTGGATTTCTTATCCTATCTTAGAGATAAGATGGATAATCCTGGAAGTTCTATAAATAAAGAGGCCACCCCCCTCATTTAGCATAGAAGGAAGTAGTGAGAAATATTGTATGAGTAAGTGTGTAAAGGAAGCCATCATTTTGAAGGTGTGTTAAAGAAGCCATTAAGAGGTGTAATTGTGAAGTTTCTCCCATAGTATTGGTGGAAGGCAAGTGAAGTCAGTAACACTTGAAGTACCTCATGGGTGAGATTGTAACAATTTCATGTTAATATTATAATTTACTCTGATATTTCAGATTTATCATCATTCCTTCTTATCATAGTCTATGGTATTCTTGTGTTATGTTTGTTGTTGTGTTTCTAGATTACATCCACCAAACTAAAAGCTATGCATTAGTTAATAATCATAGCACGAGGAGTAAAGAATTATCATAGTGCGGATTGGTGTTGACATTTTGGTTTCGTTCTTTGGGACCATTTATCGTTGGTGGATTTTCTGGAGAGATATTCCCACGTAGTCATAAATCAATAGGAGGGTAACCTTGTTTTTATTGTGCCTAGTAGTTACCATGGTAATGTCAATTTTTACCATGCATAGTATTACCACAAGAACTTTACTTTTTACCATGTATAGTATTGACCACAATAACTTAATTTTTACCGTGAATAGTGTTTACCCAAAGAACTTTATTTTTACCATGAATAGTGTTTACTATAGTAAAGTCGGTTTTACCACAGATAAGTCAAGTTTTACCATAGTTTACATTGATCATTTCTATTTTCTATTATAGTGATTCTAATTATTTGTGTATATAAGTCTTCTTGATTGTACTTGTGGGTTGGTATTTCACCGTGGTTACTTTTGAAAATGGGGAAGATTCTTGTTTTTTCAGCCCAATCTAATGAAAATGCTTCCTCTTTCATTCAAGAGTTTAAACGATCTTGCATTTGTAATGGCCTCATAAAAAGGGAACAATGGATTGAATTTTTTCCAACCTTTTTGGATGGTTTAGCTCTTAGGTGGTTTGAAACACTAGGTGATAATATGATAAATTTATGGAATTTATTAACTCAAAGTTTTCTTGAAGAATTTGGTGAACAACGAAATACACAGATCTCATGATCGATATCACAAAGCTAGCCTAAAGAGAGAAGGAGAAGATAAGAGATTATCATGCTCGTGTTCTAGAACTAAGGAGGAAGCTCGATGCCTAGATCCGGAAAGAAGGATTAGCGGATGGGTTGATGAATGGTGTGGATAATCTCCTATGTAAGCACTTCATTCTTGGGATGAAGCTAGAAATCGAGACAACGAGTGAAGTATGACCTCATTACCATTGAACAAGTAGAGGAGATTACAAGAAGGCAAGAAGAAAGCATGGAAGAGGATCCCAAAGAAATTGTTGCTAAAGTAGAGCCTACACTAGTACCTTTGGTTCAGAATCCACAACCACTCTCGGTGAGCACAAATATTTTTCCTAGTACATCTACTGAGTATGAAGATCTGCTCAAGAAGATGGGTCAGTTAACTATTAATCTTCTTCAAGGAAAAAGAATTTAGTTCTCGGGGAGGAGATAGAGGTCCAAAAGAAATTTTTCTGAAGTTGTATGTTATAGTTGTTATACAAAGGGTCATTATAAGTATAATTATCCGGATAGAGCTTCTACATACAGTACAAGAGATAATGATAAAGGAAAAGCACCTGTGAATTCTTTTGATGTAGTAGATAAGAGCATAAATAATGAAGTAGATGTGTTTGTAACAAAAAGAAAGAAAGAAAAAGATAATCAAGATGGAAATGACCCTAAGAAGATGAAAGGAGAAACTAGTAAGAAACATAGGAGAAGAAAGTTGGGTGTGCAAGATTTTCTGATTTCACAGGGACAAGGACCATACTCTATCTTAGAAGATCTGTCTAAAAGGCCTGCAAATATTACATATGCTCAACTCTTGGCTGTCTTCTGAGAAGAGGCGGGAGCTGCGAAGTGGACTCAATGCTTGATGAAGGAAGGAGGTTGAGGTCCCTATTTTGGAGGTAGAGCGGATCCCTACACTCCACAAGCCGAGGTATTATGTAATGGTATTTCAATTCATGATGTCTTAGTTGATGGAGGTGCTACGATTAATGTAATGACTAAGTCTCAGTAATAAATATGTTTTGTTTAAAAATTGATCGCCCCTCAACACTTATGTTAAGGTCATTAAATAAGGGAAAACTAAACCAAAAGGTGTAGTTTCAAATGTGCCAATATCTCTATGGGTGTTGTATGTGTGGTAGACTTTCAAGTGATGAAAAATAGTATCTTTGTGCATACCCAATGTTGTTGGGAAGGCTATGGCTAAGGAGAGTTCATGCAAGAAACTATTGAATAAAGGCTTCATGACACTTGGACGTGGTAGAGAGAGGGTGAAGATAAACGTGATCCCTCAGCATCATAAGGCAGAACCTATGGATTCAAGTGATGAAATTGATGATTGGACATCCTCTGATTACTCTAGTATCAGTGAAGTGGACACCAAAGATGAAAAAAATGAGGTTGATGTTTCGGTCATGGATATCCTTCCAGTCACACCGACTCATGACCCCATAAAATTATCTGAATAAGAAATTGATGATCGTCTCCAACAAATAAATATTGGTGATCTTTGTGATGGAGAGTAAGAAGGAATCCTACCTCCAGCTCTTTTGAAAGTATATACATATATTCACTTTTGATTACAAGGAACTCCATCAAGTAAGTTGGGTAGAACATTCTATTGAGCTAGTAGATGGTGTTAAGCCCATAAAGCAAATGCCATATAGAATGAATTCTAATTTTCCAAGACTGTAAAAGAAGAAATAGATAAGTTGCTTGATGCGAATTCATATTTGCTGTGGAAAATTCGTAATGAGTTTTTCCCATTATGATCTCAATAAAAAGAATGGGAAACTACGCATTTGTGTTGATTATAGGAATCTCAACAAGGCAACAAAGAAGGATCATTACCCTCTTCCATTCTTAGATCAAATCTTGGACGAAGTAGCTGGCCAAGAGTGCTATAGTTTTATTGATGGATATAGTGGATATAACCAAGTTTGTATAACAGAGAAAGATCAACTGAAGACCATGTTCACCACTCCTTGGGAAATGTTTGCTTATAGAGTAATGCCTTTTGGGTTGTGTAATGCTCCGGCAATGTTCTAGTGCTTGATGAATAGGGTGTTTGAACCCTACATTGGGAACTTCATCAGAGTATTTCTCGATGATTTTTGTATCTATGGGAGCAAGATGGAGCACATACATCGATGGAGACAACATTTCAAAGGTTAGATGAAGCACAAGCCTCACTAAACCCTACAAAGTGTGTCTTTGGATGTTCTAAAGGTGTTTTGTTAGGGCATGTTGTATCTAGAGATGGTATTAGTACTGATCCTGATAAAGTTTCAAAAATCAAAGAGTTACCATTTCCTATGAATAGAAGTAAGTTGAGATCATTTTTAGGCCACGTGAGTTACTATAGAAGGTTCATCAAGAATTTCTCAAAGATTACAAATCCACTAACCCATTCTTGAAGAAGAATGTTACTTATGAAATAGGAAATAAGGCGCATGAATATTTTGAACAACTAAAGGAAGCCCCGATGTCTTCACCTGTCCTAAAGAATCTAGATTGGAGTAAGCCATTCATTGTGTATGCTAATGCCTCGGATGCAGACTAGGAAGTACTACGAGCCAAAAGGATGAAAATAGGAATAAACATCCAATTTACTTTAGGAGTAGACAAATGAGTAGTCTTTAGTAAATTGTCTTAACTAAAAAAAGAGGCTCTAGCTATCATTTTTGTTGTCAAGAAGTTTAGGAATTACTTGCTAGGGTAAAAATTTATAGTTAGTAATGATCATCGAGACTCTAAAATATATTGTAAATAAGCCTAACCCATTAGGGAGGATAGCAAGATGGATAATTTTGTTACAAGAATTTGAATTTAATATTATGGATAGGCCAGGAAAGAAGCATATCAATGCAGATGCACTCTCTCGAGCCTATGATGGTTTAGGTTCATCTTGTGATGATGATAATTTCCTAGATGCAACATTGTTATCCCTTGACACAATCCCTAGTGAATACATAGATATTTGGAATTATCTGAATAAATTTAAGTTTTTGATGGTGCCAATGCAAAGACTAAGAGAAAGATTACTTAAGCTAGTCATCCATATTCTATTCTCGCATGGAGTATTATTCCAAATAGGACACGATGGACAGCGTAAGAGGGCAATTAGACGTGATCAAGAGAAGGAGCTCATAAAAGAATTCCACAATAGTACATATGGAGGGCACTTCTCTAGACAACTTACAACAAGAAGGATCTTGGATGTAGGTTATCACTGGCCCACTCTTTTTAGAGATTGTTATAATTATTGTAAGACATGTGATATTTATCAAACACATGGTAACCGTAAGACTTCATCAGCTCCATTATGCCCTATTTTTCCACTTGGTCCCTTTGAAAAGTGGGGAATAGACATTGTAGGTTCACTTCCAACTACCCCACACCAAAATAAGTATATTGTAGTTGCCACAGATTATTTAACCAAGTGGGTTGAAGCTAGGCCATTGAAAACAACTTCCATGGATGAAGTGGCAAGGTTCATATATGAATGCATTGTCACTAGATTTGATTGTCCATTAGAAATTGTAACAGACCAAGGAAGCCACTTCATTAATGAGGTGGTAGAAGCCCTAGTCAATAATTTTTCTATCAAGCATAGGAAGGCAACAACATACAAGCCAAACACAAATGGATAGGTGGAGCGAATAAATTTTGTGTTGTGTAAAATTCTAGCAAAAGATGCATCCTTACGAGATACATAAGTGGGATAAAAGGATTCATGCAGCATTGTGGGCATATAGGGTAACATCAAAGTCAATGAAGAACATACTTCCTATTTTAGTTGGCTTATGGCATTGATCCAATTCTTCCTATTGAGTTTGATATTCCCACTTTGTGAGAGTTATGAAAAATGAGAGGATGGATGAAAGTGATTCAAGTAAAAGAAAGGTTGGTACATCTTTATTTCTTTAGAGGAAATGAGGGAAATAGCAAATGATATAAGCTATAAGAAGAAAATGAAGCGAAGGAATATTTTGATCAAAAGATCCGTTGGTCTCCATTTCATGTGAATGACTTGGGTATAGTATATGATTCCGAGATACAAAAAAAGAAGACAGAGAAAATTTCTTCCAAAATGGATGGGGCCCTACAAAATAGCAGATTGTGCATAAAAATGGTACGTCTGACGAAGGAATTTGATGGCACTCCCATTACGAAATGGGTCAACAATGACAAGTTGAATATTTTCCAAGCACCAAAATAGTCTACTCCGAGGATGGAGTAGAAGCTAGGAAGGGGGAAGATGTCGACACTAAAATTTTCCTCCATAATTTCTATTTCATTAATGTATGTATTAGGAATAGGATGTTGTTGAGTGTAATTAGTAGTAGCGTTTGATAGAAGATAACGGTGCTGCCAGTACGATGCCATCAATAATGTATAGTACGGTAATAGTCAAAAGTACAATAGGAATGGTGTGGTAAAAAGTAAATATTTGTCGTAAATGGTCCGGTAATGTTAAAATGTCAAAGTTGGGGTAAGTAGAGAAGTAGGGTTTACATGATTAGGAATTAGAAATATTATATTGGTAATAAGGACAAGGAGTGAGGTCATAATTATTTTGTGTATTTTATTTGTAAAAAGTCTAAAAATGTGGAACCCATGTGAAATGATAAGGTTTATCTTATCTTAAAAGATAAGCTTACATGTACGAGATAAGAGTTAAAGTGTGGAATATGATTCGTCGAGTGGATTTCTTATCCTATCTTAGAGATAAGATGGATAAGCCTGGAAGCTCTATAAATAAAGAGGCCACCCCCTCATTTAGCATAGAAGGAAGTAGTGAGAAATATTTTATAAGTGTGTAAAGGAAGCCATCATTTTGAAGGTGTGTTAAAGAAGCCATTAAGAGGTGTAATTGTGAAGTTTCTCCCATAGTATTAGTGGAAGGTAAGTGAAGTCAAGAACACTTGAAGTACCTCATGGGTGAGATTGTAACAATTTCAGTTAATATTATAAGTTACTCGATATTTCAGATTTATCATTATTCCTTCTTATCATAGTCTATGGTATTCTTGTGTTATGTTTGTTGTTGTGTTTCTAGATTACATCCACCAAACTAAAAGTTTTGCATTAGTTAATAATCATAGCATGAGGAGTTCTCGGTAAAGAATTATCATAGTGCCGATTGGTGTTGATAGGACCAAACTTCAAAGAAGTAGAAAAACAAGAACAAGAAGAATTGGAACGTGAACATACTAAGGCACCATCAAGATTTGTCTATAAAATCACACGTAAAGTCTAACTCTTGGTGATAAGGATACTATAGTACAAACTAGAAGAAGAGTAGTAAGCACATATGTACAAGTAAACTTCTCTTTGTTATCCAAAATAGAGCCCAAATGTTTTGTAGAAGCTAGCAATGACAAGCATTGGATCGATGTTATGGAAGAAGAATTGAATCAAATTGAAAAGAGTGAGACATGGGAACTCGTTCCTAAACCAAAAGACAAGAATGTAATTGGTACCAAGTAGGTGTTTAGGAATAAGTTTAATGATGATGGCCAAGTAACAAGAAATAAAGAAAGGTTGGTTTGCAAGGGGTATGCTCAAATGGAAGGTATTTATTTTGATGAAACCTTTGCCCCTATTGTGATATTAGAAGCCATTAGAATGTTTCTGAGATATTTTGGTTTTAAGAACTTCAAAGTTTATCAAATGGATGTAAAATCTAATTTTCTAAATGGCAAGTTAGATGAAGAAATATATATTGAACAACCAAAAGGTTTCCTCTATCAAAAAACAAGGACTTTGTGTGTAGATTGATGAAGGCACTATATGGGCTAAAGAAATCCCTTAGATCTTGGAATTCAAGGAAATATCTACAAGAACAAGGTTTTAAAAGGGGAGTTGCCTATAATAATTTCTATATCAAGACTGAAGGTGAGAATCAGTTGATTTTTTTGGTATATTTGGTTGATATCATTTTTGGAGGAGATTGTAAATGAATGTCCCGAGATTTTGTAAAAGATATGCAAAAGGAGTTTGAAATGTCCATGTTGGGTGAGTTGTCATTTTTATTTCTTTTGCAAATTTCTCAATCCAACAAAGGAATATTTATCTCTCAAACCAAGTATATAAAAGAGATGTTGAAAAAGTTTAGAATGGAAGATTGCACACCTATTACCACACCCATGGTTATAGGATGCAAGTTAAGTAAATATGATCTCCTAAAGTGAATCAAACACTTTATAGATCCATGATCCACACTTGTTATATACCGCAACATCAAAACCGGACATCATGCAAGTTGTAATCTTAGTAACACGTTTTAAAACGGCCCCAAAAGAAACATGTGTAAGAGGTGAAAAGGATATTCAAATATCTAAAAGTCACTTTGGACTATGGATTTTGGTATCCAAGAGGTGAATATTTCACACTAACAACATTCACATATGCAAATTAGGTAGGAAGTGTTGATGACATAAAGAGTACAAGTGGAGGAGCAATATTTTTAGAAAAATCTTGTGTCATGGCTAACCAAAAAGTAGCCTTCAATTTATTTATCTACGAATGAAACAACATACATAGTAGCAGTGTCACGTTATACACAAGTCATTTGGATGAAGAAAATGTTGAAATATTTTAAGATAGAATATGAACATCCAATCTCAATACTTTGTGATAACACTAGTGCAATTAATATTTTGAAGAATCAAGTTATGCACTCTAGAACAAAACACATTCCAGTCGAGTATCACCTCTTGAGAGAACATGTTGTAGATTAGAAAGTAAAGATGTAGTACATTTCCATAAAGGAACATATAAGAAATATCTTGATGAAGCCCTTCCCAAAAGAAACTTTTTAGATTCTAAGGTAGAAATTGGGAGTGATCCATTTTTCATCTAGTTATTAAAACCGTCAAGAAAAACATGGATTAAGGGAAAGCTAATCATTGCATTATTCATCTCCATGGATATTTTGGTGATATATAGTGTGATTGTGTTGTATATCCCTTTGCCATTGATGTTAAAGGGGAGAGTTAACGAAATAGGGAGAAACGCAATAAGAGGAAGAAGTATATAAAGAGGGAGTATTTTGGTTAGAGATGATTATTTCTTTATAGGGTTGTCATCAATGACAAAGTGGGAGATTGTTGGAAATATTTTCATTGATGTTAAAGGAGTTGTTGATGTCACAAGAGAATGCACGGAATAGGATTCATTGATGTCAAAAGAGAATGCAAAATAATAAAAGAGAAATAGTGTCCTTGATGTATTACAGTGATCAAATTTTACAGTGATCAGATTTAAAATAATAACAGTGAATGTAATGAACAATCAAAAAAATATTGTATACCAACATTTTAATTATGAAAGGGCCAATGATATCATCTAAGGAAATAAAACAAATAAACAAATATTAAATACAATCCCAATCGACCCATTTGGGAGGAGTTAAAGAAGCTAATTAATATTAAGCTAAGAGACATATCTTCTGATAGTCACCCCTCTTGGGAAGAGGCACATTATGGCTATAAATGATAAATGAAAAGGTTGAGAAAGACAAGAAAAAAATGAAATAGATACATCATTTGAGAGAAGAAGTGAAAGCGTGAAGAGAAGAAGTAAAATGAGAATATCATTTGAATAAAGGGTAACAAGGAAGACTAGAAATATACGGGATTTGATTTCATTAATTGGACCAGTTTCCATGTTGGAAGAAGTTGGGCAACCAAGCAATTAAGAAGATGACAAAGGATGAAGAAAGAGAGATGGAAGAGATGTCTCTATAAGGAATAGAGATACATGAGGAAGGATGGATGAGAGAAGTAAAAGAATGTCACTCATGTGGCATAGAGTAAAAGACTAAGATAGACATGGTGAATATGTCTCCTTTAAGAAGAATGGAGGAAGACTATGGCGGCACATATGTAGGAGCAGCCCACAAGGAGTTGAAGAAAAATCTCTTATGATTCATGAGCTACATTATGTTGATATGGATAAGGAGATAAGATAAGATAAATATAATAATGTCCATTAAAATGACCACAAAAGTAGGTCAAAGGGACTACAAAGTACAAATATGTCCATACAAAGCGGGAAACCAAAAGGTTTCCGAAAGAAGTACAAAGCAAAAGAAGAGGTCAAAGACCAAAAGCAAAGCGAAGCAGGAAACCAAAAGGTTTCCAAAGAAGTACAAAACATAAGAAGGGAAGAAGAAGAGAAGGAAGAAGACTGGGATGAAGCAATGGGGAATTCTTATCTGAGAATTGTAAACCCATCTCTCTTAACATCTGAGGTCGATAGGAAGAAATTCAGATGATCCAAAGACTAGGAAGAGGTGAGATGACGATACCCCCCAATGGTGTTATATATCGAAAGTAGTTTGTCTCAAGGGCCAGGTGGATCTAGTCCTCCCTCTAGTACCGAGACTAGTATAATAGTGTCTGGGAGATATCAGGGGGGTTAATTATGGACCTCGTGAACCGTACTAATCTAAAGTGTGAAATTATGCTAGTATTGATCTAGCGCTTAATGCCTCTCTCTAAAGGCAAAGCCGAACATAAGGAAGGAATCCTATGGGGAGATTCTACTTTGTCAAATGTCTAAATAGTGTGATCCTAAATCTTAAGAGCCTCCTACATGTATAAAGCCAAACACTTCTGATTGACATATCTGAAAAAGTTAGTAAGTGCATGGGTCCATCTGAAAAGACAATGGAAGCTCCCCCTAATCTCATAGTAGATGGGACAATGGAAGATGAAGTATGCTTCCATCTCAACCTCTTGAAGACTGTATAGCTGGAAAGTTCTGTCTAACCGATCAATCTAGTGGTTCATCTCACTTTGAAGCTTATGAAAACCCACTCTGAATTGACCCAAGGGATGCGAAGAGCATGCATTCAATGGCCAATGGTGTAATAAGGATGGATAATAAGTTCTTCACTCAACTCCAAGAAGTGATCCACATAAAAATCCATATTCGAGCGTAACCCACCATGAGGGTTTACCCAAGTGGTGTGGATGAATTGTTTATAAATATCCTCTTGGATGGTAATGTTCAGCTCATGTCTAGAAGGTAGAAGATGAGTCGGTGCATCCAAAGAGTATCGGAAAGGAGGAAGATGGTCCATCCTAATACTCACTGACTCTAAGAGAGAAAAAACCCCAACGTACCAATGAGCGTGACTTGGAGAATCAGAAAGGGAAATTATCTTTGAGGAACAATATGCCAAATATGGGTACTTTTCTCTCTCCTCCAAGTCATCAAGATCCGGATACAACTCAAAAAGGAAACCAAATAAAAATGGTCTCCATCTTGAAAGGATGGGCCCCAAACTCGTAAGAATGATGTGATAGGGAAAAAACTACTTGTGCTTGATGAAGTGATGAAGAAAATGTGTTTGGACTCTCTTGTCTGAATCCTAATCCAAATTGAGAAAAGAGGTCCCCCATACCACATACTAACATAACCATAAAGAACAATGGGTCTAATAAGGGACTCCATGAGGGACATCCTGGAGGAGATGTCCTAAAATGGTTCAAAAGCACTATCACTTGAGGAGAGATAAGGAGCCATAACTCGTATTGACACATGGTTGGAGGGCTAGTATTAGACTGAAATGTAGACTAGAGAGTTGCACCCTAAATATGTGTAAGTTACCGAAAATCTCAATATCATCCCCCTTGAAGAAGAAATGGAGGTGTGAGGTCTTCAACCCATTGAAGACCATAACCTTGGTTTTACCCAAGTTGACCATCAACTATCGAAGATCACAAAACAACCATAAGGCATCTAGTTGTCTTTGTAGTTCCTTAGGAGATGAGGCTAGGAGGACCACATCATCAGCAAACAAAAGGATTGATATCAGAACTTGGTGGAGGAGGCACCCATCACCGACCTAAATATGCTCACGAATAAAGGTCTCGGGCTCATCAATGTAGATCCCAAACAAAGAGGGGGATAGGAGGCATCCCTATTTAACCCTAATGGTACTCTTGATTAAATATGATATCCCATGAACAATATGGAGATGACCAAGAATAGTCTCATATAAACACATGATGGCAGTCAAAAGGATCTTGGAAATGCCAATGTCTCTAAGCCTCTGGAAAAGAGCCTCACGAGGAACATAATCAAAAGCTTTTTGAAAGTCTACAAAGTAGCATTATACTTTCGATGAGCGATGATGTGCCTCCTCAATGATGGCCCAAAGAGTGAAGATATGGTCAATGGGGTGGTAAGCGGGCTAGAACCCCACATTGCCCCTAGCTCTGAGGTGTCTCTGCTCTAACTCCCTAGAAAGTAGCATGTGGAGAATAAGAGCACAAAGCTTCAAGAACGTATGGCTAACCATGATAGTCCTGTAATTATTGGGATCACAAATAAGGCTTGATTTGTTTATCAAGTGAATGAAGTGATGTGACCAGGTTGGCAGAAAACTATATCATACCACGTGGTTAAAAATATCAACCAAGAAACTACCCATCTCTCTAAATCCAAACTTGAGGAATTTAGTCTAAAATCCCTCCTCATCATTGGTCCTGCTATTGTTCATCACTCTAATTATCTCTCTAATATTACAATATGTGAACAAGTAACATGAGGAGGGAGGAGGATCAACCTGGATACGAGGTTGCCCAGGGATATCATATAGAGTGAAGGTATGAGAGAACATGGACTAAGGGTTAAGATCAAGAGGAAGGGGAGAGTGGCAAGGGAGGATGGTGCGCCAAAATTATCTGGGAGAGTTTCGAAAGAAGAACACAAGATACCTTTCCTTGGGGAAATAAAGAGACGTTTCTTATGTTGAAGAAGACAATGGTAAGAGGCTTTGTGGGAGGGATAGGAGGGATGGGCGTAGATGAAGGCATGAAGAAGTTGGTAGTGAATGATTTGCACTTATCATCGTACCACTTGTTCATAGGGAAAGATCTTGAGTTATTGGGTTGATGGGAAGTGGGGGAAGAACTAGTGGAATAGTGGAAAGATTTGAGGCTACTTCCCAAATGAAGAAAGAGAGGTGGGTGTATTTGGTAACACCACAATCCAATGAGAATAAATGGATCTCCAAATGGAGTAACTGATGGATGTGGGAAGTGACGGTATCGGGATCTCCTTCATCAAACCAACATACACATAGCACACATGTGATACCTAAGAAGATGAAGAAAGGAAAAGGAAAAGAGAATTTAATGGTGGATTTGATATTGTTATCATCCAAAGAATGTATGGAAGAGAATGATGTTGCACCTGAATTGTGTCTTTTTGAAGACATAAAAAATAGAGAAGGGTGCGAAAGTGAATGCACATGATGTTGATTTGAAGGAACAATTGAGAAAATAAGAAGAGATCAAAGTTGTAACATAAATGGCATTGGAGAAGATCCACACAATAATTTCTTATTCTCATGATACTATGTATTTTGATTTTATTACAGTAGTTGAAGAATGGAGAGAGATTGAAAGTGTGAAAAGGCAAGTTGTTTCGAATAGGAGTTGTTGAAGTATGATGTTGTAGAAATGGGAGTGTTGAATATGCAAGACCCTCTGAGAATTTTTATTCTCTAAATGTGTGGGTTACTAATTTTGTTGTAGGTATAATTAAATGCAAAGAAAAAGAGGAGAATGTTGAGAAGAACTCATTTGAGTTGGCCTTTGGAGTCCAAGTATGTAATATGGTTGCATATATGATGAAGAGTGTATATGATGGATTCTTTGAAAAGAAATCCATGAGATAAGTGAAGAGATGGTTTGAGATAGATAATGAGTTGCATGCATCTATTGAAGGAAGAGGTAGTTGGTCCAATGTTCATGTAAGATTGAGAAATAATGGTTTTGAATACACTTGGTGGTGGTGGTCGGATAGTGATGGATCAAATCCCACAAGAGGATTGAAGATGAGAAACAAAGCATCTTGGAGGAGGTGGATGGATGATTATGCCCAAAAATTAATTAAGGTAAAGAAAAAGGTGATCGGAGCTATGTTCATGAAGATAGTTTATGGAGTAGCATGTTGTTGGAAATGAAGAAAGAAACATAAGAACAAACTTCAGTGATACCTAACAAGGTGGAAGGGAATGCCTTGGTCATTACTCTTCGTCACCAAAAGAGTGGTTCTACCACTTATTCTATTTGAGTAGGAGCTCAAATTCTCTTACCATCGGTGTCTGATGCAGGGAGCATCTTGGTTCACATGTAATATTGCTTCACCAAAAAAAGATGTATGGTTGTCAATCAAAACAACTAAGAGTTTTAAGGAGTTAGTTCTCCTAAAATTGGAACTTCTTATAACTTCCTTATTTTATGGAAGCAATTATAGCTTGTTAGTAATATTTAGAACTAAAAGGTCATATTAGGAGTGTTTCTTGTTAGTTGGTTTGTATAATTGCATGTTAGTCGAGCTTTAGAGGGATATAAAGGAATTGCAAGGAGATTTGCGAATGACGAAAAAAGCATAAAAATATTTTTTTTTGAAATGATCCAATTTAAATTCTAAGAAAGGTTTTTGTTCATCTTGGTCTTGTGATGAAAATCTTCTTCGTTTTTGTACAACAACAATAGTTAAAGAGATGTGTGTGTTTGAAGGTTTTAGTTGTGTGTTAATTTATATAGAAGCGGAGTTTGCACATGTGTTTACTGCAATGTCCATTTTTGGGGCTGAAACTAAAAACAAGGAAATGGCACAAGCCCCATTAATATTAATTCTGATTTTGGACGAGCAAACTAAAAATTATTAAAACAAGTACAAAGCAGCAATGAAATTTTTATATCAGCAGTATGAAAAACATAAGATTTTACCCAAAAATCATCCAATAATGCATCCACAAATTTAATAAACCCTTTTAGAATATTTTATAACTATTTCCAACACAAAAATCAAGCTAATGCTCAGTTAGAAATTAATTATTAACAACAGAATTACAACTCAACTAAAATTATGCAATAAGGGTTTCCAAACCCCAAACTCCACAATGATAGATGTTTCAGGCCTTATAATTGATGGAAAATCTGAATCTGAAATAAAATATAAGTTTTGTGCCCTAGAAGGCACCAAATGACACCCTAACACAACTCGCTCCAACTATGAGAGGCTTATCAATGCATGCAAATGAATGTAGATGACTTCCTTTCCTTATCAATTCCCAAATATGCAGTTATCTTCAGTTCTACCAAGGATGGTGGGTTTTTCGTCCACCAAATAGCCACAAGAAGGGTTTCCATCCTTCTTAGAATGAACCACACAATTGGATTTTTTCCCAAAAGTGCAATGAACTAAAGAGCAATCAGCCCAAAGATCAATTTAGAGTAAATTTGTCAAAAGTAAATGTGTGCAAATGAAGTCATTAATCTTATATTATAACCGAATCTTGACGCCAAATTCCAAACATGCATGACCGATCTCTTTTAGGCTTAATTTAATCTTTTATTTGTCTTTTAAACATCACCAAGCCAGCCGACCTACCAAAAATAAGAAAACACTAAAAAGAAAGATGCAATGAGAATTTAATTCCTTCCCAAGCTCATTCCACTTCGTTGGCATGGAAAGGGAATGAAAAGAGGTCCAAAATTAGGTCGTTAAGATGAAAAAGGGGGCATTACATTTGCATAGCCCTTTGAGGCTCACAGTTCTTGTACGTGTGATTCTATAGTCCATTGAGACTGTGTTGAATGTTGTAATGCATGTTGACACTTGAATAAATAGAAAGAATGTTATTCTTGTATTAGAAACCACTATGTTACTCTATAGCTGCAAGGTTGGACTCTTATTCAATTGAGACCTCATACCTTGATTGCATTAAATGGTATTAGAGCTAACTAAAAGCAGTTAGGGAGAGTTTTGCATATGTGCAATTGAAAGAGAAAGTGAACAATGTCTTCCACAAGCATGTGTATGTGGATAGAGGACAATAAAAGCTCATTGAAGCTAATGAGCAGGTATAAAATCCCTACAGAGATTTTAGAGTGTGAAGAAGAAGAAAACAAAGTGAAGAATGGGGAGACAATGTGTAGCCCAACCATGGAGGTTGCACAAGAAGATGAAGATGTGGGAGCATCCCACAAAAGTGTGAATAATGAAGAGGATAACGCATAAGAGTTGCAAGTGTCCATAAAGGAAAATATGAAGATGAAGGAAGTTCTATTTGATGCACTTAGGGAGCACATTTGAAGACCCTCTATGTGAAGAAGAGGATGAAAATGAAGGGAAGAATGGTATTGTGACAGCAATAGAAGTTGATGATAATGGACCTTTGATAGTCCATCATGTGACTACAATCCATGAGAAGAATGCAAGGAATTGTGAAGAGTTGGACAATCTAACAATGAAGAAGATGGCAAAAGAGTAAGAAAGAGAGCTAGAAGACATGCCTCTACAAGCAATAAAGACACATGAATAACAAGATATGAGAGAAGCAAAATAATGTCACTCATGTGGCTTAAAGTCAAAGAAGGAGATAGAGATGGTGAATATGTTTTCGTCAAGAAGAATGAAGGAAGACCATGGTGGAACATATGTGGGAGCAACTGACATAGGAATTGAAAAAGGGGATCTTAGGAGTCGGGAGCTACATTATATTGATATGGAAAAGGAGAGTTAAAGTTTCTTTGCTCATGGCATGATTGTGGTGCCTATGAAAATGAAGGAAGGAGGAGAAGGAAAAGAGAATGATATGGTGAATTTGGTGTTTTTACTATCCAAAGCATTGTGGAAGAGGATGATGTTGTAAATAAATAATGTCTTATGGAATACATGAAAATAGAGAATAAGAATGGGAAAGTGAATGCACATGATGTTAAATTGAGGGAATAATTGAGTAGAAAATAAGAGTTAAAGTTGAATAAAATATGAAATTGGCAAGGATACATACAAGAAGGCATGATTCTCATGATAGTATGCATTCTAAGTTTGTTATAGAAGTTGAGAAATGGAGAGAGATTGAGAGTGTGAAATGATAAGTTGCAGTTGAAGAATTTTTGTTGAAGCATGATGTTGTTGAAAAGGGAGTGTTGAATATGCAAGACCCTACGAAAATTATGGATTTTCTAAATTCTTAGATTACTAATTTTGTTACAGATATGGTTGAATGCATAGAATCTTGTTGAATATGCAAGACCCTATGAAAATTATGGATTCTCTAAATGCTTGGGTTACTAATTTTGTTGCAAATATGATTGAATACATAGAAAAAGAAGAAAATATTGAGAAGAACGCATTTGAGTTGGCAATTGGAGTCCAAGTTGCTACACCCTTAATCATATATCATACATTTTATGTATATAGCTGACTTGTGGCTATCATATCTTCTTGTCATTATGTATCTCTTTTATATATGTTATATTATCATGGGTGGGTTCACCTTTGGGATGGATGTAGTATAGGAATAGTATAAATAGGGGTTAGTAGGTAGTATTTTATCATCATTTGAGCATTTGAGTCTTATTGTATGGTTTGAAGGGTGCCCCCTCGAATTGGCTAAGCTATTATAAATGCATATTGCGATAATTTATCTCAATATTGTGTTCCTTGGTGTTCTCTTGTTGTTGATATTCTTATTTCTTCAATTAAGTTCCTTACCAGGTGGTATCGAGCTACAATCTAGGCCAAAATTAGGGGAAAACCTAATTGTATTTCCATTATATAATGCAAACCAGAGAACAATTGTCAAAGTTGTTTTTACCAGAGTTGTGAATCACTCCAAGTAAGGTTCCTGAAAATTTCAAACTTTTTAAATTTATTTTGCAAAATTTATGGTTTTTCATAAAATCGCTCCCTAGGTGCAAATTGTGGAATTTTTCCAAGTTCTTTACATTTTCGGAAAGAGGATTAAAAATTAGTTTGAGTTTTTTTTTTAATGTTTTTTTATATTTTTCTAAACTCTTATCAAACTCCAAAAAAATGACCTCGATCCCTAAATCCTACTATTTTGGGGCATCATGGTCGAGCCTTCCACAAAAGGCAAGAGGAACGCCATAGCTCTGAGTAAAACACCTGAAAAGGATGAGATAATAGTTGAGGACTTAGAGACAGAAGAGGTAACTACAAATTCCTCAAGGTTAGGGTTTACTATGACAGACCATAAGGTAAGCCTTCTTGAGTTTGAGTGTGAGACCTCGAGTCTAGAGTGGTAAGCAAAGAAGATGTGGAAATGATTGGACAACAATTGGAGGATTTCATGCAGAAATTTAGTACACATATAATGGGTGATCGTACTTCTATCAACCAAGGTGGATCTTTAGGTCAAAGTAATATACAAATGTGCTAGGGTGGATCTTTGAGCATGCCCAATCCAAATACAAACACTCTGTAGGCTCGTACCATGTTTTCGAAAGTGGAGATACGTAAGTTTGATGGAAAGAATCCACTCAATTGGATTAACCTGATGGAGAAATTCTTTTATCTACATCAAATTCCATCAAGACAAAAGGTGACCATGGCATCTTTGTATCTCAAACTTGACAAATTCGTCTGGTATCGATGGTTATGTGCTCAAAGATGAAAGAGTGGTCTCAATGTTATATAGATAGACTTCACTGAAAAATTGCAATCACACTATAGTTCTAGCATGTCAGAAAATTACTTTAGCCAATTAGTAAAGCTAAGACAAACAAGATCTATTAAGGATTACATTCATCAATTCCAAAACCTTTCTTTACGAGTGGAAAATATTACTGAAGGAATCTGAATGACCTATTTCTTGGGGGTCTTAAGGATCACATTGAGCATGAAGTGCGTACGTTTAATCCTCATTAGGTTTTTCTGATTCTATATTATGGCACGAAGGGTAGGGAAAAATTTGGTTTGAATTCGGAGAAAAAATTTCACTAATATCAGAGATCGCAACACCTTGCCTCCAACGACTCCCTCGGCCAGGTTAGATTGACACCTCAAAGAATTGAAGAAAAGAAAGAAAAAGGGTTGTATTTTAATTGTGACAATAAATATGGACTAGGACATAAACGTGTTGAAAATAAGTTGTTCTACATTGATGGGCCTAGTAAAGATGAAGAGAAGGATGATGATGTTGAGTCAAAGGTCATGGTCAAACCAAAGGAGGAGTCGAGATATCCCCATCCAACAATCTCATGCCATCGTAATTTCAGGCATTAACACCCCCCAAACCCTCAAGGTGGTTGGATTATTAAAAAAGAGAGGGTCATAGTGTTGATTGACTCAGGAAGTACTCACAACTTCATCAATCATAAGTTAGCAGTGCACCTAAACTGTTTTATTTATCCAGCTTGTTGAATATCAAGTAATGATTGTTGATGGAGGTATTGTTACTTGTTCTGGAAAATGTCATAACATTAACCTTTCCCCGAGAGATTACATACTAATAGCCCCATGCCATTTCTATGGGAGGAGCAGACATTGTGTTAGGAGTTCAATGGCTTACCACCTTGGGAACCATTAAGATGAACTTCCTAGAATTGTTCATGTGCTTTCAATCTGAAGGAAGCAATTTTGAGCTAAGAGGCTTAAGAGAAAAGTCTCCATAGATAGTGAGCTCTCATCATATGCACAAAATGCTAAAAAAGGTGTGTTAGTGCAAAATCATAGCACCCTAAATGACCTCTCAGATTTGGTGTTTCGAGCTTGTCATTTGATGTGATTTACATAACATTGAGTTTTCCCCAAAGGTGTGGGACTTTGCGAAATGAGAAAAATCTCCGTAGTTAAGGCTAGTTCCTATTCCTTTGTCTAGGTGCATACATGAAATTTGTAAAGGATTTATTCCTAAACCTAATCTAATATTGCCAAGGAGACAAGGATAAAAGGAATACAAGAAATTAAAACTAAGCTAACTAGGTGATACACCAAAGGAATGATGAACATTTGTTTTTTGGTAGGCACAAACCAAAAAATGCATACAAAAATCAAGCATAGATAGCCAGTTTTGCAATGAAATCATAGATGAGAGAAATGAAGACAAGAAGGGTCGAAAATCAGCCATAAACATGTATTATTGCTCTGTAGATTTGATACAATGCATTTACAAAATGGCCAAAAGGTAGAAAACGTGTTGCAATCTAATGAAGGTTTGAAACTCCATGAATTCATTTTCTAGAGGAAAAGGGGAGCCTACAAAAACAGAAGAATGTCCAACCCTTTACAATGAGTCCCGACCCTACTTTTATAGATTCAACACAGAGGGAAGAAAGAGAGAGAAGCGGGAAAAACATCTCAAAGTTCAACCACTGCTATTAATGCCTCCTGTAAAATATCTACCCCAAATTTGTCTTGATTGCATCAATTTCTTGTTCGGTGCCTCGAAGGAGGAGGAAACGCAATGAGATCGAGATCAAATCGATATGGTTGTTAGGGGAAAATAGATCCTACATTAATGGCTTGAAGATGTTTCTTCATTTTTCTTCCTCCTAACTTCTCCAAACTTAAAGTTTCAAATCTTCATGGCGTAGACGAGGCCGAGATCTTTCCAACAGTGCTAGATTTGCTAGATTTTGAGCCTCGAGTCGAAAGATATGCCCATTTGAAATTTGAATCGGGTCCGTACAAAATAAGGGGAAAACTAGTTTGAAAACGAGCCCCCTTTTGAAACCGGACATGTGGAGGGCTGGCACATGCCTGAGGGCAACCTCTGTATTTTACTTTTGGAGTAGCGTGGGGCTGATACGTGGTTGGACACTTGGCACCCATCGTTGGCATGTCGCAATGCATTGAGTATTCAGCCTGACCCTGTCCCTTTATGAAACTAGACGCGTGGAGGCTCTGCGCTTACTTAAAAGCCCACTCAAGATTTGCCTTTGAAGGAGCATCGGGTTGACACGTGGAAGCCTTCGCGATTCTTTGGAATTTTCAATGACCTCCCCCTTACCTTTTCGGACCTTGGACTACGTGGCGAGCTAGCACTTGTTTGAGTCTCTGCTTTTGGATTAACTTTTGGAGATGCACCAAGTTGATGCGTGGCGGCTTCTACTAGCACTTCTATACTTAGTCTTTTTAGGCTCGCCCTGTCTACCTTTTGAATTTTAGCTTTGACTCGCCCCTCTGCTTTGGGCCTGGGACACATGGGGGCCTAGCGCTTGTTTGAGCCTCCCTTTTTGGATTCGACTTTGGAGATGCATTGTTTGGACACTTGGCAGTGTCCGCTGTCTCCTCCATACTTAGTTGATTTTTGACTCGTTTTGAACTGTTCCAGAGCCCGAAGACTTTGAACCTTCGCCGCTCCTTCTCTTTTGAGCTTCGGCTTCTTTGACACTATCTCCTCCTTCCCCAACCCTGCTATTCCATTTCCGAGCCTACACAGATGTAATGTTTACTAGATTTAAGGCACATATTCACTCGATAGAGCCATTTGTTGAATTTCTCCTGCACAGGGTCATTTGATGTTTTGCATGTCCCGCCACTCCATTGTAGAGTCCCTCTGCAACCTATTTGTAGAATTCAAATGTGATTTCTATAGTTATTTCTGTGTGGGGTCATGGCTGATCTAATATTTTTTCGGAGGCAAAATATGGATAACAATTTTGGCAACTTGCAAGGGTATCTTCCTACTAGATGAGAGGACTAGTTGCCTTGTTATGTCCATTGGGAACAGAGTCGAGAATGATGGCACAGTAATGATCCCGCCTCATCCACAAGCCCGACCATCTACAATCTCAATTTTCATAAGAAAAATCGAGACAATGGTTTCTGAGAGTAGAAATTTGATTCGACCTGGGCTTTTTACCTGTCCTTGAATGGACTATTTCAAAGATGGCTTTTAGTTGCTCTGCATTTGTTTTCTTTTGAAGATGGCAACTATTATAGGTAACTATGAGTTTCCCTACTATGAATATTAAAAGGGATAGCATGTCCACTTGGAGGCACATTGGACTATGTAACGACGCAACCTGGAGCAACAAAGAACCTGTGCCACAACACTTAGGGAAACAAAAACTACACTACAACAAAACAACGTGCATACGCACTTAGGGAAATAAAAAAACTATGCTAATATTTACAGGGGTGGAAACTTCCCATTCAGTAGCAATGTTTGAGATGGATCCCGTTCATTGGGATCTATAATTTTTTGCCATCCAATTTAGCCAACTGGAAGGCATTACTACTCTTACACTCTATGATCATGTAAGGGCCACTCCAGATGACATCAAATTTGGAGTGTTTTCCTAGCTTTTCCCAATCTACATCCCATTTCAAAACTAGGTCTCCTTCTTGAAAAGTCCTTGTTTTTGCTTTCTTATCAAAGCATCTCTTGATTGAGACCTGATCCTTCTCCATTATTTGAAGTGCATGCTCTCTGGTTTCTTCCAATTCCATCAATTCTGCATACCTGGCCTCCATTGGTTCAAACTCAGACATCTCCAGCTGCTTCATGAGTTCCAATGCTAGCAACTCAAGTGATATAGGCAACACTGCCTCTTTCCCATAGACAAGTTTGAATGGAGAGTTGCTTGTAGACCTCTTGGGTGTTGTCCTATCAGCCCATAAGGCTGATTTGAGTTTTGTGTGCCAAGTTCTCTAATTTTCATCAAGATTTCTTCTGACAATCCTTAGCAAGTTCTTGTTTGTGGACTCAACTTGGCCATTACCTTAAGGGTAATAATTTGATGAAGTGCTCAAGTAAATCATGTTCCTAACAACGCTTTCGTGATTTTGGAACCTATGAATGTCAATGCATTATCTGATATAATGGTGGCTGGAACTCCAAATCTGGTCACTATCCCTTCATAGAAATCTAGTATGCTAGACTCATTACCTTCTTTGAGTAACACTGCCTCGGTCCACTTGGTGAAATAGTCTGATTGCTATCATAATCCATTTGTGGTCTTGGCTAGAATTTGGATTGATAACCCCAATGAAGTCCAATCCCCATTGCATGAATGGTTGGTCAACTGAAATTGGTTGCAATGGAAGTGTTGCTAACCTTTCTTTGCCTCTCGAAGAACACGCAGCTTGCGAATTTTGATCCATGCATAGCAGTCACTAAACACCTTGGGCCAATAATAACCCACCTTCATGATCTTGAGTGTTGTCACCCGTGGAGAAAAATGGCCTCTAGCTGCTCCAACATGGAACTCTTGTAACACTCTCTCAATCTGATTTGTCCCAATGCATCTTAACAGAACGCCACCAATAAGCACATATGGGATGGCACAGTCTGAAGTGTCTCCTTTTTGTTTTACTCATTTCTGGAGGGCATAGGCCTGTTTGTAGGAAGTGCATAATATTTTGAGTCCAACAAGGAGTGGGCACATCATCATTTTCTTCCTCTTGACTATTCTGTAGACAAAAACAACTTCCTTTTCACCACTTGCTTCATCTTGTTGACTCGAGGCCAGTTATTCACACAATCCCTTCCTACGAACCAACTTAGTAACCTTGATCTCAATGTCATAATCCATGACACAAGTGATCCATCCTATACATTTTTCATTCAGATCCTTGCTGAGAAGGAAGTCTTTAACTCTTGCATGCAAGACTAATAGTTGGATTTTATTGTTTGAAACCAGATGTTTAAACTTCTTTAACCCTCTGATCACTACAAGGATGTGCTTTTCGATGGAGTATCTCACTTCATAATCTTCCAGACCTTGGCTGAAGAAGGCAATTGGCTACTCTATACCCTCTTTGTTTTGTTGTACTAAGATTGCAAAAATTGTGTCACTTTGCACCAAAGGCATATAGTATGAAGTCCTTAGAGAAGTCTAGATTCATGAGAGTTGGGGCTTGTGATATAGCTTCTTTGATGGCCTTAAAGCTTTCTCTTCCTTCATCTATCCACCTAAATGCCAAGCTCTTCTTCAACATCAATGTTATTGGCTTGACAAGGGCAGCAAAGTCTGGTACAAACCTGTGAACAAAATTGATCTTTCCTAAGAAGCTTTGAAGAGATTTCTTATGGCTTGGTAATGACAATGCTCTTATTGCTTCAACCCTCTCTAGGTAAATTTCCAAACCCTCCTTTGACACAATATGGCCTAGAAGCTTGCCCTCATGGGCAAAAAATATGCATTTTTAGGGTTCAATGATACCCCGAATCTCCTACATCTTTGAAATACTTGTCTTAGGTGAAAAAGGTGATCTACTTGCATTTTGGAGAACACAATGATGTCATCCGGATATATCGGTACTATCTCAAGATCGACCCTTTGGAAAGTGACTCCATCATTAGACAATCCAAATGGCATTTTTCTTTAAGCATATGTACCCCATTTGGTGGTGAAATCCATTTTGAACTGATCATCTTCTTTCACCATTATTTGGTTATACCTTGAGTAGCCATCTAGGAGGGAGAATCTCTCTGATCCAGACACCACTTGCAAAATCTGCTCCATTGAGGGGAGTGGGTAGTGGTCCTTAAGTGATGCTCTATTCAGATCACGAAATTCCACACACAACCTAATCTCTCCATTCTTCTTCCTGACTGAGGACCAAGTTTGCAACCCAACTTGAGTGTTTGATTAGAAATATAATACTTGCCTCTATCAGCTTGTTTAGCTCTTTCTTCATCAGAGGTTCAATGTGTGGATTGACTGGTCTCTACTTTTGCCTGATGGGCTTAGCATCTGGATCTAGTTCAATTGTGTGTTGTGCTAGCTTCGGATTGAACCCTCTTAGGTCTTCATAGCTCCAAGAAAATACATCTAGAAACTCTTGGAAAAGTTACATGAATTCATACCTTTCTTGCTCGGTGGCCACTTTTCCAATTTGAAGTGTTTTGCCTTTTCCAACTAGAATTGACTCTGAATCTTCTCCTTTGATCTGTATGTTAGCCTTCTCTTTTTGAAACTGATCATTAGGATTGAAGATAGATTCTAATGTCACCAAACCTTTGGGAAGCTTGTTTGTATGCAGCTGTACTACTTGATCTCCATATTATTGCTCTAATTTGTCTTGATTCCTAGCTGAGAATTCAGCTTCCTCTTGCAAGAAATTGATGATCTACTGATCATTCTCAAACACCTGCCAGCATGTGTTGTTATCTGGCACTGTTGGCCTCACAATCACATGGATATGTGGTTGTCCTTTGTCCCTCTTGATGTTGTCAACCACATCAAATGTTGCTCTAACTACTGCAAGCCTATCAACAACTTCATTCTCCTTCCTAGGTATGGAAACAATGTTGAAGGCTTCAAATCCCTACACCCTATTCTTGTAGCTCTTGAGCAGGTCGTTCTTGACAACATTTTGTCCTCTGACTTGATTAGCAACTAGTTCACTGTCACCAAACACTTGCAAGTTCTTGATTCCTCATTTTCTTGCCCAATGCAATCCATGAACCAAAGCCTCATATTCTGTTGTATTGTTTAAACAGAAAATTGGAAATGGAAGGATGAGTAGTATTTCATACCTTGGGGTGACACAATCATAGCTCCTCCTCGGATGCTTGCCTACTTCTCAAGCCATCAAAGAACAATTTCCATACTTCATTTTCATCTTTGTGTTCGACTTAATGATGTCAGGAAGAGGATGATTCTCCTCATGCAGGCAGTAGACTCCTAGCTCAGATTCTTCCATCTCCTTATAGGGGTCAAAAGCATGTCTTTTGTTTGCCCATTCGTCGAGAGTCAAGTCTGGGATACACCCCACCTTGGTATCTGCTTCACAAGTGTTTAGGAGGTCCTCTTGATCAAAAGTTGAACAATTTTCATTGATTGGGCTAGGCACATAAGACTCAATGTGGTAATCCGCTATGGGCTTAGATCTGATTGTGGCCTTAGCTCCATACCTTGTTCTAAAAGCATATGCAACCAGTCAGCAGACAAATAGCCTCCAATTTTGGCAGTGAAGTCCTGGACAAACACAATGCAAAATGTGGTGGCAAGTCTATGACTGATATGTTCTGCAATACAGTCACATTGGGGCAGGCATGCAGTGTGAGGCTCAAATCCTTGATGACTCCAACAATTGTCACTATTGTCCCATCCAATTGTACTACCCCTCTAGAGATGACTTCATATTAGAGACCCAGTTGATCAGCTATTTGTTTTGGCATTACAGAACTACTTGCCCCCGAATCAATCATGCAATTATGCACCAATTTGTCCCCAATGATTAATGAAACATAGAATGGAGGAGGTCTCAGGTTCTTACCTTGTTGTTCTCCATGGTTCCCCTCAGGTTGAGCTACATTGGTAAGTACTTTCTCTTGCTAGTTAGGGGTTTATTTGAGCTTGACCAATTGGCCATAGCAGTCTGCAATAGATCCCTCTATCTTGGAATGACCAAAGTGACTCCCATAGTGAAGTGTTCAAACTTTTCTTCATTTGCTCAATGATATTAAATGAGCTATTATTTTGTTGCCCCTTCTCTCGGCACATGGGTTATTACAACCGGTGCTTGAGTAGATTTGGAAGGTGGTTTGGATTGACTCTACATATTGGGAGTTGTATTTTGAATGCCAATACCTTATGGAGCAATGGAGGATTGAGGATTACCTAAGTTTGGTGACTATCCTTCTCCAATATTTCTCTTCTTAGACCATGTATTGGTAGCTATACTTTGAGAAGGAGCCTGATTCATTCCATAAAAGTCTTTAGCTTGCCAATTGACAAGCATAGTTTCACTTGGAGGTCCCTCTTGTTGAGCTCCTTGCTACTAATTTTCTTCTTGGCTAGATTCTTGCGACACACCAGTGGTATGTACCATCAAGTCTAGTGTAGTGCACCAAAGAAGCACATTGTTTGATTATGTGGTTGATTGCATGGGAAACACCAATCATAGTCTTGTGCCATGTTATTTTGTGTTGGAACCAAGGCCCTTGATGTTGAAGTTGTGTTTGGATCGTATGACCTTAAAGGTCTAATAGCTTGAGGTTGTCCTTTGTTTTGACTCTGATTTACAACTTGAGCTGGTGGTCTGTTTTGCTGATATAGAGGTCTAGCCTAATACTGAGCTTGAGGCTGATATGGCCTAGAATTCCGAGTCTCTTGTCTTTTGATAGTTACTAACTCATTCCCCGGTGTTTTGAAGCTGTTTCATAACTTCCCGAAGCTCTTTTGAGGTGTTAGAGGATGAGGTGGAGGCTTCAAACCAACTTTGACTCCTAGGAGTAGGTATAGGAGCAAATGTGGGTGTCCGGCTAGTGATTAGGCTTCCTAACTCGGGTATAGAGGCATGGGTGGTCGAGGAGCAAGTTTTTCAGCCTAAATTAAATTATTCTCAACTCTTATGGAAAGGCTATAAGTTGCGGTAAGGTTGTGCCTCCCAAGAATCGAATCATTAAAGCTATATCGAGAATTTAAAGCTCTAAGAAAGTATAAGAAGGCACCTTCTTCTCGTGGGCCTTCTTGTCATTCGAATCATGTCCCGTGTCCGTTAAAATCTGAGGTTGAAATCCTTCAACTATTCATTCGGAGCTCTCTTGATTGTTGTCATTGCTCCAACAAGGATAGGTTATCTCCTTTTCTCCAAATTAGTCATGAAGAGCTCTACACAAATGGTCCCAAGTTTGGATAGAGTCTGCCTTTCTAGGCTCTTGAACCATTGTGAAGCTTTACCCTTGAGTGAAGAGGCTAGCAACTTGATTGTAATGTCCATCTCAGTGATCTCATGGATTGTACAGACATTTGCAATGTCTTGAACGTGGTCACCAGAAAAGTCTTGTTTTCTCCAGTGAAATATGGGATGCTCTTTAATGTTGCCACTGGGACTAGATTTTGTGCATTCAAAGCAAGTGGGTTGCTACTAGTGAAATTGACATAAGGATTTGGTTGTGCCATCCTGATTGGCCTGAGCACCCTTCTTGATTGAAAGAACGACCTACTAGGAGGAGGTGTTGATGGGCTCTGTTTGGTGGAGATGGAGATCTCTGGGCTCTTCTCCCCCTTCTCCTTCTGTTTGGAGACAAGTGCAAGTGGAAAAATTGTCCCTCTTCTCTAGTTCTTGACCTTGTTTGTATTCTTCTCATGAACTTGGCAAGCTTGGACTATTGAAACTAGTGGATTCTGTCCCTTTTGGAGTCGTCGATGTGCAGTTTTTAAAACTTCTTAAAAGCTAGAATCACAACAAGTGCACATCAATCTTACTATAATAAAGATGGAGACTTCTTGGTCCCACTCAGGCATGCCAAAATTGTTAGTGCAAAATCACAACACCCCAAATGACCTCTCAAATTTGGTGTTTTGAGCTCGTCATTTGATGTGATTTACATAACATTGAGTTTTCCCCAAAAGTGTGGGACTTTGCAAATGGGAAAACTCTCCAGATTAAGGTTGGTTCCTATTCCTTTGTCTAGGTGCATATGTGAAATTTGCAAAGGATTTATTCCTAAACCTAATATAATATTGCCAAGGAGACAAGGATAGAAGGAATATAAGAAATTAAAACTAAGCTAACTAGGTGATACACCAAAGGAATGATGAACATTTGTTTTGCTGGTAGGCACAAACCAAAATGCATACAATAATCAAGCACAGATAACCAATTTTGCAATGAAATACTAGATGAGAGCAATGAAGACAAGAAGGGTTGAAAATCAGCCACAAACATGTATTATTGCTCTGCAGATTTGATACAATGCATTTACAAAATGGCCAAAAGGTAGAAAACGTGTTGTAATCTAATGGAAGGTCTGAAACTCCATGAATTCATTTTCCAAAGGAAAAGGGAGCCTACAAAATAGAAGAATGTCCAACCCTTTACAATGAGTCCTGACCTGTTTTTATAGATTCAATCAGACACTTAAAATTGGTTACCCAATTTAGTGTCCCTTCTCATCCGTTTACTTGCCTAGGTAACCTGGGGCACGTTTACGTCACCAACTATCCCCTTGGGATAGTTTTCCAATTTGTGATTTAATCACTTACTCTAAATTTAATTCATCACATCACATCTTACCCATGAGTAATTAAATATTAAATATTTAATTACGCTTCTTCCCATGCATCTTAATCACTTATCTACCCCAAATTTATTCTATCTATGCATCACATCCATTTTTAATCTTCCCTAAGCGGGATATTTCCCGTGGTCGGGATAGGTCTTGTCTTTCTCGAATCAATCATTTTTAGCCATCTCGGGAGTCTTCTCCGCGATCGGCGCCGACCCATATGGTCGGCGCCGATTTTCTAGGAGCGGCGCCGATTATAAAAGCAAGCCCAGAACTCAGTTCTAGGGACGGAAGAGACCGAAAGAAAGCACTTACGCACGAACAGAGAGCGAGAAAGATTCAGGTTGCAAGAAAGAGAGATCTTTTTAGCATCAATTGTCTCAGTTAGGGCAGATCCTGTCCTAATCAATCCCTGAGAGGAGCACCGTTACTCTGCCCGTATCATATCAACATCATACACCACCATCTATCATCTGGTGACTCTGTTCCAGCGTCTCTCCATCTTCGGCACATCTTGCAGACTACATTCATTCACCTTCCAATCTCGAATCTCATCGCACGCTTCTCGATTGGTCGATCGCCTTCGATTGACACTCGATCTTATCCGATCCGCGCCGATCAGTCCCGGTCGACGCCGATCACATCAGCCGCCGATTATACCCAGTCGACGCCGATTTCACTGCAGACAGGTAAAAGGTCACAGGTAACACAAATCCAGCATTATTTCGCAGTTCCCTGTTTTCTGTACTTTCTGTCTGCTGTTCAGTTTCTGTTTTATTACTGCAATCAGAAAATCTAGTCTTTATTTACATCTTTTATCATGTATGCTTCTTTTCTTTATTGAAAACGTGGACTGACATCCGCCAAGGAAGCTCATCGCTTCCCGGACCCGCTTCTCGGGCAGTCCACCCAAATATCTTCTAACGCCATCTTTTTCTGTCAAGCACCGGTGTTTTGCAGGTTACTCGGATCTATTGTGCAAATTGCTCGTGTGCGCCCGTCTTGTCTACATCGGCTTCCTCATCCGTCTACATCTTCATCAGGTATCGATTTCATTGGAGTTTTTCAGGGTTTTTGTGTTTAGTTTGGTGCATTAACTTGGACAGGTAACAAGCACAAAATTCTTGATCTACATCAACATGGAGGAGGAAAGAGAGAGAAGCGGGAAAAATTGTTCAAAGTTCAACCACTTTATTAATGCCTAATGCTACAAAATATTTGCCCCAAACTTGTCTTGACCGCATCAATTTCTTGTTCGAGCCTCAAAGGAGGAGGAAACGGCGGATCAAATCGAATTTGATCTGGTTGTTTGGACATAATAGATCTGCATTAATGGCACGAAGATGTTTCTCCATTTTCTTCCACCTAACTTCTCCAAACTTAAAGTGTTACATCTTCATGCCGTAGACGAGGCCAAGATCTTTCCAACGGTGCCATATTTGCTAGATTTCAAGCCACGAGTCAAAATATATGCTCATTTGAAATTTGAATTAGGTCCATACAAAATAGTGGGAAAACCAATTCGAAAATGGTCCCCCTTCTAAAACCGGACACATGGAGGGCTGGCGCATGCCTGAGGGCAACCTCTGTATTTTTCTTTTGGAGTGGTGTGGGGTTGACACATGGTTTCCTCTACGACCTGCTCAATTTCCTTATGTTTTGGCTAAGTCTTTTGCTCGGCGGGGTCATATATCTTACTGGGGACATGCGGTGACCTAGCACTTGCTTGGAATCCTCCCCTTAATTCTACTCTTAAATTAGCATCATTTGGACACTTGGCACCCTCCGTTGGCCTGTCACAATGCATTGACTATTCAACCTGGCCCTGTCCCTTTATGAAACTCAACGTGTGGAGACTGCGTGCTTACTTAAACTCCTGCTCGATTTGCCTTTGAAGGATCATCGAGTTGACACGTGGAAGCCTCCGCGACTCTTTGGGCTTTTCAACGGCCTCCCTCTTACCTTTTCGGATCTTAGACTATGTGGCAAGCTAACGCTCGTTTGATTCTCCACTTTTGGATTAATCCCAGTGTAGGAGAAATGCCAGTGACATGTGGCGGCTTTGCTAGCACTTCTATACTTAGTCTTTTTTAGGCCCGCCCTATCCGCATTTTGAATTTTAGCTTTGACTTTGTCCCTACTTTGGGCACGGGCACGGGGGCTGGCGCTTGCTCAAGCCTCCTTTTTGGATTCGACTTTAGAGATGCGCCTTTTGGACACTTGGTAGTATCCGCTGTCTCCTCCATACTTAATCGATTTTGAACTCGTTTTGAACTGTTCCAGAGCCCAAAGACTTCGAACCTTCACTGCTCCTTCTTTTTTGAGCTTCTGGATTCTTTGACACTATCTCCTCCTTCCCTAACCTTACTATTCCATTTCTGATTCTACCTTTAATCTATTTAATGGAATTAAAGGTAGGGATTCACTCGATAGAGCCATTTTTTGAATTTCTCCTGCACATGGTCATTTAATATTTCACAGGTCCCGCCACTCCATTGTAGAGTCCCTCTATAACCTATTTGTAGAATTCAAACACGATTTCTCTGGTCCTTTCTGTGTGGGGTTGTGGCTGATCCAATATTTTGCTTTGAGGGGCAAAATATTGATAACAAGGTGTAGAGGGATTTATGGCACAACTATTTTCATTAGAGGCACATCAGTCTAAGCACATTATACCATCGGATATGCAAATAGTGTTGGATGTACACTCTATTGTGTTTGAAAATATGCGAAAGGGCATACCTCGAAAGAGAGATCATGATCATGTTATTTAATTAGTACCGGGAACCAACTCGCCAACATCAAACCTTATAAGTACCCATATGTGCAAAAGAGTGAAATCGAGAATATTGCACAAGAGATGTTAGGAGTAGGAATCATTCGCCATAGTCGAGTGCATATTCTTCTCCAGAGTGATGGTGCGTAAGAAATACAACATATGGCACATGTGTCTCAATTATAGGGAACTTAATAAGTACACGATCAAAGACAAGTTTCTTATTCCTGTAATTGATTATTTGTTTGATGAGTTGTATGGTGCTATTTAATTTACAAAGCTTGATCTTCATTTGGGATAACACCAAATTAGAATCAAGGATGAGGATGTTCATAAAGCGCCTTTCGGACACATGAAGTCCATTATGAATTTTTGGTAATGCCTTTTGGACTCACAAATGCACCTTCTACATTTCAAAGTTTGATGAATTCTATTTTTAAGCCATTCATATGGAAGTTTTTAGTGTTCTTTGATGATATATTAATTTATAGCAAAACATTGGAGGAACATTTGCATCATGTAAATAAGGTTTTGGAAACCCTTGAGCAACATCAACTTTATACAAAGTCCTTTAAGAGTTCTTTTGGAATTAAAGAGGTTAAATATTTGGGTCACATTATCTCTCATGAAGGTGTTAAAGTGGATCCTAATAAGATCAAAGCCATGATGGAGTGGAAGGTTCCAAAAACCCTAAAGAAACTACGAGGATTTTTGGGGCTTACATGTTATTATCATAGATTTGCAAGGCATTATAGAAGAATAACAATACCTCTCACAACTTTATTAAAGAAGGAATCTTTCTATTGGAATGAGGATGCTACCAAAGCATTTGAGCAGTTAAAGGAGGCCATGTGCACCACTCCAATCTTGGCTACTCCAGATTTTTCCAACACATTCATTGTTGAATGTGATGCATCAAGGTCTAGTATGGAGGCAGTTCTCATGCAATAATGTCATCCTATTACCTTTTTGAGTCGTCAATTCAAAGGTAATAATTTTTCAAAGCAACTTATGTGAAGGAAATGCTAGCTATACTTCATGCAATAAAGCAATGGAGACCATATCTCATAGGAAGACACTTTAAAGTGAAGACAGATCATGATAGTCTGAAATACTTCTTGGAGCAGCGTTTATCATCTGAAGAACAACAAAAATGGGTCTCAAAGATGTTGGGATATGATTTTGAGATTATCTACAAGAAAGGGAAGGATAATGTAGTCGTGGATGCTCTGTCTAGGAAAGATGAATCAGTTACATCATTGTTAAGTGCCATATTCATCTTACAGGAAGATTGGGTAGAGGAGGAAAGGTCCAAATGGAGAAATGACCCAACTATAATAGACCTCATTCATAATCTCCAGAATGATCCAAGCATGTTTGAAAAATTTGTATTGAAAGGGGATGTTTTATGGTATAAAGATAGATTATACCTATGTAAGAACTCCAATATTAAAAATAGGGTTTTATCTGAGCTTCACGCTTCTCCAATAGGGGGTACTCTTGGATTCTTGAAGACTTGTCATCGAATCAAACGAAATTTTTTTCTAGGAAGGGCTCAAATGGGATATCAAAAAATTGTGGCAAAATGGATGGTTTGTGAGCAAAATAAGGGTGCAATATTTTGATCCCCAGGTCTTCTACAACCTCTATCTATTCCTAGCCAACGGTGGGAAGAGGTTTCCATGGACTTCTTCATGTAGACACTAAAATTAGGTCACACTCCCCTTTCGTACCTCGACTAATAAGCACCCTTTATTACATTTACCAAGCCATGACCCCCCTTCACCCCACTAATATTAATTTAATTAAATTAACGCATTATCCTCACTATATCTATTATTTTAATATCTTATTTAAATAATATCCACACATACACTTCACCTAGACACCTCTACAAGCCAACTCAACCTAAGACCTATTCTTAGCAAGTTGTCATAACTAACTAAGACTTACCCAAACCCTAAAAATCAATGCCTACATTCCCTCTAACCACATTCTCGCATGCTCACAAGAAGCTCCCAGTCTAATCCACGGGATAACGACATGAGATCCAAGGAAATCAGGAGGATCTCCCTAGTTTAGTAAACCTAGGAAATCCCGCCTTGACTAATGTTAGTTACCCCTAACCGTCACCGGTTAAGCCGGACCACCGTCGGTTACCCCTTTTAACCCCTAAACTACCTTATTCTCAAGGTTGGCAAACATTGGGAGAAATTTGATGAGCAAGAACACATCTCAGAGAGATAACGCATCTTCAGAGAGAAAATTCCAGCAAAAACTCACATCTAAGGAAGGAGATTGAGCATCTTCTCCTACACAACCATCCCAGCCATGATCTAATCTATCCAAGCAAAGAGGAGTGTACATGCAGCCCATGCAGAAGCTTTTCTTCAGTTGGTGATCACTTGCAACCTTCAAACCCATCATCAGCACCTCCATCCCTCACACATAGGCATTCAGGAATGGAATCCAAGTAAGTATAACATCATACTTTCCTGGTTTATTTCATTTCATCATCATTTTATCATCCATTGTTTATCTTGCCCCCTATTGACCTTCTCCGACATTTTCACCTCCATATACCCATTAAAACCTCACAAAATCCTACTCCAGTCACCAACACTTCATATTGACCAACCAAAGTCCTTTGTGTAATCACAAAGGAGACCAAAATCTTGTTCTGTGACATTTCCAGATCTTACAGTAACTGGCACCGGTTACACATAACCGCCGTCAATCACCCCTGACCGACACCGGTCTCTGTATTTGCCCACACACCTAGAACAGCGACCTACCCACCTAATTTCATCTCACCCTCATTCACCTGTGATCTACCCGAGACCTTTATCGACTTGCAGAGACCCAGAACTAATCATTTGACCTTTGGATTCTATTCTAGCTTAGCCTGTTAGATTAGATCTTTTCCTTATTGTCTTTTTAAGTGAGATACCTATATCATTTTAAATAACAATAGGATTTACTTTGTTTACACCATTAAATTTTTTAAAACAGTGGATTGACAGTCATCTAGGAAGTATCATACTTCCCGGATCTAGCATACGCTAGGCGAGTTCACCGCCCATATAATTTAATTCCTTCGGTGGTCTTGTTTTCATTACGGTAGTTCCTCCTAGCCAAAAGGAAGCTCTCACGATCAGTCAGTGGATCCGGAAGCCATACGCACACAACAACCCATCAACCAACATTTGAACAAGTATTCCTCCTACACCCATTACCCTATCTGTTTCGTCAACACTTCAAAGAAACAATCTAAGAAAAAGGTGAAACATTTTGGCACGCTCTGGTGGGACCCATCCGGGGTTCCTTACATTTCATTCATTCCTAGGAAAACAATTTGTGTTTGTTTCCTTCCAAAAGCGTACAAACTAATTTTCTTCATTGGTAACCCACCTCTTCTTTCTATTTGCTCTAAAGGAAACTTTTCTTTTGGTGTAATTAAAAAGAACCATTTCTTCATGTTTTCTGCATTGTAGTGAAAGAGCATCCCTCTTCCTCTTCATCTTATTGTGTCATCCAATTTCATATTTTCGATTTGGGTTTAAAAATAAGTGCATTCCATTTTGATTTATTACATTAGCTCACATTAATTGAGGGCAACCTATACGCTGGAAGTCATGACCAGCTAATGGTTGACAAACGAATCGTAGAAAAACACTTCTATCCTTTTCTCTTTCTCTGAGTCTTACCAAACCTCACAAAAATTAAAAATACATACATTCTTAAACAACATCCTACCTGGAAGAAGTTGTAGGTGATCACACGATCACAACACAGTGGGCACCTAGCTCGCTGCTCTGTCGAGTCATACTTCAGAGTGAAGCCCGCCCCCACCATAACATACCTGAAACCTCACCTTTTAGATCTCCTTCTTTGTAGGAAGCCATCCTCACCAAAAATCTATTTCACAATTCATGTGTTAGTCCCTAAATAGCATAAGCTAAATAAACATAATAGAAAAGGCACTCCTAGGATCACATTTTCTTAGTGTTTTTGCTTGGCTTGCGTTTTGAGGTGAGAGATCACGTTCATCACTTTTTTTTGTTCATCCTTGCACGCTCCTCATCACAGCTTGGTGTATTTCAGCTTCACCTGAGTGTGCTTGGGCCATATCATCATCATTCTCAGAATTTTGGGTCTGATTCTACATCATATTTTAATTCACAACCACTTTCTTTCATCACTGTTTCAATTTCACAGTAACCGTCATCGGTTACCTCTGACCGCCATCGGTTATACCCAACCGACATCGGTTCCAAGTCCTTTTGCTAACCTACTCAAAAGGACATTTTACTTCACTTTCTTCCACTTTTCACAGTCTCTGTCACTATCATTATTCCCATTGACGTTTTAAACATCCTCAGATTTGGCATACCTATCAGATTTTACCTTTTGCCTCATTGTTTACTCACTGTCATTTTCTACAAGAACTCGTAATGGCTACCCCCCCACCGACGTCGATTTTCCCTAACCGACATCGGTTAGCTTAGTTCACATTCTAGCCACCAGTTGGTACTTAATCAACTTTTTTTCACCAGATTCACCTGTTCCTACTGTTCTCTCTATGTCATTTACAAAGAAGCATCCCTACCTGATCAGTACTAGTTCACATGGTGTTGACCCGAAGACAAGAAAGCACCCTCGTATTTCATGCTAGTTGTCAACCACTCCCACCTAGTCCTTCACCACCTTTTATTTTATCACTAGCCATGGATCCCATCCAACCTACTACTATCGCTACCGGAGATGAGGAGTTCACACGACTCCTTGACCAGAACCCTACCGCCTTACAGTTTTACCTTTCCCACTCATCCACTCGAGACACCTCGGTCGGGCTTGATATATGGCATGCTTGTATCTATCCCTCCGACTCTCACATCCACTCCCGCATTGGCCCCATCTGGCTCCGTGTTGCCCACATCCACCTTACCCCCAGTCATTTCGCAGTTAGGTTCTATACCCACTATGACTGTCGCGTCTGCTACCTCTTTGGAACCCATTACATCCATCGTACCTTTGATGACTACCCCAAACACAACCTCATCCGCCCCTAATGTCTCACACATACCTATAGCTACATTACCACCTCTAGTGTCGGTGACCCCTACCCCATTTCAGAATGTGGTTCTTTCCATTCCACAATCATTAGCCCCTATTGCCACTAAGGTTACCACGACCCTTCCACCCCCATATATATACTACCAACAACCTCTTGTTTCATCCATTATTCATTCCGGTACGTACCCCCTATTTCACTTGCCTTCTTCTCCACCACCCTATATGGCAGCCCCATACACTAGAGTGCCACCCCCATTATATGCCCAAAACCAACCTTCTCACATTATGGGAGGCATCTAATCATCACAACCCACCAACGACCTAATTAAATTGATGTTGGACAAGATGTAGACATTGGAGGCATCGGTTTCTAGCTCCCGTAACACTCTCACCTATGACGAGATTTGCAATGAGCCTATTTAACCATCCATTCATATCCGTTTATATCCTCAGTGCATTGGGAAATGCATAAATTCAATTGTTTCAATAGCAAAGAAGACCCAAACAGCATTTTCGGTCATTCAAACATGGGTGTTATTTGATCGCTCATGATGATGCCTTTCTTTTGAGAACCTTTCCCATGTCCCTCACTAGACTCGTATTAGATTGGTATAGTGGGTTACCTAAACACTCTATATTCTCATTCAATCAGGTAGCTCAAGCCTTCTTGGATCATTTCTCTATCAATATTGTCAAGAAGGTTACCATGACCGATCTATATTCCACACGTCAGTATGAGGACGAATCTATCGTAGATTTTGTCGCTCATTGGCGTAGCCTGATCAATCAACTTACCTTCCAACTGCCACAAATAGAACTCATTGAGCTCTTCACACGGGCTTGTGCTAGACATATCTCCCCAACCTTGCAAGTCCAAACCTTCCAAACATTCGATGAGGCATTCACTATGGCACGAAAGTTAGAGATTCGGGCCATCGAAGAGAAGAAAATCCAATTAAGCAATAAGAATTCAGAATTCAATTCGAATAATACCTCTTCTTACTTCAAACCACAAACCAATTATTCAAAAGCTAAGGGCACCATTAACACAATGGTACTCAAGGCCACCCACTCATCTCTCAAATCAAGCTACACCGTCATCTAATCTCTCACCTGTCCAGACTTTTCAATTCAAATGAGAGTAGTGAAAATATACCCCAATTGGGGAACCTTACTCTTCTATCCTAGAAATGCTTATCAAAGCCGGAGCCATCACCCTTCCACCTATAAAACCACACACTTTGACCTGCTTGCCCGAGAATAAAGAACATGATTTCTGTAACTATTATCGAGTAAAGGGTCATAGTGACGACAACTGCATCACTTTCAAAAATATTGTCCAAGAAATGCTCGAGAAAGGTGAGTTAACTGTGGATAATCCCAATGCCACTCCCAACCAAAATCTACAAATCTTCAAAAAACCGTTTCCCAACCATGCCCCTTCATCCAATCAAACCGGTGAGACATCAAATCACAATACCCATACCCGTGAGGTTCACGCTATCTTTAATGAGGTACCTGTCACCTCCCACTTACCTCACATCCCTTCCATAGAGGAAATCCTAGCCCGAACTCCTCCTTCCGCATTGGAACCAACCTCTCCTGTTCCTTCACCAACAGAGGAACACCTTTCATCTCCTTCATCACCTACGGAGGGGTCTTCCACTAACATCGAGACCATCTCACCCATAGCTTCTCCACTTAGAGAACCTTTACCTACGGTACCTCCTCCACCCATAGAGGAGCTCCCATTATCTCCTCCACCCACAGAGGAGCACCCATTGCCTCCTCCACCCATAAAGGCGTGCCCATCTGTTCCTCCACTTATAGAGGAGCTCCCATAATCTCCTCCACCTATCATCGACCCAGTTGAGATATCTTGGCCTCTTGGCGAGCATTCTCCATCAACTACCCAAAATCCAATAGACCTACTTTCGACTCTCTTACCCACGGAAGCTAAAGCTAGCCAATTCCCCGTCTCTAACACACATTTTACGGGAATTGCATTAGGTCCTCACCAACTCCACCCACGACGGATGTGTCGTTCTAACGTTTGGCCAAACACTTAGATTATGTGGATAGGGCATTACTATGGGGGTGCCTCTTACTCCCCATCTCAACACAGATGCAAAGATCCTCACGATACCTCCACTATCTACCCAAACACATTTTGACCAATCAAACCAAATACAACCACTTCTATCGCAACCCCTTCCACGATATCTGTTAGCGCTCAAACCACACCCTTACCCATAACCCGACCTACGTCTAAACCCAAACCCACACCTACAACATTTTGCCTTCACTAAACCTATTACCACTTTAGGGGTCACCCCGATCACCAACCTTACTCATCCACCTATTAAACTGGATTTAGCTACATCTTCCAACGTCAATACCACATCTACTTCAACACCCAAACCAAAGAAACAAACTCATCGACCTCATACCCCACCGCACCAATTACACCCACACTTGTCCCGTCTGTCTTAACACCTCAACTTCCCCACATAGTCAAGAAACCTCTACCCACCAATAAAACAAAAGCACAACAACCCATTCCTTCCTCACAAACCTCTAACCTACCTAAGAACACAACACGACTTACACCCACACCTGTATTTTTTTACCACCAATACCTTCCAATACCTTATAGCTTCACTACCCACTACACTTCAGGTCATTGTCCTTCACACCCCAAGTATGACCCACATCATCTACCTTCATAAAGACCCCCATTATCCCCATGGGTAACTCGCCCTCTTCCTCTAGCTATTTTTCCTTCTAGATCTCATACACCCACATCACCTTTACCCAAGAAGGTGCAACCCAAAAACAAAACCCCACTACCCCACAATAAGGTAGTCAAAACAACCACACACCCTCCTACCCATTCATCTACTATACCCCTACCCAAACAAACATGACTGATACCTAAAACCACACTAGCACCTAAACCCATAGCTCGACCCATTCCTACTCTTCCAAAAATAGTTCCTCGACAATCAACCACACCTACACCCAAACCCACGTTCACTTCCCATTATGATCCACTAGCAGGGTCCTATGCCAAAATTTTAACCAACCTCCTCAAGACTTTTGTTATCACATTACCACCACTCCAACCTTACACCCCCTCAAACCCAAGCCAAAAGGGTTTGATGATACTAAAATTTGTGCATACCATCGTGTGCCAGGGCACGATGTGGAGAACTACAAGGCCTTGAAAACCATCCTTATCCAATTATGTCCACCAGAAACCAACTTTGATGATGACGACCTCCTTGACGAGGATATTTCTTCACCAACACACATTCCCACACCGCCACTCAATAACAACAACCTCCACCCTCACAGCTCCTACACCACTCCCAAGATTTGAAATGAATATGGCTCACATCGAGAACTTGCCATGCCACCACCCCAATGTCGTTGTGCCCATCTCACCTCACAAGGATTTTCTCCTCCGTAGTTTTTTTCCCTTCACGTCGTTATACCACTCATCCTACACCTTCTCCATTTGCCAACTCCCCTCAATTCAACATAATACATGTCACTACACATGCACAGAAGGGTAAAGAAAAGGAAACTGACCTACCAACCAATCCTATACCCAACATACCATTTGTACCAATACCTAAAATAACTATCTCATGGCCCCACATACCCCATTTCTAATGGCGTCACACATTACACCATGCTCAAACAATTACACCAATCTCCCCTCAAAATGTCCTTATATGACCTCATCCAAACCTCGAAATCCCATCGTCAAGCCCTCATGGAGGTTCTTCAATCTATTGAGGTTTTACCCAATGACCCTACACCCGTAGCCTCCATTATCACACCCCATCATGTAGCCTCTCTCACCAAATTACCACCTTCATCTTCACCCCATCTTGTTCACCAAGTGGCCTCCCTTAGCTTCTCAGAGGAAGAGATCGCGCCACACCAAAATGATGACCTGGACCCAGCCCTCTTCATCTTCGTCCACATTGATGACATACGGGTACGCCATGTGATGATTGATGGAGGCGCTAGCATTAACATCATTTCATCTCATGCATTTTCGCTCAAATGTGCATACCTAACAATTACATGCATAAACATCTGGTCATGTTGTGTTCATTCAATGATACTATCACCTCCACACTAGGAACTATCATCCTTCACGTTCGCGTGGGCCCCCGCACTATTCCAGAATTTTTTTATGTTTTGGAGGGGGAATTCCAATATAACTTGTTGCTTGGTAGACCCTGGATCCGTGTCATGGGTTGTATTCCTTCCACTTTGCATCATTGTGTAAACTTTGAACATGAAGGACACACTTATACCATTCCAGGTGACCCATCACCTTTCAAAACATGCAACATGCTTTACCAACCTAATGATGTGCTCATACCTATCAAGCCATCTACCTCCGCAACCAATACCGCTTCACCTAAACCTCCACCTACGAGTACAGCCACTTCTTTCACTACACATACTTCCTCCATTCCTACTACATATAACTTCCATGGTTGACCCATCAGCTTCCCAATGTTAACTCCACCTCTGCATCGACCTCCAACACATCATCCATTCCAGCTACCTACATACCAACCATTGATCCCTTGGAAGGTGTTTTCCAACACCTCACTCTAGGGGAGTACCGCCTATATAGTGTCAACACATTCCTTACTCCACACGAGTATGGAAGCCTTCACCAACACCCTCGCTATGATCACCGTATAGGATAACACCTCCTTTATGGTCCTCCTCATCTTTGTACTAGTCTCACCTATGGAGGACTTGATACTACCACTTTCACACCTAAACCACCATCACAAACCCGCCCATTTTTCGCTGACTTCCAATCACTTACCAATCACCGTTTCGCCCATACCTTCCTGCACCACTGTGCATGGAAGGGTTTTAGTTTTGGCTTTTACGAGCAAGGCCACCATACTCATTATTCCATGTACCACCCGCAAACATAACAACCATAGTGGTATTGGCTTCCCCGAACCTCCTACCAAACAGGCCCGCATTGAACTCATTGAGGACCCTAGCCCTTCTCCACCTTCATCTTCATCACCACCTTCACCCGCTCCACCTTCATCACCACCCTCACCGATGGAGTCGATGGATCCTGAATCTATCCCCCCTAACTTTTTTTCATAAACACCATTTCCTTGGGGCCTTTGACTTATCAATGCGAAGGCAGGCCCTTCCACTCTTCCATTCATGTATCCTAAAATGATCAATGACGACACACCTACAATTAACGTCATTCAATGTCAAGATGATGAATCCATACTCACCTACCTTGGTGTAGAAGACTCATATATTCATCGGTCATTACCCTCTGAGACGCAAACCATGTTGAATGAATCGACTATCGAGATCAACATTCATACTCAGGATGACCCGCACATCCTAAAGATCAGATAATCTTTAGATGTCACTTGAACAAGAAGCCATCACTTCTTTTCTCCAAAATTATAACCATGCTTTCGCTTGGTCTTACACAGACATGCATGGTATTGACCCCACCATAGTTGTCCAAAATATCGTAACCATTCCCGATGCCAAACCTATCAAACAAAAGCTGAGGAAAATACACCCTCGCATTGCTCTTCTCATCAAAGAAGAACTTTAGCGCCTTCTTTCTGTTTCCTTCATATTACCCATTGATTATCCTCATTGGATTTATAACATTGTCCCTGTTACTAAAGCAACAGGGGGACTCCGCATTTGCATGAACTTCCGTGACCTCAACCTAGCCTACCCGAAAGATGACTTTCCTTGCCCAAGTATTGATCAACTGGTTGACCTCACCGCTGGTCATGAGATGCTCTCACTCATGGATGGCTTCTTGGGTTATAACCAAATTTTTCTTGCCCTAGAAGATCAACACAAGACCGCATTCATCACCCCTTGGGGAACCTTTTTCTATCGAGTCATGCCTTTTGGCCTTAAAAATGCTGGTGCTACATATCAATGTGCTATGACTTACATCTTCCATGATATCATGCATCACATATTGGAAGATTATGTGGATGATCTCTTGGCCAAATCTAAACGTCACTCGAGCACCTCGCCGTCCTCAAAACCATCTTTGACCACCTCATTAAATATTACATCCGCCTTCAGCCTAAAAAGTGTGTCTTTGCGTTCTCTTAGGAAAGCTCCTGGGATTTATTATTTTCCTCCATGTTATAGAAGTTGACCTCTGCTAAAGTCAAGGCCATCCTTGAAATGCCTCCACCACTAACCTTAAACAACTCCGTAGCCTACAAGGTGAATTACAATCCATTTTCTGTTTCATTTCACAATTATCTGATTGGTGTCAACCATTTCATCATCTACTTAGGAAGGATGTCTCCTTTAAATGGGATGATGACTATCACAAAGCTTTTGAGGCCCTAAAACAATACCTTCTCCAACCACCCATACTCATTCCACCTAAAGACGATCAACCTTTTTACCTATACATATTAGCTACCGATCATTCCTGGGAGCCATGCTCGCTTATCGCGATGAACAACACAGGGAGTAGGCAGTTTATTACATAAGCCGTACTCTTTTGGACTATGAAACCCGATATAACCATCCAGAAAAACTTTACTTAGCCTTAGTTTTCATTGCCACCAAACTCCGCCATTACCTACTCAACCACAAAACCTATTTCGTGACCAACACCGATCCCTTACACTTCATGTACACCAAACCTTATCAAAATCAGCATGTCGTGATGGCTTATGCTTTTAGCTAATCTTGACCTCAAATTCATTCATCAAAAGTCCATCAAGGGCCAAGCTATTGCCGACCAACTGGCTGACGCACCTATTTCTGGGGATCAACCCTCTAATTTTGACTTTCCCGATGAGTCAATTACTACTCTTTCCCTAGATGAACCCCTTACCAAATGACATTGTTCTTCGATGGTTCCAAGTGTCAGCGTGGGGGGGGCTGGTATTATCCTCATTCCTCTAGATGGAGAACCCATGCCTTTGTCTTTCAAACTAGACTTTGAATGCACTAACAATATTTCCGAGTACGAAGCGCTCATACTAGGTCTCCAAGCCGCATATGCCCTAGATGTCAAATCAATCCACATCTTTGGTGATTCACAATTGGTCATCAACCAAGTCAATGGTATGTACCAATGTCGTAATGAGATACTTCAAAAGTATAAACATCATGTAGACATACTTTTGACCACCTTTGATCATTACACCCTTCAAACCATCCCACGTTCAACCAACAAATTTGTTGATACCATGGCCTGCTTAGCTTCCCAAATACCCGCTTCCCCTACCGATTCCAAAATCTTTGTCACCATACAATGCCTCCATTCACCTTCTTATTTACCTCACAATGTTTACTCAATCGAACCGACACCCCTGACCCAAGTGACCTTTGGTATAAACAGTACTCACTACCTTTCTCTCTCCATCTTACCTCCTGATCTCACCCGTAACGAACAACGCGCCTTCCTTAAAAAGGTCTCTCGTTTCATCATTCTGGGGGGACTCCTCTATAAATGTGGCTTTGATGGTATTCTCTTATGATGCCTCACAAGTTTTAAAATTCCTTATACCATTAAGGCAGTTCATGATGGCATATGTGGAGGTCACTTTAATGGCCTTGTTGTTGCTAAGCGTATTCTTCACCTAGGCTATTACTGGCCGACCCTTAACCATGATTGTTGTGACTATGTCAAACATTGTGTGAAATGTCAACAACATTCCAACCTTCATCATACACCTAGTCATGCCTTACAGGTCGCTCATGACCTTTGGCCCTTTTCTCAATGGGGTTTGGATCTTGTCGAGAAATCAATCCTCATTCTTCCCAACACCATCAATGGATCATAACTGCTACCGAATACTACACAAAATGGGTGGAAGCCATACCACTCATCTCCACAAAAGCCGAGAAGATATGTGAGTTCATTAACCACCACATCATTTTTCACTTTGGTGTTCCTCATCGCCTCATCACTGATAATGGAAAACAATTCAAAAACAAAACATTGCAAAAACTTTGCGACGCCTTCGACATTCAACTTAGTTTCTCATCACCTTATTACCCACAAACCAATGGCCAAGCCGAATCCACTAACAAAACCCTCAACAAAATTCTCATGAAAGTGGTTGATGATACTGGGAAGGATTGGCATACGCACATTCCTTTTTCCCTATGGGCATACCGCACTAGTATTCGCACTTCCACTGCAGCCACACCCTTTTCGCTAGTCTCGAGGTACAGAGGTTGTTTTGCCTCTCGAAGTCCAGATCCCTCACTCTGCATTTCTCTCCATGACATGCTTACTGATGATGACTTTTGTCAGGACCGCTTAACACAACTAGAGTTATTAGACGAATGTCGTCTTAATGCTCTGGATCACCTTCAAGTTTACCAACAACGTATCAAACGTGCTTATGAAAAACGTGTTCATGAACGAACCTTCCAAGTCGGTGACCTTGTCTTGAAAGAAAATCAACACGTAACCAAAGCAAAAAAAAGTAAACGGGGAAAATTCGCTCCTAATTAGCTTAGACCATACATCGTAACTCATACCTATGGATCAGGTGCCTATCATTTATCCTCACTTGATGGTAAACCCGAACCTAAGCCCCTTAATGCATTGCATCTTCGACCATTCTATTGTTGACTCATTGTCCTACCTCACCCTTTGTCTCTTTATAGGCTCGTCCCTTGAGCACTATCCACTCCATACACCTCCCTAACGATTAAACAAGAATCATGTGAGTACCCGTCACTTGTTATCTTCTCTTGAATATGTGTACCACGGCACTACACATAGCATGATTCTCATGGATACTTTTCGTCTACCTTTAGATGAGATCCCATGGTCATTCCACCTTGCCTTTTGAACAAGAGTCCTATCCTCCACTTTGGTCTTGTCCATGACTTCAATGACCTCACATGGGACCAAACTCCTTGAGTCAAACTTCTAATAAAAGATGACTCCCTCAAAAGGACATCTTCCTCTCGAAAAAATTGCTGCTATAAATAGACTGCTCCCTCGAAGGACAACTATGTGAAGCTTTTACAAAAAAATGAGAGAAATCAAAGCTTCCCGCATCGATCAGCTTCATGAATACCTCAAGGAGTACCATATTATTTATCCCATATAGACTTCCCGCATTGATCAATCTATCAAAACAAAAATGTTTTAGTCATGGACTTGCCCATTGTGACCTAGGACCTCTTGCCCAAAAGCCCTGTCACTCAAAACATATAAAATTAACTACCTTTCACCCTCCCTACAACTTCCACTCTCATTTCCTCAATTGCCTCAAGGGACATCTTGGAATTTAGACATTTGGTGATCCTGTGACTACCTTCATCATAGAACCATTAATCGTGCAATGCCTTTCAGGTCTTATGTTCATCACCCCCTCCAAGGTATGATCTACTCGGTAGGGTCCTACCCAATCAGGTGGCTTTATTGCCCCCTCTTATCTTTTAACCATCTTTGTTTACGTTTTGATTACCTTATACAGGACTTGGTCCTCGATGCTTACCTTTGAGGTAATCCTCCCTTTTTCCATAATCACCTTCACTTGCATCCTTTTACCTATAATCTACCCACACCTATTAAACCTAAACCCACAACATGCCCAAAAACCTACCAACTCATTTTCATATTCTTCCCTAGCTCATGGGAGAACCACATCATCGGCCGAGGACCCTTTTCGCGGACTATGGGCAGCATTCCAAGGGCATGGGGCCCTTGGAGGTTAGCTCGGCCATTCTCTACCCTAAAACAATTCATCAACCATGCCTAACTCACCATTTACATCACATTTCACTTAGTTCCCCTTTTCTAACAAAATTGAAAATTAAGCCACATACATAACAAGTTGGTTACCATACATACATTTATTACACCTACCATCCCTCTATCATCACTATGCATAGATGATACAACATTTCACATATGACCCATAGTATCATTCAATGTAAAAAATAATGAATCATACCTAAACCTACTTTCAACTCAACCATGCCTATAACATGACTCGATCCATGCCTATAACTAACCCGACTCGATCCATGCCTAACCAAACCTGACTCAACCAACCTGACTCGACCATGCCTATAACCTGACTCGATTCATGCATCCATGCCTAAATCAACCTAACTCCATTAGGCCTAACTCACCTAATTTCAAACCACATTAAAGTAACAAATCCATATCTCATCTAATACAAGCCATAAACCAATGTCTCATACACACATCAACAAATCACGAAATACCATGAATCTCATCATACAAATCAATAAATATGTATCTCAATATACATGTCTATCTCATCATGTCCATCATCTCAAAAATGTTGGCACACAAGCTGATATATATAAAATAAAAATGTCATCGACACACAGACCGGTCTCATATATACAAAAAGAATGAATGAATCAATACAAAATATCTTCGGCACACGAGCAATATATGCTCAAAATATATAAAAATCACTCATACATCCTCATTGTCTTCGGCATGCAGGCCGGTATGTGATCAAAAATACAACTACCTTCGGTATGCATGCATATATATATATATATATATATATATATATATATATATATATATATTCAAAACCACTAGTATACATCAACAATCAGGTGACCACATATCAGACATCTCGCGATGTCCTCCATCTCTGTGTCACCTGCACCCTCGGCCTCATGTGTCCCTGCTGGAACATCACCTAGCTTTGGTCATCGTGCGCTGGTGGCCTCTCCCTGATCGGGCCTCAAAGTTTGCTAACCTCCTATGCTCTCCACACTATGTGTGTGGTATCTCGTCCTCTCATTGGATGCCTGTTGTGCTCTGTACTCTCCATACGATAGGAAGTCTATCCTAGCCACCATGAGTTGATCTTGATAATATCTCGCCTCACCTAGGGCATCTCGTAACCTAGATACATGCACAATCTGTGGTGGTCCCATAGGTCTCGGCCCTTGTACACTCCGCCTTACCGTAGCGACTCGCCTGCACTGAACATGTGAACCACTCCTCCTGTGCCAATGGTGGTGCCCCCAATATATGCCTGGGATGTGGCCAACTAGCCCTGTAAACATGCCACCTAAGCTAGTAAGGTTGCCACCTGACCATCTCTATCTCCATCTCCTCCATCTCCTCCACCCTCTCCCTTCGCCATTTGGGCTATAGGTACCGCCACTGCTCTGTAATTTAGCTACCTCTGCCTCTGACCCCTCCAGCTCATGTCTGCAGTATACCTATCTGGGTGATCAACATCGCTACCTGCCCCTGTAGGGCATCTCTCTACACTGTAATGGTAGCTAAGTCGGTTGCCCTGGGCCTAGGTGGTATGGCTCATAACTGAGCCGCCCACCCTTTACTGTCTTGTCTCGTACATCTAGCATCATCTATCCATCGATCCATTGGCTCCTCCTCCTCCTCCCTTGTAGGCACTTGTAGGCTGTGGTAGAGGTAGAGGCCTCTCCACGTCATCTCTCCGATACTGTGGGAAGGACGGAGGAATATCTTGTACAAGCCCGAACTATCGTCGGACCCTGTCTACCGGGATCATCTCATCCTCCCCGGCATGGTGACCCTGTATCCACCTCTCTAGTTGGAGCTCAGCTAGCTCCTCATGCATGTGCCTATATGAGGGGAATCCCACATATGGCCTCTAGATAATGTCCACTCCGGATAACCCCTCCAACAACGCCAAAAATGGGCCACATCATATGTTGGCCTATCCGATCTCTGCTCTCCTACAACCGCACCCATTTCCTATATCCCACCCGACACATCTCGTGGGAAATGTATCTACTCGGGCGTTCCTATAAGTCAAACACATACTATATGCTCGTAGGCCTAACAAAGGCAAAGCATAAATGTACAAAACAAGCTAAACCTGCGCAACCGCCCATATGCCCACAGCTCTCGGTATAGCTGCACCAAGAATGTTGGTGCCCAAGAAAACATGTCTCATGCACCATCATATCGTGGAGCACCCCCATCAATGATTGAGGAAAGCGTCCACCCTCTCATCATCGGTAGTGCATAGCAAAGCACACTGCCTCCATCAATAAAACCACTAGCCTCATCTCATCCAGACGGGCTAGGTACATCTCGCCATAGCTCAAACTGGTGCTATGGAATCTCAAATCCACCGCCCCCTCACCAAAAATTGTCCCAATTAGCTCCTCTGAGGCCTCGGAGGAGATAGAGTAAACCTGGGCACCCAATATGGGTAACCGCAAAATCTGGAACACGTCCTCCAGGGTGATAGTCATCTCACCCGTCGGAAGGTGGAACGTGTTGGTCGTGGAGTCCCATCTATCAATGAGCGTGACCATCAAGCTGGGCTTCCGAATAGCATGTTGGTAGCGCCAAATCCCACTCAAGCCCACTGCCTCCACATGCTTTGCAGCTCCAAAGGGGTCACTAAGCCGCGCAATGTCACCAGTAGAGGCGAGAACCCTATCCCGCATATGTAACTGCACTCTCCCCTGCATCCAATCCAAGCACGGCATTAATCCCTATTTACCATGACCATATTCACCAATTATCATTACCCTCCACCCTATTTTTACCCTACCCATCTCAACCACCTAACCTACATCACTTTTGCACCCTTGTGCCCAAAAATATTGACCAAGTCGGTTTAATCTAACCGACTTCGGTCACCTTTTAAACCGCATCGGTCACTGTTTGGTGACCGATACTGGTTCTACCCAACTAATGCCAGCCAAGCTTGACCAACGTTGTCATCGCGGAAAATCCGCGACTTCCCAAACCCCTTTTCTATAAACCTCCCCCTACCCCTTTTACCCCACCTACAATGACCTAAACTCCCCTTAGACCCCTACCCACCCCACCTATACAATTTACTACCCTCCCCCTATTTTTTGCCCATTATTCCCCCCATACCCACATTTTATTTTTAACCACCCACAAAAACAAATACCAAAACCTCTAATCTATCTAATCAACAATCTAGAGTTAGGCACTTACCTCGTCGCACGCCACCATCTCTGGTGGCATGTCTGGCCATTGTGCCGGTGGTCCACCCAATCCCTCTCCAGCCTCTGCCATCACCGAATATCTACTCGCAACCTCCGACCAATCAACTCTCTTGCCCTGATCTCGTGGACCCGCTACTCACCACCCAACCCTCGTCAAATCGACTGCCAACTCACTGTCTCATTTCCTCCGAACACTTTTCTCTCTTTTCTCTCTTTTTTTCATTTCTTCACTTCACAAATAACAAATGAATAATAAAAACATGGATTTTTTTTTATAACCCACCTGACCTAACCGATGTCAATTACCATTGACCGGCATTAGTCTCATGCCCTACCTAACTATCGCCAATTTTCCTATACCGACATCGGTTATCCATGACCGCCATCAGTCACCCTCACCTACACATTGCCCTTACTCTGCCATTTTACCTCACCCTTTATCCCATCCTTTACCCATCTAACCTTTACCCAACCCATTACCTTACCTTTCCTGACCTCGTCACTTCCTACCTCCATTTTTCCTCCTTTGGGGACTTCTTATTCTTTTACCCCTACCTTGGCCTTACTCGTGCCGTAACCTAGATATTTGGACCTGGACCATCACTAGTGACCTTTGACCTCATGTGTTTGCTATACCTTGTGGCATTGTTACCTGTGTTGTTTGACCTAATGACCTTACCTAGCCTATTGTCATGACCGTTTATCCTGACCCTACATTTGATGTATTGGAACATACCTAAGCATTCCTGCACCTAACCTACGTTGTGTTTCTTGACCATATCTTATACCTTGGATACCAGATTCACTTCAACCTTGTTCGGATAAACCTATCGACCTTAAACGATGTAGATTTTACTGCTCTTCAACCCGATAGCATGCTGCAATTTATACGTGTGCATGTGTTTAACTATTGCTACCTTTGACCACGACCCATTCCCTTAAAAACCCAAGTAGACCTTTCACCCTTTTCCCCTGTACCCACTTGCCTTTTCCTCACATTTACCTTTTATCAAACCACTTACCGCTTGACTCTTGTGTCGTCGCTTCTGTTTTGAGGGGATCACCTTCACCCACACATGGGGTAACCACATCTTCTTTTTGTTAGCGTTGCTTACCAATAGAAGCTACGCAACAAAAAGGGGCAAAATATAGACAATAAAATTAGGTCACACTCCCCTTTCATACCTCAACTAATAAGCACCCTTTATTACATTTACCTAACAATGACCCCCTTCACTTTACTAATATTAATTTAATTAATTAAATTAAATTAATGCATTATCCTCACTATATATATTATTTAAATATCTTATTTGTTGGTTTGAAAATCTGTCGGTTAGGTAGGTCATGGGGAAACAGGCCAATAGTGTGCAGGGCATAGCCCCTCTTTGAGATAGCAAAGTGAAACTGGTTTATTGCTATTCTATCAAGCAAGAATCTGTGCAAATCTACACTATTCTAACTTCAGGGGGTTTGGGATCTCATCCCAGTAGAGGTAGTTCCAACTGCAAATAGAAAGGTAGGAAGGAAGGAACAGATGAATGTAGATTTGAAGGGAGAAAAGAAATGAATTCCAAGATGGAAAGGTCGGAAGGTTTATGCTTTGGGTTGGTAGTAAACAGAGCCAAACTTACTTACATAAACAAACAAAGCAATACTGATGAACATATGACAATAATAAGAATGAATCCAACAGAATAGAAACATAGATCTAACTTAAGAAAGATCTGATGCAAATAACACATATATTGAGCACAAAGTCTTAACATATATATTAATATCTCTTCTGTTACAAGAAGGCACAAAGTCTTTCTCTCCTCACTTCTTTTTTCATACAAAAATGTCCACCTGGAATACAACAAGTATTCTAGTATTTATAGAAGAAGAGGAGGAGAAGACAAAAAGAAACCAACCACTTTATAAAATATCTACAAAATATCTAAAAAGTCAAAAGTTGACTTTGGGCAAGTTTTTGGATGGCAACATGGATGATGTCATCATAAATGCCAACATACTTTTTAGATAATTCTTTTACAAAAATGATCGAAGCGTACATATGAGTAGAAACTACTCTTCATCATCTCTTGGCTTAAATGGAATGTCTTGCTTCCGATCGGGAGAGGCGATGTGACACTGAGCTCGGTACTCCATAAACTTGCTGATCATTGTCTGAAGTTGATTATGATCTAGACCCTTGAAATGGTCGCCAATAACTTCACAAGTTTCTTTTTCAGTCTTGAGCTTGTCAGGTAGCCCGACGTACTCCTCGCATGCCTCAATCAAGTATCCAATGAAATCGCAGCAAGCCAAAAGGTTATTGATTGATTCTTGGTCAAAAGTGACCTCTGGTGCCAATCCTTGGGTTGCGATAGCCTTGAAGATCTTGATTGTATCGTCTCCTCCCTCAAGGTGAACGCTTCACTGAGCATCTCTGGAGCCATCTTTGTAATTATCTGCTCCATGTTGTATTTTGCATCCAGGGCTTCGTCCTTGATTTTATCTATCCTCTCTAGGATATACTCCATTTGATCAACCCAATAATCTAAAGCGATGAGAGCTTTGTTATGTACTCATGGTGATCAATGACACCAACCTTCAATAGGTCGTTGGCTAAATAGTTAGCCATTGCTTGGAATGTTTTGTGTTGCAATCTGGCGTTATCCAACTCCTCAGAGAGGGATCCTGCACCTGCTTGTAACTCCTTATTTGCCTGATCTATAACCTGGTAGAGTCCTATGAATTTCTTGATTATTTCCTCACTATCTCTGAGGACTCGCTCAATCCAGGAGGACACTGCCGCACTTTGTTCACCAATCTTGGAGTATTCATTTATCTTGTCTTGATTGAGAACTTGATGAGGGTTGGCGGCGATCCACGGAGGTGCGTTGCCCATTCTCTGTAATGCTTGGAGGAGATGTATGTTTTGCTCCTTAAGTATTCTCTTCTCCTCCTTTGCTTCCTGAAGCTTTTTACAAAGAGCATCTACTACAGATAAGGCCTCTCCTTGTAGGCTTTTAGATGAGGTTCCCATCGTGACTTGGGTCACTGTAAAATCTATAGGAGATAGATCTTTCTACTCTTTGGTGGGATCTGGGTATGCGATCTCCATGACTCTCCCTCCCAAAACGCTCTTACGAAGCGAGTTAGAGATTTTTGCTTCTTTGGTCCCTTCTTCAAATGACAGAGAAGTCCATGGGTGTTATGGGAACCTTTCTCTTGAGTTGACCTAGATGGTCAGAGATCCAACTTGGACTTATGGGAGAGGGAGTAGAGGGAATGGAAGAAGAAACAGAGTGAAAGGGGAAGAAACTGAAGAGGCTGCAAGGAAGAACGTTGAGACACTTGGTGGTGGCATTAACAAGGAGTCCAACGCACTACTACTTGTGGGGCCTGGAGTTACTACGGGGAAGAAAAGGACATGGAGGTGGAAGGGATCTATAATGGGATGGAGGGAACACTAGGTGACAGATCCACAAGAGAGGAGAAGATGGAAGAGGTGGGAGATGGAAGGGAGGAAGGGAGAGAAGAAGAAACATCCATTGGAATAGATGTTTCAACGACAGGGGGAGGAGAAGGAGCGGAAGAAGGAATGGTGGGTACCTTAGTAGTTGTAGCTGACCACATCCTGAGTGGATGTATATGTTGAAACTTCGGTGGTCTCTTCTTCTTTACCTGGAGACACCAGGTCGACCACTTGCTTTTCAGAAGTAGTAGGAGGGATTTCAGGAGCTTCTTCCTGTTTTCTTGGTTCTCCCTCTTTATCCTTTCCTTTTCCTTTTAGCACAGGTTGTTCTTGGAGGTGCTCTACCCGAAGGGGAAGTAGTGAAATCTACCCCGAGGCAGGTGAGACCATTTTGTTTACACAAATGCTCGGTGCACTGCAACGTGGGCTTAACCCTTTCCTGAATGGTCTTTGGTGCCTTGGCTCTGTCGATTTATGCAAACGGCCAATCATCCCCATCCATGTCAAGGTAAACTTGATCAATTTCTTGATCAGGTTCTTAGAATCCTTTTGGAACGATGGCTACACCATAATGGATGATTTCTGCCAGAGCCAGTCGGAGTGATCCTTTCACCTGATATCTATTTCGTGTGTTAGGTCGATGTAGATGTCCTCGATCTCAGGAACATGAATGGGATCAATTTTTGCCTTTGGGAGGCAACTCCAGCAATCGAAGGTAGGCCTTGGCTAGGGATGTTGTGCTTTAGATTCAACAATTCAAGCTTGCATACATTTCCCGTGCTTTGGCCAGTGTGGTGCAGGTGTATCGGCCCACCGTAAGGGGGAATGGAGTTCCTCCTTTCTTTCTCTTCATGCACCTCTCGTGGTATGTGATTAGTTGCCTTGACAACTCCAAGAGATCAGCTTGGGCCCTGCATACCTTGGTAGCTTTGTCGGTTCACCCTCAAAATTCACTGCTCTGAGATATGTGAATGTGGGAAACTGCGTGAACAATGCTCCCCACTTCTTTGTGATAGTAGTCACACTCGGGCTGGTCCGACTGTGTCTCATATTTGGCCTCAATAGGCAGATCACCTCATAGAAGAAGGTATCGTTGATTTTGGAGAACTGGAGGGATGTTGTTCTCAAGCCTTAGCTCTGGGTAGTATTCATATATTTTGACCTGGGGCCATACCCATTCCGAGCTAGGCTCTGTGAAATCTCTTGCTGATGCTGCAGCGTATACAACGTAGGAGTTCATATAGAACTTCCCAGTTGTGAGGACCTGTTGAACCTGTTGAGAGATGGTGTCACTGATGATTTCTCCCCAGCCAAAACGTTGCTCAGGCACATTCTTGCTCATGGTCTCTAAATACCTCAGCATCCATTTATGGAAATAATGGGCATCAGGAAGCCCAAATACTCTATTAAGGAAGGTGATTGTATCACTTAGTTCCTCATTGAAATCACTGCAGTGGATGGTCTGAGGCCATTTGCTAACCGGCTTTTTGTTCTTAAGATAGAGCTCGTTCATCATTTGCATGCATTTGTCTTCATTGTCGTCCCATGCCTTCTTGCAGTCTTCTAGGCTTATGGCGACATATTGCCTGTGATGAGGAATGCCCAGAGTTATTTCAAAATGATGAGCTGTTAGATCGATGATCGTCTTTCCTTCCTTATCTTTGACACATCTTGTGTCCTTGTTATAGCAACGGAAACCAACATGATAAATTCATTATTCACACAAGACTTACTGGCCAGCCAGGGCCAAGTGTAATCCACTCGCCCACTAGTAGCCTGGTTGGTTCTCACCCAGAAGTCCTCCATATCAATGTGCCCAAGCTCGAGTCTCTGATATTGAGATCACTCTTTACATATGAGTCAGGCATCTTGAATTTTTGATATTTGTACTTCATCTCTTGTTCTATCAACTTTGTTTTTCCTTTAGACTTGGTTGGCTTTTTGCTAGACAAAGACATGTGTGAGCTCGAGGATGGTTGTTGTTCTGCAAGGAGAATCAAGGAGGTCCAACACAGAAGAGCCATGTCAACCATCATGTTATCCATAATAAAAGCTTGCAGAAAGAAGAATGAGCAATTATAAGGCTTAGGGCACAAGGCGCAAGTTCACAGCATGTTGCAGAGGCTTAAAAAGGTTGGGCGCACTTTTGGGGATGTCAACATGTAAAAAGGTGCACTGTGTTGATAGGAGAAAAGTTGCGCCAAAGGGTTATAAAGGGCGCACTTTTGGAGAGTGTTGCACAAAAGGTTTTAGCACCAAGGAGAAAGGCGCGGGCATGGTTTTGCAACACACAACATGGCATGTTATGTCAAGGATCATGCACTGCGCCTTAGAAAAATTGCTTTAGCTGGGCGCTGAAAAGGATGGTGTTGCATGACTTTTAAGTGCGCCACAGTGCAATTTCAGAGATGTTGCAAAGGAGCTCAATGCACCAAAGGAAAACTACTTGGCGCAGATTTGAAGGACACAACATCAAATGTTGATGTTGTCTAGAATGCACCTGCGCCTTTACAAAAGTTTTCTAAGTGTTTTTATCTTTGGCGCAGTTAGAGTATGTTGCGAAGCGGGACAAGTGCGCCAAGGCATGATCAGGGGACTGCAACATGTAAAAACAGTGCGCAGAGGCTTTAAGTGATTTCTTTGCAATTTCCATGATTTCTTCTCCTCTTTTTGGTTTTTCAAATGGTAAAGAGAGGTTTTGCAACAAGATAATAAGCAGGGAACGTGGTTTTAGGTTTTTCAGAGGCAAGGGGCCTTCTAGATTTGCAGATCTAGAAGGAGAGGAAAAGGGGTTCCCAGATGGTTATGGATTGTTAAGTTTTTTTTTTAGATTTAACCTTTTGGTTTATAACAACCCTAAAACCTAACAATAACCAAGAAACAAAAACCACAAACAATAACAAGAGTGATAAAATCCACTTACCCAGTTTTATAAAGGACGAAGGACGATGTTGGGGTCCACAAACTCAAAAAATAAAACACGGGCATGACAGGGATAGTTGACAGGAGTAGAAATACTTTTCACAATTTTCAATTCGTGAAAATGACAGGTGTTAAGCGCCTATTTATAGAAAATTTAGCATTTATTATGCCACCAACTTTCTTTGGTGCAGGTTCTAGAGTGTCGACATGGGTGCAAATGCGCCTTGCGCAAGTTGGTTAATGTCGACATAATGTTTTTAGTGCCTTAAGCGCAAATTTCATGATGTTAACACAAAATTTCCCACGCCTTATGCACATATTTTTCTATGTTGACATGATGCTTTCAGTCGCCTTAGCGCACTTTTTAGGCACATGTTTAATGATGTTGACATGTCATTTCTTACACCAAAGGGGCGCAACTTCATTGATGTTGACATGTCATTTAGGGCACCAAAGGATTTTCTAAGGGGTGCACATTTCATTGTGTCGACACAACATTTCTTGCGCCCAGTTCAAAAAGGTGAAAATGGCTAAGTTCTTAAAACTTGATTTCCGAAGGAGTTTTAGGCCATTTTGAACATTGTCAGATTTCTTCAAGGGACCAAAATGGAATTTTGGTATGGTTATCTACAAAATTGCCCTTGTCAATTTTACAAGATAATATTATTTAAATAATATCCACACATACACTTCACCTAGACACCTCACCAAGCCAACTCAACCTAAGACCTATTCTTAGCAAGTTGTCATAACTAACTAAGACTTACCCAAACCCTAAAAATCAATGCCTACATTCCCTCTAACCACATTCTCGCATGCTCACAAGAAGCTCCCAGTCTAATCCGCGGGATAACGACACGAGATCCAAGGAAATCAAGAGGATCTCCCTAGTTTAGTAAACCTAGGAAATCCTGCCTTAATCGACGTCGATTACCCCTAATCAAGCTTTCCTAAGCGGGGACCACCGTTAGTTACCCCTTTTAACCCCTAAACTACCTTATTCTCAAGGTTGGCAAACATTAGTAGAAAGTTTTGTTAGGAAATAAGAGATAAAGTATGCGGAATAATCCCTTACGAGAATCGCAACAGTAGAAATTAATATGCAGAAAATATTACAGATCTCAAATAAAAGTGTAGAATAAATAACACAATATAGAAAGACAATATTTAACATGGTTCACCTAATATGGGCTACGTCCACCAAGAATCACTTGCTCAGATTTTATTACAAGCCTCTACTCTCTCAATACAATACTCAAATCTGTTTGGAGCTATGCTCAACAAACTCTATACAATTCACACCCGAATTCAAAGCACATCTGCAATACATTTGTTTGTCTATCTATCATATGCATAAGACCATATAAATAGACAAATGCTTAAGTAGTTTGATACAAAACCGTGGGTATCAAAACCATGGGCAAAAATCAAGGGTATCAAAACAATGGGTACCGAAAACCATTGGCCCAAAAACAGCCCATAACGGTTTACCTATTACCCATGGGTTAATAAATACCCATGGGACCGCCGTAAAAATACCCGAGTGTAACACATAGAAGGTGTGCCACACTCTAACATGACAATAGGTTCCACAAACATAACAATCTCCCACTTGGAGACTAATTTTCACCGAGCAAGCTTCTCACCCTTCACTTTCATCCGCGAAGGCCAACCAAAGTTGAACATAGCGTTAGTTTATCCCTTGTGACCACCTTGGTCATCATGTCTGTAGGATTCTAACTGGTATGAATCTTCTCCAACTTCAACTTATCTTCCTCCAAAGCTATCCTGATGAAGTGATATCTCAACTGTATATGCTTCGTCCTGGAGTGGAAAGCAGAGTTCTTAGCTAGGTGTATAGCACTCTGACTATCACTATGCAACTTACATTCCTCCTGCTTATGCCCCAACTCCTCAAGCAATTTTTGTAACCAAATCATCTCTTTTCTTTCCTCTATGGCAACAACATACTCAGCCTCCGTGGTTGACAAAGCTACCAGACTTCTGTAGTCGTGAAATCCAGCTCACTGTTGTCCCACCTGTAGTGTAAATATAACATGTCATGCTCCTCCTGCTGTCAACATCTCTAGCCATGTCTGAATCTACATAACCACGTAAAGTGGTGTCTGATCCACTGTAGCACAAAATTGTCCCCATGGTCCCTCTCAAATACCGAAGGATCCACTTTACTACTTGCCAATGCTCTTTACCTGGATCACTCATAAATCTACTCACAACTCCCACTGCATGGGAAATATTAGGCCTAGTGCACACCATAACATACATCAAATTGCCAACTACCGATGAGTAAGGTACCATGGACATCTGGTTTATTTCCCCCTCTGTCTTGGGACACTTTGCTCCTTTGATAACTTAAAATGGCACGCCAAAGGAGTCCCAATTTGGTTTAACATCCTGCATGTTAAACATATCCAATACCTTCTTAATGTACTCTTCCGAGATAAAGTCATCTTCTGCTCCTTCCTATCCCAAGTTATCATCATACCAAGGATTTGTCTGGCTACCCTCAAATCCTTCAAATCAAAGGATTCACTTAGTTTTTTCTTAAGTACTTTTATTTCTGCATGTTTTTACTGCAACCAACATGTCATCAACATACAAATACAGGATAATATAACTTCCATCCTCAAATTTCTTTGTATACACGCAATAGTCAGAATGACATCTAATATAACCTTGCTCCTTCATGAAGCTATCAAACTTCTTATACCATTGACGTGGAGCTTGTTTTAGGCCATATAAGCTCTTATTCAGTTTGCACACCATCTCCTCTTTACCTTTGACTTCATATCCTTCTGCTTGCATATATATAGCTCCTCCTCCAAATCACCATGGAGAAATGCGTCTTTACATCTAAGCTGTTCTAAGTGTAAGTCTTCATACCACTATTCCAAGAACAATTCGATAGAAGTCATTTTTACTACGGGAGAAAAAATATCATCAAAATCTATACCTTGTTTCGTATACCCCTTGACCACCAACCGGGCCTTATATCTTTTCTTTCCTCCTTCTTCGTCTTTAACTCTATACACCCACTTGTTCTGCAATGCTCTTTTGCCTTCCGGTAGCTTCACCAAATCCCAAGTCTGGTTATCCATGAGAGACTTATGCTCCTCATCCATGGCTTGCTCCCACTTCTTCCCGGCATCTACCTGCATTACTTCATCGAATCTCTCTAGCTCTCCACTATCGGTGAGTAATAAATAATATAAAGAAGGAGAAAAACATTCGGGTTACTGTTCTTACCCTAGAAGACCTCCTCAATATAGGAGTTTGGGGTTCTGTTGAGGGGGTTCTGAACTGATTTTTGTGTCACTTTCCCATCCGAGAAGACCCTCTACACTGCGTATATTCTTTCTTGGATTCTTCCTATTTTCCTGCAATCGCTGCTTATACATGACTTTCTCATTAAAGACCACATCCCTAGATCGAATGATTTTCTTGTCCTTAATACTCCAACATTTATATCCTAAGTCATCACCACCATAACCAATGAAAGTATATTTTTCTGATTTAGCCTCTAGCTTGGTCCTATAATCCTTGTCTATATGAACAAACACCTCACATCCAAAGACTCTAAGAAATGAATAATCAACTTTCTTATCATACCAAGCCTCCTATGGTATGCCTCCATCCAAGGCACTTGAGGGTCCTCTATTTATCAAGTACACAATGCCTATGCTCACCGCTTGCCCAAAAAGAAAGAGGCGATCCCGCATGTATCCTCATGCTCCTAGCACGTTCCATTATTGTTATGTTCATCCTTTCTGATACCCCATTCTGCTGTGAAGTTCCTGGAACCGTCTTTTTCCTGCGGATTCCATTCTTAGAACAATAATCATCAAATTCATTATTGTAATACTCCCCTCCATTATCTGACCTGAGACATTTTAACTTAAGACCTATTTCATTCTCTACTAAGGCTTTCCATTTAACAAAAGTATCAAATACATCATATTTGTTTCTAATACAATAAACCCAAACTTTCCTTGTTGCATCATCAATAAAAGTAACATAATAACTTGAACCCCTAAGAGATGATACCTGAGCTGGCTCCCACACATCGAACGTGCCAGCTCTAACTTACTCTCTTTCTTTGTAGGTCCAACCTTGAGAAACCTTACTCACTGCTTCCCATATATGCAGTTCTCACAGAAATCCAAACATCTTTTCTCAGTATATCCGGAAAATTCTTCTTTATGATGTCCATGCCCTTATGGCTCATATGACCAAGCCTATAGTACCATAATGTTGTATCTGCATCTGAAGCCACAAGATTACAATCATTGGTACTCTCGGTGGATAAATACAAGGTTCCAACCTTCTTACCTCTTGCCACCACAAGAACAACCTTGGTAACCTTTCAAGAGTCACCAGTAAATATCACAAGACAACCATCACTTCCCAATTGCCCCACCGATATTAAATTTCTCCTTAATGTAGGCACATGTCGACATCCTTCAATAGCCATGTATTCCCATTCTACATCTTAATCAACAAGACATTTTCCAACTATACTGCAAGGTTCATCATTACCAAGAAAAACATGCCCAAAATCCCCTTGAACATAATCAACAAAATAATGCCTATGTAGAGTAACATGAAAAGAAGCCCTTGAATCTAAAACCCAAGATTCGATAATATTAAGCAAAGAAAGAATTAAAGCATCCCGACATAAATTACCCGATGCCACATTTGCCTCCTTGTTTTCTTCTTGTTGTTTCTTCTTTTTTCGAAGCTCCCAACAGTCCTTCTTTGCATGCCCAGGACTTTCCATAGTTCCAACATACAATCTTGCTCTTAGATTTTGACCTTACCCGATCTTTTGATTTTCCACAGTTTCTTCTATTCTTCTCTCTCTAGTTTCCATCACAAGCATTCCCTGAAGTAGAAGATTCCCCAAGCTTTTTCTTCGCATTTCCTCGCTTATTATCACCCCTACAACATCCTCAAACTTCAACTTCGAGTTAGCTAGAAGGCTCGAGTTGCTTACCGTCATTACTGTTATTCCAACTTTCGGGTAAAGAGCACAAAATTAATAAAGCCCTAACTTCTTCATCAAATTCTATTGAATCAAGCTAACATATTCACAACCATATTGAAATCATTTAAATGATCTACTACTAAACTATTCTCATACATATTCATATTAAACAACTTTTTCATTAAAAATATCTTGTTAGAGGCAAAGGGTTTTTCATACAACTTCCCTAATGCATCCATTAGATCTTTTGTTGTCTTTTCCTTTGAAACATTAAATAATACCAAAGATGCAAGACACAACCGGATCGTTCCAAGTGCCTTTCGATCCAACAAATCCCATTCTACATCTGTCATACTCGAGGGTTTGTTCACCTTCTCGAGATTAAAAAAGTGAGTATCATCTCGCCATAGCTCCCACTCAAGCTAAAAACTTTCCTGTGATTCAACACTTCAGCAAACCAAACCAAGCTCTGATACCAATTGTTAGGAAATAAGAGATAAAATATGCGGAATAATCCCTTACAGAATCGCAACAATAGAAACTAATATGCAAAAAATATTATAGATCTCAAATAAAAGTGCGAGAATAAATAACACAACATAGAGAGACAATCTTTAACGTGGTTCACCCAATATGGGCTACGTCCCAACAAGAATCACTTGCTTAGATTTTATTACAAGCCTCCACTCTGTCAAATACAATACCCGGATCTGTTTGGAGCTATGCTCAACAAACTCTACAGAATTCACACCCGAATTCAAAGCACATCTGCAATACATTTGCTTGTCTATCTATCATATGCATAAGACCATATAAATAGACAATTGCTTAAGCAGTTTGATACAAAACCATGGGCAAAAACAAGTGGGTATCAAAACAATGGGTACCGAAAAACCATGGGCCCAAAAACAGCCCATAACGGGACCGCCGTAAAAATACCCGAGTGTAACACATAGAAGGTGTACCACACTCTAACATGAAAATAGGCTCCACAAACATAACAAGTTTATGAACAAGAACGCATCTCGGAGAGATAAAGCATCTTCGAGAGAGTAAATTCCAGCAAAAACTTCGCATCCAAGGAAGGAGATTAAGCATCTTCTCCCGCACATCCATCCCACCATGCTCTAATCTATCCAAGCAAAGAGGAGTGTACATGTAGCCCATGCATTAAGCTTTTCTTGATTGGTGATCACTTGCTGAACCTTCAAACCCATCATCAAGCACCTTCATCCTTCCCACATAGGCATTCGAGAACGGAATCCAAGTAAGTATAACATCATACTTTCCTAGTTTATTTCATTTTATCATCCATTGTTTATCTTGCCACCTATTGACCTTCTCCGACATTTTCATCTCCATATACCCATTAAAACTTTTCAAAATCCTACTCCAGTCACCAAACACTTCATATTGACCAACCAAAGTCCTTTGTGCAATCACAAAGGAGACCAAAAGCTTTCTCAGACATTTCCAAATCTTACAAGAACTCAAGACACTGGTTACACATAACCGTCATCATCACCCCGACCGACACCGGTCTCTGTATTTGCCCACACAGCCTAGAACAATGACCTACCCACCTAATTTCATCTCACCCTCATTCACCTGTGATCTACCCGAGACCTTTATCGACTGCAGAGACCCGTAACCAATCATTTTACCTTTGGATTCTATTCTAGCTTAGCACTTTGTTAGATTAGATCTTTTCCTTATTGTGTTTTTAAGTGAGATACCTATATCATTTTAAATAACAATAGGATTTACTTTGTTTACACCATTAAATTTTTTTAAAACAAGGATGGGTGATAGCCATCTAGGAAGTATCATACTTCCTAGATCTAGCATCTGCTTGAGGCGATTCATTGCCCATATTGTTTAATTCCTTTTAGTGGTCTTGTTTTCATTACAGTAGTTCCTCCTAGCCAAAAGGAAGCTCTCACGATCAATCTGTGGATCCGGAAGTCATATGCGCGCAACAACCCATCAACCAATATTTGAACAGTATTCCTCCTACGCCTGCTACTACCTATCTATCATGCTTTCGGCCAACACTTCAAAGAAATAATCTAAGAAAAAGTGAAATGCTTCACAAGATTACCTAAATCTAAAGGAAAAAATGACATCATGGTTGTGGTGGATAGACTCACCAAATATGCTCATTTTTGTGCCATGTCACACCCATTTGCTGTAAGAACAGTAGCAACAACCTTCATGGACACATTTCAGAAGCTATATGGGACACCAAAAATTATAGTAAGTGATCGGGACCCTATATTTACAATTAATTTTTGGACTGATTTATTCGCAGAGCTTGGGTACTCAATTAGCTCATGCTATTCTTCTTATCCCCATCCCCTGTCGATGGGCAAACCAAGATAAATAAGTGTTTAGAGGGATATCTTTGTTGCTTCACCTCAGATAAACAAGTGAGATGGGTCCAATGGCAACCACTTACATAATGGTGGTATAACACTTCCTTGCATACTTTATCAAAAATGTCTCCTTTTTTGGCACTCTATGGGTATCATATACCATCCATCACATCATATTTTAGAGGACAACCACATGTTAGAGCAATAGAAGAACATATTCAACATCAACAACAGGTCCTCTCTAGTCTCCAGGAGAACTTGGCCATGGCACAAAACCGCATAAAGCAGTAGACTGGTCAACATCACACGGAAAGACATTTTGAAGTTAGTGACTCGGTTTCTATGCATTTACAACCATATAAGAAAATGTCTTTGAAAGAACAACACAAGTATAACAAAATTTCACCTAAGTATTATGGCCCCTATAAAGTATTGCAAAAAGATTGGTATTACAGCATAAAAATTAGAACTTCGATAGATAACTAGAATACATCCAGTCTTTCATGTTTCTTACTTGAAGAAAGTAATTGGACAGAGGGTATCATCCCAAATAGTGTTACATGAGCTTGATGAGGAGGGGAGAGTCATTTTGGAACCTAAATGCATCCTTCAAACACACACTAAAACATTGAGGACATGGGTTATTACTTGAGTACCTAATCAAGCGGAAGAATGTAGACAATGAAGATGCAACATGGGAGGAAAATATGTTCCTACCGTGGCACCCTAAGCTTCTCAACACTGGGGACAATGTTGTTTTAAAGGGGAAGGGCATGTTACACCCTTAATCATATATCTTACATTTGATGTATATAGTCGACTTGTGGCTATCATATCTTCTTATCATTGTGTATCTCTTTCATATATGTTATATTATCATGGGTGGGTCAGCATTGGGGATAGCCCTAGCATATGAATAGTATAAATAAGGGTTAATATGTAGTAGTTGATCATCATTTGAGCATTTGACTCTTATTGTATGGTTTGGAGGTTGCCCCCTCAAAGTGGCTAAGCTATTATACTTGCATATTGTGATCATTTATCTACAATATTGTGTTCCTTGGTGTTCTCTTGATGTTGATATTCTTATTTATCCAATTAATTTCCTTACACAAGTAGATAATACTAATATCATTGCATAAATCATGAATAGTGCATCTGATGGATTTTTTGACAAGAAATCCATAAGATAAAAGTGAAGTGCATATGGTTTTTGATAGAGCATGATTTTTATGCTTCTATTGGAGGAAGCGGTAGTTAGGTCAAAGCTCACGAAGGATTGAGAAACAATCATGTCAAGTACAATTAAGGATATGAGTAGCCAACTTGTGGCTTACCATATCATTTTATTATATCATTTATACTTTCTCATGCTTAATAGGTCGGCCTTGGTGATGGCCATAGCATATGAATAGTATATATAGGGGATTATAGGTAGTATTTCATTATCATTTGAGCATTTGAGTCTTATTATATGGTTTGGAGGTTGCCCCCTCGAAGTGGCGAAGCTATTATAATTGCATATTGAGATCATTATTCTAAAATATTGTGTTATTTGGTGTTCTATTATTGCTCTTAATCTGAATTATACAAGTAATTTCATTACAAGTGGTATCAGAGCTGCGATCTGGGCCAAAATTAGGGCAAAAACCCTAATTTTTGTTTCCCACATATTGTGAACCAGAGTGAATTGGTGGGAGATATTTTTACCAGTTTGAAACCATTTCAAGTAAGGTTCCCTGAAAATTTCAAACTTTTTTGATTTATTTTGCAAAAGTTATTACAAATTTAGGGTTTTTCATAAAATCACTCCCTAGGGTGCAAATTATGGAAAATTTTCAAGTTCTTTACATTTTCAGAAATCTCTCAAAAAAATAGTATTAGTATCTTCTCTGTGTTTTTTCTGTTTGGCCAAAATTGTATCAAAACCTAAACCCTAAGGTTTGACATCATGGCGGGGCCTTCCACAAGAGCAAAAAAGAATCCGGTTACTCCGGGTAAAACCCCAGATAAAGATGGGGTAGTGATTGAAGAGATGGAGTCAGAAGGGGTAAATACAAATTCCTCAGCACTAGGGTTTACCTCAGTTGATCATAAGGTGAGCCAACTTGAGTATGAGTTGCGAAATGTACAATCTGAGATGGCCTCTAAAGGAGACATAGCCCAAATCAATCATCGGTTGGATGATATCATGCAACATGTAAAGGGTAACCAATATGGCCCAAATCCGCCCATATCAACCAAGGAGGACCTTCAGTTCAAAATCATGGACAAACTAACCATATTGGATCACTTTTCTAGTCCAATCAGAATCCAAACTTATTCACAACCACGAAACATGATGCCGAAAGTGGATATGCGCAAATTTGATGGTAAGGATCCCCTGAATTGGATAAATCAAATGGAGAACTTCTTTGAGTTACATCAAACACCATCAAGACAAAAGGTGACATTGGCATCCCTATATCTTGAACCCGACCAATTTGTTTGGTATCGATGGTTATGTGCTCAGAGGCAAAAGAATGGTCTAGGTGTCACTTGGATAGTTTTTACTGAGGAGTTGCAATTGCACTATAGTTCCAGTGTTTCAAAGAACTACTTTAGTCAATTAGCAAAGTTACGGACAAACAGGATCAGTCAAAGATTATGTGCATCAATTCCAAAACCTATCCTTAAGGGTGGAGAATATTCCAGAAGAGAATCTGAATGACTTGTTTCTTGGGGGTCTTAAGGACCACATCGAGCATGAGGTACGTATGTTTAATCCACTCAAGCTTTCTGATTCTATTATCATGGCATGTCGTGCAGAGGAAAAAGTTCTTTGTAGTAGGAGGCCACCTTTCATTAACACCAAGACCGTAGTATCTCTTCCCCTTCATTTGCTTAGGCCAATTAGACTGACTCCTCAACAAATGGAAGAAAAGAGAGAAAAAGGATTATGTTTTAACTGTGATAGCAAATATGGACCGGGACATAAATGTGTTGAGAAGAAGTTGTTCTATATTGACGGAGGTAATGAGGATGATGAGGAAGCTGAAATTATAGGAGAGGTTGAGGAACCAGTAGAAGATGAAGTAGAGGATCACCAACCTACAATTTCTTGCCATGCATTGTCAGGTATTAGTACTCCTCAAACACTCAAGGTTATTGGCTATCTCAAAAAACAAAAGGTGATGGTGTTGATTGACTCGGGAGTACTCATAACTTCATAAATAGTAAGTTAGTTGCCCGCCTCAATTGTTTTATTTACCCAGCTCCAAAAATGCAAGTTATGATTGCGGATGGTGGGATAGTCAAGTGCACAGGAAAGTGCCATAGTATCAAGCTTTCCATGGGAGACTACATGTTAGACTCACCTATGTTTGCTATTTCTATGGGAGGGGCAGATATTGTTTTGGGTGTCCAATGGCTCACAACCTTAGGTACTATAGAGATGAATTTCCAAGAATTGTTCATGCGATTTCATTCAGATGGAAGGACAATACAATTGAATGGGATGGTAGCTAAGTCTCCACAGATTATTAGCTCTCATCAGATGCAGAAGGTTCTCAGAAAAGGAGTGGATGGCTTTATAGCAAAGCTATTTTCCATAGAAGTACAAAATACGAGTCTTCAATGCCACCCGATCTTCAGAAGATTGTGGATGCTCACTCATCTATTTTTGATGCAATTCCAAAGGGACTACCACCAATTAGGGATCATGATCATGCCATTCAATTGATTCCAGGGAGCCAAACACCTAACATCAGACCATACAGATACCCATATTCCCAGAAAAGTGAGATCGAGAAAATGGTGGAGGAAATGTTGAAGGCAGGTATCATCAAGCATAGCCAGAGTGCATATTCTTCACCAGTGGTCATGGTACGTAAGAAGGATGAAACATGGAGGATGTGTCCAGATTACCGAGAACTCAACAAGTACACCATCAAAGATAAGTTTCCTATTCCAGTAATTGATGATTTACTTGATGAATTACATGGTGTTGTTTATTTCACAAAATTAGATCTTCGTTCGGGGTACCATCAAATTAGGATAAAAGAGGAAGATGTTCATAAAACGGCTTTCAGGACTCATGAGGGCCATTATGAGTTTTTGGTAATGCCTTTTGGTCTTACAAATGCGCCCTCAACCTTTCAAAGCTTGATGAACACTATTTTTAGGCCGTTTTTAAGGAAATTTGTATTAGTTTTCTTTGATGACATATTGATTTACAGTAAGACATGGGAAGAACACTTACAACATGTAAATAAAGTGTTGGAAGTTTTGGAGAAACATACTCTGTATGCAAAGCCATCCAAATGTTCTTTTGGTGTACAAGAGGTAGAGTACTTGGGTCATATTGTATCCCATGAAGGCATCAAAGTTGATCCTCAGAAGATCAAAGCTATGGTGGAATGGCCAAGGCCCAAAAATCTCAAAAATCTTCGTGGGTTCCTAGGACTAACAGGGTACTACAGAAGATTTGTGTGGGGATATGGTAGAATAGCAACCCCACTCACTGCATTGCTAAAGAAGGATGCCTTCCATTGGACAGACGTAGCCACTAAATCCTTTGAGCAACTGAAGGAAGCCATGTGCAGCACCCCAGTTTTGGCTACTCCCAACTTCTCAAAAACCTTCATTGTTGAATGTGACGCTTCAGGATCAGGATTGGGAGCAGTTCTAATGCAGGAAGGAAGACCAATTACATTTGAGAGTCACCAATTCAAAGGAAAATATCTGCTCAAACCTTTCTATGAGAAATAAATGATGGCTATTCTTCATGCGGTCAAGCAATGGAGGCCCTATCTCATGGGTAGACACTTCAAGGTAAAAACTAATCATGATAGTCTCAAATACTTTTTGGAGCAAAGGTTATCATCTGAGGAACAAAAAAAGTGGGTAACAAAAATGTTGGGTTATGATTTTGAAATCATATACAAAAAGGGTAAAGAAAATGTAGTAGTTGATGTGTTGTCCAGAAGGGATACATCCACAGATGCCTTACTATGTGGAATGTCCATGTTGACGGCCGATTGGGTGGATGAAGCAAGATTGGAATGGAATCAAGATAAGGATACACAATCTCTAATACAGAATATCAAGCAAGGATCTATGACATCTAACAAATTTGAGTGGAAAGGTAATGCCTATGGTACAAGGATAGGTTATACTTGAGTAAAGATTATGAGTTGAAGCATAAGATTCTTGCAGAGCTACATGCCTCACCTATTGGAGGACACTCTGGGTTTTTGAAGACATATCATAGAATAAAAAGAGAATTCTTTTGGGAAGGACTCAAGGGGGATGTACAAAATTTTGTATCAGAGTGTTTAGTGTGCCAACAGAACAAAGGGGAAATAATTAAGACACCAGGTCTGTTGCAACCCTTACCAATTCCTAGCCAGAGATGGGAGGAGGTCTCCATGGATTTCATCACCGGATTGCCTTGTTCAGAGGGTAAGAATGTTATTTTCATGATTGTGGATAGGCTCACAAAATATGCCCATTTTTGTGCCCTATCACATCCATTTGCAACTAGTACAGTCGTAACTATTTTTTTGGAGACAGTTCAAAGGCTACATGGAACCCCAAAGATAATTGTAAGTGATCGTGATCCTATTTTCACAAGTAATTTTTGGACGGAATTATTTTCATGTTTGGGTACTCAGCTAGCTCACAGTTCATCTTATCATCCTCAAACTGATGGGCAAACAGAAGTGGTCAATAAATGCTTAGAGGGGTATCTACATTGTTTTGTATCAGATAAGCAGGAAAGGTGGATTAAATGGCTACCACTTGCAGAATGGTGGTATAACACATATTTTCATACCTCTTCTCAAATGACCCCATTTTTAGCATTATATGGTTACCATCCACCTTCTATCACTTCCTCCTTGAGGGTGCAAACTAAGGTCAGAGATGTTGAGGAACACATTCAACATCAACAATAGGTTTTGGCTAGTTTGAAGGAGAATTTAGCATTAGCACAAAATAGGATGAAACAACAAGCATATCAACACCGTAGTGAAAGACATTTTGAAATTGGTGATTGGGTTTTTGTACGTCTCCAGCCTTACAAACAGATGTCCCTAAAGCAACAGAAAAAGGAAAAAAACTTGCTCCTAAATATTATGGCCCTTATCAGGTTCTACAGAAAAATTGGTAGTGTTGCTTATAAACTAGAGTTGCCTCCATCTTCACACATACACCCAGTATTCCATGTTTCATGCCTGAAGAAGGTTATTGGACAGAAATTTGAAGCCCAGACAGAGTTACCAGAACTTGACGAGGAAGGAAGAATCATTTTGGAGCCAGAGAAGATTCTGTAAACACGTACTAAGAGGCTGAGAACTAGAGACATTAAGGAATATCTGATCAAGTGGAAGAATTTGAGCATAGAAGATGCCACCTGGGAGGATGAAGGTTTTCTGCAACATCCAGGATTATTCAACGTTGAGGACAATGTTGGTTTGAAGGGGAAGGGCATGCTACGCCCTTAACCTATTACTTGTATTAGGATATGAGTAGCCGACTTGTGGCTTACCATATCATTTTATTATATCATTTATACTTTCTCATGCTTAATAGGTCAGCCTTGGTGATGGCCATAGCATATGAATAGTATATATAGGGGATTATAGGTAGTATTTCATTATCATTTGAGCATTTGAGTCTTATTATATGGTTTGGAGGTTGTGGCCCCATATTGAGATCATTATTCGAAATATTGTGTTATTTGATTGTTGCTCTTAATCTTATTAATTTCATTATTGCATATTGAGATCATTATTCTATTTGAAATATTGTGTTGGATGTTGGCATCTCGTTCTATTGTCTTACTCATGAAAATAAAATAAAATAAAATAATGATGTGTTTTTTAAGGTTTCAATTATGTGTACAAGCATATAGAAGCAGAGTCTGTAGATGTGTTTATATAACCCTCTGAGGCTCAAAGTTCTTATGTGTTTAATTATACATTCCATTGAGATTGTGTTGAATGTTTTTATGCCCGTTGAGACTTAAATAAATAAAAAGAATGTTTTTTTGTATTACCTTATAATTGAAAGGTTGTGCTCTTATTCATTTGAGACTCCATACCTTAACAACATTAATTGGTACCAAAGCTTAGTAAAACTCTTGGGGAGAGTGTGTGAGAAAAAGAAGTTGGAGCATAGTCAAAGAAGAGTTTACATAAGTGAAGGTTGAAAGAGAAAATGTAGAGTGTTTTCCACAAGTGTGTGTATGTGGATAGAAGACAACAAGAGCTATTGAAGCTTAAGCACAGTTAGAGAATCCCTACATAGAGTTTAGAGTCTGAAGAAGAAAACAACAAAGTGAAAAATAAAGAGGCAACGTTTAACCCAACCATAAAGGTTGCACAAGAAGATGGTGATGTGGAAGCATCCCAAAAAAGTGTAAATAATGAAGAGGACAACGCAAAAGAGCTACAGGGTTGCATAAATGAAATTATGAAGATGAAGGAAGTTCTAGTTGATGCACTTAAGAAGAGCACATTTGATTACCCAATTATGTGAAGTGGAGGATGAAAATGAAGGGAAGAATGCTATTATGACAACAATAGAAGTTACTAAGAATGGACCTTTGATAGTCCATCATGTGACTATATTCCATGAGAAGAATGCAAGGAATGGTGAAGAGTTGGACAGTCAAATAATGAAGATGTCAAAGGATGAAGAAAGACAATTGCATGAGATATCTTTACAAGCAATATAGACATTTGAATAAGGAGAGAAGAATAAGTAGAAGAATGTCACTCGTATGACATAGAGTCAAAGGATATAAATATGGTGAATATGTTTCAATCAAGAAGGATGAAGGAAAACCATGGTGGAACATACATGGAAGTTCTTATGAGTCAATAGCTACATTATGATGGTATGGGAAAGGAGAGTGAAAAATTATTTGCACATGACAAGCTTTTGATGCCTAAGAAATGAAGAAATGAGGAGAAAGATAATAGAATGAGATGGTGGAGATGATGTTATTATAATCCAAAGCATGTGTGGAAGAGAATGATGTTGCAGCTAAATGGTGTCTTTTGGAAGACATGAAAATAGAGAAGACGGATGTGAAAGTGAAAGCATATGATGTTGATTTGAAGGAAGGATTGAGTAGAGAAGAAGAGATTAAAGTTGCAGAAGTGATGACATTAAAGAAGCTCCATATGAGAATCTATGATTCTCATGATACTATGTTTTTGATTTTGTTACAGCAGTTGAGAAATGGACATAGATTGAGAGTGTGAAAAGACAAGTTGCAACTGAAGAGGATTCAAAACCCTATGAGAATTGTTAATTCTCTAAATTCTTGGTTGCCAATTTTGTTGAAGGTATTGCTATCCATATTCGCCCCGTGCAAATATAGGATCGACCACGATCTGCGCATAAGAGGAAACAAAGTCAAAAGGCGATCAGAAAAGGCTTCAAAATTGGCTAAGTATAAAGGTATAAGTGGAGAATGTCAAGTGTCAGTATGGCGCTGATTCAAGGGGTGAATAGAGAAAAGGTTTCTAAACAACCCCAGCATCGCCGCATGTCCCAGCAGAAATCAGACCCGATACAAACTTCGAAGGGGCATATCTTTTGACTCAGGGCTCGAAATATTAAAAATATGATGCCGTTGAAAAGATCTCGACCTCACCCATGCCATGACATCTAAAAATTTAATTTTGAGGAGGTTAGGTGAAAAAAATAGGAAATGTCTTCGAGCTTTCAATACAGGATCTTCTTGCCTCAACAACCGATCGATCGATTTGATCTATTTTGTCATTTCATCTTCCTTCAAGGCGCCGAACCAAGGATTGATGTAGTAAAGACAGATTTGGGGAGAGATTTCATCAGAGGCATTAATAGTGGTGGTTGAGCTTCAACCTACTTTTCTCACTTCTCTCTCTCTCTTCTTCTTTCAGGTTGAATCTATAAATATGGGGGCATGATTCATTGTAAAGGGTTGGACATTCTTTGTTTTGCAAGATCCCTTCTCCTCTTAACAAAGGGATTTGTGGGTTTTAGGAATTCCACCAAAAATTGCATTATGTTTCTACCTCTTGGCTACTTTGTAATGGATCAGTATCAATTTACAAATCAATAAAACACATCTGTGATTGATTTTAGATCCTTTCTTGTCTCTTTTTCTTTCATTTGATCTTCCGTTATATATCGGCTATATGTGTTTATTAGTTGTATGCATTTTGTTGGTTTGTGTCTATTAGCAAAATAAGTGTTCTTCATTCCTTCGGTGCATCACTTCGTAGTTTACCTTTGTTTTACTTTGTGTATTCCTTCTATCCCTATCTCCTTGGTAAAGTTTAGATTAGGATTAAGAACAGATCCTCTACAAGTTTCTACATATGCCCCTAAATAGAGGAATAAGGAACCAATCTTCAACCTGGAGAGCTTTCCCATTTTGCAAGGTCCCACACCTTGGGGAAAGTTCAATGTTATGCACTCACACCAAATGAGTCTACCTTAGAAAAGCAGATTTTTTAGAGCTCATTTGGGGTGCTGTGATTTCGCACTAATAGTTTTGGCATGCCCGGTGGGACTAAGAAGTCTCCATCTTATTACAGTAAGGATTGATGTACACTTGCTGTGATTCTGGCTTTTAAGAAGCCTTAAAATTGTACATCTGGCGACTCCAAAAGAAACAAATCTACTGGTTTCAGCAACCCAAGCTTGGGAGATTCATGAGAAAAACCCGGTCTAGAGCAAGGAAAGAAGGTATATTTGAATACTTGCATCTATCCCCAGGTACAGAAAGGAGAGGAAGAAGAGTTCAGAGGTCTCCATGTCCACCAAGCAGAACCTTGTCAACACCTCCACCTTCAAGGCCTTTCTTTCAATCTGAAGGATTTTAGGCCGGTCAGAATGGCACAACCAAATCCATATGTCAACTTCACCAACAGTAGTCCACTCGCCTTGAATGCACAAAACCCAGTTCTAATTGCAGCATTAAAGAGCATCCCATATTTCACTGGGGAAAATCAAACTTCTCCTGGTGACCATGTCCAAGATATTGCAAATTTATGTACAATCCATGAGATCCATGAGATGTACATTATAGTCAAGTTGCTCGCCTCTTCACTCAAAGGGAAAGCTTCACAATGGTTCAAGAGTCTTGAAGTAGGCTCTATCCAGAACTTGAACCAACTGTGCACAACTCTTCACAATCAGTTTGGGGAAAAAGGTGATAACTTGTCTTTGTTAGAGCAACTAACAACAATCAAGAGAGCCCTAAACGAGTAGGTGATGATGGACTTGAACCTCAAATTCCAACGGACTGGGATAGGATTCCAATAAATAGTAAAGCCCACTAATGAAGGTGCCTTCTTATGCTTTTTTAGGCTTTAAATTTTGACATTTCTCTAATGATTTAGTCAATGGGGGCACTACATTACCTGCAGCCTATAACCTCTCCATAGGGGCTAAGAACCGTTTGATTCAAGATGGAAAAATCACTCCTAGGCCATCCATGCCTCTGTACTCTAAGTTAGGAAGCTCAGATACTAACCAAGCGCCTACATAGCTCTTATACCCACCCCTAGGAGTCAAAGCTCAGTTGAAGCTTCCACTTCATCATCTAATACCTCTAAAGAGCTTCAGGAAGTGATGAAGCAACTTCAGAACTTTGGGAATGAGCTAGTGACCATCAAAAGACAACAAGCTCAAAGTTCCAGGCCATACCATCCCCAGGCTCAATATCAAGCTAGACCCCAAGATCGTCGTGAAATAGGCCACCACCTCATACCGTGAATCAAAGACGGAACCAATGACAACGCCAAGTTGCTAGACCTTTTAGGCCATATTTTCCTAACACAGCTTCAACATCAAGAGCATTAGTCCTAGCATAGAACAATATGGCACAGAATATGATTGGTGCTTTCCATGTGATCAGCCACATAACCAATCAATGTATTTTAATGGTGCTCTAAATCAGGCCTTGATGGTGCAAACCAGTATGGTGCCACAAGAACCTGGCCAAGAGGAAGGTCAGCAATAAGGAACTCAACAAGGTGGCCCCCCAAACGAGACTATGTTTGTCAATTGCAAGTCAAGACTTCTATGGGATGAATCAGTCCCCTCCTCAAGGTGTGGCTGCCAACACACGGTCCAAAAGGAGAAATATTGGAGAAGGCCAACCACTAAACTCAGGTGACCCTCAACCTTCCATCGCTCCACAAGGTCCTGGTGCTCCAAGTACAACTCCCAACATATTGAACCAATCCAAACCACCTTCCAAACCCAGTCAGGCACCGGTTGTAACGACCCATGTGTAAGAAAGAAATGTGTCTGGGAAGGGGCAGCAAAAGATAGCTCATTCAATATTATTGAGCAGATGAAAAGGACAAGTGTGAACATTTCACTATGGGAGTCACTTGGCCATTCTAGGGCAGAGGGATCTGTTATAGACTGCCATGCAGAATTGGTCAAGTTCAAATCACCCCTAACCAGCAAGAGAGAGTGCTTGCTAATGCGGTTCAACCAGGGAGAAACCATGGAGAACAACAAGGTAAAAACATGAGACCTCCTCCTTTCTATGTCTCATTGATTATTTGAGACAAATTGGTGCACAATTATATGATTGATTCTGAGGCTAGTAGTTCTGTGATGCCCAAACAACTAGTTGATCAGTTGGGTCTCCAATTTGAAGTCATCTCTAGAGGAGTTGTCTAATTAGATGGGACAACAGTGACAACTGTGGGAATTATCAAGGATCTAAGTCTCACTCTACATGCTTGCCCTAATGTGACTATTTTGTAAAACATGTCAATCATAGATTTGCCACCACATTTTGCTTTGTGTCTGTCCAGAGACTTCACTGCCAAAATTGGAGGCTACCTGTCTGCTGATTGGTCATATATGCTCTTTAGGACAAGGTATGGGGCGAAGGCCACAATCAGATCTGAACCTATTGTTGATTATCATATTGAATCCTATGTGCCTAGCCCAATCAATGCCAACTACTCAACTTTTGATCAAGAAGACCTCTTAAATACTAACGAAATAGATACCAAGGTGGGATGTATCCCAGACTTGACCCTAGATGAGTGGGCCAACAAAAGACATGATTTTGACCCCTATAAGGAGATGGAAGAATCTAAACTGGGTGTCTACTGTCTACATGAAGAGAATCATCCCCTTCCTGACCTAATTAAGCCATAATACAAGGATGACAATGAGGTATGGCAATTGTTCTTTGATGGCTCAAGGAGTAGACAAGGAGCTGGAGGAGGAGCCATGATTGTGTCCCCCAGAGGTATGAGATATTATTCAGCCTTCAGATTCTAGTTTTCTTGCTCAAATAACACCGCTGAATATGAGGCTTTAGTCTAAGGTCTTCATTGGGCAAGGAAGCTGGGGATCAAGAACTTGCAAGTGTTTGGTGACAGTGAATTGGTTTCCAATCAAGTCAGAGGACTAAATGCTGTCAAAAATGACCTACTCAAGAACTACAAGAGTAGGGTATGGGATCTCATGGAGAATTTTGAGGCCTTCAATATTGTGTCCATACCTAGGAAGGAGAATGAAGCTACCAACAGACTTGCGGCAATCGGGAAATGTTTGATGTGGTTGATAAAGATCAAAAGAGAAAGAAACACCACATATCAATGTGGTTGTGAGGCCATGATGCCAGCAAATAATACATACTGGCAGGTGTTTGAGAATGATCAACAAATCATTAACTTTCTACAAGAAGAAACTAAATTCTCAACTATAAACCAGAGTAGACTAAAGCAAAGCGGATGGGAATCGAGATAAGTACATTGCATATAAACAAGCTTCCCAAAGGCTTAGTGACACTGGAATCCATTTTCAATCCTAATGATCAGTTTAGAAAGGAGAAGGCTAACATGCAGATTAAAGGATAAGATTCAGAGTCAATCCCAGTTGGAGAAGACAAAACACTTCAAATTGGCAAGGTGGCCACCGAGAAAGAAAGGTATGAATTCATACAAGTTTGCCAAGAATTTCCAGATGTGTTTTCTTGGAGTTATGAAGACCTAAGAGGGTTCAATCCAAAGCTAGCACAACACACAATCAAACTGGATCCAGTTGCTCAGGCAGAAGCAGAGACCAGTCGACCCGCATATTGAGCCTCTAATGAAGAAGGAGCTGAACAATTTGATAGAGGTGAATATCATATTTTCAATCAAACACTCAAGTTGGGTTGCAAACCTGGTCCCAATCAAAAGAAAAAAATGGAGAAATCAAGCTGTGTGTTGACTTCAGAGATTTGAACAGAGCCTCCCTCAAAGATCACTACCCACTCCCTTCAATGGAGCAGATCTTGCAAGTAGTGTTTGGGTCAGAAAGGTTCTCCCTCCTAGATGGCTACTCAGGGTACAACCAGATCATGGTGAAAGAAGATGATCAATTCAAAATAGCTTTCACCACCAAATGGGGCACCTATGCATACAAGAAAATTCCATTTGGATTATCCAACGCTTAGAGCCACTTTTCAAAGGGCAATGGATATGGCATTTAAGGGATTGATCAACAAAATAGTGTTGATCTATCTGGATGACATTACAGTGTTTTCCAAAAATGCAGCAGATCATCTTTTCCATCTAAGGCAGGTATTCCAAAGATGTAGGAGTTTTGGGGTGTCATTGAACCCCAAAAAATGCATATTCTTGGCCCATGAAGGTAAGCTTCTAGGCCATATTGTATCAAAGGAAGGATTGGCAATTGACCCGAAAGAGTTCAAGCAATAAGAGCATTGCCATTGCCAAGTCACAAGAAGGCTCTTCAAAGATTCTTGGGAAAAATCAATTTTGTCTATAGGTTTGTTCCAAACTTTGTTTCCCTTGTTAAGCCAATAACATTGATGTTGAAGAAGAGCTTAACATTTAGGTGGACAGCTAAAGGAAAAGCAAGTTTTGAGGCTATTAAAGAAGCCATATCACAAGCCCCAACTCTTGTGAACCCATATTTTTCAAAAGACTTCATATTGTATGCCTTTGGTGGTAGCGACACAATTTCTGCAATCTTGGTGCAGCAGAACAAAGAAAGTACAAAACAGCTAATTACTTTCTTCAGCCAGAGCCTGGAAGATTACGAGGTGAGGTACTCCTTCATTGAGAAGTAGGTCCTGGCGGTAATAAGAGGATTGCAGAAGTTTAAGCATTTGCTTTCAAACAACAAAATCCAACTATTGGTCTCCCGTGTGGGAGTTAAAGAATTCCTTCTCGGCAAGGACTTGAATGAAAAGCATGCATGATGGATCAATCGTGTCATGGAATATGACATTGAGATCAAGGTCACCAAGCTGGTCTGTGGGAAGGGGTTGTGTGAACAACTAGACTCAGGTCAACAAGATGAAATAGATAGTGAAAAGGAGGTTGTTCTTGTTCTACAAGAAGATCAAGAAGAGGGGAGAGATGATGTACCTGCTCCTTGTTGGACCCAAGATATGGTGCACTTCCTTTGAACAAGCATGTGTCCTCATGGGATGAGTAAAGCAAAAGCAGGCATTTCAAACTACATGTCATCCCATATGTTCTTATTGATGGTGTCTTGTTCAAGAGGGACATCAATGGCATTTCTGCTGAGATGCATTAGGACATATCAGGTGGAGAGAGTGCTACAAGAATTCCATGTTGAAGCAGTTGGAGGCCATTTTGCTCCAAGAGTAACAACACTCAAAATCATGAAAGTAGGATATTATTAGCCCAGTGTTTAGTGACTGCTACACATGGATCAAAAGGTGCAAGAATTGTGCATTCTTCAAGGGCAAGGAAAAGCTAGCAGCACTTCCACTGCACCCAATTTCAGTCGAACAACCTTTCATGCAATGGGGATTGGACTTCATTGGAGTCATCAATCCAAACTCAAGCAAAGGTCACAAATGGATCCTGACAATGACAGATTATTTTACCAAATGGACCAAGGCAAAGTGGTACTCAAGGAAGCAAATGAGTCTCGTATCCTGGATTTCTCGTGAAGGGATAGTGACCAGATTTGGAGTGTCACCACCATCATGTCGAGACAATGCATTAGCATTCATAGGTTCCAAAATCACAAGATGGGCTATTAAGAATGGGACATATTTGAGTACTATCAAACTATTACCCTCAAGGTAATGGTCCGCCGAGTCCACAAACAAAAACCTGCTAAATATCATCGGAAGAACTCTTGATGAGAATCGAGAGGACTGCACACAAAGCTCAAAATGGCCTTATGGGTTCATATTATAACGCCCAAGAGATCTACAGTGCAACTCTCCATTCAAGTTTGTCTATGGGAAAGAGGCGGTGTTGCCTATATCACTTGAGTTGCCCGGCATTGGAGCTTGTGAAGCAACTAGAGATGTCTCAATTTGGACCAATGAGGCCGTATGTGGAATCTGATAGAATTAGAAGAAACTAGAGAGCATGCTCTCCAAAATAAAGTAGAATCAGGCTTCACTCAAGAAATGCTTTGACAAGAAGACAAAAGTAAGGACCTTCCAAGAAAGAGACCTGGTTTTGAAATGGGATGCAGATCGAGCAAAACCAGGAAGGCATTCCAAATTTGACGTCATCTAGAGTGGTCCCTATATGATCACAAGATGCAAAAGTAGCAATGCTTTCCAATTGTCTACATTGGAGGGTGAAGAGTTGCAAATTCTAATAAATGGGATCTATCTTAAGCACTGCTACTAAAAGGGGAGTTCTCACCCTTTACATATTAGTTTAGTTTTCTCTTTCCTCTAAGTGTGTATGCACATTATGTTCTTGTAGTGTAGATTGTTTTTCTCCTAAGTGCTTTGCACGCTCTGTACATGTTTCATTTTGAGTATGTATGATTTCAAATTTTGTATATAGTGTGGTGTTGTTTTGTGGCTTTTGTGCAGTCCATTCGAGAGACAGATGAAGCCCTCAGGTTAAAACAATTTTCTACTCTCAGAAACCTTCATTTTGAGATTTCTTATGAAAATTGGGAGTGCAAGCAGTCGGGCTCGTGAATCAGAGGAAAAATTAGTATCAGACCGTCTTTCTCGACTCCATGCCCAACGGATATGACAAGGCAATTGGTCTTTTCATCTAGCAGTAGATACCCTTGTGAGTCGCCAAATTGTTATCCATATTTCGCCCCCATGCCAAATATTGGATCGACCACGATCCCGCATAAGAGGAAACAAAGTCAAAAGGTGAACATAAAAGGCTTCAAAATTGGCTAAGTATAAAGGTATAAGTAGAGAATGCCAAGTGTCAGTATGGCGCTGATTCAAGGGGTGAATAGAGAAAAGGTTTCTAAACGAGCCCTTGACTATCACGTGTCCTAGGGGAAAGCGGACTGATACAAACTTCAAAGGGGCATATCTTTCAACTTAGGGCTTGAAATATTACAAATATGATGTCGTTGGAAAGATCTTGACCTCACCGATGCCATGGAGGTCTGAAACTTTAATTTTGAGGATGTTAGGTGAAGAAAAATGGAGGAAACGTCTTCGGGCTTTCAATGCAGGATCTTCTTTCCTCAACAACCAAATTAGATTTGATCTATTTCATTGTTTCCTCTTCCTTCAAGGCATCGAACCAAGGATTGATGTAATAAAGACGGATTTGGGGATAGATTTCATCGCCAGGGCATTAACGGCGATGGTTGAGCTTCAACCTACTTTTCTCACTTCTCTCTCTCTTCTTCTTTAAGGTTGAATCTATAAATACGGAGGCAAGATTCATTGCAAAGGGTTGGACATTCTTTATTTTCTAGGCTCCCTTCTCCTCTTAACAAAGGGATTTGTAAGGTTCAAGCCTTCCATCAAAAATTGCATTACGTTTACGCCTTTTGGCTACTTTGTAATGGACTGTATCAATCTGCAGAGCAATAAAACACGTTTGTGATCAATTTTAGATCCTTTCTTGTCTCTTTTTCTTTCATCTGATCTCCCATTATATATCTGGCTATTTGTGCTTGTTTATTGTATGCATTTTGTTGGTTTGTGTCTATTAGCAAAATAAGTGTTCATCATTCCTTCGGTGCATCACCTCGTAGTTTAGCTTTGTTTTAATTTTTGTATTCCTTCTATCCCTGTCTCCTTGGTAAAGTTTAGATTAGGATTAAGAATAGATCCTCTGCAAGTTTCTACGTATGCACCTAAACAGAGGAATAAGGAACCAACCTTCAATCTGGAGAGCTTTCCCATTTTGCAAGGTCCCACACCTTGGGGAAAGTTCAATGTTATGCAATCACACCAAATGAGTCTGCCTTAGAAAAGAAGATTTTTAGAGCTCATTTGGGGGTGTTGTGATTTCACACTAAAAAGTATGATTGAATGTATAGAAGAAGCGAATGTTGAGAAGAAAAATTTATTTGAGTTGGCATTTGGAGACCAAGAACGTAATATGATTGCATATATGATGAAGAGTGTATGCGAGGGATTCTTTGACAAGAAATTCTTGAGAAAAGTGAAGATAAGATGGTTTGAGATAGAGCATGAGTTGCATGATGTTATTGGAAGAGAAGGATTTTGTTTCAAAGCTCATGAAGGATTGGGAAATAATGGGGTTAAATATAGTTGGTTATGGTCATCGGATAGTGGGGGGTCAAATCCCACAAGAGGTTTAAAGAGTAGAAACAAATCATCTTGGAGGAGGGAGATAAATGACTATGCCCAATAATTGGGTAAGGCAAAGAGAAAGGTGATTAGAGATATGTTGATGAAGATGGTTTATATACCAGCATGTTGTTGGAAATTAAAAAGAAATAAAAGAACAAAATTCAATGGTACCCAATGAGGAAGGTAACTCCTTGTTCATTACTCTTCATGACCAAAAGAGTGGTTCTATCATTTATCCTAATTTACCATGAGCTCAAATTATCTTACCATGGGTGTTTGAAGCAAGAGCATCCTAGTTCCATGTGATCTAGCATGAGAAAAAAATGTACAACTGTCAACCCAAACAACTAAGACTTTTAAGGAGTTGGTTCTCCTAATATTGGAATTTCTTGTAATTGCCTTGTTTTATAAGAGTAGTTATAGCTTGTTAGCTATATTTAGAATTATAAAGCCAAATTAGGAGTCTTTCTTGTTAGTTGGTTAATATGATTGCACATTAGTCTAGTTTTAGAAGGATATAGAGGAGTTGTAAGGATGGTTCAAGAGTGGTCAAAGAGGGCATAAAAAATTAATGAAATTTCAAAATGCTTTGATTGAAATTTTGAGGGAGGTTTTTGTTCATCTTGATCTTATAATGAATACCTCTCTATTTTTGTACAATATGAATAGTTAAATAGATATGTGTGTTTGAAGGTTTCATTCGTATGTGAAAGTGTATCAAAGCAAAGTCTACACATGTGTTTGTATAGCCTTTTAATGCTCAAAATTCTTGTATGTGTGATTATATAGTACATTGAGACTATGTTGAATGTTGTAATGCCCATTGAGACTAAAATCAATAAAAAGAATGCTTTTCTATATTAGAAACCATTATGTTACTCTATAGTTGCAAGGTTGGGATCTTGTTTAGTTGAGACCCCATACCATGTCTACCGTAATTTGAATCCGTAACACGCTTAAAGAAGAGTTTGTTTATGTGCGTGTTGAAAGAGAGAGTGTAGAGTGTCTTCTGCAAGTGTGTGTATGTGTATAGAAGATAGTGACAGCTCATTGAAGCTTAAGAGCAATTCGAGAATCCTTGTAGAGTGTGACGAAGAAGAAAACAAAGTGAAGAAAGAGGAGACAATGTTTAGCCCAAACATGGAGGTTACACAAGAAGATGGAGATTTGGTTACAACCCACTAAAGTATGAAGAACAAAGAGGACAACAAAGAAAGTTGCAGGTTTCCATAAAGGAAACTATGAAGATGAAGTGATAATTGATGCACTTAAGGAGAGCACATTTAAAGAACCTTTATGTGAGGTAGAGGATGAAAATGAAGAGAAGAATGGTATTGTGATAGTAGTAGAGGTTGAATTTTGAATGGACCTTTAATAGTCCATTTTTGACAGCATTCCATTAGAAGAATTCAAGGAATGGTGAAGAGTTGGACAATCCAACAATGAAGAAGTTGAAAAAGGGTGAAGAAAGTGATATGGAAAAGATGTCTCTACAAGAAATAGAGATGCATGAAGGAGAGATGAGAGAAATAGAAGAATTTCATTCATGTGGCATAGAGGCAAAGAAGGAGATAGAGATGGTGAATATGTTTCCATCACGACCATGGTGGAAGATATGTGGGAACAACCCACATGGGAGTTGAATAAGAGGTTCTAATGAGTTAAGAGAAACATTATGTTGATATGGACAAGGAGAGTGACACTTTCATTGCACATGACATGCTTTTGATTCCTAAGAAGTTGAAGAAAGGATACTAAAAAGAGAATGAGATGATGGAGTTGATGTTGTTATCATCCAAATCATGTGTGGAAGATGATGATGTTGCACATGAATGGTGTCTTTTGGAAGACATGATAATAGAGAAGACATATGTGAAAATGAATTCAATGATGACAATGGAGAACATCCATACGTGAGTGTTTGGTCCTCATGATAATATGTATGTTGATTTTGCTACAACAATTATAGAATGGAGAGAGATTGAGAGTGTGAAAAGATAAGTTGCAGCTAAAGAGGAGTTACTCAAGCATGATATTGTATAAGTGGGAGTGTTGAATATGCAAGACCTTATTGTTGATTCTCTAAATGTTTGGGTTACTAATTTTGTTGCAGGTATGATTGAATGCATAGAAGAAGAGGAGAATGCTGAGAGAAGAACTCATTTGAGCTAGCCTTTGGAGTCCAAGTATGTAATATTCCTACATATATGATGTAGAGTGTATGTGATGGAGTCTTTGACAAGAAATACATGAGAGAAGAAGTGAAGAGGAGATGGTTTAAGATAGAACATGAATTGAATGCTTCTATTGGAGGAAGAGGCAATTGGTTCAAAGCTCATGAAGGATTGAGAAACAATGGTGTTCAATATAGTTCGTGGTGGTGGTGGTTGGATAGTTCTCGGGTAAAATCCCATGAAGAGAATGAAAATGAGAGACAAAACATCCTTGAGGAGGTGGATGGATGACTATGCCCAAAAATTCGGTAATATAAAAAGGAAGGTCATTAAGCTATGTTGATGAAGATGATTTCTGGATCAACATATTGTTCGAAATGGAGAAAGAAAGGAAAGAAAAAACTTCAATGGTACATAAAAAGGTGAACAACAACGCCTTGGTCACTAATCTTTATGACCAAAAGAGTGGTTCTACCACTTATTTTATTCGAGAAAGAGATCGAATTTTCTTACCATGGGTGTCTGATGCAGGTGTACCCTAATTCATGTGCGATCTTACATCAACAATTTTTAAAAAAATCTACAGCTTGTCAATCGAATGGTGAAGAGTTGGGCAATCCAACAATGAAAATTTTGAAAAAGGGAAAAGAAAGTGAGATGGAAGAGATGTCTCTACAAGCAATAGAGACACAAGAAGAAGAGATGAGACAAGTAGAAGAATGTCACTCATGTGGCATAGAGTCAAAGAAGGAGATAGAGATGGTGAATATGTTTCCATCAAGAAGAATGAAGGAAGACCATGGTGGAAGATATGTGGGAGCAGCCCACATAGGAGTTGAATATCAGGCTCTAATGAGTTAAGAGCAACATTATGTTGATATGGACAAGGAGAGTGAAAGTTTCTTTGCACATGGCATGCTTTTGATGCCTAGGAAGTTAAAGAAAGGAGAATGAAAGGAGAATGAGATGGTGGAGTTGATGTTGTTATCATCCAAATCAAGTGTGGAATTGATGATGTTGCACATCAACGTGTCTTTGGAAGAGATGAAAATAGAGAAGACGTATGTGAAAGTGAATTCAAGGATGACATTGGAGAAGATCCATACGTGAGTGTGTGGTCCTCATGAATATGTATGTTGAGTTTCTTACAACAATTGAGGAATGGCAAGAGATTAAAGTGTGAAAAGATAAGTTGTAGCTAAAGAGCAAGCTTACTCAAGCATCATGCTATAAAAGTGGGAGTGTTGAATATGCAAGACCCTATGAGAATTGTTGATTCTCTACATGCTTGGGTTACTAATTTTGTTGCTAGTATGATTGAATGCATAAAAGAAGAGAATTCTAAGAACAAGAACTCATTTGAGTTGGCATTGGAGTTCAAGTATGTAATATTATAGTGCCCACATTTTTATAGCTCTAGTTATCTGTTGGTTCCTTTATTCCTAGACATGTTTTGATTGAGACTCTGATAGACTTTGGACATTTTACTATGATATTTTATCCTCATGGACATTATGGCATTTTGGGCGCGTAGCGCCAATTGGACTAGATTCGTATACTGATATATTTCTTATGATGTTGATGACACTAACATGGTTATATGATAGATCTATTGGTTAGATGATGTTTCTTGTGTTCGATTTGATTAATGATATAGTTTTCTGGATTTAATAATGGTAATTTTCATGCTAGCCTAAGTGTATGTCGTTGCAATTTTATTTGTGGATGATTCATGGCAAACTATGTGGATAATTGTATGCATTGCACTATCAATTGTAAATTATATTCTACATTATAAGTTTGATTGATATTGTAGTGTATAGATGATGTTTATTATATTGGACGATGATGTGATTAATGTGTGCAATGAGTGTGTCAGGTGACAGTATAGAGAGCATGGGTTTCGTGGCAACTACGCATTGTGCACAAGCACCCACGAGTGAGTCCTAACCATGCTAAATGTTTGAGGTCTTAAATTAGATATATTTAATTGGGCACCATGAGTGAACCCCTCAATTGTAATGTAATTATGTTTTGTAAAATTAATTAGGTTTAGGGTGTGTTTTATTAAGTAAACTAGCTTAGGGGTTTAATAATCTTATCTTAAGTTAAGTGTTGGTTTTGGGAAAGTGTGTGTGTGTTGGTAGAAGGAATCGGGGACTACATATGAACCTTGGGTGGACCCCACACCTTTTACCCTTGTGCCCAAGCATGCCAAACCCGAAATTGAGTTATTTTGGGCATTTTTATGGACCCCTTTTGAGTTTGGGAGTTCCTTAGCATGAAAATGGGCCCTTGGACCCTACCTAATAGGTAGGGGGCCTATTTCCAAGGTTTGGAGGGAGTTTCCCTCCCATTTTGCCCTCTTTAGTCACCATCCATGTAAGATGGTTGGGTTGTGTGAAATTGTTAAAAGTTGCTCCACTTTGTTTTATTTTAGTTTTTGGTATTTTGGGTGATAAGGGATAAAAGGTGAGTTTACTCTTACTTATTTGGTTTTTGGAATCTTTGACTCTTGAGAGGAGAGGGGGTGACACTTGTCACTTTCCCATTGGTGAGGAAACTTTTGGGTTCCTCTTCTTATTCTTCCTCATGTGGAAGGAATGGGTCTTCTTGGTTCATTTTTTTGGAGCACTTGGAGAATTTTGGGAGCTTGGAGGTGAGCTTGGACAAAGGGAAAAGCTTAGAGTCTTGGAAAACATTATAGAGGTAGGATACTTAACCTTCTTCTTCTTAGTTGTGCTTATCTTGTTAACTATGCTTAATCAATGGAATGGTGTGTGTGAAATGATGTGTTGTGAGTTGTATGGTTAATGTAGTTGTTTGTTTGTTCTTGTTGTTTTCTTTGTTTTCTCTCCACCATCATTTGGATTGATGGTTTTTGGAGAATGTAGGGGAAGAGAGAGGGATTTCCCTCTCAAACCTCATGGTTGTTGGTCAAGCCATGAAGGTCCCTTCTCATCCCCTCATATGGTTTGAGGTGGGAGAAAGGTTCATATGGCTTGAACCTTTCCCCATTCTTGGTGAGGAAACTCTTTTGGGTTTGAAAATTCTCCTAAGAAGGATTTCTATGATAGAAGGAGGAATAAGGAGGATGAATGATTATGAGGTATAAGGAGTGTTGTAAACATGTTTTGTTGGTGATCCTTTGGTTGACACCTTTGATTTGGGTATCCTACTTCTTCTCTTCCCCCTTGTGAGGTTGACCTTATTATCCTCATGTTGTTTTATCATTTGTAGTTTGTTTAATTGTTAAATGGTCTTATGTTTTTCTTGTGTGCTTTATCCCCTTCATACTTGTGCACATTGTGGAAGTTTGTTCCTCTCTCCCATGGGCTTGGGGAGGCTAGCATGGTCTAACCATGGAAAGGCAGTGATGATGCCTATTGGTTGGGTGGTAAACAAGCCTTGCCTCTTATTTCAGCATTTTGGGAAGAACACTCAAGTTGGAGATAGTGGAGCTTCTTGTCATCTTGATCTTCCTCATCTTTGGAGGACATTGTCTTCACTTTGTAAATAAATGTAGCTTGTCAAGTCTATACACTCTTGAAATAACCATTATTGTACTTATTGCTTCTTGTAAACTTTGGTCTTTACTAAGAAAGTTTTTATTTTTATTATTGCTAAAATCTTTTAATATTATCATTTGAGATCAAAATGAAACCATGAACTTTTACTTCAATGTCTCTTGTTGGAAGGTGTTGTTTTGTTTAGAAATCTACACAATATATAGTTATGCAATATACACTTGAAAACTTGAAATATTTAGTTGTGCATTACATATAAAATCTGAAAATTTAGTGTGCTTGCATTTGAAAAAAAAATTATGGCTTTACATTTTGGTATCAGAGCCGTGGTTCAAACACGCGGACTCTTGGGTAAAAGGGGGTTGTTCTTGGATAGTATGTATTGAGTTTTAGCTTCTTGGAAATGAAATATTGTATTAAATGTTTTCCTAATGAGGATTTGTTGTAACCTTTATTTGAGAAGGAAAGTTGATTTATTTGAAGTAATGTTAACCTCTTAGTAGGAAACTTGCTTGCAAAATTTTAGTAATTTAAACAAGAAATGAAATCAGTTTTTTTTTTTCCTTTTTCCTTTTCTTTTTACTTCCTTTCCATGTCAAAGTTTAGTAAGATGATTTAATTTCAAAACCAGTTTTAAATCTGTCTAAATTCCAAGTCTATTTTACCATTAGAAATTAGTTTACACTTTCCTTTTTGTGAAAATTTAATGGGTGGTTTCTTTCAAAAAAATAATAATAATATAATAAAATTGGTTATTGTACAACTGGAAACAACATTTCCTTTATATTGTGAATTTTTTTAACATGTCAATATATATATATATATATATATATATATATATATATATATATATATACAGGTGCGTAGGGTTGGGACATGCTCGCGCACGGGGAAAACAGGGGAATAAAGGCATATGCAGGGGGTTGGTTTTAAAAAAAAAAAAAAAAAAATTATATACGTTTTTTCTTTTTAAAATTAAACTTCCATTATATATATATAATTGTAAATATATATAATATATTTACAATTATATATATATAATGGAAGTTTAATTTTAAAAGAAAAACGTATATAATTTTTTTTTTTTTTTTTTTTTAAAAACCAAAAAAAAAATATCAAGAAAATTTGGGGGCTAACCCCCGCACCGCCCTGCACTGCCCTCGTTTCCCCGTGCGAGCCTGCCCTAACCCTACGCACCCGCCCCCACCTGACCCCCAACCCCACGTGCCTTGTCCCCGCGCCCCCAGACTCCCCAACCCCGACCCCAAACCCCGCCCCGCAACCCCAAACCCCGTCCCTTCCCCAAACCCCTCGTTCCTTGCCCTTCCCACGCCCAAACCACACTCCCGCGTATTATCCGCACGCCCGAACCCCCGCGTACCTCCCGCCCCGTGCACTGCCCGCACATAGCCTGCACCCGCGTGATCCCCCCATGTGCACGCGACCCCCATCCACCCACACAAACCCCCTCACCTCCCTGCGCAATAGAAAAAAATGTATATTAAATATTAATAAAATAAAAATAAAAAAATAAAAAACGGCCAGCAATACAAAGCTGCAAACAAATATATATATGCTCATCAAAACTTGAGTTTTTCTTCAACAAGTTCCAAAAAAAATAAAATAATAATAAGAAAGGAAACTCCATAGCTCCTCCACCTGCAATGGCAAGGAAAACTCCATGGAATCAAACCCACATAGTCTTTCAACCTGCTCATTCAAAAGACAATACAAAACAAATGAGAAAAGAATAGAGAGGAAAAGAGACATAGAGAAATTTAGGGCACTTTTAGGGTAGATTCAAAATCAATGGCCAAGATTAGAATTGATCCTAAGGTCCTCCTTCAATCCTACCTTGCTTTAAGTCATGACATTTTAATGGGAATGTAAATTAATCTTTGGTGGAATGTGGGTGAAATTAATAAAAAGGGGGAAGATTATTTATTTTTCTAGGAGTGTAGAATTTTAATCATAACCCTAGGAAGTTTGATAGGGTAAAATAAATTAAATTATTATTAGGATAGTGTTAATTTATTTCGAGAAAATTAATTTTATTATAAATTCATTATTAACAAATAGGGGCATTGCATCGGTGTTATAATGATAATAACAATAATAATAATAATTAAAATAATAATAATAATATAACGCTTCCAAGAACGTTTAGTAAGTTTATAAAACATTTTTTTTTTTGGGTTCGTGGATGGCACCCAAGAGGGGATGATCAGCTTGAGGTTCGGGACGTAGTGCACCTACACGAGAGCCACCGCCCCCAATTTTGGGCCTCGATATTAGAGACTCTGCAAAGCACTGATAGGTGTTATACAGAGTGCCTTCCACCACCGCAGTGCCGATAGAGAGGAGGACATTCACTGGAAGATGAGGAGTTGATTGGCGAGGATGCACATCCAGAGCCACATGAGCACGGCATTCGAGACGAGAGAGGTCACGCAGCCCTTCCATCCTTGGCGAGAGGATGGCCTCATTTCGTCACAAACCGATCACACACTTCGAGGGACCATTTAGAGATAGCGACCTCTTTCACTGCTAGACCACATCGCCGTGATCGAGACACAGCAATGTGATTCGAGACCTTCTTCACCTTCACCACCTACGCATCGGTTCGACATATGGCTTTGGGGGCGTAGTCCTGGCTCCTTAGCTTGGATAGCTACTTTGGCTTGCACTCTCATAAGAGCAACGTCAAAGCCAGGTTCGCCATACACCTCCTCCGAGATGCAAGAGCGTTTAGTGGAGGAATGAGGAGCGAAGCTCCATTTGACTTGAGATACAGTGACCTGGGAGTTGTTCGAGGAGCGATTAAGGGCCCGGTATATGTCAGAGCATTTTGTGTAGAAGAGGATCGATGAGTTTCATGACTTACGACAGGGTTCTGGCTTAGTGGCGCAGTATGAGAGCCGGTTCTTGGATCTCTTACAGTATGTAGACTACCTGCAAGACGAGAAATTGTAGGTAAACATGTTCATTCGGGGCCTGAATGTAGATATAGTAGGAGCTGTTAGGATGTTATCTCCTCCCATGCTCGAGAAGGCCGTTGAGAAGGCCTACTTGGCTGAGGAGAATAGGACCAAGGCTCAGGAGCACAGAGACAGAAACAAGAGAAAGTTCCAAGATAGGATTCAGGCATTCCAGAGTCAGAGAGCATGGGGAGCAATACCACCCCTTAGAGGAGGATTCTGGTCTTCTCAAGAAGATTGAGAGCTCCTCCACACCCATCATAAAGAAACACAAAGATCGGGGACACCAAAGATCGAGGGGTAGACAAACTCAGATTTTTCAGCGAGGTGGGTCTAGAGGTGGTTTTGGTGGGTCTAGAGATAGGAGGCCGGGTACTCATCACTCACAAACAAATGCACCTCGCCGCAGAGTCTACTAGGGTTGGACCAAGAGGTTCGGGCCGCCAGAGCACAGGAGGGACCCCATCTCAGAGGGGTACAGGAGGATGTTTTATTTGTGGGGCTCTAGACCATTATGTGCGTATGTGTCCGCACAAGCCCACTACTACGGATATGCAGAGAGCTCCTAGATCCGAGCAGACGGTGGGTGACGTGGGACGTGCCCATCGTGTGTATGTAGCGGTTGACAACCGCCAGCCGAGCATCAGGCCACAGTCATTGAGATGACAGGTACTATCAGGGGTATTTCTGTCTCAGTACTTTTTGATTCAGGTGCTTCTGATTCTTTTATATCTCCTTCCTCGTCAGAGACCAAAGGTGGGCTAGTGGTGGCTAGGCAACTAGATAGTTGGCAGGTTGAGTTGGCCTCTGGGGCTAAACTCGTCATGGACTCGTATGTGGAGAGTTGTGTACTCGATTTGGGAGTCTTCTCCACTACACTTGACCTCCGAGTTATTCCTTTAGGATCCTATCAGGTAGTGTTGGGTATGGATTGGCTCGAGGCTCATCGAGCCAAGGTGGATTGTAGAGAGAAGGGTATTGAGTGTCGGGATGATTTGGGCGGTGCAAGCTTGTGATTTCGTGGATGCAGAGACCCATTTCCTTGCTTATGATCTCGCTAAGCAACTCAAGCGAGCATGCGTAATGGTTGCTTTAGTTGTTTACTATCACTATTAGTGATCATTCTGACGGTACTCAGAGCATTCACCCTCGATGATCACACAATTTTGAGGGAGTATGCAGATGTGTTTCCAGGGGAGCTTCCTGGTTTACCACCTAGTAGGGAGGTGGACTTCACCATTGACTTAGTGCCTAGATCTGCACTAGTTTCTAGGGCACCCTATCGGATGACGACTTCAGAGCTTCATGAGCTCAAGATTCAGTTAGAGGAGTTGTTAGAGAAGGGTCTCATTCGCCCTAGTGTATCTCCTTGGGGAGCGCCAGTCATATTTGTGAAGAAGAAGGATGGTTCTCTCAGGCTTTGTGTAGATTTCAGACAACTCAACAAAGTCACAATAAAGAACCGTTATCCACTCCCTAGGATTGATGACTTGTTTGATCAGATGCGGGGAGCTAGAGTGTTCTCCAAAATCGATCTCAAGTCGAGTATCATTAGTTGCGCATTTCAGATGCAGACATTCATAAGACAACATTTCGCACACGTTACGGGCATTATGAGTTCACAGTGGTTCCATTTGGTTTGACCAATGCCCCAGCTGTCTTCATGAGCCTCATGAATGGAGTATTTAGGACATTTCTGGATCGCTTTGTTTTAGTGTTCCTTGATGACATATTGATTTATTCTCGTTCCGAGGAGGAACATGAGGAGCATTTGAGGCAGGTACTTCAGGTTTTGAGAGAGCAGAAGTTGTATGGGAACTTGGAAAAATGTAACTTCTTTCAGACAGAGATTCAGTACTTGGGTCATATCATATCAGGCGAGGGTATCTCCGTAGATCCCTCTAAGATTCAGGCTATCTTGGATTGGCCAGCACCCACATTAGTCACTGAGGTGAGGAGCTTCATGGGTTTAGCAGGGTATTACCGCAAGTTTGTGCAGGACTTTTCTAGGATTGCTCACCCTATTACTTCTCTTTAGAGGAAAGGGAAGAAGTTTGATTGGTCAGAAAAATGTGAGCAGGCCTTTCAGTTGCTTAAGGAAAGGTTAACCATGGCGCCCATCTTAACAGCCTGCACCCAATAGAGGATTTTGTTGTTTGCACGGATGCATCACTAGAGGGTTTGGGAGCAGTTCTTATGTAGGAGCATCGGGTGATTGCTTTTGAGTCTCATAAGCTCAAGGACTACGAGCTTAACTATCCTACTCATGACTTAGAGCTTCAGAACGGGTTGTTCATGCACTTGTGTGTTGGCGACATTTCCTTTTAGGTAGACCTTTCCTCTTGAGGATAGATCACTGTAGCTTACAAAGATATCTTCTCTCACCAACCTCAACGCTCGTCAATGGCATTGGATGGAGTTCCTATGTGAGTATGACATGGAGGTCCAGTATCTCAAAGGAAAGGAAAATGTTGTTGCAGATGCACTTAGTAGATTTACGGCATGTGCTTACTTCTTTGACACTCGCATGAGTGATTTGAGAGGCAGGATACTTGAGCATCTTTCGAGAGGACAGGGTTTTATGAGGGTGTTAGGAAGATGTTGCATTCTCGTGGTTCTTTTGGGGGCGATATTCGTGGATGCATGCTAGAGTCGATGGTTTGCTTCGATTCCATAGGCGCATTTACGTGCCTAAGGTAGGTGATCTCGCGTAGTTTCATCCTTACCGAGGCTCATCGAGCCCCATACACATCACATCCGGAGAGAAGAAGATGCATGCCGATTTGAGAGAGTTATATTATTGGCTGTGTCTTCGTCGAGACATAGCAGATTTTGTAGAAGATGTTGTCTTGAGTGTCAAAGAGTCAAGGCAGAGCATTCTCATCTCACAGGACTCTTATACCCTCATGACATTCCCGAGTGGAAATAGGATGTGATCTCCATGGATTTTATAGTAGGACTTCCTATGTCCTCTTATTGTCATGATGCCATTATGGTCACAGTGGATAAGTTGACCAAGGTTGCGCATTTCTCACCAACTAAGGTCACCTATAATGCACAAGCCATCACCAAAGTGTTCATGGAGGACATTGTTAGATTGCATGGGATTCCAAAGACGATCATCAATGACAGACACCATCTACACCTCGCTTTTCCGGACTTCTTTTCAGAGGCCTTGGGTAGGCATGATTAATTTCAGTTTGGCATATCATCCAGAGACAGATGGGCGAGACAGAGAGGGTTAATCGTGTTCTAAAGGACATGTTGAGGATGTATGTGATGGACCAGCGAAGAAGTGGGAAGATTATTTGCATTTAGTTGAGTTTTCCTATAATAACAGCTTATCATAGCTCTATTGGCATGGCTCCTATCGTGGGTTTGTATGGATGACCTCAGACACCTTTGAGCCGGGATAGACTAGATGCCAGGATTATTTTGGGGCCACTTATCTTCAAGATTTAGAGCAAAGAGGTTGTTCTAATTTGGCAAATCTTGAGCAAAGCTAGAGCATGCCGTAAGGCGTGATGCGGACACCAAGAGGATCGATCGTCACTTCTCGCAAGGTGACAAAGTCTTCGAGGGTTCGTCCTCATAAGAGTCCGATCCATTATGGAAAGGGTTCTAAGCTATCGCCTTGTTTTGTGGGGCCTTTTGATATTCTTGAGGTCATCGGTCCAGTTGCTATCGCCTAGCTTTGCCACCATGCCTTGCACGGGCCCACGATGTTTTTCATGTTTCGTACTACGTAGATATGTACCGAGATGTTTCTCATGTTTTGGATTGGTCAAGCATTAGGTAAAGGACGGAGGGCAGTGGAGATTGGAGCCCGTACGCATACTGGAGCACCGGAGATTGGTCCTTCGGGGTCAAGATTTGGACCAGGTTAAAGTGCAGTGGGACCGATATGACGAGTCATCAGCTACCTGGGAGGATGCTACACCACTGAGGGCTAGATATCCCTATCTCTTCCAATGACTTCTAGGAGGAAGTCTAATTCTAGGAGAGGGGGATGTAGTGCCCACATTTTTATAGCTCCAGTTATCTGTTGGTTCCTTTATTCCTAGACATGTTTTGATTGAGACTCTGATAGACTTTGGACATTTTACTATGATATTTTATCCTCATGGACATTATGGCATTTTGGGCGCGTAGTGCCAATTGGACTAGATTCGTATACTGATATATTTCTTATGATGTTGATGACACTAATAGGGTTATATGATAAATCTATTGGTTAGATAATGTTTCTTCTTCGATTTGATTAACGATATAGTTTTCTGGATTTAATAATGGTAATTTTCATGCTAGCCTAAGTGTATGTCATTGCAATTTTATTTGTGGATGATTCATGGCAAACTATGTGGATAATTATATGCATTGCACTATCAATTGTAAATTATGTTCGAAATTATAAGTTTGACTGATATTGTGATGTATAGATGATGTTTATTATATTGACAGATGCGGTTAATGTGTGCAATGAGTGTGAAGGTGACAGTATAGAGAGTATGGGTTTCAAGGCAGCTGCGCAATTGTGCACAAGCGGCCCACGGCCGAGTCCTAACCATGCTAAATGTTTGAGGCCTTAGATTAGATGTATTTAATTGGGCACCATGGGTGAACCCCTTAATTGTAATGTAATTATGTTTTGTAAAATTAATTAGGTTTAGGGTGTGTTTTATTAAGTAAACTACCTTAGGGGTTTAATAATCTTATCTTAAGTTAAGTGTTGGTAGAAGGGATTGGGGACCACATGTGAACCTTGGGTGGACCCCACACCTCTACCCTTATGCCCAAGCATGCCAAACCCAAAATTGAGTTATTTTGGGCATTTTTAGGACCCCTTTTGAGTTTAAGAGTTCCTTAGCATGAAAATGGGCCCTTGGACCCTACCTAATAGGTAGGGGCCTATTTCAAGGTTTGAGGGAGTTTCCTCCCATTTTGCCCTCTTTAATCACCATCCATGTAAGATGGTCAGGTTTGTGTGAAATTGTTAAAAGTTGTTCCACTTTGTTTTATTTTAGTTTTTGGTATTTTGGGTGATAATGGATAAAAGGTGAGTTTACTCTTACTTATTTGGTTTTTGGAATCTTTGACTCTTGAGAGGAGAGGGGGTGACACTTGTCACTTTCCCATTGGTGAGGAAACTTTGGATTCCTCTTCTTATTCTTCCTCATGTGGAAGGAATGGGTCTTCTTGGTTCATTTTTTTTGGAGCACTTGGAGAATTTTGGGAGCTTGGAGGTGAGCTTAGACAAAGGAAAAAGCTTAGAGTCTTGGGAAGCATTATAGAGGTAGGATACTTAACCTTCTTCTTCTTAGTTGTGCTTATCTTGTTAACTATGCTTAATCAATGGAATGGTGTGTGTGAAATGATGTGTTGTGAGTTGTATGGTTAATGTAGTTGTTTGTTTGTTCTTGTTGTTTTCTTTGTTTTCTCTCCACCATCATTTGGATTGATGGTTTTTGGAGAATGTAGGGGAAGAGAGAGGGATTTCCCTCTCAAACCTCATGGTTGATGGTCAAGCCATGAAGGTCCCTTCTCATCCCCTCATATGGTTTGAGGTGGGAGAAAGGTTCATATGGCTTGAACCATTCCCCATTCTTGGTGAGGAAACCCTTTTGGGTTTGAAAATCCTCCCAAGAAGGATTTCTATGACAAAAGGAGGAATAAGGAGGATTAATGATTAAGAGGTATAAGGAGTGTTGTAAACATGTTTTGTTGGTGATCCTTTGGTTGGACACCTTTGATTTGGGTATCATACTTCTTCTCTTCCCCCTTATGAGGTTGACCTTGTTATCCTCATGTTGTTTTATCATTTGTAGTTTGTTTAAGTGTTAAATGGTCTTATATTTTTCTTGTGTGCTTTATCCCCTTCATACTTGTGCACATTGTGGAAGTTTGTTCCTCTCTCCCATGGGCTTGGGGAGGCTAGCATGGCTTCCAACCATGGAAAGGCATGTGATGATGCCTATTGGTTGGGTGGTAAACAGGGCTTGCCTCTTATTTCAGCATTTTGGGAAGAACACTCAAGTTGGAGATAGTGGAGCCTCTTGCCATCTTGATCTTCCTCATCTTTGGAGGACATTGCCTTCACTTTGTAAATAAATGTGGCTTGTCAAGTCTATACACTCTTGTAAATAACCATTATTGTACTTATTGCTTCTTGTAAACTTTGGTCTTTACTAAGAAAGTTTTTATTTTTATTGTTGCTAAAATCTTGTAATATTATCATTTGAGATCAAAATGAAACCATGAACTTTTTACTTCAATGTCTCTTGTTGGAAGGTGTTGTTTTGTTTAGAAATCTGCACAATATATAGTTATGCAATATACACTTGAAAACTTGAAATATTTAGTTGTGCATTACATATAAAATCTGAAAATTTAGTGTGCTTGCATTTGAAAAAAAAAATTATGGCTTTACAAATATGCCTACATATATGACAAAGAGTGTATGTGATGGAATATTTGACAAGAAATCCATGAGGGAAGAAGTGAAGAGGAGATGGTTGAGATAGAGCATGAGTTGAATGCTTCTATTGGAGGAAGAGGCAATTGGTTCAAAGATCATGAAGGATTGAGAAAAAATGGTTTTGAATATAGTTGGTGGTTGTGGTTGGATAGTTTTGGGTCATATCCCATGAGAGGATTGAAAATTGTTGCTAAAATTTGGTGCCAACTGGAACCAATATAGGGGAAAACACAATCATAACAATATAAAACACACACACACACAAAATATATATTATATAAATTCGAAAATCTTCATACAATCTCAAAGATGCTATTGTCTTTTCTTTTGTTTTTCTTCTTGTGTCTTATTCTTTGTTTCTTTTTCTTACAAAATTTTTGTGTTGTTGCATGTATTCTCCTTTAGCTATATATCTTCCCTATTTGTATTTTTCTCCTTTGTTTTATATGTTGTGGCATATATATAATCCCCTTCTATATATTCCTTCGAGATGTTGGTCTTTTATCTTCTTATTTTACTTCTCCTTTGTATTCTCCCCAGCTATTGATGCTCGTCTATATTAAAAATCGGGCGGCATACACACACACACACACACGTGTGTGTGTGTGTGTATATGTGCATATATGTTGGCCCCCTTCATTCCAGACTCGAAACATATATAAACCCCACTTATTTTGGGCTTCCACATCCATCGGTCCATCTCCAAAATGAGTGGCGGAATGTCGCCATGTGTCCCCACCTAAAACCATTGATCATCACTTGGTGGCATGACTCCAGGACACTGACCGGATTATTACCTATGGCTAATTTCAGGGCCTTCACATCTTGGGAGCCCAAAAATGAAGAGGGTTGGAATAATGCCACGTGTCTTGTGGAAAAAGTGAGGAATTCAAATTGACACCCAAATGGATGTAAATGCCCATCGAAGGGTGGTTCAAAATTCAATAGACAACATCAAGAATATTGTGTTGTAGGGAAGATGGAATCGCGAAGGGCAAAGGGGTGAAACCCTAATGGCGACGCAGGCATGCGATCCAACGAAACCAGACAGGGGAAGGAGCTCACAGTGGAGAAGAAGAAAGGAATAGACTTTGAGGATGGGAGAATCGATTTAGTAGTTGTTCATTATTTCCTTGCTCTAGATGATGAATTAAATCTTGAATACATCAAATTTATTGTTGCACGAGGATTTCCATCTCATTGTCCTATAAATTTCAACCCTAAATTCATATGTCCCCCATCAAATGCAAGCAAGGGTTTACATTTGGGTTTGAGTGGCGGACAGGGCTCGGCTCCCAAGGCTGGAGAAGAAATTGTTCAAGAAAATTATGGTGATAAAGTTGATCCCTATAGGGTTGTCAAAGCTAAGATGGTTTCTTTTAAGGAATCCATCCAAAGCAGAATAAACAGAGTCCCAATTCCTAGCTTGCATATATACTTGATTTGGCTGAGAAGACGTTGATGCTGAGTTTGGATAAAACATAAGTAATGACTCATCTCAAATCTTTGTCTCAACTTGTCGTCATCGAAGATTCAATGGCATATGGTCATCTTCTTCGCTTTTTCACTTTGGATCACCGAAAATTGGTCTAAAAACTATGAAGTTTCATTTTTCTCCAAGGGTTTCTTTGTGGTGAGGTTCAAGGAAGTAGAAGAATATCAAAAATTCTTGTCAGACGGTCCATGGTTCTGGGGCAGCACTGGATTATTCCTCATGCCTTTGTTTTCTGAGTTCGATCTGAACACCTTCTTAGTCACAAAGATGTCAGTGTGGGTTTGTCTTCTAAATCTCCCGCTGCATTTTTGGTATGCTCTAGAGGACATCGGTAATGTCCTAGGGACATTCTTAAAAGTGGATTTAGCGAGGGAAGCGAAGGCATTCAAACCTATGCCAGACTTTGTGTAGAAATCAATTTAAGCAAGGGACCACCGGACAAGATACTTTTAAAATTAGGAAATCTGCAGCATGTCAAAAATTTAGACTATGAGAACACAACTTTTAGGTGTCGTATATGTCATGTTCCTAGTCATCCAGAGGTGATTGTTCGCAGGAAGGAAGAATCAACGAAGACATCGTCTGTGAATAATAGTGGATGGAACAAATCCCCTGCAAACCAAACACAAAATTCTAAACATGAGGAGAATCATGGCAAGATACACCCATCAAATTTTGGGAGTGAATCTAAGACACAAGCCAATATGGCCCCTTCATCTAAGATTGGAGCCAACACGATAGCAATAGGTAGGGTGAAAATGGGTTAATTTTCCGATAATTTAGACAAATCAAATTCAGATCAAGATCATAATCCTAAACCTTCCAACGATATTATGATGGTGGTCGCTTCTTATCAAAACAATTGGTAAGAGTTCAGGAAAAAAAGGGGGCAAAAATGAAGGTTTTCCAATCTCCTAGAATACTACCCTTTGAATGAAGAGAGATAAATGCTAGGGGTTTTTTATTATTAGAATATAGTATACTATATTGTATGTTTTCCTTTCAAGTTGGTTTTTGTTCGTTATATCCAATTGTTGTCTTAATTGTTTTTGCTTTCATGCAGCTTCCAGTTCATCTGAGGAATATGCCTCTCTTCCATGTTTAGGGTACGGACCCTTCAACCCATTTTAATGATCAAACAAATAATTCAATGGCCAAAAAGAAAATGGCCACAAGTATAAATATCTGTCAATTGAATGGTTGGGGTGAGAAGAAATCGGATTTGAAAATCTTGTGCAGGGCTCAAGATTATAGTCCACCATTAATTCTGACACTCCCCCTTAATCTTGAGCTGAACAAAATCAAATCAAGGACTGATTTTAAAGTCCTGAACATCTATGATTCCCAGACATGCTCTTAAATTCTCAAACCTTTCTTTTGACATGTTTGGTAAAAACGTTAGCTATATGCAGCTTTGACTTGTAAAACTTGAGCTCAATCTCTCCTTTCTTAACCAATTCATGAACAAAGTGATATCTAATTGCAATATGGTTGCTTCTTCTATGGAATACCGGATTCTTTGACAATGCAATTGAAGACATATTATCACAAAAAATAGCAGAACCTCCTTGTTGCTCTTTGTACAAATTTGAAAGTATTCTTCTTAACCAAATTGTTTGACAACGATTGAGTTTGTTGTAATATACTCTTCTTCAAAGATTAGACGAAGAAACAATCAATATTTCTTTAGAGCCCATGAAATGGATCATGGTCAAACATTGAACACATATCCATGTGTTCTTTCTATCATCAAGGCTACCTACCCAATCATTGTCTATATATCCAACTAATTGAGAATCATCGCTATTATAAGCATATAAAATTTCATATTTCCTTGTTCCATTCACATACCATAAAACACGTTTGTCTGCTTGTCAATGTGTCTCTTTGGTTGTCTCCATGAATCTAGAAATCAAACTGACTACATACATTATATCTGGTCTAGTTGCAGTTAAATACATCAAACTTCCTACCATGTTTTTGTATCTTGTAGGATCCACATTGTTGTGGCAATCTTCTTTTGTCAATTTCAGTCTTAATTTATAAGTGTAGATGTTGGTTTGCAATCCAACATTCTGAATCTTTTCAAGATTTATTTTGTATACTTTCCTTGAGACACAAAATGTCATAATCCATTTGCTTGACCTTAATACTAAGAAAATACTTCAACAATCCTAAATCACTCATCTCAAACTCCTTCTTCGTGGTTGATTTAAATTCATCTATGAATTTGTAAGCATTTCCAGTAAAATAAATAAATCATCTACATATAAAACAACAATAAAAATATCACCATTGTTTGTTTTGATGTAGAGTGTGGGCTTACTATTGATTTTTCTAAAGCCATAACTAATCAAGATAGGAATCTATCCTACTGTACCAAGCTCTTGGTGTTTTTTTGAGTCCATACAATACTTTCTTGAGCTTGTATATTTTTCTCTCATGCCCTAAAATTTCATAACCAGGTGGTTGTCCCACATACACTTCTTCTTCTAACACTCCATTAAGAAAAGTTGATTTAACATCCATTTGATGGACCTTCCATTTGTGATGAGCAGCTATGACAATAATTGTTCTCGCAGTCTCTAGCCTTGCTCTTTGGAGAAAATGTCTCATTATAATCACGTCCAAGATTTTGTTTGTAGCCTTTGACAACTAATATTGCCTTATGTCTTTCAATTTTTCCTTCGGGAGTAGTCTTGGTTTTATAAACCCACTTGACTCCAATGACTTCCTTTCCTTCAGGAAGATCTACTAACTCCCATGTTTGATTCTTTTCTATTACATGCATTTCTTCATCCATTGCTTCACACCATTTATGATCCTTAATTGCTTCCTCATAATAAATAGGATCAGCTTCTGAAAATAAAGCAAAATTAATCATTTCATCTTCATTTTCTTCATACCTTGATTGTTCATAAATCTCTTGAACACTCCTCATTTGACCTTGATGTTAGAATGAGTTAGTTAATGATGAAGATGCTTCATTTGTTGTTCCTTACATGCTTTGTTGGTTGTTGTCATGAGAAAATTCATTCCTCGTAAAATGGGTGTCCAACTTGGTACATTGTTTACTCTACCATTTGTTGGTTCGGCATCAATGATATGTGCATTTATTTTTGCTTGTGGCTACTCCACTTCTTGTGCATCTTCCCAAGATGCTTCCTCAATGCTTTGAGCATCCTGGATGCTTATCAGTTCCTTTGTAACTAAATTATACAATCTGTAAATATTTGATTGCTCATTATACCTAATGAAAATGCACTTCTCTCCTCTATTATCCCACGTTAATCTTTTTTATTTTAGCACATGTGCATATGCCACACATCCAAAAACTTTCAAGTGTTCAACACTTGGATTTCTTCCACTCCATGCTTCTTGAGGTATCATGTTCCTCACACTCTTTGTAGGACATCTATTTAACAGTTATATTGTTGTTCCAACTGTTTATGCTCGTATTCATTAGGCAATCCTCTTGCTTTGATCATGCTCCTTGCCATTTATTGAATGGTTTTATTTTTCCTTTTAGCTACACCATTTTGTTGAGGTGTATACCTTGTTGTGAATTGTTTCTTGATCTTGTGTTCCTTACGAAATTTAAAAACTCATTTGATATATACTCTCCCCCTCTATCCGTTCTCAATGTCTTTATATAATGGCCATTGTGTTTCTCAACCATGGCCTTGAATTGTTTGAATGCTTCAAATGTTTCTAATTTATTTTTCAAAAATAAATTCATGTCCTTCTATTGAAGTCATCTATGAAAGTAAGGAAATACACATTTTTAGACAAAGAGGGAGTCTTCATGGGACCACACAAATCTAAATGTATCAACTTAAGAGGTGAGCTTGCTCTCCAAGATTTACTTGAGGGAAAAGCATTTCTATGTTGCTTCCCTAATACGTAACCTTCACATACTTTATCTAGTTATTCAATAGGTGGCAGCCCTTTAACCATTTACTTTTTATAAAGAACATTCAATCCACCATAACTCGATGTCCATACCTGAGATGCCAAAGAGTAGATTGATCAATGACTATTGTTTTGAATGTTATTGTAACTGCACTATGCATCCTCAAAGGAAAAATTATATTTTATGTTGTGTTCACTGTTGCAATCAGTTTATTGCTTCCACTTCTATCATATATACTGCATTCTCCATTTTTAAACCTCACCTTATATCCATTTTGGACAAGTTGCCCAATATTGAGAAGATTGCACTTCAATCTTGAGACATAGAAAACATTATGAATATGTTTCTTGTCTCCTTGCTTACTAAGAATGGATATAATGCCTTTACCCATCACGAGAACTTTGTCAATTGTTCCGATCTTCACTTCATATTTGATTGCTTCATCTATGTGATTGAACATTTCCTTATTTCCACACATATGGTTGTTACATGCATTATCCCAATACCATATTTGTTTGTTTCCTTGCTCAACTACATTGCAAGTTAGAAAGAAAGTTCCACTCTTTTCATTCTTTTCAGGTTTGAGTTATTTCGTAGTTTATGGAGGCTAGAGTGCCTTTCGCGCTTACTTTTACCTGAGGAGTTCTAAAAATGCCAAGTTCTCAAATGAGGTATGATTTACTTGGTTATATATGATTCCAAAGGTTATTATGTCATGAAAGGCCGACCAAGGGGATATATTTTCTCTTAAGAATGTGATATAATTGAAAGAATTAGCCTAAAATATGTCAGTTCAAAACCATACATTAGGGTCAGCTTGTAGACTTGTACAATTTTGGCCATGAGGGAAAAAGTATGTTTTGACTTTATGGGTTGGAGGATGAATGTTTCTAGTGTGTTTTATGCAATTAAACTTCAAAACTAATGAGAGAGAGGTATGCAAAGATAAGCAAGTAATATAAGAGTTATTAGGGTGTGCTAAGCAAGAGTAAGGAGAGTGTATTTGTACACGCAAGTGTGCAATGTCAAGATCAACAATGTCATATGATAGATTACCAAATTTGAGTGTCTACAAGTTTTGATTATAAGGATATTTTTGTGGTTCTAGGACGACTTTTCCTTTTTTGAGTTTTACTTTGACATGGGAGACTTTTAAGACCATGATTTTCATTTATGGATTCATGATTAGGTTTGTTCGAATCATGAGAGTTATTAGAAGTAATAAGTGGATCTTGGATGGGAGAATCATTTTTACCATTGATGTTTTCTAACTTTTTCATATTAAAATCAGTAGGAAGTTTAACTCTTAAATCAATGAGCCTTATCGATTTGGGTGTGGTTAGGTTCAAGGCATAATAAATTACAATCATCATTATATTCACTATGGTCTGCAAGACTCTGGGTATCATCATTCTCATTTCAATCAATAGGTCCATGCTAAGTGAATGGATTGGTATTGAAGGGGTTTGTTGTGTTTAAATTTTGTTTGGGTTTGTGTCTCATTCTTTATGTCATTGATTTTGTTTAAGTTTGGTTTTAACTTTGGTCTAGCATTAGGGGGAAGACAAGCACACAAGAACAACCTAAACTAGTCAAATAAGGCATACAACCATACAATGGCCTACAAATATACCTCAAGGGTATGAGTGGGTATCTTGGGGAATGTTTTTTTCACGATGTTGGACTAGGAAAAATGACTAAGTATGAGCCATACGCAAAGTTGTGCACGACAACAAAAGGGAAATATACCATAAGTACAAGATAATGCACGAAGGTGCACGCACTGCAAGAAAGAAGAGAACGTGTGAAGGGTTGCACGCAGATCGAACACAAGATAGTCATAAAATCAATGATCAACTAAAAATAGGAAAAACACAGGTTGGCATGATAAGCAAGATAGAGCTATAATTGGATAAAGCAACGCTAAAGAAGGATAAAGCACATGCAAGTCGCTAGATAAAGATAAAGTATGCATGGATAGAGAAAACTAAATATAGCATGGCATGGGGAACAAACAAGCTATTAATAGCTCTGATGGAAATAGAACAATGGTTGAGGACTAAGGCACAGACTAAAGGTACATGCATGCTAAGTATAGGATAGTCTATTAATAGGCTAAAACATTGTAAAGCGATGAAGGACAAGTTCCCACCGACTACATAATTGTCATGTCTATGTAATTAAGGAGAGATAAAATCGCAACTGGAATAATCAAGTATGTGAAAAGTTTGTTGTTGAGTTGTGAAGCTTAATTGCTTCACATTAGCATGCTTTATTAACTTGTTGGAATACACAATAACCGATGACGGTCACACGGGACCGATATTAGTTAGACAAGGAAGAACTGGCATCACTTAAGGCTAACCAGCATCAGTTGCCTATGTGTGAACATTTTATTTAAGTCATGGGAATTATATCTAATATTTGTTATAAAGTTGATCTAATGGTTGTAAATGCATAGCTAAAGTGCCCTAAGTTTGTATATGCTTATATAAGGTTAGAAGCTAGGGTTAGAAGTTATAATTGATTATCGTAAAGAAGGAATTCTTGGACAAAGAAAAAAGAAGCTTGAGAGGAAGAAAATATTGTACATCTAGAGAGGTGTGGAAGATTGCAGATATTCATTGTATAACCTATGTGAAGCTTTGAATAATAAGATTGGTTGTTTCTTTGTGGACGTAGCTCACACTGGGTGAACCAGTTGTATCTTGTGCATTAATTCTTCTTATTTATTTCCATGTTTATTACTTGTATGTTTAGATCTGATATAAATATTTGTACAACCTTGTGTGCTAACCCCAACAACTGATATCAAGCTTTATTTGAAGGTTTTGTGTGTTGATAGATTTACTCACAGAGATATTTCTAATTAAGTGGGAGCTATAACAATGGCAGAAGAAAGCAAATACAAAGTGGAGAAGTTTGACGACAAAAATTATCAATTATTGAAGATGCAGGTGGAATATTATCTATATCAGAGAGATTTATATTTATCGTTGGATGCGAATGCAAAGCCTATGAAGATGACTAATGAAGAATGGAAGATTCTTGACAGAAAGGCTCTAGATTTATAAGATTGAGCCTAGCAACATCTGTAGCTTCTAATATTACTGAAGCAACAACTACAGTAGATCTAATGAAATATTTGGCTAATTTATATGAAAAATCTAATGCTTCAAATAAAGTTTATTTGATGAAGAAATTATTTAATTCTTAGATGCAAAAAGGTGAATCTGCATCAATTCATTTGAATGATTTCCATTCCATTATAAATCAATTAAAATCGGTGAATATTTTATTTGATGAAGTGAAAGCACTTTTATTTCTATGCTCTTTGCCAAATAGTTGGGATAACTTGGTAATGGTTGTTAGTAATACAACATCTGCTACTAATATTTTAAAATTTGATGGTGTAGTTAGTATAATCCTAAATGAAGAAATACGCAGGAAAAGTACAGAAGAATCATCATCTGAAAATATTTTGAATGTAGAAAGCAGGGGAAGACAGAAGGAAAGATCCAAAAGCAAGAAAAATGTGAAATCAAAGTCTAGGATTGTCAAATATAAATCAAGAGTCAAAAGAATAACTTGCTGGAATTGTGGAAAGAAAGGACATGTAAAGAAGGATTGTTGGTTCAAGGAAAACATAGAGAATGTACCAGAGAAAGGTAAAGAGGCAAATGTTGCATCTTCAAATAATGCAAGATTCCCTTATTCTCTCTTTGGATAGTAAAATTGAATCTTGGGTTTTAGATTCAAGAGCTTTTTCCAAGCTACCCCTAATAAGAGTTATTTTAGAAATTATGTCCAAGGTAATTTTGAGCATGTTTACTTAGGAGATTAACCATGCAATATTATTGATAAAGGGAAGTTCATCTAAAATTGATTACATGAAAGATGTGAGGCATGTGCCAAGTGCCATAAGAAATCTTATTTCTATAAGAAAACTAGGTGAATCTAATTGTATGGTTGCATTCACATCCAACTCTTAGAAGTTATCAACGAATATTTTGTTGTAAAAGAGGCAAGAAGGTAGGAACATTGTATTTGTCTACCTCAGACATCGCTTCTTTTTATGTGTTATCTACTTTAGATTTAGATGCAATCGTGTGGCATAATTATTTGGGCCATATGAGTAAAAAGGAATGCACATCTTAAAGGCTAAGTGTAAGTTATCATATATGAAAATGTAGATCTTGATTTTTTGAGCATTGTATATTTAGAAAGCAAAAGAGAGTGAGATTTCTCAAAGTTGGGGCAACAAAGACGTAACAAAATTGGAACTTGTGCACTCGGATGTGTGGGGACCAAATGAATAGTTTATCATGGTGAATCCCAATATTATGTGACTTTCATTGATGATGCCACAAGAAATGTATGAGTTTATTGTATTAAATGTAAATTAGATGTTTTTGAGACTTTTAAAAGATTGAAATCTCTTGTAGAAAATGAATCCGATTTAAAGTTAAAATGTCTTAGATCTGACAATGGTGGTGAGTACTACAACAAGACTTTCAATGATTATTGTTTAGTGAATGGAATACGTAGATAAAGAATGGTTCCTAAAACACCACAAGAGAATGGTGTTGCTGAAAAAATGAATAGACAATCATGGAACGAGCTAAAGCATGATGATACATGCGGGATTGTCTTTATAGTTTTGGGTAGAAGCATTGATACGGTGGTGTATTTAATCAACCATGGGTCTTCAAGTGCATAGATGGTGAAATACCGTAAAGAAGCTTGGACTGGAAAAGAGGTAGATATTTCTTTTCTTAGAGTATTTAGTTCGAATATTTTGTGCAAGTTAATAAAGAAAATATAAAGAAGTTGGATGTTAAATCCAAGAGATGCACTTTTATCGTTATGGCTCGTGATTTCGATTAGTTTTGGGATTTGGAAGATTCTAAGATAATTAGAGTCGTGATTGATCAAATGAAAAGAAAATGTACATGGATTCAAGTTTTAGTACCTAAGAACGAACCGATTGAAAATTTTGTTGATGAAAATGTATTCTCAAATTTAAAAGTGACACTTACAGCTCCACACAGGAACCGGTGTCGGTTAACATCAGACCGGCGCCGGTCACTTGAACCGACGTCGACATGAAGATCAAACCGGTGTCGGTTAGCGTAACCAACATCGACTATAGGTGACCAAAGCATCGGTCACCAACGTTAGAAATAAATACTAATTTGCAGAATGAGCAGATTGAGCCTCTGGCACCCCAGATCTCATTAAGAAGGTCAAAAAGGGTAAGTAGACCTCCAAAGATTTTCACCTTCCTTATCTTATTTATTATTGACTGATAATGGTGAACCAAAAGTTTTGAGGAAATAATGAAGGATGAAACCCACAAGTAGTGGGAGCATGGCATGGATGAGGAGATGGACTCCTTGGGATAAAAACTAGACATGAGATTTGGTTAATTTGTCACCTAGAAAAAGGACAGTGCAAAACAAATGGGTTTACAGGATCAAGGAAGAAGTGGGTGGATAGAAAAGATACAAGACAAGGCTTGTAGTAAAAGGATTTACACAGAAAGCAGGTATTGACTTTGGTGATATTTTTCTCATGTAGTTAAGATGACTTTCATTCGTATTGTATTGAGTTTAGTTGTAGTAGAAGATTTACATTTAGAGCAACTTGATGTCAAAACGACTTTTCTTCATGGTGATTTGGAGGAAGAGATATATATGCATCAGTCACTTGGGTATGAAGTCAAGGGTAAGGAGAAACTTGTGTGTGATTGAAAAAGAGTTTGTATGGGCTCAGCAAGTCCCAAGGCAATGGTATATGAAGTTTGATAATTTCATGCATGATCATGGTTATATGAGATGCGGATCTGACCATTGTCTTTATTTCAAGAAGATTGAAAATGGGAGCTATATTATTTTGTTCAGTATGTGAATGATATGTTTATTGTAGGATCCAACATATATAGGGCATTGGTGAGCATAAAGAAAAATTATCTCACACATTTACAATGAAGGATTTGGGAGCTGCAAAAAAATCCTTGACATACAAATTTATAGAGATATGAAGAACATGAAGTTGTATTTATCTCGAGCATTACATCAATAAGGTGTTAGAAAGGTTTAAGATACGTCGAATTCAAACCCTATAAGTACACCTATGGTCAAACACTTCAAATTGAGCAAAGATCGTTTCCTACATCATATGAAGAGGTCAAGTACATAGCATGAGTTCCATATGCTTCAACAGTTAAGTCTTATGCATATTATGGTTTGTACTAGGACATACATTACAAGAAGTGGGAGTTGTGAGTAGATTTATGGTCAATCTAGGTAAAGAGATTTGGAAAACAATCCAATGGATTCTCGTGGTATTTTTGAGGGGGCATCCAACATGCAGTTATGTTATGGAGGGTTAGATACTTTTTACGCGCTATGTTGATTCAGATACGACTAGTGATTTGGATGGTAGGAGGAGCACCACTTGATATGTTTTCACAGTAGGTGGGACGGCAGTTAGATGGATTTCGAGATCGTAGAAGGTCAGTGGCCTTGTCTACTATAGAGTCTGAGTATGGTGCAGCTACATAAGGCTAGCAAAAAGATTATATGGATGAGAAGGTTCATGAAAGAGTTGGGAAAAGAGAAAGAGAATTGTAAATTATACAGTGATAGTCAAAGTGTGGAAAATATGGCAAAGAATTAAGTGTTTCATTCAATAACGAAACATATTTAGTTGAGATATCACTTCATACGACAGGTGTTAGAGGATGGGCAGTTGAAATTAGAGAAAATTCATACAAAGAAGAACCCTGCAGATATGCTAACAAAGTCGTTGGCAAAAAGAAGAAGTTGGAGCTACACTCCACTTCTGTTGGTCTTCAAGTTTGAGACTTGAAGAAGAAACAAACCAAGAAAAAGATCTAAGAATGAAATTATACGGTATAGTGCAACAATTTATCTCCAAGTGGGAGATTATTAAGTTGTAGAGCTTAATTGTTTTACATTAACATATTTTATTAACTTGCTAGAATACACAATAACCAGCATCGGTCACTTACTGGGGACCGATATTGGTCAGACAAGGAGGAACCAACATCGGTTAAGGCTAATCGGCATCGGTTGCCTGTGCATGAACACTTTATTTAAATTACATGAATTAGATATAATCTTTGTTATAAAGTTGATCTAATGGTTGTAAATACATAACTAAAGTGCCCTAAGTTTGTATATGCTTATATAAGGTTAAAATCTAGGGTTAGAAGATATAATTGAGTATTGTAAAGAAAGAATTCTTGGAGAGAGAAAAAGAGAAATTGTGAGGAAGAAAGTATTGTACATCCAAAGAGGTGTGTAAGATTATAGATCTTCATTGTATAACCTTTGTGAAACTTTGACTAATAAGATTGGTTGTTTCTTGGTGGACGTAGCCCACACTTAGTGAATCACGTCATATCTTGTGTATTATTTCTTCTTGTTTATTTCTATGTTTATTGTTTATATGCTTAGATATAATATAAATATTTGTACAACCATGTGTGCTAAGCCCGACACTTGTTGCTAAGTATAAAATATTTTGTGAGATTAAATCATGTAATGGATAATCTGATATGGGTTGCCATGATTATAAGAGATGGACATGGTATTATAGGCATTCAGATCTTTTTGTTGATTGTATATCTTGAGGAATGAATGATCAAACTGATATTATTTTTAGCATTCAGATCTTGTTGTTGATTGTATATCTTAAGGATTGAATGATCAAAGCTCATATTATTAGTCTTTATTATGATTTATGTTTTATTGTCTTCTAATTTATGTTGTGCGATGTTAACTAGTAACTATACATCTTGAATGATCATCATGACAACTTCTTTTGCATTGAGAAGCTTGCATTATGATTTTGATTTCTCAAATCGTATTCTTTCTACATTCACTAGCATAGTGTCCAAATTTTTGCAATAGTAGCATTGTACATTTGATTTTTCATACCTTTGTGTAGAACCACCTATGGAAGTGTTGTTGCTCCTTCCTCTATCTCTTCCTCTTGCTTGTCGCTCTTATTGGTTATTTCTTCCACCTTTTTTATTGATAAATCTTCATCTTCCTCTATTGTAGGCTCCTCTCCCCCTGCCTCTCGCATTTGTGTTTGTTTTGAAAGCTTGTTCATTGGAGGAGCTTGTTGACCTACTCATCCTTTGTTCATGGGTTTGTAAAGAACCCATCAACTCATTAATTTTCATTTGTCTCAAATCCTTAGACTCCTCTATTACAACCACAACTGGATCAAATCTGGTTAGAAGGCTCCTTAATACCTTCTCTATGATCTTATGTTCTTCAACCACATCTCCATTAGTCCTCATTTGATTGACTATGGTCATTGTTCTTATGAAAAAATCATTTATTGATTCTGATTCTTTCATGAGAAGAGTCTCAAAATCTCTCCTCAACATCTATAATTTGACTACCTTCACCTTGTCACTTCCTTGATAAGCATTTTGTAAGGTATCCCATGCTTGTTTGGAATTTATAGTTGATATCCTTGGAAAAATGAATCAGTGACTACATTTTGAATGTAGCTTAAAGCCTTTACATCCTTTCTTTTATTTTCTTTCAAAGCATTCTTCTAAGCTTGTGTGAGTGCATTAAATGCAGCCTAGTATGCTACCTCTATATAGCCTCCTTCAACTAGTTCACATAGTTCTTAAGAAGAGAACAATGTCTTCATTTTAATGCACCAATGTCATAGTTCTTCCCATCAAATATTAGGGGTTGTTGCCATGAGTTGCTGCTACTAGAAGCATTACAACTCAACCTAGAAAATAAGAACTCAAAAGTTCTAACAATCAATAGCTCTAATACCAAATTGTTGGCAAAATTTGGTGCCAACTACAACCAACATAGGGGAAAACAAAACCAGAACAATATAAAACACACACACACACACACACACACACAAAATATATATTATATTAATTCAAAAATCTTCATACAATCTCAGAGTTGTTCTGTCTTTTCTTTTATTTCTCTTCTTGTGCCTTGTTTTCTATTTCTTTTTCTTACAAAAATTTCTCTGTGTTGCTACATGTATTCTCCTTGCTATATATCTTCCTTATTGTATTTTTCTCTTTTGTTTTATATGTTGCGGCATAAATCTAATCCCCTTTTTATATTTCTTTGAGCTACTACTCTTTTTTTTTCTTCTTTTCTTTCTTCTTTGTATTCTTCCTTGAGTTATTGATGTTCTTTCTATATTAAAAATGGGTAACATTATATATATACATACCCTATATCCGAACCCTAAACATATAAAACCTCACCTTATTCTCGGGCTCTCACGTCTACCGGGGTCCATCTTCCAAATGAGTGGTGAAATGTCCACATGACCCCACCTAGGCCGTTGATCATCACCTGGTGGCCATAACTCCACACCCGACGGGATTATTAGTTCAGCTAATTTTGGGGCCTTCACGTCTATGGAGCCCAAAAACAAAGAGGAGAACCAGAATTATGCCACGTGTCTTGTGGCAAAGGCATGCAATTCAAATTGATGCCCAAATGGAAGTAAATGCCCGTAAGAAGGGCAGTTTAAAAATTCAATGGCCAAAAAAGAAAACGGCCACAAATATAAATGCATGTCAACTAAGTGGTTGGGGAGAGGGAAACAGATTTGAAAATCCTGCGTGGGGCTCAAGATTAATGTCCACCATTAATTCTGACAAAAAAGAGAAACAAAGCATCCTTGAGGAGGTGGATGGATGACTATGCCCAAGAATTCGGTAAGATAAAGAGGAAGGTCATCAAGCTATGTTGATGACGATGATTTATGTACCAACATGTTGTTGGAAATAGAGAAACAAACAAAAGAACAAACTTCGGTGGTACCTAACAAGGTGAAAGACAACACCTTGGTCATTACTTTTCATGACTAAAAGAGTGGTTCTACCACTTATTCTATTTGAGCAGGAGCTCAAATTTTATTACCATGGGTGTCTGATGGAGGAGTATCCTAATTCACGTGTCATCTTACATCACCAATTTTTTTTAAAAAGATGTATAGTTGCCAATCGAACACTTAATATTTTTAAGGAGTTTGTTCTCTTAAAATTGGAATCTCTTGTAACTACCTTGTTTTATAGGAGCAACTTGTAGCTTGTTAGCTATATTTAGAATTAGAAAGTAAAATTAGCAATCTTTCTTGTTTTTTGGTAAATATAATTATATGTTAGTCTTTTTCTAGAGGGATATAGAAGAGCTACAAGGAATATTCACGTGGTGGCAAAAGTGGGTAGACGAATATATAATGAAAATTTTAAATGCTCGATTGAAATGTTGAGGGCGGTGTTTTTTCATCTTGGTGTTATAATGAAAAAGCTCTCTCCATTTTTGTACAACAACAATAATTAACAAGATATGTGTTTGAAGGTTTCAGATGTGTGTGAAGGCATATAGAAACAAAGTCTGCACATGTGTTTATATAACCCTTTGATGCTCGAAAGTTCTTGCATGTGTGATTATGCAGTCCATTCGACTTTGTTGAATGTTGTATTGCTCGTTGAGGCTTGAATTGATAGAAAAAATGTTGTTTTGTATTAGAAACCATTGTGTTACATTATGGTCTGCAAGGTTGTACTCTTATTCAATTGAGACCCAATACCTAGACTAGATTAATTGGTATCAGAGCTTGGTAAAATCTCTTGGGAAAAGTCTGTGAGAGATGGCAGCCAAAGCACAGTCAAAAAAAAAGAAGTTGAAAGAGAAAGTGTGGTGTCTTCCAAAAGTGCGTCTATGTGGATAAAAGAAAAAAATCTCATTAGAGCTTAAGAGCAAGTAGAGAAGCCTTGTTGAGAGTTTAAAGAGTGAAGTATGAGGAGACAATGTATCCCAACAATGGAGGTTGCATAAGAAGATGGAGATGTGTGTGCAGACCACCTAAGTGTGAATAATGACAATGAAGAAGAGTTGCAGGTTTCCACAAAGGAAACTATGAAGATAAAGGAAGTGCTAGTTGATGCACTTAAGAAGAGTACATTTGAAGACCCTCTATGTGAAGTAGAGGATGAAAATAAAGGGAACAATAATAGTATTGTGACACTAGTAGAAGTAGTTGATAATGAACCTTTAATATTCCATCATGTGACTACACTCCATGAGAATAATGCAAGGAATCGTGAAGAGTTGGACAATCCAACAATGAAGAAACTGAAAAAGAATGAAGAAAGAGAGATGGAAGAGATGATGACTCTACAAGCAATAGAGACACATGAAGGAGAGATGAGAAAAGTAGAAGAATGTCAATCATGTGGCATAGAGTTCAAGAAGGAGATAGAGGTGGTGAATATGTTTCTCTCGAAGAATGACCATGATGGCACATATGTGGGACCACCACGAAGGAGTTCAAGAAGAGGCTCTTAGAGTCAAGAGCTACATTATGTTGGTATGGACAAGGAGAACATTATGGACTCTCAAAGATCCATTCTCAAAACTTCTATCACAATTACCATTCTTCCCTCATTTTCATCCATTACATCACATATTCACATCAACAAGCACTTCCTTTATCTTCATAGTTCCTTGTGGAAACCTCGTTTTATTCATTGTCCTCTTCATTATTCACACTTGTGTGGGTTGCTCTAACATCTCCATATTCTTGTGAAACCTCCATGGGTTAGCTACACATCATCTCCTCATTCTTCACTTTGCTTTGTCTATACATTAGTGAAAGTAACGGATGGAAAACTCTCTCACTCTTTCTTAATGACATATTTACACATTTTTTTAGATAATTAAAATTATAGAAAATAATTCATGTGTTCGAACTTGAGACATCTCCCACATCTCCATATTCTTGTGAAACCTCCATGGGTTTCGTCTCCTCATTTTTCACTTTGCTTTGTCTATACATTAGTGAAAGTAACAGATGCAAAACTCTCTCATCCTTATGACATATTTACACCTTTTTTAGAAAATTAAAATTATAGAAAATAATTCATGTGTTCGAACTTAAGACATTTTTTCAAACTTTTATCCACTAGCGAACTTGAACCGAAATTTATCCTCATCAAATTTGAATCTTGTGACTTAGGATCTCACTATCGGGAATGATTTTTATTTTCCAGAAGTAGAATAGAATTTCCTATTTATATATCGCTTACACAACAAGATCAGGTTATATTTAGGATATTTTTTACGTACTTGGTGTTTGTATATTGTGGATCTTTACAGATTTAGAGCAGTATTGGGGCAATGACTTTACTACCGCAGTATATAAAAATAGCACTCTGGTAGTAGTCAAGAAGGTTTCTTTAGAACTGAGCATAAAATGGCAAGTAAAAGTCCTTCAGAATATGCATTATGCTTCATTTGGTATTAAAAAGGAAATTACAAAGGAATGAGCAAATCCTTGACCATCTTGCTTGAAGCATTATTATTTAATAGTGCAGAGCCATAAATCACAGGCATCTAAACACAGGTAAGTTAAAAAGGTTTTTCTTAGTGTACCACACAATTATCCTAAAAAAGGATAATCCAACAACAAGCAAATTGATTTTTAAGCACTAGCATTTACCAAACCAAAGTAATAATTTGGGGAAGAAAGTGCCAATCCATTAAGACCACTCTCCAAAATGTCTTGAATTTAAGGGATTTCCATGATACCCTAAAAATGAGATAACGAGGAGATGAAGATACAAGACAAGAGCCTAATATGTACCAAATTTTAATTGAAAAGACCTTGCACCTTGAGGGACTTGCCTATTATTAGAAATAATCTTCAAAATCTTCTGAGAGACATTTGATCACAAAAATTGCTAAATTCTTTTGAAGCTTTACAAACCTCAAAAAAATATTGATTGAAACTTAAAATATATTCATGACAACAATTCTGATCCAAAATCTTGTTAAAGATATATGATCACAAAACGTGCAAGACTTCTTTTAAACACAAGGTTAGATGTACACAGATACATGACCTAATAAGAGTACATAATTTTTTCAAGATCCCTGATACAAATACAGCTGGATACAAAATTTACAAAAAGGCAATATATTTTATGGGTTAAAGGCATAAAACATAATGCACATACACACATAAATTGTTGTTTTATATTTTATTTTATAACATTTTTTTTGCTACTTATATTTTCTTTATTACATTTTTGTACTATATATTTTTCGTAACTCAATTTTTTTCTAAGTTTCATTTTTTTGTAGTTTTTGAATATATTTACAACCTTCAACCAAAATACGAATGCGGACGGCTTGGAACTATATACAAGCATATCAGATACTGGTGCGGTATGGGCTCATATTTAGATATGTCCCGATAAGGTATCCAAACCTTATCATATCCCATATCCAATACATGGATATGTGTAATCGGGCAAAGGAGGGGGAAGTATCTAAAGAACTTTATTTAAAACCTAACAAACCTCTTAGCAAATTGAAACTTCCCATGATCACACATCAAGGAGATAATGAATTTTATTTTTATTTAAAGATTTCACTAATACCTACCATCAAGTATGACATAACGAGTATGAAGCATGGGAAAAATTTGACGGCCACCTATGCCTCTCAAACAATTTTTAGGTGATGGTCATTTTCAAATATTGCCCTTCGAGATACATAAAATATATATATAAATAATTATATAACAAATATATATATAATATATATATATATATATATATATTATAAACTATACTAAATATATTTAGTTTATATATAATCTATATAAAAATGACAGTCATACTTAAAATATGCAAGTTACATGTGATGGTTATTACAAATATTTGTAAATATTTTACGACTAAAATAATGAAAAACATTTAAACAAATCAAATTTAACCCTAGGTGTGAAGCCTTCTACTATTAATTTTATGCAAGGTGACAATCAAAGCAAGTGTAAAAATGCTTATGCCCTAAATTCCTCGAAATTTGTTGCTTTCGTACTAAAGCACCAACATATGAATCAACAATCATATGTATTATTACCTTTTGGGTTTTGTCCAACAAATCAATGTTCTAAACCAATCCAACACTTTTGTCAAAACCAATTATTTGAACTAGGTTGCACCTTAGTCGTATATTTTTTCTCGTATGTTTCTCAACCCTATAAGTATAATAGAAAACAGGGAAAATGGGTTGCTTTATAAGAAACAAAGAAGATCAGCCATAAAATAAATTAAAGAATATGAGACTAAGAGAGACATCTTATAGACTCATATGCTCATCAAAATTTCATATGTATAGATACATTTGTGTTATATCTACTTTTCAGTGTACAAAAGGTGGTATTTTCCTTCTCTCTTGTGCATTCCACTCTAACAAAGGCACATCTTGCTCCTTGCTTTTCTGTTGTATGACCCAAATTGGAATGTGTCAAGGTTGTTTGGCTCTTCCTTATAATGGTATTTGTCTTTTAGATTTAGTTACAAAATTATGGCTGGTGGATTCACGTGGGCATAAATTTGGGCTTCAAAGTTTGATGGGGAACAAAAGTTTTCTTAGCATATTAGATATCTGATCAACTAGATACATATTGTAATACTAGTTTGTTTTGAGTTCTTTTGAAAATGAATACACTATATCGAATTGATTGTAGTCCAACCCTAGTCATCCACCAACGTACAAATCCCAAGAGATATTAAGTAATAAGAGATGAGGTCGGGATCGTGACCGACGAATTTGGTGCGGAATGAAAACCCCTCAACCCTTGACAGCTAAGCCTAAAAATTATGTGCACCTAATCCATGCAAGCTTTAGATTCAATTTTTTAAAAATGAATTCAATATTTCTCAAGACACGTCTTTGTTGTTTTCTTTTGGGTGTTTTGGTAGGAAATGGATCTCCTAATGTTAGTTTATTTACAACCTTTTGTCTCGGTGTTCGCAGTAAAGGATCTACTGTGCTTTTCCAATCATGTATGTTTTGGGTCCTATTGGACTCTTTACAATAATGTTGCATTCTGTATTACATGAACTTATATCCACTGGATCCTTTGTTAATATTTCTTTGCAATCTTGGCATTTCAGGTTGATAATAATAGACCTTTTGATGAAGGGTTTTAGAAGGAAGCTTCATCTGAAGGCATGGGTGATTATTCTGTAACAACTAACATTTTGAACACCCCCACAAAAAGTATTAGATCAAAGAGGTATGTGCAAGAGCTTATTTTGTCAGACGATGAGGAAACACCTTTGACATTGAAAGAGAAAATTGTCAAAAGTGTCACTAAAAACAATAGGGGGGAGGTGGAGATCCTACAGGAAAATATAGGCAAAGAGGTTGGCCGAGGAAGATAGTGGATGAAGATTAATGTCAATGAATTATATGAAGGTGAAGCTCCCCTACTCAAACATCCATTAAATAAAACAATTAATATTTTTAACCTTTTTAGTGAAAATATGCCCATGCCTCTTGAAGAATTATCAGCATCCCTGTAAACTATTCTCCCTAAAATATTTAACTACAAATATGTATATATCCTTTCCCTAAAGTCACACTACTCAATGTGGACTGCTGACAACCGAGCAACAAGTGAGAAACCTGCTACTCTTTTCTTCCAAAAAGTAAAAATTAGGCTAGGATTATGTGAGGCTTTTTAATGTGGATATCTTGTCTTTCGACTCCATTTCATTGTGATTGTCTAGGTTTTAAGTTTTTAATTAACTACATTAATTTTATGTCCGAATGATTTATCATTTTGGTTTCTAAAATTTGGCTCTGTTTGATGTTGTAATCTTTAGTCTTCTATAGAGTCCGAATCCAAGCTAAGCTAGATGGGCCACATATGCATGATGGTCGGTTAAAATTATTTAGCGAGAACACGTAACAAATAATTATCAATGGGAAGAGAGAAACATAAGCTCTCATACGAGGCTTTCATTGAAAATCACCCATTTGGAAAAAGATGGTCAAGAGACAGTAATGTCATGTCTACAATATTAAAGAGATCCAATGCAGATGCCAAAGAAAATAAAGATCTTGAGGAACATATTAAAATATTGAAAGCATTGAGAAAATGAGAAAAATTGGAAGTTGAAAGGTGGAGGAGACTCTGACTAAAAGAGTACGTGTGAAACAGAAAATCTAAATCTAGAATCAAAAAATAAACCAATCATAGCATTGATCAACATAACTTACTTTGCTTTTTGTTGTTTGATGTTCTACAACTAATATGATCTCCTCTACTCTTTTTTTGTTAATGCTCTTCCAAATGGTGGATTTAAAAGATGAATAAAATGTTCAAAAGGGTTTTCATTTTAGGGTACAGTGTACTCCAAAGCACATTTAGAAACAGTTTGTTAGGTGGGTATCTGCATTTATTAACACCTATAAGTTTTTAAATAGGTTTCTACATTTATTGCGAGTAGATGGCACTATGTTGGGGTGCAATGGCATCATCAAAAGAGGGAAACCTCTTATGCTGAAAAGAAATGGAAAATTAGTAAAATCTATTATATGAAGTTATGAACCATAGTACCATACCCCATCCAAACAACGGTTCAACTCGAAATAGAACATATTTGCAACTACTCCACAATTGAAAATAAAAATCCTAAACCCAAATTACATGATTCATATAAAGAAAAGAAAAACACGGATTTCTCTCTTATGATAAAAAAAGATCAAGTCTCATACACAACCAATATAATGGATAAATCTAAAATTAACGTGATTTTCATAGTAAAGCTACAAGTTCTAATCTTCTCAAGACATGTTGACGTGTAAAATAACATACAATTTAGGGAGCAACTTGCCTCAACAAACAAGGTCAAACAAAAGTCCTAAATCGAAGAATATTCTTTGGAAATGACAGATATAATCATCTCAAAACAATTGAAATATGAAACAACATATAATTTCCAATCAAATAATGTCAATTAGTACTAGACCTAACTAAAACTTGAATTATTGTTGCTAGTAGTGGTGACGATGGCTCTAAAGAGTGCAAGGAAGTTTGTCCCAAAGTTTACGATGAGGTGACTTTCTAATTCCCCTCTTGATGTTGTTATAGCTTATGAGTTTATTGATCCTATGGTTAAATATTACAAGAATAATTGTCGATAGCCTACTTTTTTGGCCGCATCCCTTCTAATCATTTCTCCAAGGATTGATTAAAACCATTGGGAGTATAGCAGTATCCAGGTCACTGGTATCCATAACCTCACCAAAGGTTTTTACCTTTTTCACTTTCATGAACCTTTATAGGTCCAAGCTTTGTTTTTACACTTTGCATGTTGGTATCTGGGAAACACCCTACTTGTTCTCTCACGTTGGACCCCTTATTTTAATCCTTCCAATCAAGTATCACTTAGGATACCTGTCTGGGTGGAGGTGCCTGGTCTTCCCATGCAACTATAGATAGAGGTCAGCCCCGGGTGTGTGCGCCCCTATATCTATATAGTCGCCCATATATAGAGATCTGGTTGGGTCAGGGATGGGGAATAGAGATCAAGGGGAATCTCTTCTTGTCGCATATCGAGGGGCCCCCTCTAGAGAGTTTAGGCCCATATCTCATATATCGAGAGGGGAATCTCTTCGTGTTGTAGATCAAGGGGCCCACTCTGGATAGTCCGTCCCATTGGTAGAATTATTTGTCAAGAACCTAGCATTTTTTCTATTCTCGCCTACATAAATGGGTCTGCGTCGAGGTTGACCTTGCTAAGGATATGCGTGACCATATCAACATCTAGGTTGGGTCCACTTAGTTCTCCCAAAAAGTTTTGCATCTTTCTAACACTTGTTTCAGATGTCAAGCCCCTGAACACCTCATTTGTGATTGTCCTCTTATAGCTCATGTGAAACAAGCACCAAAACCCTTCATCCCTTGTACCTAATTTTGATTCTACTTTGTTGACGGTTGGACTATTTTGGCATGTAAGAAGTCGGTTGGCCTAAATTTTCCTCTGCAGCAACTCGTCTTCCTCCAACCCATAAAGTCACCGTCAAATATTTCTTTGAAGTAGGAAACCTCTAAAACCCCTCCTCAACCTCGTAGCTTCAGCCCACATAGAGTTAATATGTTTCTCTATAGCAAAATTTAACAACTTGGATTGTCATATCAACCTTTATTTCTTAGTGTTGCTCCCATAGTCCACTTCGTGAGGTTTCTACAGGGGGTGCGTAGTGAAAATGGGGCTAAATGCCGCTCCATTCAAGTTGGGATAAAAGATTCAGACCATTTTTTTGTGCTTTCTAGTCGTTTTGGTTTTTCTTGACTTTGGGAAAGGTTTTCAAGAAGGCTAGGGGGAGCTTGTTATGTCTAAGTTTTCATGAATTTTCTATCATGGAATGTGCAAGGCCTCATGGAGTCCTTAAGAAAATATCCTGTGAAAGCAACTTGTCAAATTATTGGTAACATTGATGTTTTGTGTTTACAAGAAGTTAAGATTTCTGGTTTTATGCTTCAAACCACTTTAATGTGTATTGCTTCTGACTATAAGCATTTTTATTCTTCGCATATGGAAGGAAGAGGTGGTGTTTCTATCTTTGTCTCTCCTATATTTTTTTCTCTAATTTCTTCCATGAGGCATGATCCTCAAAATCATGCCACGTGGATTATTTTGGAAATTAATGTCTATTCCTTTGGCATTCTCAATATTTATGCTTCTAATGATGACACGAAAAGGATGATGTTGTGGCGTTGGTTGTGAAATAACTTGTCATTATCTTATTAGTTAATATGAGGAGATTTTAATATGATTGAGCATTCTCGAGGATAAACTAGGGTCTCTTCCCATGCGATGGTGCATGGGGGAGTGGGAGGTTTGGTTTTATTTTAAAACCTGTTGGGGCCTTTATGACCCTCTTTTTAGATGGAAAAATGATTTCCCTTCTCAAAATTGGTTTACTTGGTCCAACTTTTGAGTATGTACTGACATAGTCATTAAAAGGTTATATTGTGTCATGATCTCTTAGCAACACGCTTTTGATTTGGACAGTAATAATCATTCCCGCATCACACCGGTCGATGTCGCTTTATCTAACCACAACTCCATATCTTTTAAAGTTCAATGGAGTGGGACCCCTTTCAAGGTGCCTAACAATCAATTCTATCTTAATGTTTCTTTTTTGAGTCATGTTGGTGTCATCTCTCTCATTACCAAAGTTTGGAATATGGCACCACATCCACCTTACACTACTAGCTAGGTAGATTGGTGGAATGTTGTCATCCAGCGTATGGCCAAATTTCTCCGTCATTTTGACAAGTAGGTTGTTTGGGTTCAAAAGAGGGTGACTTCCACCCTTCTCCAAGAGTTTTAGAAAACCTCTTCTTTGCTTGAAGCTCAACCCTTTGACATCCCTACGCAGCTTCGGGCAGCCAAACTTTGGCACCAAATCAAGGTTATGGAAAATCATATGGCCAAAGGTGTTCGATCTAGGATGCATCGCATTGGATTAAAGTGGGAGACAAAGCTTCCAAAAGCTTCTTCAAATCCTTTCAGTTAAATTTTCTAGACAAAAAATCAAAGCCATTCAATTGACTCATGATCATGTCATGACTCTTCCTGATATTGTCAATTCTTTTGTGGACCATTACACCTTGGTTTCCCAGGCTCGACAACCATCTAAAGAAAGTCAACCTGCTCTGCAACATTGTGTGGAAGTGGTTCCTTGCAAGTTGTCTCCATAGGACAGAAGCTCTATGACGCTCCTCTTTCGTTGGAAGAGCTACACAATGCCCTCATTTGTCTTGCTAATGATAAATCTCCTTGTATTGATGGTTTTCCTTGTGAATTTTATAAGGAAGCTTGGTCGGTGGTTGGCAATGACCTTCTTCAAGTCTATAAAGAAGCTTTGTAGAATCATGCTCTTGGTAGTATTATTAATAAGGGCAATATCAAGTTTATTCCTAAAGTCGGGAATCCGAGCTCATTACTAGTTGGTGGCCTATTACTCTCCTTAATGTCTCCTATAAGATATTAGCTAAAACTCTTACTATCCGTATCGCTAAACTACTTCCTAAAGTGGTTCACCCGAACAGACTAGTTTTGTTAAGGGTAGATCTATTCTTGATAATATCATTGTTTTTGGGAAGGAATGGGCCGTAACTTTTTGTGTTATTTTCCTTAAAATTGATTTTGAGAATGCTTATGATCGATAGAATGGCCATTTATTATTGCTATGCTTTAAGCTTTTGGGTTTGGCCCATTCTTTCTCAATGTTGTTCAAACAATGTTTGTCGATGTTTTTTCTTGCCTCACTATCAATAGACATCAATCTCAAGCTATCAACTTGTTCAAGTCTATTAGGCAAGGGTGCCCTCTCACTCCTGCACTCTTTGTTCTTGCAACTAATGCCCTTGGTTATCTTTTTTTTTTGCCGAAGTAGGCCTATGTGAGGACACGTCCAAGGAATCTTTCTCCCTGATCATGCCTCACAACTTGTTAATGGGCATTTCACAAACAACTCTTTTCTCACTTTAGTTGAGAATGAATAGAACATCAAAGAAGTTTTCTCTTGTCTATATACCTTCTGCTAAGCTTTTATCTCTAAAGTTCAACTTGCTAAATCTCTTGGCTTTTGAAAGAGTTCTTGGCCTATGCCCGATTGGCTAATTTCTTACCCTTGGTGTTGGATCAATCGTGGAGAAAGATTCAAATTCATGGGGATTCCCTTTGCCTTCAATAGTGATTCTACCACTCTTTAGCAATATGTCATTGATCGGGTGGAGCAAAAAGTTCAGCGTTGGGTTTCTAGGCCTCTCTCTTTGGCCGACAAGTTTCAAGTCTACACCAAAATTTTGGCTACCACCCGTGTCTTTTATGATGTTTGTAAGGTGTCCTTCATGGGCATCATTTGACAAGCTTGCTAAAATTTTACGGGATTATCTTTGGTCTAAGAAACATTAGGGTGGATTTCATCATGTTGCTTTGGAGATCTATACCTTTTCTCACTATTAGGGTGGAATGGGAGTTATTGATGTTTACAGACAAAGTCTTTCTCTTTGTGCTAAATGGGTTATCAGATGTATTAATGGCAATCAAGCCTGGAAAATATTGCTACGACATTGCATCTCTTCAAGTTCTCCTTATGGTAAAAAATGTTGGAATAACATTGGGACACATAACTTGATCATCATCAGAGTGTTGGTTGAAATTTTAGGCACCTTTGTTGCAAAAAGTATCTAGAAAGCTTTTGAAGTTTTTAAGCCTTTGCTTCATTGGATTGGTGATGGTTGTCACAATGGGTTGTTTTTGGATGATCATAACCTTTAGTGGTCTCTTATTTACACCATTGTTAATGTTCCGTTGGTAGAGGTTCCTAAAATTAAGGCGCTTCGACTTTCTTGCAGAGGCATCAACACCATTTGTTACCTTGTCTACCATAGAGATTGGCTTCCCTGACAAGAGATTAAATAGAAATTTAATTTGATAAATTTGATCTTTCATCGGTGCTCAAAATTCAAGAGCTTATGTCGGATGTTATGCTTCATAAGTTGGGATTGCAACCCCTACAACATGGTGGTAGGAATGGTGGTGGAATCTGGAAATCCCTTTCCTTAACTACTAGTCAGGCGTGATCTATAATCTTTTGTCCCCCTTGTCTCCTACAATCAGAAAACTCAATACTCGGTGGAACCTTAATTCTTCGTTTCACTTGGCTTTGAAGGCTTAACAAAGCTTGGAACCCGAACTTTGAAACTAAGCTCAATTTTTTTCTCGGCGCCTCAACTACCAAGGTCTCTCGTTGGGAGAACGATTAAGTCACATTGGCCTTCCTAATCCCAAATGTCCTTATGTGGCCAACCTAAATCTTTTAAACATATCTTTTGGACTTGTTGGTGCATTCAATCTGCTTAGAAGTGGATTCATTCTATCTTCCTCCCCTTCTACCCTAATTTATTTGATTATAAAGCAAAGCCATATTTGCCGACTTTGTTGCTCTTCCCGCTCTGATCATTATTATTTGGCATTTCTTTTGGGTTGTTATTCATTTTCAGTTATGGAAAGATAGAAATAATGTTATTTTTCAGCATCAAGAGTTTACTTTGATCTTACTATGAATAAAAAAATGGCTATTATCTCTTATGTGACTATGCAAATTCAGGCATAGGTAAAAAGTAAGTGGTGCTGGAGTTCCCACATTTACAACAGATATTGGATCACTAGGTGAGTGCCCCTTGTACCATGAGTCGGGTTCCTCTGGATGACGCCATGTCCCATCACCCGCCCTATGCCACGTCACGAAGCTACTCTTAGCCAACATCCTTCCCCCTGGGCTATTTTGCTCTGTCCACCTCTTGGACCAAGCTGAGTCCACCACCTCGGGGAAAGGTTATGGCTAGCTCCTCCAACTAGAACTTGCCTCCTTAGGGGCCAACTTTGGAGGCTCGCCACTACCTGGCTAGGGAATCATGGTGCCTCTAAATATTCAAATACCAGACTTTGATGGACGGGAAATTGATTTGCCTTCTAAGGAGCCAACTATTGGGGGGGGGGGTTCGTCCCTCCTAAGGATGATCCTCCTCCTCCACCAAGTGTTGTTGATCCTTGTGTCTAGTTTGTTACTTATGTGATTTTTTGTTGCCTTTATAACATCTTTCATGCCCTCGTGGCATTTTGACTTTGGATCGTGAGTTTCCGATCACCCCGTTGTTGTAATTGTTTTGTATTATTAATATATGACAAGTTCCAATAGTAAATATTATTAGTTATTTTTGCCAACAAAAATATGATATGTTTATATTTACATTTCTTATGTGTGTAGGTATTGGAAATAATTTAACTTTTCATATTTAGTGACAAGGTATGTGTGAGAGAGCATAAATGACTTGATTAAGAAGTTTTTGTAAGATACTTTAATGTGGAAATAAATCATAGAATAGTTCAATGTGTGCATAAGTCAATTAAGATTTATATGTTGTTTCATCAAATAGGATGGATTTTATGGTTGTTTTTTATCATTAAAATTTGTACCCAATTTTTTCCATCGATTTATTTTGTGAGTATTTAATAAGTGTAGACATATAATTTTGATAGAGGACTAGTTAATTGTTATGGTGCTAGTGTATGTATGTGTTTATTAATATTAGTTCAAGTTAGTTTTTATTGACATGTTTTTCACTATATTTAGAAACATTTGACTTGTCTTCTTAAAGTTTTGGTCTCATTTTCTTGTTATTAATTCATCATTTTCTATGTGTGTGTGTGTCACATCTATGTCTTTTGCTTTGTTTTCCACCAATTCTTCGTGTTTCTTTCTCTTCCACCTATTGTTTGTTATTTTCCATGTTGCCACTTCCATAGACTACAGAACTAGTCAGTCCACTTTCATGACCACTACAAAAGTGGCATTTTGTCTTGTGGGCCCTTTTCACCCATAATTTTGGGACCTCATGGTTTTGGCCCCTATGTTTTGGTATTTTTCACTTGTTGTGTAATGGCTTATGCACCAATAGAGTTCTATTTTAATTTCAAGAATTCTATTAATACAAAGGTGTGCTAGTATATTTAAGACACATGAGCACACAAAAAGAATCAAATTGAAGTTGTAAAGAAATAACTTGTACATTTTTAAAGCATCATTAATGCATGAGCTTCCCAACAAAACAAACAACATTGTTGTTGTCACTTAAAGTTACTCCCCTACTGAAACTAGGCTCAACACCTCAATGAAACAATCAAAAAAAAGAAGGTGAAAGAGAAAGTGTAGAGTGTCTTCCACAAGTGTATGTGTGTGGATAAAAGACAACAAAAGCTCATTGAATCTTAAGAGTAGGTAGAGAAGCCTTGTTGAGAGTTTAAAGAGTGAAGAATGAGGAGATAGTGTGTAGCACAACCATGGAGGTTGCATAAGAAGATGGAGATGTGGGTGCAGGCCACCTAAGTGTGAATAATGGAGTGGACAACGAAGAAGAGTTGCAGATTTCCATAAAGGAAACTATGAAGATGAAGGAAGTGCTAGTTGATGCACTTAAGAAGAGTACATTTGAAGACCCTCTATGTGAAGTAGAGGATGAAAACAATGGGAAGAATGGTATTGTGACAGCCGTAGAAGTTTTAAAGAATGGACATTTAAGAGTTCATCATGTGACTACACTCCATGAAAACAATGCAAGGAATCGTGAAGAGTTGGACAGTTCAACAATGAAGAATTCAAGAAACTGACAGAGGATGGAGAAAGAGAGATGGAAGAGATGACTCTACAACAATAGAGACAAGTGAAGAAAATATGAGAAAAGTATAAGAATGTCAATCGTGTGGCATAGAGTTAAAGAAGGAGATAGAGATGGTGAATATGTTTCTCTCAAGAAGAATGACCATGGTGGCACATATGTGGGAGCAGTCCACTAACGAGTTGAAGAAGAGGCTCTTATGAGTCAAGAGCTACATTATGTTGGTATCAACAAGGAGACTGAAGGTTTCTTTGCACATTATGGACTATCAAAGATCCATTCTCAAAAACTTCTATTGTTGTCACAATACCATTCTTCCCTTCATTTTCATCTGTTATTTCACATAATAGGTCTTCAAATGTGCTTTCCTTAAGTGCATCAACTAGCACTTCCTTTATCTTCATAGTTTCCTTTATGGAAACCTGCAACTCTTCTTCGTTGTCCTCTTCATTATTCACACTTGTGTGGGTTGCTCCCACATCTCCATCTTCTTGTGCAACCTCCATGGGTTGGTTACATATCGTCTCCTCATTCTTGACTTTTCTTTGTATATACATGAGTGAAATTAGAGGATGGAAAACTCTCACTCTTTCTTTATGACATATTTCTCAGCTTTTTAGAAAATTAAAATGATAGAAAATAATTCCTTAGTTTGAACTTTAAGACATTTTTGGAACTTTTATCGCGCTAACTTGACTTGAACCGAACTTTATCCTCATCGAAATTGAACTCAAACTCGAATCTTGTGACTTAGCATCTCACTATTGGGAATATTTTTATTTTCCGTAAGTAGAATAGATTTTCCTGTTTATATACCGCTTACACAACAAGATCGGGATATATTTAGGATATTTTTTGCATGTACTTAGTGTCTTTATATTGTGGATCTTTGCAAATTTAGAGCGATTGAGCACTCGACTTTATTACTACATGTGCGTAACAATAGCACTCCAATAGTAGTCAAGAAGCTTTCTTTAGAATTCAGCATAAAATGGCATGTAAAAGTCCTTCGAATATGCATTCTACTTCATTTGGTGTAAAAAGGAAATTATAAAGGAATGAGCAAATCCTTGACCATCTTGCTTGAAGCATTTAGTATTTAATAGTACAGGAGCCATAGATCGCAGGCATCTAAACACATGTAAGTTATAAAGTTTTTTCTTAGTGCACCACACATTTCTCCTAAGAAAAGGATAATCCAACAACAAGCAAATTGATTTTTAAGCACTAGCATTTACCAAACCAAAGTTATAATTTGGGGGAGAAAGTGCCAATCCATTAAGACCACTCTCCAAAATGTCTTGAATTTAAGGGATTTACACGATACCCTAAAATGAGATAAAGAGCAGATGAAGATACAAGACAAAGAGCCTAACATGTACAAAATTTTAATTGAAAAGACTCTTGCACCTTAAACGTTGAGGGACTTGCCTATTATCAGAAATAATCTTCTCAAAGACATTTGATAACAAAAAGTGCATAATTCTTTGAAGCTTTACAAACCTCAAGAAAAGATTGGTTGAAACTTGAAATATATTCATGACAACAATTCTAATCCAAAATCTTGTTAAAAGATATATTATCACAAAACTTGCAAGACTTCTTTTAAACACAAGGTTAGATGGACACAGATACATGATCTGATAAAAGTACAGAAAAATTTCAAGATCCCTAATACAAATACAGCTGGATACAAAAATTACAAAAAGACACTATATTTTATAGGTCAAAGGCATAGAACATAATGCGCATACACACACATATATTGTTGTTTTATATTTTATTTTATAACATTTATTTTTTTGCTATTTATATTTTTTGATTAAATTTTGTTTGCATATATATTTTCTTAAATCAATTTTTTTTCTAAGTTTCATTTCTTTTGCAGTTTTTGAATGTATTTACCCCTTCAACCAAAATACGGATGTGGACAGCTTGGAACTGTATTCAGGCATATCAAATACGGTGCAGACATGGGCTCATATTCAGATAAGTCTTGATACGCTAGCAAGGTCGTATCATATCCATATCCAATACATGGATATGTGTAACTGGGCAATGGAGGGGAAGTATCCAGCAACTCTGTTTAAAACTTAACAAACCTCTAAGAAAATTAAAATTGCCCATGATTACAAATTGAAATGGCAGTGGAGGGGCAGTGGAGGGTAGATAATGAAGTTTATTTTTCAGAAAGAATTCACCGGTACCAAGAAAATTTCTTTATGCATTGGTGAAAATTTCACTGGTACCAAGTTAATCAAGTACAACATGACGAGTGTGAAGCCTTCTACTATTAATACACAAACTTTTATGCAAGGTGACAATCAAAGCAAGTGTAAAAAATGCTTATGCCCCAAATTCATCAGGCATTTGTTGCTTCATACTAAAAAAACCAGCAGCATATGTATATCAACACATGTTATGTGTTATTAGCTTTTGGGTTTTGTCCAACAAATCAATGTTCTAAACCTTAAACCTCAAACCCAACACTTTTGTCAAAACCAATTATTTGAACAGGGTTGCAGCTTAGTCGTATACTTTTTAAGCTTTTCTCCTATGTTTCTCAACCCCGTAACTATAAGAGAAACAAGGCAAATAGGTTGCTTTATCAGAAACAAAGAAGATCAGCCATAAAATAATTAATGAATATGAGACTATGAGAGAGACATCTTGTAGACTCATATGCTCATCAAAATTTCATATGTATAAATACATTTTTGTTCCATCTACTTTTTGGTGTACGTAAGGTGGTATTTTCCTTCTCTCTTGTATGCGTTCCACTCTAACAAAGGGGCATCTTGCTCCTTGCTTTTCTCTTGTATGACCCAAATTGGAATGTGTCAAGGTTGTTGGGCTCTTGTGGGTTATAATGGTCCGAGGCCTTCCTATTGTCTTTTAGATTTAGTTACAAAATTATGGCTGGGGGTTCACATGGGCATAAATTTGGGCTTCAAAATTTGATGGGGAACAAAAGTTTTCTTAGCATATTAGATATCTGATCAACTAGATACATATCATAATACTAGTTTGTTTTGAGGTCTTTTGAAAATGAATACACTATATCAAATGGATTGTAGTCCAACGGTGTGTATAATGGTGTAAAAGGTGTTACCTAGCCATCCACCAAGGTACATATCCCAGGAGATACCAAGTAATAAGAGATAAGGACGGGATTGTGCCTTGGACGAATTTAGCGGAATGGAAACCCGTCAGTCCTTGGCATCTAAGCCTAAGAACTCCATGCACCTAATCCATGGAAACTTCAGATTCAATCAAATAAAAGTAAATTCAATATTTTTCTCAAGACACATCTTTGTTGTTTGCTTTTGGGGATTTTGTGGTAGGAAATGGATTTCCTAAATGTTAGTTTATCTACTTTCGGACGATGAGGAAACACCATTGACATTGAAAGAGAAAACTGTGAAAAGTGTCACTAAAAACCATAGGGGAAGGTGGAGATCCTGCAGGAAAATCGAGGAAGATAGTGGATGAAGATGAATGTCAATGAATTATATGAAGGTGAAGCTCCCCTACTCAAACATCCATTAAATAAACCAATTACTATTTTTAACCTTTTAAGGGGAAAATATGCCCATGCCTCTTCAAGAATTCTCTGAATCCCTGTAAACTATCCTCCCTAAAATATTTGACTGCAAATATGTATATATCCTTTCCCTAAAATCACAATGCTCAATGTGGACTGTTGACAACTGATAGCAGCAAGCCGAGAAACCCTGCTACTCTTTTCTTCCAAAAAAGCAAAAATTAGGCTAGGATTATGTGAGGCTTTTTTAATGTGGAGACTATCTTTCGACACCATTTCATTGTGATTGTCTAGATTTTAAGTTTTAATTAACTACATTAATTTTATGTCTGAATGATTTATCAGTTTTGGTTTATAAAATTTGGCTCTGGTTTGATGTTGTTATCTTTAGTCTTCTACAGAGTCCAGACTCCAAGCTAAGCTAGATGGGCCACATATGCATGATGACTGGTTAAAATTATTCAGCAGAACACAGAACAAATAATTCTCAATGGGAAGAGAGAAGCATAAGCTCTCATACAGAGGCTTTCATTGAAAATCACCCATTTGGAAAAAGATGTTCAAGAGAAAGAACAAGTCATGTCTGCAGAATTAAAGAGATCCAATGCAGATGCCAAAGAAAATCAAGAGCTTGAGGAACATATTAAAATATCAAAAGCATTGAGAAAATGAGCAAAATTGGAAGTTGAAAAGTGGAGGAGACTCTGACTAAAAGAGTACGTGTGAAACAGAAAATCTGGAATAAAAAAGTAAGCCAATCATAGCATCGATCAACATAACTTACTTTGCTTTTTGTTGTTTGATGTTCTGCAGCTGCTATGATCTGCTCTGCTCTGTTTTTGTTAATGCTCTTCCAAATGGTGGATTTAAAAGATGAATAAAATGTTCAAAAGGGTTTTCGTTTTAGGGTACAGAGTACTCCAAAGCACATTCAGAAACATATTTTTAGGCAGGTATCTGCATTTATTAGCACCCATAAGTTTTTAAATAGGTTTCTACATTTATTGCGAGTAGATTCCGACAAAAATGACAGAGGTTGCCCTTTTCTGTTGAAAATAAAGAGTAAATCAGCCATTAATGAAATGCATGTATATCTCTCTATTCAAATGAAAAAGAAAAATAAGATAATCAAAGGATTTTGATAGGACAAGCCTAAACTGTAAATTAATGGGGCTTTTGGCCCAGGTTCAAATCCTCAAAAACCAGGTTAATGTCTAAAATTAAGTAATATATCACATTCAATCATGGATTCAACTTACCTCGAAAAAATAGAGGCCAAATACAAGTCCCAAGCGGAAGCAGAAGACAACCCTCTTCTCATCTTCTGTCCTGCGATTTCAACCACGCCATCAACATTTTCACAATCATTTCACAATATGGATACTTAAATTGACACAACTATTTCACAATGCAATGAATTAGATTACATTCAGAAGAAAAGGGTTTACTGATTACACACACAGGATGAATCAGTCGTCTTCCGGAGCAAATTTGCTCAATATCCACAATCCATTTCAATTTATAAAGATCCAATTGCTTTCACAGGGAAGGCGGTGGAGAAAAAACGCAGAGCAGTCACCGTTTTTCGAAGTGAATGAAATGCATTTACACGCAATTTATTTGAATTAACAATACAAATTAAATTTATTTCAAGTTAAATTATCTAAACTATTATTAATTTTTCCAACGAAAGATATGATATGTTTATCTTGACATTTTTAATGTACGTGTAGGGTTTGGGTGCAGGAATAAATGACTCGAGTAAGAAGTTTTTTAGATACTTTAATGTGGAGATAAATCACTTAGAATAGATCAAGGTGTGCATGAGTCAATTAAGATCTATATGTTTTTCCATCAAATACGATCGATTTTATGGTTTTTTTAATCTTCGTAATTTGTACCTGATTTTTTCCATCAATTTGTTTGTGCAACTTTTGTGAGATTTTAATGAGTGTAGACACCTAATTTTGATAAAGATGATACCAATGTATTTATGTGTTTATTAATATTAGTTTAATTTAGTTTTTCACTATATTTATAAACTTTTGAATTGTCTTCTTAAAATTTTGGTTTCATTTTCTTTTATTGATTTCTCATTTTTCTCTATATCTGTCATGTCTATATCCTTTCCTTTGTTTTATATTAATTTTTGTGTTTCTCTCTCTTTTCCCTATTTTTTTACTACTTTCTCATGTTGACACTTCTATAGACTACAAAACTAGTCATGTCATTTTCATGACCATTATGGAAGTGACATTTTGTTTTGTGGGCCTTTTCGCCCATAATTTTGGGACTTCATAGTTTTGGCCCCTATGTTTTGGTATTTTTCAATTGATGTGTCTCGGCTTATGCACCAATAGGATTCTAATTTAATTTCAAGATTTTTATTAATACAAAGGTGTCCTAGTACATTTAAGACACATGAGCACACAAAAAAGAATCATATTGAAGGTGTAAATAATTAACTTGTCTATTTCTAAAGCATTATTAATGCATGAACTTCCCAAGAAAACAAGCAACCTTGTTGTCGTCACTTGAAGTTGCACCCCTATTTGAAACTAGGCTCAACACCTCAATGAAATATTGAAAGACATTCAAAGTGTGGGATATTGGATCCTTCAAGGTCAATCTCCACATGAAAAGGTTGGCTATTTTCACTCCAACTCATAGCAACTAATATAACCAACAACAATCCTACTTTTAACTAATTCTAGCCTAATATTTCAAAGGACTGGAGTTAGAAAGATGGAATACTTGAAAGGAAATAAGGTAATGCACCAAACTGAAATGGCTACTGATATGGATTTAAAAGACACAAAATAACTCAACATATGAAGCTTTAGAGAATGCACACAAGAACTATAAATGAGACAATCAAAGTAAGACTAAAAACTACAAGAGGACTAAAATATTCACATCAGACACTTATGCATTCAAGGGAAAGAGATCACACTTGTAATTTCTAACAAGAAATTACTCATCCATAATCCCACCAAGCAAGAGGTGCTTGAAAACTTCACAAGTTGTATTATAAGGGTCTTGAAGCATTAGTTTTAAGTCTTAAAAGAGAAGAGCTCACAAACCTAGCAGAAAAAAACTCATTTCTCTTGCTCTTACAATGATATATATAGAAGATGGATGAAAAGAGAGAAAAGATCAGAGATGCTTGGGCAACATTGAAATGAACTAGCCGCCCTAGAACTAATTAGCATTTAGTGAGCATGCCCAACATGGGCGCCAAATATGTCTCGGGTTATGCAAAAATAGATCACCAAGGAATGGGGCACCATAGTAAAGAGAGCCATGTTGGTTGTTGAGGTTGGTGAAATAATTTACAACTGATTTGGGCACCATTGGACTAAGAAAACAAGAGAAATCACCAACAAAATTTGTCAAAAGGATATCCTTGATCTCTCCATCATTCTTTCTAAAATTTCTCCCATAATGAAACCCTGATCAAAACCTTTCCAATGATATCACATGCAGGTGAACAGGTCCTCTAGATCGAAATATCTAAGCATTTGAAGCATATCGAAATATTCCTTTCCTTTCCTTTTATTATATTTGTTGGAATAATGTAGTTAGTACTTATATGTGTGTGAGTAAATATACTTGTGAGAAATAATATTATCTTTGTGTGTGAGAAGTTGTTAAAACAACTCACATAGATAGAAATTGAGAGAGATTAAATGTGAGAAAGAATAGGCTTGAGAGAGATATTAGGGGTTTTTGTAGTTAGTTTATTATTAGAAGGTAAATGATTTTAACCAGAGCTCTGAACCAATGTTGGACACAACCAGGGGGTCTAGTCTCTATAGAATCATAGGGTAACAAAGCGAACAAACCAAAAAATAGAACCAAACCCAAAAAACACTAAGAGAAACTACATCCAATAAATTTTCAACCAAAAGAGAATAGACTATCATGAAAAAGGTTAGTAAGAAGACAACCATAAACACACCCAAGGTCGAAACAAAGCCAATCGCTCAAAATTTTCATCTACCAAGAAAACAGATCCTTCAATGTTCTATGTTGTAGACAAAAATCACACACTTGGGTACATTTCTAGGTCGTAAAAGCATACTTGCATTCATATGATTCCTAATAGAGAAAACTAGTAATTGACTACCGTCTTTGGCCCTTTTTCTATCTTTCTTGGTTTCTCTTGGGTCTTACACACTCTATAGCCCATCTGAATCGTATTGCTTTATTTTTATGATTGTGGACACCAAAGTCAACACAGACACCGGTACACACAGGTGCCCTCGTCATTCCTGGCGCCCCTAACCTCTTTCTATCTTACTCACTCTTTTGGGCTTTTTTTAATCTTTTGTGCATCTTTTCTTCTTATGAGTTGGCCTTCCAAATGTCAATTAAAAAATTCAAACAAGGGAATCACATAAATACAAAGCTATGTGACCAAAATAAAATACCAAGCTCTAAGCATTTACTATCATCACCTAAGGTTACTATTATCCAAAATAAGCCCATGTTTAGTTTTGACTAACTCCTCCTCCTTTTCCCTTGTTGGTACTTAAAATGAATTTTTTGCATGCTTCATGACTCAAAAATTTTTGGGTATGTTTTCAACAGATAGGATTTTTCTTCCCCTTTCCATAAAGGTAAAGAAGTCATCCTAACTCCTTGTATTTTTTGAGTTATGGCTCGACGGAGTTAACAGGGAAAATTTTCCTAGGCAGGGCCTGCGGAGGTAAGGAGGAAAATTTGCCAGAGAGTCTCGGGCCGGTGGAGCGGAGTTGGAAAATTTGCCAAGGAAATTTTGGGTCAGCAGAGACAAGGAGAAAATTTGGGCACTTATCCCTTGTTGCGGAAAAAGGGTGCAAAGGAAATATTTGGCCTGCAGGCTCGAAGGAGGAACAAAGTGCATTCGCAGGGCCAGGGAGAAAATTTTACCACTTAGCCTTTTTGGGAAAAAGGGTTAAAGTCGAGAATTGGCCCGCGGATCTAGCAAAGGAAAATGGTCAAGGCTCTGCTCTAATCAAAAGCCAACATGTGTCATGTGGGAGCGTGGGGACACGGAGTTGTTTGAGAATTTTTGTAAAATTTAAAAAGGGCAAAAGGTGAAGTTTGAGGCCGTGGGCCCGTGAAGGAAGAAAACGAAGCACACCTTTGTGCCAATTAGAATTTTATACATGTCATGCGGACTTGAGGGGCCATGGAGATTTTTATGAAATTTTTCCAAAAGGGAAAAATTTAAAGTTTGACCCTCCGATCCCAATTTTGACTCTGTTTTTTACCAGTTTTGCCCTAAATCTTCAGAGGGCCATATCTTTCGATCTAGAGCTCGTATTTTCGCGATTCTTATATCATTGGAAAGATGTTGAAATTATCTACACGATGGACACTTCAATTTTAAATTTTGATGGAGTTTGATGGGAAAATTTTGAAGAAATGTCTCTAAAGGGGAAAATGTAGAACCGACCCCCAACCACCAAAATTAAAGTCGCGAATTGGCCATGCGGAACTAGCAAATGAAAATGGAAGGAAAATGGTCAAGGCTCCACTCTAATCAGAAGCTGACACACATGTCATGTGGTAGCTTAGGGACGTAAAGTTGTTTGAGAATTTTCGTAAAATTTAAAAAAGGGAAAAAGGTGAAGTTTGAGGTCATGGGCCCATGAAGGAAGAAAACGAAGAACACCTCTATGCCAATTAGAATTTGACACATGTCATGCGGACTAGAGGGGCCATGGAGATTTTTAGAAATTTTTCCAAAAGGGAAAAATTTAAAGTTTGACCCCGCCGACCCCAATTTTGACTCTGTTTTTTACCAGTTTGCCCTAAATCTTCAGAGGGCCATATCTTTCGATCCAGAGCTCGTATTTTCGCGATCCTTATATCATTGGAAAGATGTTGAAATTATTTGCATGATGGATGCTTCAATTTTAGATTTTGATAGAGTTTTATGGGAAAATTTTGAAGAAGTGTCTCATGCACGGAAAAAATGTAGAACCGACCCCCCAACCACCAAAATTAATGAAGTATGGCATCCGTTTCTTCTCCATCATGGTTGAATGCATCGAAAAATGGATTTTTGAGGGTTTCCTTACTGTTTTAATGAATCTTGTTGGTGGTTGGAGATCTCGAATCAATTTTCTCACATTTTTTCACCTTTCTTCATTACTTCATCGTTAAAATCCGCTTTTGGCTCATTTTTAAAAAGTTATTCATCCTTCTTCTCTCGCCTCTCCCTTCTTTTTTCTTCCCTGTGGTCGAAAATGGAGTTTGAAACTCCTCCCCTACTCTGTAATGGTGTTTTTCCTCTTACCCATTAAATGATGCACTGTGTAAATTTTGAGTAATAAAAAACATGTTTTTGTGATGCATTTGTCCATCCTTGGCTCATTTTCTTTGTTGTTTTCCTTACCTCTCTTCATTACAGGGTATTTGTGCATGTTTGGATGTTCATTGCAAGTTTTGGAGCTGTGTTCATGGAGTTTTGGAACATTTTCTATGTGAAATCCATCTTTGGTCTGTGATGCACTTGTCCATCCTTTCCATTGCTCACCTCTTCTTGTTCCATGGTAGTTTTGATAGATAATCAACACTTTCCTTCTCTGGTGTATCACCGTTTTAGTGTAGGCTCTATTTTTCCTTGTTTTCTTCCTCTCCTTGTCTCCTTGGAAGTTAGATTAGGTTAGATTATCTTGCCTACACTAGAATAGCTTGTGGCAGGTAGTTTAGGAAGAGGAACCAACCTTCTCTAGAGAGCTTTCCCCATTTGCAAAGGTCCCACACTTTGGGAAATCTCAATGTTGTGTAATCACACCAAATGACTTTGCCTTAGAAAAGTAGATCCATAACTCATTTGGGGGTGCTTGTGATTTTTCACTAATAGTTTTGGCATGCCCGAGTGGGACATTGGGGTTAGATATTTCATCTTCTCTTAGTGTCTCATGCAAACAATAACATATCTTACACCACCGTGTGCCACTAACAGTTTTGGCACGCCTGGTGGGACCAAGAGGTCTTCCACTTCATTTTTGAGGTTGATGTGTTCTGTTTAAAATTTTAGCCTTTGGAGGCACTTGCAAACACATCTGGTGACTCCATCTAATCAGCAACCCATCTCTGAAGTTGCAGACCTTCTTTCCATTCATTTTCTTTCATTTTTCATTCCATCTCTTCATTCTTCTTTCATTCCATGAAGTTGTGCAATCATGACTTCATTTCCCTCATGGAATTCACATTTACAACAACAACAATGTTTCCCACCTCCAACATGTTTTTCAAATCCTCCAGATCAACATTTTGATCAAATTCAAAACCAATATGCATACCCATCTGAGCAATGCCAAAGTCAGTTTGGCTATGAAGCATATCAAGCACAAGGGTATGTAGATTGTGAGGGAAGTCAAGAAGAAAATGCAGATTTGTTGGAGAAGATCCAAAAGATGGAGGAAAACATGGTGCAATCCAGGGCTCAAGCACAAATGAAAGCATTTGGAATCGGTTGTGGAGCACCTTGTCCATGGGTGGGACCTTTTCCAAGGCATTATAGCCAATGAAACTTGACTTCATGGTTGCAATGTTGTCATTGCTTACAAAGTGGATTGAAGGAATAGAGGTGTATGAGAGGAGTATTCAACAACCTTTTCAATGGGTAAGCACACCATCTCATGCTTTTTCTTTTCCTCTTTCTCAATTTGTATCATTTCAAAGCAGTGTCAAGCTTCAATTTTCCCATCTGCTATCCCAAAAGCTAATTCCATTTCTTCACCTCCTAGTCTCCCATCCCACCTCAATTTCTCTACTCTTTTCCATTCCAAACAACCATTCCCTCCAAAGAAATAAGAGGTTCTACCTCCTCCACCACCAAAAATAATTACAAAACCAATTGAGTCACAACCCACCCTCCTCTTGCATTCCCAAATCCATGTTGGGAAGATAAAAATCAGAATGCCAGTCAAGGAAAACAACAGCAAGAAGAAGAGCCAAACAAGGATGAAAAGATCAAAAGTTTGTTGAACTTGGCTCTTAAATTCGGGATTACAAAATCCCCTTGATGGTGAAGCCAAAAGAGGAAGTTGGAGTTGGAGAACAAGTGGTGGACAAGGCTGATTTTTTAACAGCAGTTGAGGAAGAAAAACCAGCTCCAAACCCCATTGAAGAGGAGCAAATGGAAGATATTAAATCATGTTTGAAGCCATTGGATGAAGGAAGCATTATTGATGAATTTTTTTTTATTTGAAGGGGCTGATTTGATTGATGAAGCCATTATGGAGGTGAACAAAACAGGTCCAAAGGCATTGAATTATGAGCAAGATGCACAAGAAACTTCATGTTTCTCTCCCACTTCATCTCTCCAAAAATATGATTTTTTGGATGAGTTCGAGCTGCCAAGTTTCATGTTTGAAAATGAAGCTAAACATGGTGAAAGAAATGTAGATTTGAAGGTCACCATGCAAGAGGAAGAGACTTTGTTGTAGCAGGACATTGAAGAGTTTGATTGCTTATCAGACTTAGAAGAATGTTTGGATGAGGAGCCAACTGAAATTACAACATTCTCTTCTCCACCATTCATTCTTCAGCATCAAGATCCCACTGCCACGAAGGAGAACATTGAAGAATAGCAACTTGCATTTTGTAATAGCCTTTTGGAACCAAGATTGGAAGATTTAAATCTTCCATGTGCTTTATGGGAAAAGGAAGGGAAAGAGCAGATATTTTTACCACTTCTCCCACACCATTCACTCAAGAAGGTCCACAAGAAGACTCCATTTTTTGAGTTGAAACTCGGAGGTCTGGGCACATCCAAATGATCAGACCATGCCCAATCAGGTACTTGGCTTCATTGGAGCCAAAGGAGAAACCAAAACCAGTCGTGCCTACTTCAGGGCATGAGGATGAGCATCAAAGTACCAAGGGTCACCATTAATACCTCCAGGAGTCCAATACAGGTCAGCTTGAGGAGGTATTTTCCATTAATGTTGATACCTTGATGATTTGGGTGGAGGACAGCTTAGAGTTAGTTTTTCACTCATCTAACCAGCCATGTTCAGTGCCAAATCAGTTGCATGGCTGCCATTTTTGAGGAAGGGAAGCTATTTCTCCCTGCCAGTTGTAGGCTTTGTTTGAGCTCCCTTTGCTCTTGGTTAGAGTAGTGTAGGTAGGTTTGTTTTCAGCAAAAGAAGTTCTTGTGCACACTCTGCATATCCCACTTGGGGTATGTATGATTTTCATGTTTGTACATAGTTTTTGTGGTGCCGGTTGCTCTTGCATAGTGCATTGTCTTGGCATTTGGTCACAACCGGTTTCAGTTTCAGTGGTTTCCAAGAGGCCTAAAAGGGAATTTTTCCAAGTGAGGATCAGTTTGCAGGCTATCTATCATGACTCCATGCCCAATGGATGCTTCAAGGTAGCTGGTATTTTCATCTAGTAGGCAGATGACCCCTCTGAGTCACCAAATTGTTATCCAAAATAAGCCCATGCTTATTTTTGGCTAACTCCTCCTCCTTTTCCTTTTCTGGTACTTAAAATGAATTTTTTGCATGCTTCAAGGACTCAAAATTTTCTGGGTATGTTTTCATCGATAGGATTTTTCTTCCCCTTTCCAGAAAGGTAAAGAAGTCATCCTAACTCCTTGTATTTTTTGAGTTATGGCTCGGTGGAGTTAGCAGGGAAAATTTTCCTTGGGTGGGCTGCGGAGGTAAGGAGGAAAATTTGCTAGGGAGTCTCGGGGCAAGGAGCGGAGTTGGAAAATTTTCCAAGGAAATTGGTGGGTCAGCAGAGACAGGGAGAAAATTTGGGCACTTAGCCCTTGTTGCGGAAAAAGGGTGCAAAGGAAATATTTGGCCCGTAGGCCCGAAGGAGGAACAAAGCGCATTCACGGGGCTAGGGAGAAAATTTTGCCACTTAGCCTTTTTGGGAAAAAGGGTTAAAGTCAAGAATTGGCCCGCGAAACTAGCAAAGGAAAATGGTCAAGGCTCTGCTCTAATCAGAAGCCGACACATGTCATGTGGGAGTGTGGGGACGCAGAGTTGTTTGAGAATTTTCGTAAAATTTAAAAAAGGGCAAAAGGCGAAGTTTGAGGCCGCAGGCCGTGAAGGAAGAAAATGAAGCACACCTCTATGCCAATTAGAATTTGACACATGTCATGCAAACTTGAGGGGCCATGGAGATTTTTGGGAAATTTTTCCAAAAGGGAAAAATTTAAAGTTTGACCCCATTGATCCCAATTTTGACTCTGTTTTTTACCAGTTTTGCCCTAAATCTTCAGAGGGCCATATCTTTCGATCCAGAGCTCGTATTTTCACGATCCTTATATCATTGGAAATATGTTGAAATTCTTTGCATGATGGACACTTCAATTTTAAATTTTGATGGAGTTTAATGGGAAAAATTTGAAGAAATGTCTCTAGCATGGGAAAAAATGTAGAACCAACCCCCAACCACCAAAATTAATGAAGTATGGCATCCGTTTCTTCTCCAAAGCATGACCGAATGCATCAAAAAATGGATTTGTGAGGGTTTAATTTTCTTTTTTAATGAATCTTGTCGGTGGTTGGAGATCTCGAATCAATTTGCCCACTTTTTTCACCTTTCTTCATTCTACTTCATCGTTAAAAGTCGGTGTTGGCTCATTTTTAAAAGTTGTTCATCCTTCTTCTCTGCCTCTCCCTTATTTTCTTCCCCAAGATCAAAATGGAGTTTGAACCTCCTCCCCTGCTCTATAATGGCAATTTTTGCCTCTTACCCATGAAATGATGCACTGTGTAAATTCTGAGCAATAAAAACATGTTTTTGTGATGCATTTGTCCATCCTTGGATCATTTTCTTTGTTGTTTTCCTTACCTCTCTTCATTACAAGGTATTTGTGCATGTTTGGATGTTCATTGTAGGTTTTGGAGCTGTGTTCATGGATTTTGGAACATTTTCTGTGTGAAATCCATCTTTGGTCTGTGATGCACTTGTCCATCCTTTCCATTGCTCACCTCTTCTTGTTCCATGGCAATTTTGATAGATAATCAACACTTTCCTTCTTTGGTGTATCACCATTTTAGTGTAGGCTCTGTTTTCCTTGTTTTCTTCCTCTCCTTGTCTCCTTGGAAGTTAGATTAGGTTAGATTAGCTTGCTTGCACTAGAATAGCTTGTGGTAGGTAGTTTAGGAAGAGGAACCAGCCTTCTCTGGAGAGCTTTCCCCATTTGCAAAGGTCCCACACTTTGGGAAAGCTCAATGTTGTGAAATCACACCAAATGACTTTGCCTTAGAAAAGTAGATCCATAACTCATTTGGGGGTGCTGTGATTTTGCACTAACAGTTACATCCAAAGTCATTCTAAGAACATCAAAGGCATCCATCTAATACTCACTCAAGGGACAAAGGGATGCATTTTCTCGCATACACGCATAAGAAGGGAAGTTCATTTTTCCATTCACACATCTATTTACATTGGTACATCTAGCTATCTCCCACTATCACGCCCACTTGGGCAAGGGCTTCCCAGGGCACAATTCTATCACACACACACACATAACTATATGGAGTCTGAAATGTAGTGTAGTGCTCGGTTGTAAGTCTTGGCAGAGCCTTAGATTCATGAATTAATCTTCCTTAGTTCCCATTCAATAAACAATCATCCATATATACATGAGTTCTCTCCTAATAAATAGGAGAGCTATAATTTCTCCCGCAACAACTAACCTACTAGATTAGTATGATTTGTTCAAATAACTCATAACTACTAACCACACTAACAACCCATATTATTATAATAATGTGCACACTAACAAATTTATTTTCTAACGCTCCCCCTGTTGTGAACATGGTAGAAAAACATCCTCAAACTTAATTGCGGTATGATCACCACCGTGTGAAAGATGTATTGAGGAGGTCTTATATTCTCAATCATAAACCTCAAATCGGATACATTATCTCGCTTGCCTTGATGAGCACATATCTGCATCTTTTCTCCTTTGAGCCATATTGTGATTCCTAAACTCCCTTTAGATCAGGAACCACCATCAAAACAGTTTATAGCCTAGGACCACGTCATTCCCTTTGCCTTTACATTGTTTGTTAATATTATGCATTATCATTTTATCGCTTTTAATTAATTTATTCCATCATTATTCGATTAATTTGTTGAACGCGTATTGACATCCTTACAAGGAAGTCCATTGAATTCCGAGGACTGACCTTTTCCAGGAAATCCACCATATATTTTTTTAATCCCATATTTTGTAGTGTCTATGATTGCAAGTTTCTTGGAAGGACACGAGCTTATACCATTCTTCTACGGAGTGCAACATCAAGCATCATTTATCCACCTTCAAGGGTATCACTAAACCTCATCATTCTGAGGTTAAGTAAGTCTTATTTTCTTTCTTATTTGATTAACTTGAAGAGGTAGGATTTATGCTAAACATCTTATCGCACTTGGTGGGACCCTCGACCTTTGTTTCTTTTATTCATTTCTTAAAAATAGTATCTTTTTCATTTTTTGATTCTCTCGTGTGATAATCACATGTGATTGGGTAAATCGCCAATGATTTATTGAATCAACAATGATTTTTCTGTGTGATTTTATTGCCTTACGCAACTTTCCTTTTTCTTCTTGTTTGTTGCTATTTATTTTTGTTTCTCCTAAGTTTGTTTATAGGTTTCATTACTAGAGAGCTTATTTTCTAGATTGCTTGCTTTAAAAATTGTTTAAAAAAATAGGAGCATTTAGCGGTGAGTCCTAAAACTTTCTTATTTGTTTCCAGTATTGCATTTTGCTTGATTGTCTTCATCAAAAATAATATTTCAATTTCAGTTTTAATGAATCATTCATCCTTCTTGTTTCACATATAATTAATTAGGAAGGTAATCTGTTGCATTCACTTTTCTTTCCCCACACACAACCAAACCACTTAAATATAAAACACATTTAAAAAATTCCCACCTAGGTGGATACCTACTTGGATTTGATCACCAAGAGTAGAAGCCGAATCGATGTTACGCCGAGTATAATTATCTCTGTCTGTCATTATATATATATCGGCTAAGCACCCGACACCCTTATTGTTGTGGGATGTGAAGTGAGGGGTAGGCCCCAATACCATGCCCGTATCGGCAGAATTATAAAGTAAGGCCTCACATACCTTCAGGTATAACAAGGACTTCATCCAAAACATACCTGAAACCAGCCACAAACATCCATTTCCTAAGACTTTCATTATCCATCTTATACATTTCACATTTTCTTAATTAATTTAAGATAATAATAAAAAACTATTCTTCTTGACTTGTTTGTTAATTTATAGATTCCTTAGGGATTTGTTTGTATTATGTACAATTAATTATCATGGATCAAATCTCTACATCTATATATCCCTCAAATCACTATGCATCATATTTACAATCAACCTCAGTTGCTTCAACATCTTTTTATCCCAATCAATTTCAAGATATCCCTTATACAAGATCTAGTCCTTATCAAACTTATCAACCTATCACATCCTACTCAACCTCATTTAGCTCTAACACATTCTCACAACCATTTACATCACCCTTTTTCCCATATGGACCACCTACATATCAACCAATCAAAAATCATACACCAACCCTACGGACATTTGTTGCATCCTTCTTCCCTTCAAACTACCACTTCTCAACCCATGTCAAGTGCATCACATCAAGTGGTCTTTTCCACATCCCTTCCTTCATCTCAATCTCATCAAAATTTAAATATCCCCCAGCTCTCATCTAATCAAATTATTTCAACTTCAATACCTCTCTTGATATCTCAGACATCTCAAACCTACACATACATTCCTTCTTAGGCCCAATCAACCCCTCTCATCCAACAACAACAACCTATTCAATATATTTACACATCTTCCCATATTCCTTCATTACAACCTGCTTTACAATAAATATCTTCTTAGGCAACTCCTTATCAAATTCCACATCAAACTCTTCGTAGCAGAATTATCCTAATTCACAATCAAATCAACCACATTCTACTTTGTATTCACATGTTAACTATTCCACATTTAATCCCATGAATGATCCTTTTCAAGCCTTGTCTAATAGATTAGACCATCTATAATCTACTTTTGTAAAGTATAAACATGTCCTTACTTATGATGAGGTTTGAAATGAACCCATCCATCCATTAGTACCATACAAATCATATCCTCCGTATTGGGAATTACCTAAGTTCAATTTGTTTTATGGCTAGGAGGACCCTCAATAGCCCATACTATCTTTCAGACACTTGTGTTTTCCTATCATCCATAATCAAGATCTCCTTCTCAGAACCTTTCTTATGCCGCTGACAGGACTTGCCTTGGATTGGTAAAACTCCCTTCCTCAACACTCTCTAGTCTCTTTCACACAGCTAGACATGTTATTCCTTAATCACTTTGTTGTCAATGTCACTCAAAAAATCACCATCTCTGATCTTTCTACCATCAAACAATCTAAAAATGAATCCCTTGATGAATTTTTCACTAGATGGAAAAGCATTATCAATCAATTGTCCTTTCCACTTATGCAAAAAAAATGATTGAGTTGTTCACTCAATCATGTTCTCATCACATCTCATCCACTCTTCAAATCCATTAATTCAAAAATTTTGATGAATCTTTCGCCATGGCCAATAATTTAGAAATTCAAGCCCTCGAAGAGGCCCATCTTGATCCTCAATTTACACATGTTTCACCCGAATCCCTTATCACTTCCTACTACTATTCGATCAAACTACATATGACTCCCTAGGTCTTCCCATAATGAAAATACCACACATGATGTCGTTACTTATCCTCCTGACCTAACACCCTCGATTGAATCAGTTCATATGGATACTATACATCCTTCCAGTCATACCATCAAATCTATTACACAAGTTCTCCCTCATGAGGAGACCCCTTCATCATCGGTGCTTCCTCTCGAAGACTCAACACCCCTAGATACTTCATCCAATGATACTCGTACATTGACATTGCCAATTTCCACTGTTCAAACACATATTACCTCCTTGCAATGCTTAGACTCCACCCGGGAAATTGTTACTAAAAAAACCTCGAAATTGAATATATTGATATCTAACCACTTATTGAGTAAAAGAACAAAATAGAAAATTCGTGTAATCCATCTCAATCATATCTAGAGACAACATCTCCCTTATCCGAATCAGGCCCAATCCTACTCCTGATACCCACTTACCATCTAGTCTGGAGCATTTCCCTGAATCAAATCATACATAGCCAAAAACCATCACACCCATGGCCTCATCCTCATCATTTGATGTGAGTCCCTTTCCTCTATCTAACGCAAATGTTATATAATCGAAACCTATCACATCTATTGCCTCATCCTCATCATCCATCGTAAAACTCCCCTTTTACCTAAAATCAACATTGTAAAATCAAAACAAACATCATTTAAGGTCTCAAATTTACCATATATTTTGGGACCTCATCCTTTATCACAATCCAAATCTATCAAATCTACGGTTCCACCCTCATCATCTATTTTGGGACCCTATCCTTTATCTCAACATCATAGCACACACTAGTACCCCTTCTCATCCTTCACTGATCCTTCCTTATCCATTTTGGGACCTCATCCATCATTTAATTATATCAATCCCACATCATATCCTCTCTCTTACCACCCTTACAACATCCCTGTGATGTTTCAATACCACACAACGTCTACGAATCTACCCCCATCCAAAAACAAGATGCGTCATACTAAGTGTCCTCGTAAAATAAAATCAAAATCAAGACCCATTAATCCAAATCCCCCAAAATGGACTTATACTTTGAAATCCTTGAAAGGATCACGGAAGCATATCTTATCAAATTACCACCCATCAAAACACATAACCCACATACTCAGAAACCCATATGGTATGATCAAAACAAAACATGTGCCTATCATCGAAGCCCAAGTCATAACATAGAAAGTTGTAAAGCACTAAAATCCATAATCCAACAACTCTTCCTTGTCAATGATATTCTCCCAGAAGAAGACCATCCTAATCCATCATTAACACCTCCACCCTCGTTAATATCCTCGCCAAAATCTATAGGACAACAAGGACATCCTCATTTTATCGTTATCAAACCATTGTCAAACACTTCTTTACCACCTTCCTTTGAAGTTCCATCAAACTCATTAACACCTTCTATTGAAGGTCTACCTATTTCATTAGAACCTTCCTTTGAAGGTCCATCAAACTCATTAGCACCTTCCATTGAAGGTTCATCAATTTTGTTAGCACCTTCCATTCAAGTTCCATTAAACTCTTTAGCACCCTCCTTCAAAATTTCCTCAATCTTGCGAGTACCTTCCGTTGAAAGTCTCTCAATCTTATCAATGCCCTCACCTTCTCTTGAAGGTCCTTTAACCTCGTCAATGTCAATGCCTTCCCCTAAAGATATGTCAACCTCATCAACATCTACACCTAAGCCACTAACAACATCCTCACAAATAGTAGTGGAACCAGGGGGTCATTCTCAATTGGATCTTAACAAACCTCTCTCATATATCTTTTGATCATTTTCTAGAGCCCAAAATCACCATCCATGAAAAAGGTAAAACTAAAACTTTGTCATCTACCCCTCTTTATCAATTGTCCTCTCATACCCCATCCACATTTCCAATGACTCCTTTGTTAAAGGCTCCACATCCTCCTTTATTTACCATATAATCAATCAATCAAGGTCAAAACTTCTATCAACCTAAAGGCATCACTCCTTTCAACACATGTCATTTTTATCCACAATATTATGTTGGGAGAGCTCCTATCTACTGAAAATTTGAAATTCTTACCTCACACATCTTTCCTGGTACATCTTCACTAACCTACTTTATCAATCCTAATCAAAATTTCACTATATTACAATGGATTAAATGTTAGAGTGAGCATCAGGTCAAGTGTTGGGATTCACATTGAAAAACTGGTGCATTTAGGCATAGTTCTGGAGCTTAATGAGGTGTAAGAGTTCAATGCAAGTCATGAAAATCCTCTAGGTAATAATTTAATAAGCCTAGTAAAACTCCCTAGGGAATGTATGATCATCTACAGGGCCTACTTTATCTTTTGGAGGAAAAATTCAAGTTTTCACTAAAACTGCCTTTGAGAACTAACAGTGAACACTTAGGAAAATGAGATTGGTATTGAACGTACATACATATTTATGAGAATAAAAACCATGGAGCATGTATATGGATTTTTTTGGTGCTTTGTGTCAAATTTTGAAATGGGATTTTGAATTTATTCAAGTTTTACCAAAACTAGGTCTTTGAGAAATGCAATCTGAGCACCCAATATTCTTAGCATCCAAAGAAAATTATAAATCCTCCTTCAGATAAATAATATAAGTAATTTTTGCAAAAAAATTTAGGCAAATTGGATAAGAAAAAAATAATTTCTATTCATTTTTCTAACAATGTTTTTCTCTCTCCAGATCTCCTTCCTAGAGAAATAGGAAATAAATGAAGTTGTTAGCCCTCATTTCACTTGTGAAAGTTTTGGAAACATCACAAGGTTTCAAAATACTACTTATGGGTCAATATGGTGATATGTTTGTTATCCAAGCATGAGTGTGTTGTACATAAATGCCTTTGTTTTTTACAAATCTTGCATATGCGATCGGGTTTTGAAGGTTTCAAGGTGAACCACTAGGTCTAAAAACTTGTGCTCAATTTCTAATCATGTATCTCAATTTTTTTCAAGAATTTAATTTTTTCATTTGATCTAAACTCATTCCCCTTTCCCTCTTACCACCAAATTGTAGTCATGCAAAGCAAGTGTTGAATGTTTGGAAGGTACTTAAAGGTCATCTTAGTACTCGACATGAGAATTCGAGATAAGAAGTGAATATGAACACCTTATACAAGTCCATGATGACATGTTGGATATTTTTATGGTTAAGATAAATTAAAAACATTCCTAGTTTTACTTTCTCCTAAACTAGCCTAATCAGTCCTTGTCAAGAATGCTGAAATTGTTGTGCATTTGTGGCAACTTACTTCATAAAGTCTTCTCTCAAGATAATGGAGAGGGTATAAATATGTCATTTCAAGTATTAATGATAGTGCTTGGTCATTTTAGTGAAGGTTCAATTAGCAAAGGTCATCAAATGGAGATTTCCTTGCGGTGATGCAAGTAACAATGCATCTTAGTCTTAAAATTATTTTTTCTCTTGACAAGGTTGATTCATTGTCGATTGTAGTCGAGTGTGTTAGAGTGTCTAAAGAAAGGGTATTCACAAAAATATGTTGAGGATAGTTCTTTACACTTACAAATGTTTCCATCTTTAAAGATTGGTTCTATCTCCTTATAACAGTCAAATGGTAGGTATGTTTTTCCTCAAATCATGGAGTTCCTCTTTTCTACCATGAAAAAGAAATATTGGAGCCTGTGGTAAGCACTAATATTGAAGAAATTACAAAATAATTTTTACACAAAAGTGAAGATAAAGGTGATAAAATATCCAAGACATGTGACTAGGGTTTGAGTTAAAACCCTAACTCGTGTAGTGTTAGAAAGATCAAACTATGTTGATCTAGTAAGCATGTTTTTCAGTTAAATTTTGATCTAAGATCTTGGATTTCATCTTCATCCTTCTTGAAGGATATACTTGAGGTTTTTCTTTAACAAGAAATGTTCTATATTAGTTGAAGTCTAAAAAAACATATCTCTATGAGTGGATACCCTCTCATAGTATACTCGATGGTGAAGGAAATTTGAAGAAATGTCTTGTCCTTCATCTTGATATAAGCATTTAAGTGCCTACAAGTCAATATTCCTAGGTTATTGATCTATGTCCTCTTCTTTGTAATCTTTTGAAAATTCTTAGCAATATCTTCAAATGCATACAAGTGATCAAGTTGAATAACCTTTCCAAGATAATAACAAAGTGTTTCTCTTCTTCATAAATTTTCAAAGTAATGTAATATATTGTGACTCTCGACCTAACATGAAGATGGATAGTGTAACTCAAATAGCGAAGTATAAGTATTGGTTAAGGATTGTATGAAAGGGGTGCTTTATGAACCTGATCAAGATGACTCCATTCTAAGAACTCAATGACTCAAGACCTTCTTTAAGCCGCATACTATGGTAAAGGAGTGTAAAATATTTTCAAACAGTATTAAGGTGTTTTCCAAGATCTCGAGGTATGAAGACTCCTAAAGTATGTAAGAAACAAAATATTTAAACTCAAAATTATCCTTTTCTTCAAAGCTCAAGACTATGAAGAACCTTCTCTTGTAAATTGTCCAAATTGAATATTGAATCTTAATGGTGAAGGGTTGAAACTAAATAGAGTTTACAAAGGTTATTAGGAATATTTGTAGCATGTGTATCACTTGTAACTCCTAAAAAAGTCAAAACTGCAAGGGACAGGTTATAGTATCATTTTAATTCTTCTTTTCAATTACACTTGACATGGACAAAGGTAAGGTTTTGGAATATTGTTGACATGGAATAGTGTAGGGTAGTTCAAGAAGCTACACCTATCAATATTTTAAGCCAATGAATCTTGAAAGGACCTTAAAAGTGTGAATACATATCAAAAGCTTGAGGTGCATTTATGACATCAAATAGGAAGTTATAATGAAAAAGTTATCTCTCTATTATTTCTCGAGCTATCTAGTGAAAAAAGGTGAGGAGTCCTTGAATCAAGGTGAAAGGTCTTAGATATGATCAGATATTGTATACAAAAGCATATTTTGGAGTCAAGTTTTTGTTGTTGATAGTTCATGAGCGTAAAGGTAGTCTGTGAGAAGTAGAAGAGTACAAATGTGTTGAAACCATGTCAAAATAGATGATGATAAGGAAATATTAACAGAGAAAGACATAGATATGTGAGATAACACTACGATATATAAGGGATTTGATGAGATGAAATATTTTTTTCTAATGAATATTAAATGGAGAGAAGAATACGAGAATATTTTTATGATGGATGTTGGAAAGATAGTTTCCCTTAGAGTGAATAAGTCATGATTCTAGATATATAAGTTCAAGAACAGATAGGAGGTTGAAGATAGAGCTTATAAAGACATGATTCTCTTCAAATGAGAAAAATGTATATGAAGAATAGGTGCGAGATGAATGAAGGAGTGATACTCATGAAAAGAATAAGAATATGAGAATATCCTTGTAAATCAGGATGTATGCAGCAGACTAAAAGAGTGGAATATGACAAGAAATTGTGTATGAAAGAAACATTGTATGAAATCAAGAAGAGAATGAGAATGAGAAGAGAAGAAGAGTAAGCTAATCTAGTGGTCACTACCATTTGATTGAGACAACAAAATTAGTTCTATAAAAACTTTGAAAATATCTATTTTGTAGTTCGGCAGAGGGAGTAGTAGCTTCCATGTGAGTTGTAGCTTGCGAAGAAAGAAGTAGAATTCTAGTTGACACTTGGGAGTTGAAGATTATGAGAAATTTGAAGCTTTTCAAAGACTAAGTAGGAGCTTGGTTGAATTTTGGAGTTGCAGCTCCATGTTGAGTTGAATCTCAACTATGAAATCAATGTAACATTTACAGAAATTTTTGTCCTAATCTAGTTCTTGGTTTCAGTGGGTTTTTCTCCCAGTTTGGGTTTCCCACATTAAATCCTATCTTTGTGTACTTTCTCTCATGTTATCTACTTGTGGATGTTGATTTGGTTTTATTATCATAAATTAAGTAAATTAAATTGTGAGGTAAAATTTGAACACACATTGATTCACCCCCTCTCAGTAAGTCATGATTTCTAATAGGTATTTATAGAAATTCCTCCCCAATATATTTTGACATATGTTCCAAATAATGTATCCTTCCACCATAGATCCCTCTAGATGTGCTAATTATTTTACAAATCCCTTTAGGGTCTTCATTTACCTATATGGAAAAAAACTCCATCGTGTGTTAACTACACCTACCATTTGAAGATCATTGACCAAATACACTAATAGATGAGTTTGAGAATCCATGAAAGAGGTAGGTAGTTCCTTTTCTAATTTACAAACAATATCTGCAATATTTTCTTTCTCTTGCTCAATCCTTGCTTATGATATCCTTTTTTAAGACAACCACCTATTTTACAAACAATGGTAGTCATGTAAGTCAATATAATAATGTTTTTCATACAAATGGATGAGTTGTAGTTGAAAAAAACATTACCTCAAACATTTCAAAGTTGATATATTACATTTAGTAGGTTAGGTGGAAGATTACAAATGAACCCTCTTAAATCCAAGGGAAATATATGCATAAATGAACTAAAAAGGTTAAATATGAAAATAAGAATAAGTTGCATAATTTAAGACAAAAATGCGTGAATTACCTTCAAAATGATATGTCTATCATAATGATTTAATCCTCGTGATGAACCCATCAAAATTAAATGCAAATTTCATGGAGGAAACATAGGCATTTGGTGTGTGAATATCTCGTATTTCTTAATTCACAAAACTGATTTTCTCTTTACATAATATCCATAGAGCCCCTTCTTATTTTAGAAGTTTTTTTCCCACCGAATTTCATACCAACTCTAGAACCTAGAATTTATCTCTTTGTTAGAGATGTGATTCCATATAAAACCACTACATTTTTAAATATATGCATTGGATCCAAAATATGCCAAAGTAATAAAGTCTCCCAAAGACAGAGACTATAGAATATAAATATTTTCTTTATTCTTGCAAGCATTTTAACTCTTTGGATAATTTCAAACAACCATACATTATTTATCCACCGACATGTAGGAATATCCACATTTGATATCGTGCATACTTTTGTGCAATATTTATACCAATCCCCAAGTGACATAATCTTTGGAGGTTCCCCAATGTCAAGTTTTTAATCAAACTTAATTTTATTTTTAGCACAATAATAATACTCCATTTGTAAGAACTATTGATGGCCTTCATATACAACTATTTTGAGATCTTTGGATGACCTTCCGTATAGTTTATCAACACATATTGGAAAAACATATCTCCCTTTTATTGAGAGACCTTCATAGAGAATCAATTAACTAACTCGGTGTGTAATGAAAACACACACAAACACCATCACTTCTTTCTAAAAGTTAACATATGATAACTACCTAAACAAACAACCATTCCCATAAAATCATGAATAGTCCAACATAATATATGATAACAAGTGAACTTCCTTTGACTAATGAGTTTTGAAAGGTTAACATTAGAATGTCATCCCATGATACTTACTACTCATAAATTAAGTGTTCAAGGTAGAAATCCATGTTTTTACTTGGTTCTTACCAAGAGCCAATAATGAAAAAATTAAACACTCCTTACGAATCATTAATCATGGAGTAATATTATAGTTTATCAACAATATTGGGCACACAAAATAACTAGTTAACATATTGAAAAGGGTTCTAACACCATTCATTTCCAAGCCAAACTGTACACTTCATGACTTCTCTCTAAATTTGTAGGCCGCAATTGCTCAATGTCTCATTACATTCAAATTATATGGAACATGTAAAACTCCATCATTGTTTCTATTATTATGATGTCATAACATCAACTCTAGAAGTGACCTACAATGAAAAATATGCATGAGCCTAGGAATTATTGGAAAATGTCTCAATACCTTATTTGGAATGGTGATCCATCTTACTCCTTTTTGAAACTGTGGTGCCCCATAATTGGAAAAACCTTCTTCATTATGATATTCCTTCCTAAATAAAATGTAATCATTTATGCATGCATCATAATTGACATAAAAACCCATAAATTTGATGATATTTTTGTGTCTCTCTATATGATGAGGGAAGTGTGTTCTTTTGAGGCAACAAACTACTTTTGAGTAGGATGCAATAAAAAAATAAAAGGAAAATAAAAAATAATGTAAAACATATGAAATATATATCAAATGTAAAATATAGTTATGAAATTATTATCTAACCTCAATAAAACATTCACATCGATGATTGACCAACCCAACCTTTCTTCCAAGACCATCACACAAATATAATGTCTCAACAATGATGTTCTAGATTCTCCCAATGTAAATAGGGGATCTTGAGAAAAATCCATAATCATCCTCTCTTTTTCTAACCCTAATATTCATCATCATCATCTCACATTATTCATAATCCTTTCAATCATGATCATCTTAATCATGATCAAATAAATTGTGAACCATGTTTTTAAGACCAATTCCTGTTCCATTCAAACATATTAAACACAAGTCTTAGGAAAAGGTGTTTGTTTTACCCAACACATCATATCAATTCCTTTGATTAAAGTATTTTTAGACAATATTTACGATCCTTGTGATGTTGTTAGGATGCATTTCTTCATTGTGATGACATAATGTTAAGATTTACTTTAATTTTTCTTTAATCGAACTCATTTGACATCGAGTCATGATTCAAATCAAATGGCTGTGTATTAACTTGATATTAGTATAATATCCATGTAGAATGCATCAATATTATGATGATTTCTGTAGACACCAAAATATGCACAAAGCTATTATTAAATAATGACTCGATTAAATGTTGTTATAAACGTGAATTTTGAACAATGGAACTAGATCTTAGTAGAAACAATATTATTTTGTATTGTTCTTTGTGACTTGATTACACCCCATTTCTTACTATTTTGTCTCTTTGATTTGATTTTGAGTCACCTTATAGAGATCTATGGAAATTCCCTTTTACTATTTTATTATTTCTAAGCCTAGTCAAAACCTTAAAATAAGGTTAGAATTGGACCATATGGTCTTGACCTTTCTATACGGTCTTGACATCTCTTAATTTTCAGTTGTTTTCTCTTGACGGGCCCATTTTTACTCTTTTATCTTCTAATTTCTATTTCCTATTTTGACCTTTCCCACCACTAAGGTCCTAATTTCAAAGTAAGAAATCATATATATAAAGTCTAACCTAAGTATTCATTATGGGGAAATCACCTATCCATTTACAACTTAGTGAAATGAGAAAGCAAGGACTACATCTACATACTATATACACAACATAGGAGGGCATAATTATGAAGTTTTCATCTACACACAAGGGTTTCTATTAGGATGAAGTAGCATATCCCACTATCGGTGTTGAGGCACAAGGGCCAACCTAGGTCAAGGGATATTTGCATGCACATTTGCACAAAGCACTAGGAGAACTACATTGAGTATAAAATGTAGTGCAATACTCAGTGATTCATAAATGAGGTGACCACTAAGGTTAGTCTAACTCAAGTATTTGTATCTTTATTTTTAGAGCTAATGATTTCTTGAGTGTGTTGCAGGATAGATAGGGTTTATTTTACATGTTTTAGTGTGATATATAGGGTTTCATGTGAAGTTGAAGATATCAAAGAGTGAAACAAAGTGACACTAAAAGTTTTAGATTCAAGTTACTTGAAGGTTTGACAATGTGTGGTTTGGTCATAATCTGTATCATCCGATCCCCGACCTCTTTGTATGGTCTTGAAACAATAGTTACGTAACTCCAAAAAGTGACTGTTCCATATTTCACATTCTTCCATTTCCTAGATCACTCATCGACACATCCTAATTATGTTTTAAACCAGCTAAGTGCCTCTTTCCATTTTTCTTTTGCTTCTAATTGTATGTGTTTGATTGATATGATCTAAAGTGTAAATATAGGTGATTTTATTAGTGTAATATATATAACATTACTTCAAATAAAACCTAATTAAATTGACCTAAAATTTAACTAAGGGTTAAACAATTTCTTTTGAATTCAATATATTACAAATTATATTTACCTCAAATAAATAACTGTGTGGTTGACCACCAATACACTCCCTCCTCTCCCGGGTTCTTCTATTTGTAACCCTACCTCGACCACAATATTGTGATGACTCTCCCTATACATAAAATAAAAATAAAATAACTTTTATTAAAATAAATATAAATTAAAATAACTTATATCAACACAAAATTAAAATTTTCTATGCAAAATTACAATTACTTACCAACTCATACGTAACATCTATACTCGTTGATGAAGAGTTGTGTTATGGGGAAGTAGATCTCAATACAGATGAAGAAATTAGATCTATTGAAGTAAACCTTTTGATAAGGGATGATTTATACCTACTTGGATGCTTTGATAAAATACTTTTAAAATAGTAAACCACTTATTTAAACAATTATAGGTTTAGGCAAAAATGCAAAGTGTGATAACAAGAGAAAAATTGAGTTTTCTACAAACCCTTATTTCTAATTATGTAGTTAAATATGCTTTAATTTTATATTGTGCAATTTTATAATAACGAAAAAATTATGCACCATAATTTAATATTAAATGTAAATGTGAAAATAAGAGAAAATGTAAAAATAGTTGCCAAGGGAGAACACCAAACCCTATCTTCATGATTTGCAAGTATTGTTTGGTTATAATGGGATATGCATGCAAGTCTAAGTGCCTAACATTTCCTATTGTCTACGTCTTTTTCCAAAAGAACACCAATTTCATACATCATGAACCCAAAGAACTCATTTTGTATAAAAGAATCTAATAACCTTAAAATTTTATGCACAATCTAGAAAAAAAACTTGGAAGAACAAATTTGTAATCTTTGGAAAAATATATTCTTTAATAAATCAGTCAAAATAATAAATTTCTCACCTTCTTGTAAAAAAATGAGCCCTCTAATTTCTAATCTAAATTTTAACAAATTTATTTTCTCCATATTAATGTAAAGTGTGATAAAAAAAACAAATGGATTGCCATAAACTTGTTGTCCACTCAAAATTCCCCTGCTTTTAAGAAGTTAAAAATTAAAATTTTGAGGTTAAGTGTCTTTTCTGTTGTCCTGGTAATGTGAAAAGTCAAGAAATTGGGAAAATCTGCATTTTTGGGTCATTTTGTGTGTTTTTCGGGCCTGTCGGACATTTTTGTCCCGTGCGTGTCCCAGGTTCATTCGGGCTCTTTGTTCCCCGATCGGCGGTTTACCCGAAGTCCGTTCTTTTCGGGCCCGTCGGAACTTTTTGTCCCAAGTGTCCCAAGTTCACCCGGACCCGTTGTTCCCTTTTCGTCCGATTCGGCCGAATCGCGTATTCCGCGTACTTTCATCCCGCATGTCCCAGAACATTTGTGCATCTTTTCCCCGCGTCGCCCGAATCAACCGAACCACGTACTTCGCTTTCGTGTCCCTCGTGTCCCAAATGAACCAAGTGCCATTCGTGCTAATTTTTCCCGCTCTACCCAAATATCTTTCTTTTCAATTTGGTAGATGTGTATTTAATGCACATTTATTGTCTTTCTCTCTCCTAAACGGCTATATAACGAGCTTCCCCTATGCGTTTTTACACACTGCTTTCATGCTATCTATTGCTCGAACCCTTGCGACCAAAATTCCTACGCGTGTATCCATTCTCCTTAATTCCATCCAAAGTCCAGCCAGCAGCTTTGCTCTCCAAGTTACTATCAACATGAAGATCAAATTCCAGGGGCAGGAACAAATTTCACCACTCGAGTCTGCCATTCCCGATATCGGGGACAGTGAGGTTCGCCACCTTGACTTTGGGGATTTTTGGACAAGGATGACAGATGCAAATCCTTCAGCTATGGCACAGATGATTCATGACAGTGGCTTGGCGTTCGCCGGTGGCTTCCCAATTTCAGCATAATGTGTAGATACAGTACTCGCTGAGCTCATTTCAGTCCCGACTCAAGTGAACTAACGAACGTGCATGGAGAACTCATTTCCAAGTTAGATGCCACCGCCATTAGCACTGCACTAAGGATTCTAGAAACGGACAATGCTATAGTTATCTCCCAGAATCAAGCACAGGCCCTTTTTGATCAAGACAATGATAACTATAAGGCACGGGTGGCGAAGTCCTGGCTGAAAAACCCTAAGAAGGGGGCATCTCGTCTGTCCAAGACTCTTTTCTGTGTGGATTTCAATGAAGAATTGTCGATTTTATAATCCTACTGGCTCGGGTCATGGGTTTACCCTCTACAAATGAGTTCCATTTCTGGATGTTCCCGCTTATCAATATGGTGTGCGAGGGAACTCAGAATATCAATTGGGCAGAAATCATTAGTATGAACCTAACAGAGCAGTTGTCCAATGTGTAGCAGACCAAGAAATTCTATATGACTTCATACTTGATGTATACCCTAGCAGCATCAAGGCAATGGTTTGGGTTCTCATACATCGATGCTCACAAGGATGACCCCGTGTATGCCTACTGCCCGCAGTTCACCCTGGAAACCAACAATCACAATTTCCGAAGGGTGAATGATGCTTTCACCATGTACATTGTCAGGCTACTAGAGAGCGACACCGCAAGGAGATTTTCTGATGAAGCTATGAATCTGATATCGCACTACGGTGCCTACTTTATTCAATTCAGAAAATTTTCCTATATCAGGCTTGCTGGCTATGAAAGCACTCCCCTCAAGCTTCCTATGTTCTGCAATGACAAAATGGCCTTGATAGAAGTGTGCAGGAAATTGGACAAATTGCATAGAACCTGCAGGGATAAGAAAATTACTGGCTTGCATTTCCCCATCTCTTTGGGAAACTACACCTGCAAAACAACCCTGGATGCACAAAATATAGAAAGAGCCCTAGCTCCCATTATTGTCCATTTCTTCAAGCCAAGAACTTGTTTTGACTTGAAAAAGTTTATTGAGCAGAACATCAAGATCACCTATCATCATAGGGCAGACATAGAGGACTATTGGGCTGACTGTGTTGATGATTTTGAAGCAAGAAGGAGGCATTACGACAGGTTTTCTCTACAATTGATTCAGAACTCAATTTGTACCAAGTTCCTGAAGGGCTTCAAGATGATAATTCTAACCTATACTCATATGAGTATGACAATGTGGTCAAACATACTCCCTTGGAGGACTTGGATTGGTTCAAAAAGGAGAAGGATGATTTGGCTGAAATCCTAGCTCCGGTCTTAGTCAGGACCAAGATCTGGTTTGATAGGAAAGTCCGTGAGCTTAGGAGGCACTCAGGGGAATCCTCCTCCAAGGATGCTTCAACACCAAGGAGGGAAGCATCGACACCCAGATCAGAAGCACCTGTGCAAACCCCTCCTGCCTCGTCAACTCAAGGACCTGCAGTCTCTACTCCTTCCTCATCCACCCAGGTGTATCAGAAGAAATTCAAAGAAGTTAAGAAGGATCCTGTGGAAGAAGACCCCCTGAGGAAGCATGCAGAATTGCCTTCAGGACTAGAGAACATTATTGTTCTCAGTGAAAGTGAAGAGAGTGAAGTGCCAGCTCCTGCAAGTGCCCCTGAAGCCCCAATGGATAAGGACAAAGAAGTCTAGAGCACTGAACTTCCAAGCACTGTTGATTCCTCCGCACTAGAGCCTCAAGCACTCCACTCATATCTCAACTCGAGGAAACAACAATACAAACCTTGGGTGCCATGAGTTCTCTGTCTCTTGGTCCTCTTGCCCCACCTACTTCTTCCTCCTCCTCTTTTGCATGGGTGTAGCCTCTTGTCGATAGTAGGAAGAGAAAGTCTTCCTCCCGGATCTCAGGACCAAATTTTGATGCTGTGGCAGCCTTGTTAGGCACTACTCCTCCTACTCACGCCAAAAAGCCAGAATTACCTCCAGGATAGTGTCTGCGCTCAAGGCCAACAATTCCTGGAGATAGCCAAGCCTAAGGCAGACAAGCCAGAGCAAGATTTGCAAGTGTCTGATCTTGAGCTCTCAAGAATTCCCATGGGAGAATCTACCCCTAAAGGTGAGATCCACAATCTTCAGGAAACAATTCACCGAGTCATTGGGAGGGTAGAGAAAGGGCAGCAAACCATAGAACAGTTGGAAGAACAAGCCCAGATTCTTACAAGTTTCATCAAATCCCTTTTGTCCAAGGACAAAGTTTTGGACCCTACCCCATTGACTACTCTTCCACCACCTATAATTCTGAGCCAAGATGAAGTACAGAGTATCAAAGATATGCACAAGTATTCCATCTATGGTAGAGCTATGGAGGCCATGGTGGATGATATGCTTGTTGTAGGATTGAACTTCATTAATGAAGCTTTCAAACTCCACGAGAAGGTGAACAACTTGCAGCAATGTGCTCTCCTCCACTATTGGGATCATAGAGAAAGAACTTAAACTTTGGAGCAGTTGCATAGTAGACCTGTGCCTCATGGGACAAATAGATGAAAACATTTTATTGCAAGCAAGGTCTTTGAAGATACAAAGGATAATTTGTCAAAGTCCTGGGTCTATAGCGTGGAATGGAAGATCAAGGTCCTGGAGGAAGCTTTGGGAGAATTAAGGAATAGCTGGCATAAGGGTGAAGCCTTCAAAACACTAGTTATATCTGCCTTCAAAGATATACATTGCCATCTTCATGATGAGACTTCTGGTGTGCCTCTCACTTTACAAGAAATCAAAGCTCAATTCAGAGCTTTTGTCAAAGGTGATCTATTCAAGGAAAGCTCCATTTCCAAGGAAAAAATGAAGGAGATCTGCTCTCTTCAATCTGCCATAGAAGAAGCAAATAAAGATTATCATACTCATGTCGAGTTTGATAAGGAAATGGAGAAGTGCCTCGATTTTGGACTCAGTCTACTACCAACACATCAGTCCCATGAGGCAGAGACATAGCAGAGGCATTGAAGAGATTCAGACAATGGATCTTAAAGTCGGTGGGTCCCTCCCAGTCATAAGCACCTGTCTTCTTCTCCTAATTCTTCTCTTCTCTTCCCCCTCTTTCTCTCGGATTTGTTGTAATTAGTTGGGGTATTGCGATTAGCAACCCTTTAACTAAACATTAGTTAAAAGAAGTAGTTACCGAGAGTAACTAATTTGTAAACTATATAATGGCCTCTCCTCGTCATTTTTAAGGGGGAACTTGGCTTATTTCTGAAAGTGTAAATAAATCATAAAGAAATCAATACAGAAGGATTTTTCATTCTTTGTCTATCTGGTTTCCTTTATTCTCAAGCTATTCGTTTAATCTTGTTAGATCATTTTTCTGTATTATGCTGAGAAGCTTTGTATTCTTGTAGATGTTATTTATAGAACTTTGTGTCTTTTCAAATTCCATCTTATTAACGTGATACAAATGATCTTATTCAATTTGATGTACCCTCGCATGCATAAGGAATTACTCTGTCATCTATAATTCTGAATGGTGCCTTTCTGCTCGTTCTCACATTTTCATTCCTCAGTCCTTTTGTGATTGATGATCCTTTTAGAAAACACTTTCATAATATCCAAGTTCCACAGTAAAATCATGCTTTGTATATGTGTAAATAGGTTCGTTTCTGAATAAGGGAACCTCTCCCATTAAAGAGGAGGGACTTCTTGTCCCCTAACTGTTGCTCTTCTTGAAGTCCTTTTTGACGACCAACACTTTTTGGTGACTCACTGGGAATCATATTCCAGTTCTATAATCATTTATCGATCATCTTTTGATCTGGTGACTCCACGTTTTACTCAAGGGAGAAGGGCCCTTGGTATTGAAGATTCTCAGTTTCAGCTTTTGGAACAGCAGGTTTTCCTTTCCCTTCAACAAAAAGGAATAGAAAAGCTCATTCAACAAGCACCCCTCCTGTCAAAGATAGAATCCCTATGGGTGGTATTCCTTCAGAGAAAATCAGTCCTAATCTTCGAGCTCTGATTCTTGCTGGTGTTTCAGTTCCTCTTCAAGCCATTTTTCCAAGAATGGCGGTACCATTGCCTTGGGGTCATCGTGTTGGGCCTCTTGCCCTTCCTTAGCCTTTGCATGAGTTACCCAGAGGTAACCGGAAGAACTTTCCTAAATTTAAGGGTGATGGCAAGGTACATCCTGATGAACACATCACAACCTTCATAGTTGCATGCGGAGTTCTGGGAGTTGAACATGAAGACATCTCCGTAAGACTTTTTGTTGAGACTTTACAAGATAATGCTGCTGATTGGTTCTATCACCTTCCGGCCGAGCTATCACTAGCTGGAACACAATGAGAACTAGGTTTGAAAACCATTTCAAACCGGCGGAAGACGTGCATGCTTTGCTAGCCCAAATTTCTCAAATAAAGAAGGAATCACAAGAGCCCATGAGAGAATTTGTGGCTCGATTCAATAGGTTGATTAACAAAATTCCACCAAATACTCAACCTGTAGACCAAATCCAAAAATGCTTCTTCCTAAACGCCCAATTGCCTGAAGTTAGTTATGCACTAAGAAGGGCTAATCTCGCAACATTGGCTGAGGATCAAACTCTTGCTGTTAGTCTTGAAGATGATTTAATCATGTCAGGGTAGTTGAGAAGAGACCCTTCTAAATCTAAGTCTGCTTCTTCCCCCTCTTCCACTCCTGGACCTAATACTGATCCATTGGTACAAAAACTTGTAAATGATCTCATCACCATTAAGAAACAATTGGCTCAGCATACTCCCTATGCAGACGTTCCAAGGAGGAATTTTCAGCCCAGAAATCATTTGCCTGCTTCTCAAACAAGGCTAGCACTTGAAGGACCTCCTATTAAAGTTCCTGTCAATGCAACCTGTGAAGTTGAAGAACCAGAGGATGAGGAGGTTAATGAAGATTGTGAGGAATTTGTTGAAGAGGTTGATGATGAAACAGATGAACTTGAGGGATCTCAAGTTAATTTCTTCACCACTGAAGGCATTGATGAAGGAGATGATTATGATGAAGTAGTAGTAGACATGAATAGCGAATCATACGTTGTCATGACTCAAGAGTAGACAAATTAGAGGGAGAAAGTGATGCAACCCACCAAAAATCTAAGGAGCAGCCGACAACTATCCCTGTAATTGCAAAAAGAGGATCCCCTATCCCCATTTCATCTACACCAAAGGTGAGTCCTATCAATTCTGCTACTAAAGTTACTTCTTTTCCCTAAAATTGATAAACCTAGGATCTCAAGCGATGATAACCCGTCCACTTCTGGGTCTTTCGATATTATTGATCACCTAAAAAAGACTAAGGTTCAAATCTCAGAGGCTGAATATTATCAAACCCATCCCAAGGCTTTTGCTAAAATGATTCACTTTGTCAATTCCCATTCTAAAACTACCTCTAAAGGCCTTTTTCCCACTCCTTCTTTTGCACCACAACCTAATCTGGTAGCCATTGTCACCTCACCCAATGATAAAATCAAACCATTCTATGTAACCCTCCTTATACCGGCCATAGGCTCAGTGGTGTATCATGATGTACTCGGGAGCATCGACAATGTAATGCCTGCCAAAGTAGCTCATGCCTTAGGCTTGACTCTCACCCACACTTACGGATCTTGTTATTCCATGGAGAGTAAGGAAGTGCCTCTGGTTGGAAGGATTAAGGATGCACAAGTGGCTTTTGCTACTTTTCCTAAGAAGAAATTTTTGGCTACTATCCTAGTAGCAGATATTCCTCCTTCATATGGGATGCTGCTAAGAAGAAATTTCTGTAAGGATGTGGGTGGAGAAATTCAAATGGATTGGTCACATGCCCTCATACCTGTTAATGGGAAAATGAAGAAGCTACTACCTGAGAAGCAGTCTGAGTATATTGTACAAAAAACTGATGATCCCAAAGCACAAATACTCTATGAGGATATGGGTCATGGCAACTACATGATTATGTCTCCAGAAGAAATCCAACTCCCCAAAGTGTCACCTAAAGATCCTAATGGTGTTTGGATATTAGAGTTTGATGGAAGTTGTTCTTCAGTTGGTTCTGAGCTGGTGTCATATTGGTGTCGCCTGAAGGAAGCATTCATCCTTTCTCATTCAAGTTGCAGTTTGAAAATACCAATAATACAATAGAGTATGAAGCTCTCATTCTTGGACTCTAGGTGGCAAAAGAACAAGGTGTGAAGAATCTTCTAGCTCGTGGGGATGCGGAATTGATTTTCAAGCAAGTTAGGAACCTCTTCTAGGTAAAGAATAGAAGGTTGAAACATTACAGGAATCAGGTTTGGGACTCCATTGAATTTCTTGACACTTTCTCCATCGAAGAAAATACCAGGGCCGATTCACTAGAAGTCTCGGGGTCACTGCTTATACCTCATCCTAACTTTTCTCAAGATAAGTTCACCATCGAGATGATCCATAGACCAAGTGTACCTGATAATACAAGTAACTGGCAAGTTTTCAATGACGATCAACACTTGATTTCTTTCTTAGAACTCAAGGATAATTTTGAACAGTTGTACTTTGAAGGAAGTGATAATTTGCCTCGTGAAAGTGTGCCCTTTAACAAAGAAGCCATCAAAGAAGAAGCGGATCAGGATGGATGTATCAAACTCAAAGGAAACAAGATTCCAAAAGGATTGGTGAGTTTAGAAGAACTATTTGACAAACACGATAGGTATGTAAAGTTTAAAGCTTCTACTGGACCTCAACAATCAGCTGAATATGACAAAATTAATATTGGGAGTTCTACTGATCCTAAACTCGTGAACATTGGAAAATGTTGCACCCCAGAAGAAAAGAAGAAGGTAATTAGTCTTTTGAAAAAGTATAAAGATGTCCTTGCTTATTCCTATGAAGACTTAAAAGCCTTTCAACCAAAGGAGATGCAGCATTTTATCCCTCTCAAACCTGGGATTAAGCCTTTTAAACAGAAGCAGAGGCAATACAATCCTAAGATAGCTGACACAATTTTTCAGGAAATACAAAAGTTATTGAAAGCCAAAATCATTTTTCCTATTCACCATTCAACATGGATTGCCAATATTGTACCCGTTAGAAAGAAAAATGGTGAAATTCGTATCTGTGTTGACTTCAGGAATCTGAATCAAGCTTCTTTAAAGGACAACTATCCTTTACCCATGATGGATCAGGTCTTGCAAGCAGTAACGGGATCTGAAATGTTGTCTATGCTTGATGGATTCTCAGGATATAACCAGGTAGAAGTTAATACCACGGATCAACACAAAATGACTTTCACTACTCCTTGGGGTACCTTTGCTTACAAAAGGATGCCTTTTGGGCTCATTAATGCCGGTGCCACTTTTCAGAGGGCTATGGACTTGGCCTTTGGAAGTCTGAAAGGGAAGTGTATCGTCGTATACCTTGATGACTTGACTGTATTTTCTAAAGCAAGGGCACATCATTTCCAGCATCTAGAAACAGTTCTGCTAAAATGTAGAGAACATGGGATCTCTTTAAATCCTAAGAAATCTATTTTTTGTGTCACGGAGGGGAAATTATTGGGGCACGTTGTCTCCAAGGATGGTATACGAATTGATCCTGAGTGAGTTCAAGCTATTCAGCAAATTCCTCTTCCAACTAGCAAGAAAGGAGTGCACTCCTTCTTTGGTAAGGTTAACTTTCTGAGGAGATTCATCCCTGATTTTGCAGAGCTAACTTTGAATATCTCTCAAATGATGAAAGGAAAACAGACGTTTGGTTGGTCTCCTGAAGGGAAAGAGGCTTTTGAAGGTATTAAAAAGGCTATTGCTAAGACTCCTGTTTTAGCATGTCCAAATTTCAACAAAGATTTTATTATCTATTGCTATGCCACAGTTAACACCCTGGCTGTTGTTCTGACTCAAAAAGATTCTAATGATCATGAACTCCCAATTGCATTCATGAGCTACATTCTAAAAAATCATGAGCTAAGATACACCATAATGGAGAAACATGCTTTTGCAGTGGTTAAAGCTGTCAAGCAGTTTCGTTTTTACATCCTTAATTCTCACTCCACAGTCTTTGTGCCAGATACAACTATCAAGTCGATTCTCACACAACAGGAGTTCGGATCCAAGAGAGGGAACTGGGTGGCCAAGGTCCAAGAATATGACATTGACATCAGACCAACTAAGCTCATTCGTGGAAAAGGCTTGTGTGAACTCATCGCTGAGGGAGCTGGACATGGGTTATCAAGAATGAGGCCGATCTCCTTCTTGTTTTGTTTCTCGGCTCAATCAATGAATGGTATGCTGATATCACACATTTTCTCACCTATGGGGAATGCCCCTCTCATTTGAATACCAAAGAAAAGAGAGCTGTTAAACTAAGGTCAGCCCAATATGTTTTGTGGGAAAATGCCTTGTTTAAGCGTGGATTGGATGGGAGATTTTTAAAATGTGTGGACAAGGAACAAGTAGAAGAAGCTACTTTCTACTTTTCATAATCAGGCATGTGGAGGGCACTACTCATCAACTGTTACTGCTCACAAGATTCTTCGTGGGGATATTACTGCCCACCTTGTTCAGGGATGCATCAAAGTGGGTTGATAAATGTGAGGCATGTCAGACTTTTGTGGGTAGACCTAGGTTGGCCTCTTTGCCCCTTAAACCAGTTGTAATCGAAGAACCTTTTCAACAATGGGGTTTGGATTTCATTGGAACACTTAATCCCTCTTCTAGTGCTGGTCATACTCATGTATTAACCGCCATAGATTATTTCACCAAATGGGTAGAAGCCATTCCAGTAAAGAGTACTACTTCAGAAGTAGTATGCAGTTTTATCAAAGAAAACATCTTGGTAAGGTATGGTGTGCCAAACAAGATTGTGACAGATAATGCTTCAAACTTTTCTTCAACTCGAGATGATGGATTTTTGCTATGGATATGGCATCTCCCTGGCTCACTCCTCAGATTACTATCCTCAGGGAAATGGACAAGCAGAATCAACAAATAAAAATCTGGTGGCCATAATAAGGAAATTAGTCAATGAATCCCAACGGAACTGGCACAAGAAACTCTATGATGCTCTTTGGGCAGATAGGATCACACCTAAGAGAGCCATTGGGATGTCTCCTTTTCAAGTAGTATATGGAGTGGAGGCCCAATTTCCAGGATTCTAGTGGAGCTTCCAGCCCTGCATTTAATGAAGGCCATTGAAGATACCAGTTTCAATGATTCTTTGGATAAGAGAATCATGTATCTCCACAAATTGAATGAGGACAGATTGAAAGTTGCTGATAGGATATCTGCCCACCAACAAAAAGTAAAAGTCTTATTTGATAAAAAGCCAGGTTCAGAGATTTCAAAATTGGAGACATTTTTATTGTGGGATAAAAGGCATGAACCTCGTGGTAGCCATGGCAAGTTTGATTCCCTTTGGCTCGGACCTTTCAAGATCAGGCACTTTGCTGGTGAGAATTATTTTTACCTTGATTATATGGATGGTTCTTCTCTCCCACTTCCTTATAGTGGGTAGTACCTGAAACTGTTTAAGTCTTAGGTGATTAGGAAGTCCTTTGTATATTCTGTATAGTGTGTGTTCTCTTTTCCTTCCCTTGTTTTTGTGTGTTGTTTGCGGTGTTGTCTTCTGTATTGGTTTACTTTTGCCTCCGTGGCCCAATGGATAAGGTACTAGTCTACTTCCCCGAGTTTGTCTAAATTATTACCTTGTCTCATTCTTTGAATTCATGACAAGTCATCCCTGCATGAGCCACTTGTCCACTCAAAATTCCCCGCTTTTAAGAATTCAAAAATTAAAATTTTGAGGTTAAGTGTCTTTTCATTGTCCCGGTAATGTGAAAAGTCAAGAAATTGGGAAAATCTACGTTTTTGGGTCATTTTGTGTGTTTTTCGGGCTGTCACAACATTTTTGTCCCGCATGTCCCAGCCATTCGGGCTCTCTGTTCCTCGATCGGCCAGTTTACTCAAGACCGTTCTTTTTGGGCCCTCGGAACTTTTTGTCCCAAGTGTCCCAAGTTTGCCCGACCCGTTGTTCCCTTTTCGTCTGATTCGACCGAATCACATATTCCACGTATTTCATCCCGTATGTCCCAAGAACATTTGTGCATATTTTCCCCACGTCGCTCAAATCGGCCGAACTGTGTACTTCACGCTTTCACGTCCCTCATGTCCCAAATGAACCAAGTGCCATTCGTGCTAATTTTTCCCACTCTACCTTAATATCTTGCTTTTCAATTTGGTAGATGTGTATTTAATGCGCATTTATTACCTTTCTCTCTCCTAAACAACTATATAATGAGCTTCCCCCTATGCATTTCTGCACACTGCTTTCATGCTATCTATTGCTCGAACCCTTGCGACCAAAATTCCTGTGCGCGTATCCATTCTCCCTGCAATTCCATCCCAAGTCTAGCCAGCAGCTTTTCTCTCCGAGTTACTATCAACATGAAGATCAAATTCCAGGGGCAGGAACAAATTTCACCACTCGAGTCTGCCGATTCCCAATATCGGGGACAGTGAGGTTCGCCACCTTGACTTTGGGGATTTTTGGACAAGGATGACAGATGCAAATCCTTCAGCTATGGCACAGATGATTCATGACAGTGGCTTGGCATTCGCCGGTGGCTTCCCAATTTCAGCACAATGTGTAGATACAGTACTCGCTTGCGGAGCTCATTTCAGTCCCGACTCAAGCGAACTAACGAACGTGCATGGAGAACTCATTGCCAAGTTAGATGCCACCACCATTAGCACTGCACTAAGGATTCCAGAAATGGACAATGCTATAGTTATCTCCCAGAATCAAGCACAGGCCCTTTTCGATCAAGACAGTGATAACTATAAGGCGTGGGTGGCAAAGTCCTGGCTGAAAAACCCTAAGAAGGGGGCATCTCGTCTATCCAAGACTCTTTTCCGTGTGGATTTCAATGAAGAATTGTTAGATTTTATAATCCTACTGGCTCGGGTCATGGGTTTACCCTCTACAAATGAGTTCCATTTCTGGATGTGCCCGCTTATCAATATGGTGTGTGAGGGAACTCAGAATATCAATTGGGCAGAAATCATTAGTATGAACCTAGCAGAGTAGTTGTCCAATGTGCAGCAGACCAAGAAATTCTATATGACTTCATACTTGATGTATACCCTAGCAGCATCAAGGCAATGGTTTGGGTTCTCATACATCGATGCTCACAAGGATGACCCCGTGTATGCCTACTGCCCAGAGTTCACCCTAGAAACTAGCAATCGTAATTTCGAAGGGTGAATGATGCTTTCACCATGTACATTGTCAGGCTACTAGAGAGCGACACCGCAAGGAGATTTTCTGATGAAGCTATGAATCTGATATCGCACTACGGTGCCTACTTTATTCAATTCAGAAAATTTTCCTATATCAGGCTTGCCGGCTATGAAAGCACTCCCCTCAAGCTTCCTATGTTCTGCAATGACAAAATGGCCTTGATAGAAGTGTGCAGGCAATTGGAAAAATTACATAGAACCTGCAGGGATAAGAAAATTACTGGCTTGCATTTCCCCATCTCTTTGGGAAACTACACCTACAAAACAGCCCTGGATGCACAAAATATAGAAAGAGCCCTAGCTCCCATTACTGTCCATTTCTTCAAGCCAAGAACTTGTTTTGACTTGAAGAAGTTTATTGAGCAGAACATCAAGATCACCTATCATCATAGGGCAAACACAGAGGACTATTGGGCTGACTGTGCTGATGATTTTGAAGCAAGAAGGAGGCATTACGGTAGGTTTTCTCTACAATTGATTCAGGAACTCAATTTGTACCAAGTTCCTGAAGGGCTTCAAGATGATAATTCTGACATGTACTCATATGAGTATGACAATGTGGTCAAACACACTCCCTTGGAGGACTTGGATTGGTTCAAAAGGAGAAGGATGATTTGGCTGAAATCCTAGCTCCGGTCTTAGTCAGGACCAAGATCTGGTTTGATAGGAAAGTTCGTGAGCTTAGGAGGCACTCAGGGGAATCCTCCTCCAAGGATGCTTCAACACCAAGGAGGGAAGCATCAACACCTAGATCAGAAGCACCTGTGCAAACCCCTCCAGCCTCGTCAACTCAAGGACCTGCAATCTCTACTCCTTCCTCATCCACCCAGGTGTATCAGAAGAAATTCAAAGAAGTTAAGAAGGAGCTTGTGGAAGAAGACCCCCTGAGGAAGCATGCAGAATTGCCTTCGGGACCAGAGAACATTATTGTTCTCAGTGAAAGTGAAGAGAGTGAAGTGCCAGCTCCTGCAAGCACCCCTGAAGCTCCAATGGATAAGGATAAAGAAGTCCAGAGCACTGAACTTCCAAGCACTGTTGATTCCTCTACACCAGGAGCCTCAAGCGCTCCACTCATATCTCAACTTGAGGCAATAGTAGTACAAACCTTGGGCACCATGAGTTCTCTGTCTCTTGGTCCTCTTGCCCCACCTGCTTCTTCCTCCTCCTCTTTTGCATGGGTGCAACCTCTTGTCGACAGTAGGAAGAGAAAGTCTTCCTCCCGATCTCAGGACCAAATTTTGATGCTGTGGCGGCCTTGTTAGGCACTACTCCTCCTACTCACGCCAAAAATCTAGAATTACCTCCAGGATAGTGTCTGATGCTCAAGGCCAACAATTCCTGGAGATAGCCAAGCCTAAGTGCAGACAAGCCAGAGCAAGATTTGCAAGCGTCTGATCTTGAGCTCTCAAGAATTCCCATGGGAGAATCTACCCCTGAAGGTGAGATCCAAAATCTTGTGAAACAGTCACCAGAGTCATTGGGAGGGTAGAGAAAGGGCAGCAAACCATAGAACAGTTGGAAGAACAAGCCCAGATTCTTACAAGTTTCATCAAATCCCTTTGTCCAAGGACAAAGTTTTGGACCCTACCCCATTGACTACTCTTCCACCACCTGTAATTCGAGCCCTGATGAAGTACAGAGTATCAAAGATATGCACAAGTATTCCGTCTATGGCGTGAACTATGGAGGCCATGGTGGATGATATGCTTGTTGCAGGATTGAACTTCATTGATGAAGCTTTCAAACTCCACGGGAAGGTGAACAACTTGCAACAGAAGCTCTCCTCCACTATTGGGATCATAGATAAAGAACTTAAACTTTGGAGAAATTGCATAGTAGACCTCTGCCTCATGGGACAAACAGATGAAAACATTTTATTGCAAGCAAGGTCTTTGAAGATACAAAGGATAATTGGTCAAAGTCCTGGGTCTACAGGGTGGAATGGAAGATCAAGGTCTTGGAGGAAGCTTTAGGAGAATTAAAGAATAGCTGGCAAAAGGGTGAAGCCTTCAAAACACTAGTTATATCTGCCTTCAAAGATATACATTGCCATCTTCATGATGAGACTTCTGGTGTGCCTCTCACTTTACAAGAAATCAAAGCTCAATTCAGAGCTTTTTTCAAAGGTGATCTATTCAAGGAAAGCTCCATTTCCAAGGAAAAAATGAAGGAGATCTGCTCTCTTCAATCTGCCATAGAAGAAGCAAATAAAGATTATCATACTCATGTCGAGTTTGATAAGGAAATGGAGAAGTGCCTCGATTTTGGACTCAGTCTACTGCCAACACATCAGTCCCACGAGGCAGAGACATAGCAGAGGCATTGAAGAGATTCAGACAGCGGATCTTAAAGTCGGTGGGTCCCTCCCAGTCATAAGCACCTGTCTTCTTCTCCTAATTCTTCTCTTCTCTTCCCCTCTTTCTCTCGGATTTGTTGTAATTAGTTGGGGTATTGTGATTAGCAACCCTTTAACTAAACATTAGTTAAAATAAGTAGTTACCAAGAGTAACTAATTTGTAAACTATATAATGGCCTCTCCTCGCCATTTTTAAGGGGGAACTTGGCTTATTTCTGAAAGTGTAAATAAATCATAAAGAAATCAATACAGAAGGATTTTTCATTCTTTGTCTATCCGGTTTCCTTTATTCTCAAGCTATTCTTTTAATCTTGTTAGATCATTTTTCGTATTATGCTGAGAAGCTTTGTATTCTTGCAGATGTTATTTACGAACTTTGTCTTTTCAAATTCCATCTTATTAACGTGATATAAATGATCTTATTCCAATTCGCTGTACCCTCGCATGCATAAGGAATTACTCTGTCATCTATAATTCTGAATGGTGCCTTTTTGCTCGTTCTCGCATTTTCATTCCTCAGTCCTTTTGTGATTGATGATCCTTTTAGAAAACACTTTCATAATATCCAAGTTCCACAAGTAAAATCATGCTTTGTATATGTGTAAATAGGTTCATTTCTGAATAAGGGAACCTCTCCCATTAAAGAGGAGGGACTTCTTGTCCCCTGACTGTTGCTCTTCTTGAGGTCCTTTTTACGACCAATAAAACCCTAATTTATTATAACATGCTTGAAAATTCTCTAAGTTAATATTGGGGTATTATAAAATAAGTGAAAAACTGATGGGACAAAAATTAATATTAAATGGAAATGAGAATCGTGAGGTACCATTTTTTTGTGTATATGGAACAAATTTTGTGCCACATTTGTGCCACCAATTTATGTCATGTTTGCATCAAAATCTAGTATCAAACACACAAAAATTATGTGAAATAAACAAAAAAATGATATTATTTACATTATAGGTAGTAGTGATATGTGACATAATACTACGTGGATGCAACTATATTTGATAATTTGAACTCTTGATCATTTCTTTGTATTAACTTGGCTTGTTTATGCTTGAATTGGCTTTGTGGGATATAATTTGGGAATCTTGACCATTGGACATAGTTTAGAGTGCTTTATACCTATGAAGGGGTTGATCCTAACATATGCTCTTTCTTTAAGGAAGTTTAGGAGATATTTTCTTACCTTTTGATTGATTTGTACTTGAGAATGCAAGGTGAGTTCTAGGTGAGTAAATGAGTGTCTTAAACTTGTTTATACATGGTTTTGTGGATATAATTTTTATTTACCAACCCATCTTGGATATTTTTACCCATACAATATTTAAAATTTTGAAAATTGACTTGGGTGGCCTAGGGTGGGACTGTTTTGCCAAGAAACAAACCGTTTGATAATTTGGTAATATTAAATGGTTTTGTCTAGTAATGAGGGATAAAATCGTAGAGATTTATGAATGATTATCGGGAGTAATGGACTGCTTGTGACCAATATGACCATTTCTATACATGGATAAGTAGTGTAATGAGGAGAATAGATCATGCAATAGGAATAAGGATAGACTTGGATATATAAATTAAGCTTATAATAGGTGTAAAAGTCATGATTAAAGGGATTAAGTCAATATTGACATTATCAAGTGATAAAATACCAAATGTAAGTACATAAACCTTGGGATCATTATTTAAAAGGATTATACATAGCTTAAATCTTAGAAAATAATCCCTAAAGTAGTCCATGAGCTAAATCTGAAGTACACTAATCAAAGTTGCATGTTGTTAAGTGTCTTGTGCCAAAAGGAGTACTCTAAGTTACTGATTCATATTTTAGTATCATATTAGTGAAATATATAAGGAATGGAGCACTATCATTAATTCAATCCTCTTGGGATATCTACATCATTTTTAGTTAAAATACATTTACTTTTTTAGATATATAGCACCTCGCTTTCATGCAATGGGTGTGTGTGAAGTGGTTTCTATCCTAGTCCATGGAACTTTTGATTATGTATTGTTATTTGAGTCTTAGTATGGTTTTGATTAAAGGATAGGAAAAATATAGTGTTCTTAACATGATCATAAAAATCTTAGTGATTTTATTTCATAGAGGCATATGAATGTGCATGTAAAATTCTAGGTCTTTTTAGTAGTGAAGGATAGGTTTAGAAAACATGGTCACTTTAGAAAATACTATAACTAGCTAGTGGACACTTTTGGCCACAAAACCAACCACCCATTTTAAAACCTAAATCAAACACATTGAAATTTCACTTTTTGGGCTTCCTTCTATATGACCAACACACCCTTCTGTGATCCTAATAGAGTCTCTTAATGTCACAAAAATATGAATAATCTAAGTATTGTATCATTTCATTGTCTTATTCCATGTGTAGCTTAGGTAGCCATTTACATATTTAAAGTAATTCAATACTAACTTAATATCTATTTATGTATGTTGAATTGTGTTTAGTATTAGCTCATTTTATACTCTTAGGTGTAAAATGGTCAAAACATAAGGTAAGATATTTCCATCCTTTTAACCTTCAACTCATTATCATTCTTTTATTGGCTTTGAGAAACCCTTCCATATTTTAGTTGCAACATCTTCTTCAAACCCTCCCAATTAATTTTTATATATATATGTGCCCATACACACATCAAATTATGAAATTATCTAGATAATGAATTTTGAAACGAGACTATTTGATTACTATGGTGTTAGCGTGTATTTATACGTTCATTTATTATTGGTTTAATATATGCACTTACTGACATGTATCTTCTCATGGTGTCCCTTTCTTGCCTCAAAAATATCATTTATCGATGTTATTTTTGTTCCATGAATGCTTATTTCACTAAATTGGGACATATTCCAGTGAATTGAGACTCCAGTATTTCAAGTATTGGAAGAAATCCATCTCCATTTTTGCATATATTGGATTCCATTTTTGGCTATACTAGATTCCATTAGTAGCAATATATATTCTAATATTGTTATTATCAGACTTATTCGAGTTCCAATTTCTCTATTATTGGATTCCAATTTTTCTAATATTGGATTCCAATTTCCCTATTATTGGACTCTAATTTCACTATTACTAGATTCTAATAATACTATTATTGATTCCACTTTTGCCACATAATCCTGATGGCCACCCACTTACATAAGCCTAGTGGTTGCTATCTTATATAACCCAAGTGGTTGCTAACTTACATAACCCAAGCAATTGCAAACTTACATAAGCCAAGCGGTCGCTAACTTACATATGCCAAGCGACCGCTAACTTCAAGATAGTGTGTAAGTGATTGTTGTCATTTATGCCACATATCAATCTTAATATCATCATACATATACAAATATTCATGCATACCTTATTCAAATCAATAAACATTGACGTTGAAAATCCCTTCCCTGAACTTCCTTGAATGGTGTTAAATTTGACGGTTGTTTAGACATTTTTGTGATTTTAGATATAACATACTTTCAAATATTTTATAGAATTGACACGTGTGACTCACATGTTTAAAAGGTGACCATAAATATTTATATACATTTATATAAATAATTTATTCGTATATATTAAGCATAGTTAAAAAATCTAGAATTGTCATTTATAAATTTTATAAGTAGTGTATAAGTGTGAGTGATCACACTTACAAGTGCGATTGGTCACACGTCTAAGTGTGAGCCTCGATTCACACATCTCTTGACTCACACTTTAAGTGTGAGTATCAATTGACACTGCTAAGTATGAGTATCGACTCACACTCTTAAGTGTTAGTCTAGGTGCGAGTCTTGATTTACACAAATGACTAAGTGTGATAATTCACCTCAAACAATTTTTGGGTAATGGTAATTTTTCAACACTGCCCTTTAAAAATATAAAACAATGTTTATTTATACCAATTATTATGTATAAATTTCATTATTTTTAATATATATTGATGTAAATTTTGATAATTTTTGTAATTTATATATAAATCTATATTAATAATTTATGGTTAAATATTAAATATGCAATTCACATGTGACGTTTATTACAAATATTTGTAATTATTTTATTACAAAGATTTGCAAGTATTTGTAGTATTAATGATAACCATTTTGTAAGGAAAAATGCTAATTAATGTTGCATTTTCCTCAACATTAATTAGCCATTAATTTGAGATATGTAAAATTTTCCATTTAAAAGTACATGCACCATTCAAAATATGTACACCTTTTGAAGAATGTAACTGTTGTCAGCCATTAATTAGCCATTTAATGAAAAGCAATGTAAAATCATACGCATGCCCTCTTAAATTTGCACCCAACGAAATTGGTGGTTGGATTTTTTTACATATCACTATAAGTAGACAATTTTTGAGTTTATATTTTTAACATTTGCCTTTCTATTCTCTTTGTCATTACATAAGCTTATTCATCAATAGAAAAATCTCATCATCGCAAGCATCGAAAATTCTATGCTCGAGTTCTGGAAACATTTTGATTTCCTCTCCATGCCAAAAATTGGTATGCATTCTCACCTTTAGTCCCTCCAAAATTACAAAATTATGTTAATGTAAAATTTTCCATACCTGATTAGGGATTATATCCATGTAAAATTTTCCATAGCTGATTAGGGCTTATATCCATGTAGGGCTTTTGTAGATAATTAAATGGAAGCAATTTTGTTATTCAATATTTTATAGAAGGTAGTTTTGTTTATCAAATAAATAATTTCGTAATATAGTAAACATTTGTTAGAGCAGTGAAAGAGGATGGAATGGAGCACATCTTGATAGAGAAACGACGTAGCTTAATACATAATAACATGAGAGGAAGATTTACGAGAATTTTTAAAAACCAAAAACACCTGCCAAGAACTTGTTTTGTTGAGTCTTGAAAAAGAAGCCTGGTGGTATGGATGGTGGCTCAATTTTCACAATAAAAAAGTGAATATCGGAATTGATTTATGGACATGGTGGTGCATAGGAATAGAAGAGAAGATGTATTTTATAAAATTGATATTATTTTTTTGGCCTTATTGTTGTCCGCAAATAGTCCTCTGCTACACATACTCAACAAAATTCAATGGCTACGACATTGTTGACATTGTCAATGACAATATTTTAGAAGATATTCATGTTAAGAATGATTTTCCATTGAATGTGTTGGTGTTGGATTACAGTGACCTATTTGTGAAAAAAATATGGTAATGCAAGAGTAGGAGAACCAAACAAATTTTGGAGAACAAAAGAATGAATACAAATTTTTGAAAGGAGAATTCGAGGAACAAGGAAACTCTAAGATGTTGCTACTATGGAAGAAAAAACTATCCTAAAATCTTTTCACAAAATGTAAATTTTCTCTATTTGCATTGTGGCTATGTGGATTTTTGTCTTTTACGCCTACAAGATTTCTATCTTCTATGCTTCAATGTCATATTCTTCCTTAAGGACCTTTTTGTAAAAGGATGTGGGTCCTTTCAAAACCCCCATATTAACCCTTATACAAAAAATGGACATATTTTTTGTACATCGGAATATGTTGTTGTGGCATAACCTAACAAACTCTATGATGACAATATCTTACTTTATTTTGTTAATTCCTATCGATCGATAATATCCAATTACTATGGTGTCGCATAAGCTAGTGAACGCTAAGATAAAAATAATATTATTTGACTTGTTAAATGCTAGCGATCCATAAGCTCAAATTTTTATATTGTGGAAGTATTAGGTTACCTTAGTGGGCACTAAGCTCAAAACATCTTACTTAAAATTTCTCCTCAATCCACCAATCAAAATAAAAACATTCTATAACTTTTAAACTTTCTAATATTTGTAATTTATTTAAATAATTTTTTAAACTACAAAAATTATTTATATTTTTCTTTATTTGGTAGTTAGTATTGATTTGAAAAATATGAGGTCTTGTTGCAACATTGATTTATTCTATTTAATAAAAATCATAATTCTAAGAAAAAAATCACACACTAGCACATCTAGCACGATTGCACAACTAACACATCTCCCATCTATGAGGCATGAACTTAATGCTCTGTCTTGTTTAATTTAAAATGTCATTAACAAAATTAATATTAACAAGGTTTATTAAATATATGTGAACATAATTATTGGCTACTTTATATAGGGATTAAGGCACCTATAAACCTTACAATATAATGCATCGTAAGCATCACCAAGAGTGAACAAAAAGAAACATGACAAAAATGGCTAAAACAACTTATCCCAAACTATAATCCAACAGATCAATACAAGGAAAAATTGTAAAACATGGAGGGGAAAACATCCCAAATGATATAGTCCACAAACAGTCAAACAAAATCTCCAAGAGCCAATAGACTAGTTAGTCTTCAAATGTTTATACTCCTTCGGTTGACGTTCCTCTTGTCCTTTCATATTATCACCCCACTCACTCGTGATAGGGATGTGGTCTTCAACCTGATCTCCCTCATCAGAAATACTTGAGGTGGAGATTATACCTACAAACTTTGTGTCCTTGCTCCAGCTTGACCACATGCCCCTGCAACTCCAAAACCAAACTTTTTATCTCTACCATATCGGCCTTGATAGAGTTTTGGGTGATGCAAATTTTCTTAGAGGCGTCAATGCAATGCATGACACTGTTTCCCATATCCATTCCAACTTCTCCTAAGGCCTCCATATCCATTTCCACCTAACTCACCCTGAGAGAAATTTTATCAAAAGCCACATTCCAACCCAGCTCCACTCTCTCTTTCCCTTTAGATGACTCCCCTTTCGTATCAATCAGAGAACCTATAGCTCCAGTACCAATATTTCCATTCCTTGAGGTGCCTTACTCTTCTTTCTCCTCAGTTTGTTCATATGGTCCACAAGAGTACAATTTTCATTTAAATCCTTGGATTTGGGCTCTAATTCCTTTGCCACCACTGGTTTACCATTCTTAAAAAGAAAAATAATTAGTCCATGGTGTATCGGGGTATCAATATTTCCCTGTTGAAAATCATTCATCGACGCAAAGAGTGACATAAACAAGAAAAAGGGAAGGCTCATAACAATCTTATGCCTAAACATATTAAGCATAGTGAGATGGTGAGTAAATATCTTTCTATAATTCACTTCAAGAGTAATGTACCTCATAAGGTGGAGGCAGACCGTATTCCAAATATCAAGGATGCAGAATCTAGCTATATCGTCTACCAGCAGGTAAACCATTTCTTTACCGCATAAGAAAGTCTCAATTTCATGCTTACGTCTGGTGCGGTCTTTTAATATCTTTAAGCCCTCTATCTCCATTCCAGTCACTGCGCTATTGAATCCTTCAAACCTAAATTTTCATGCCGCGGATCCATGCCCAACAAAAAACCAATGCAAGATAAGGATCGAGACCACTGTGATTTTGAGATGAAATTCTTAAACCCCTAATTTTCAAAATGCACCACAAGGAGGGGTTGTCCTTTAGGGCACCATAGCTCATGGGCTCGGTTCTCAAATGACCACCTCCCATGGTTTTAGTTGATTGAGATTGAAAATGGAAGAAATAATGGCCAAAATGAATTGTAAGAGAAAAATTAATACAAATCCCGCCATATATCTTGCACGTGGGAAGGGTCCTATTAACCATAAGTATAAGGATGACATCCCAATGAGGGAAAACAACCACCGACACATCAAGTTTTAATGTTCTTAGTGAGATTAATGAATTTGGTGATATCACCTCCCCTCTCACACACTTTAAAATTACTACCTTTAGCCCCCAATTTGGTAAGATAATCCACACATTTATTACCCTTTCTAGGGGTATGAATAATTAATTACATTTATCAAAATATTTCAGCAAATTTTCTTTAGTATCTTTAAGGATATTGCTTATGGTCCAATTATTAATTGTATCCTTTCTCACATTGTCTAGTGTTAAAATATTGTTTTGAACAACTAACTAGAAAAACATGTTGACATTGGTGAGTAAATCCTTAATCAAATTTTTCCTCTACAAATCCTTTGCAAGACAACATATGTTTAGACAATGAATATGTTTGGTCCAAGAATTGATATATCAGGTGTTATACTTAAGCATTATAGTCATTGATCTCCATAAACATATGTAGGAAAAGCATTTATGTGAAAATAATTGATCTAGGATGTTTAAAAGACATCAAATTATTTTAGAAACACGTTCAATATTTTTCATTCAAACAACAACATAAAAGGTATTTTGTATTAAGTAAAAAATATTTCAAATAAATACAATTTTTGTCCTCCAATATTTACAATTCAATTCCAGTTAAGGCAGGCAGTCTTCATGTTGTTGACCTTGGGGAGTAAATCCTTAGTCTAATTTTTCCTCGGAAATCCTTTGCAAGACAACATATGTTTTGACAATGAATATGTTTGGTCAATTAACTAATATGTCACATGTTATACTTAAGAATTTTAGTCATTGATCTCCATCAATGCATGTAAGTAAAGCGTTTTTGTGAAAGCAATTGATCTAGGACATTTAAAACACACCAGACTATTTTAGAAACATGTTCAATATTTTTCATTCAAACAACAACATATTATAAGTACAACATAAAAGGAATTTTGTAGTAATTAACAAATCTTTCAATCCTTTCAATAATAAGAAATTCTAACATCCACGACGCTAGTCACACTTCTGTTCGAGTAGTAACAAATTTAAAAAATAAGTTACAAATTTCACTTCAATCCCAAACTACTATACCTTTTTTTGTTATATCAATTCAATCCTCCAACCAGGTGGAAGTTCATTACGATATTAACACTGGAGATACTAGCAAAAACTAAACTCAATATGTCTTTCTTTATCTTGTTAAATGATAGTGAATCTTTAGCTCAAAATATTATATTCTTCAAATACATTCACCGCTAAGCTCAAACTAGGTTGATTTAATTTGTTAAATCCCAGTGACCACTAAAATCATAATAATATCTCACTTTATTTTGTCGAAACCCTAAGACTGCGAAGATCCAAATATTATGTTGTGTCATAAGCTAACAGATGCTAAGTTCAAAATATCATTCAATAACTTGTTAAATGAAAGCAACCACTACACTTGAAGTAATATAAACAACCAATTTAATGACTGTACTTGCAGCAAAAAATATTGATTCAAGTTAATATATACCCACACCAGTTTGAAGTCACGTAAGGGTTTAATATAAGAAGAAATTTTAACATCCACGAGGCTAGTTAAAAGATGAAAAATTATATTATTCTTGTCATGTACCTATAATTATACCTGTAATTGTGAATGTAATTGTACATGTAAGAGAACACAAACCCAATAAGGATATTATTCTTTCCATGTACATGTAATTGTATCTACATTTAATTTTATCTTGGTCTGAACTAAACAAGTTGCTCTCCATTGAAGAATTACTAATTACTATTACAAGGATATTAATGACTATTACTAATTAGGACAGAATTCAATTAGAAATATTGGAGACATGAGTTGAAGATTGGAATGAAGGTGCTCAACATCTCTATTTAAGCATCATCTATATCGGGCCTTTGGCAATCACTGTCACAATAGCCTTGTTCACTATGGGTAGCACCAAAAAACACATTGAGCCTTCTTCCTATGAAGAGGTCAAGGCCGACCCAGTAGTATGGAATATTTTTCATGATGGTGGTGTTACATCATTTATGGAAAGACTATCTGGTCACTCTATCCGAGTAACTGCAGTGTGTTGGCAACCTAGAAGAAAGGAAGAGTCAAAGTGGGAAAGACTAAATTTCTTATTTCACCGAGTCCATTGTGGCTGCAATGGGGCTCCCATGAGGGAGACATTTATTTTAAATACTCACTTCAGGAGGAGATGGATGATTTCCTGTATCCTGGTGAAAATCCAACAATGTATCACTTGGGATATGAACGAGACTCACTTCCACAACCTTGGGATAGGGTTGTTGAGAAATTGAGGAGGTACTTCATGCTACAAGCGATGCTACAAAGTGATCTATGGACCTCATATTTTTCTTATTGTGCATCTTTGACATGATCGAAAGGTAAAATTTTGGATTTTCTATTTCAATTGCTTGAGAGGTCCCTTAAAATGGCTATAGAAGATGAAGGTCCTTTCCTACACCAAGGCCTTTTGTATTTTATATTTAAAATGGAAGCTTCCCAAAAAGAAATCTCACACTTCCCCTCTAAGCTAGGTGAGAAGCATCATCTCCCTACTCGCTTATGCAACCAGTTTTCTATTTCTGTCACCACCACCACATTTATCTCCCTTTCGACTCGATTCGACATCATGATTATTAGCCCCGTTATTTCATTCTCGGGTCTTCCTCATCTTCTCTAGCAGCTTGTAACCCTCTGGACACCTTAGAGAACTCTCCTAAGGTCTTTGAATAACTTTCAAACCCATCATCTACTTCCTCTCCACCTATTTCCAACACTTCTCTAGCTTCTCCTCTCATCTCCACTAGACATTGTAATGGCTACAACCGACTCAACTCACCTTGATCACGAAGCATGTGCGACTTCCCTCCCACCTTTTTACATGGAAGTTAACATGGACTCGGAAATTCTAGATGTGTTGCGAGATCTCTCCTCGGTTTACCTTGATTCTCCTCTATCAGAGAAAATGGGCTCCCCCACTACAACTTTGGAACACAAGGAGCATTTAGAGAAGATCTCCGATTTGCACGAGGCCATCAAAGATTATGTTACACTCAATATCTGCTATCAAGGAATGGAAAAGTCACATGGACATGACCTAGATGAAAATTAATGAAGACTTCCTAGAACATATTAAGTTTGTGGATGTCTTTGGTTTAAGGAAGTCCCTCTTTGCCGATCTTGAGGATGAAGCATTACTCTCATGAATATCCATAAAATGTAATTTGGCTTTTTCTAGTTTGGGACTTTTTAGTTTTTATTTTTTGTTGCATACGGGATTATTCTCTTCTTTTTTCACTATAATACCGGCCATGAGGGATTTTTGTGCAAGTATGCGGGTCATTTGGGAAAACCCCTTTTACTCTAATTCCAAATAGTTTTATGTTTTGGCATATCGTAGTCGTGGCTAAGATCCTAATATCTTAATGAGTTTTCTTACATCCTTAAGATCGCTATACTCTAAATTTTATGTCTTAGTATAACCTGGCAATTTCACGATGACAATATCCTACATTATTTTGATAAAACCTAGTGACCAAAGAAGATCCAAAATTTTATGGTGTGTCATTACATACCGTTGTCTTATATCATAATTAAATTCTCTTACTAGTTAGGTGGTAGCGAAAACTAAACTCGAATATTATATTGTGGGTTTAGCACTAGAAAAGTTATGAATATCTACCTCTAATTTTCTAGATGTTGTAAAATATATTAATTATGAATTATTAAAACCTAGTGATGAAATCACTAAAATAAAAAATTATGGCAAAACCTAGCAGTCACGAAGATCAAAATAATATATTGTTTAAGTACCTAATGGCCACTAAGCTCAAACTATGTTGATTCAAATTTGCTAAATCCCAGTCACCATTAAGATCCAAATATTATGTTTTGGCGTAACCCACCGGCAACCAAGCTAATAATATCTTATTTCTTTTATTTAAACCTAGTGAGTGCTAAACACCAAATATTATGTTGTGTCATAATCTAGCAAACGCTAAGCTCAAAATATCATTCAGTAACATGTTAAATGATAGCAACCACTATGCTTGAAATAATATATTGTGGAAGTACCTAGTCTCTGCTTAGTTCAAAATATGTTAATTTAATTTGTTTAATCCTATCGATTGTAACCTCCATATATTATGTCATTGTTTAAAATATCATCAGCTAAGTTATAAATATCTTCATGTAATTTGTTAACTGCTGTAAAATATTGTAACTATGAATTATTGAACCCTAGTGAATTCAATATCCAAATAATATGTTGTGGCAAAGGCTACCGACTGCTAAGCTCAAAGTATTTGAAACCACCGGTAGTATCCAAATATTATGTGGTAGCATAACCTAGCGGGCACTAAGCTCAAAATATCTTAATTCCAAATCTTAAATGCATAATTTTTTTTTAACTAATTTATATTGGTCTTGATTGCTATAAGGATCTCCAAAGTCAATGTCTTTCTTTTGTTTGTTAAATACTATTGTTTTTTTAGCTCAAAATATTTATATTCTTAAGTTCTTACTTTCTTTTGTTGAAACCTAGAGATTGCTAAGATCCTAATATTATGTTGTGGCATAACCTAGTGGCCACTATGTTGAAAATATCTTAATTTAATTTATCAAATCCTAACCACCGATAGGCTGAAAATATTGTGTGGTGGCATAAACTAGCGGGCGTTATGCTTGAAATATCTTAATTTGAAATCTTAAAATCATACAATAAAGTCGACTAATTTATATAGATCTTGATTGCTATACATTTCTCCAAAGTTAACGTGGTTGATTAACTTAGAGGTTGATAATATTAAAACAAATTACTTTAATTTGTAAAAACGTAAGCAACTTATAAGATTTTAATTTAAAAAATTAGATTATTTTGAGGGGTAACTTTTTTTGGCGGCGACAAGAAGATATGACATCTACAGCTTTAATGGTCATTTATGACATCGATAGTTTGCATTCGTGTGATAGACAAAATTGATTAAGGGTTATATGCACACAACATGTAAGATGGCATTGGGAATTTAAGAGTCTTAATGGGAAGCATGATATTTATGATAAGGATATCTAATCGATGATCTTCGGTACTATCACACTTACCTCCTTTCGTGTGTTGTGCACTTTGGTGGCTTTATATCTCCGGGTTGGCTAGAAATTTCACTACCCCTTTCCTCTTTTCATCTTTGGTCATTGTGCTTCCTATCTCTCTGATGGTGACAGGGGTGTTGGTGGTTTCTTGGGTAGCATGGAGTGTGGTCCTAGCAGGAAGAGGCGGAGAGCTATGATAGGAAAGGACGTTGGGGAATCATTTACTTCTTGGATGGACGTGAAAATTCGAATGCAACTATGCATAATTGGCTCACAAGGGTTTGGTCACCATGGATAAATTTGAAGAAGATGATGATGGTGATATTTGTGAGAGCATACGTAAGCTAATGTTTGACCCAAACTAGTCCAAAGGGCGAGAGGAAATTTTTGACATGGCTTACGGGTTGAACATGGAAAACATATTGTTTGACTCTTTGGGGTAGTTTATCTTGCATAAGGAGAATGAGAAGTTGGAAGAGCATCTATTCAGCCTTTAGTATCATGTCCATGCCTTAATGCGGGGATGCAGGTGATTGCGTGTGGTCTGGAGGCAGTTGCAGAAAATCAAGGTATAGAACTCCCTTCTTACACTAAAGTGAAAATGTCGAATACTTGTGTTGATTTTTCCTCCTCCTCTGATCAGAGTAAAGGGGATGCGGATGTCGAGATCATCGACGAGGTGGAGCCGAGAGGCCAAACGACCTAATATTTCCTGAATGAATTTGTCTTTAGTTTTTTATTAAGGCTAGAATGACTATCTGTATAGTGAAGTGTATAGATATAGGAAGTATTTGTGGGTGAAGTGAAGTTGATTACAACTCTTCCCCATATTTTGGCATATATTTAGTAAGATAAGTTACTTGTAATCATCATGGGATTCCACTGCTGGAAGACTTATCATGGACTGGTTCCTCATGTACTTTTTTTCAAGACTTATCATTGAAATATCCTAGTTTAAAATCTTAAAATCATATAATGAATTCATCTAATTTATATATATCTTCTTTACGATACATATAATGTTTTCAATACATAAGCTAGCAAATTGAATACCCAAATACTATATTGTGGCATAACCTAGTGTTCGCTAAGCTCTTAATACCTCAATTTAGTTTTTAAATCCTAACTACCACTAGGTTCCAATGATTATAGGGTAGAATAACCTAGTAGGCACTAAGCTCGAAATATATTAATTTAAAATAACATATCATGTTTGTGATACATAACCTAGAAAATTGAATACCCAAATAATATGTTGTGGAATAACCTAGCGGCCGCTAAGCTCTTAATACCAATATTCACTAAGATCATATTATTATGTTTTGGCTAGGTAAAATTCAAAGTTGGAGCATTAATCATGTCTATAGGGAAGAAAATTGTGTCATCCATCTTCTTGCTAATGCAGAAATCAATGGTCCAGATCTTTACATTGATTTCGAATAACTTTGAAGATTGGCATGGCTTGGTCGACTTAATTTCTCACGAAGGGCAACACAACTTTAGCTCACAACATTAATAGTGGTGAGCGCCAACCTATATTTTAGATGGACGTTGGATTTCCTCTCCTCACTCTTCCTTCTTTTCATTCTTGGGCTGGCATAATATGGGTTTCTTGGGTTTTCCATTCATCACTCTACATAGTGAGCGGTGGGAAATGGCTTTCTCTTCACCATTTCCCACAGGAGCCTCCAACAGAGTTTTTTTGATATGATTTAGTATACGAGGTTGAAGCTATTGATTGTGTGTTATGTGATTCCTATTCGTAGGAATCACATAGGGCATGGGATGATTCAAAAATAGTCATTGTATTCGTCTCCAATTATCTTCTACTTCATCCGGTCATGACGGATGTCGTGGCCATTGTAGAATAATAATTTATTTATCTAGTCCACAGAGTCGATTGAGTGAGGAATTGGTCAGGTGTCATATCCTTGACCCTTTAATTTGGGTGGAAGAGGTGGACACATAGGTAATTGGCTTCGAGATGTGGGGTTAATTGGATTGGCAATAAATACTCCTTTATGTTGAGAATGTGCATGCCCTTTTCTAGGTATGGCAGACCGCACCCTAGTCGATTACCCTCTAAATATTTTCAAGCTCATTTTCCAATTGATTCGGCCATTGATCATCTTAATGTGCTTCAGGATCATGTCAGGGCATCCTTTCAACTCTTTCTTAGTAAGGCTACGTAGTCGGTTGGCCTAGCTTCTCGTGGCGTAGGTTGTGGCAAGGTGGATGTCAAGGATCGGCGGCGGTGGCGAGCTCGGTGAATTAGATGGATCCACTCACGGGCCATCATAAGGGCGGTGGCTCCATCTGTTGATGTTTGAATCTCTCTTTCGGCTCATTTTTGGTTACTGGCCATGTGTTTCCATGTTCGTTTTGGATCTTCTATTAGTTCTTTTGGCATGTCTCTTTTCTCGGTGTGCTCCATTTTGTGGGGTTTTGGGTTTTTTGTTTTTCTTAGATCTTGTTCAGTTTATTATTATAAGGGTGGGGTCCTGTAACCCTCTAATTCAAAGCTCCAAAAAGCATTTAAAAATAAAAAATCTTACTTTATTTTACTGAAACCTAGAGACTTCTAAGATCTAAATATTATGTTGTGTCATAAGGTAGCGGGCTCTAATCTCAAAATATAATTGGGTTATATTATGGCATAACCTAGCAACCACTAATATTTTAATACCTCAATTTAGTTTTTAAATCCTAACTACCGCTAGGTTCCAATGATTATACGGTAGCATAACCTAGTGGGTGCTAAGATCAAAATATCTTAATTTAAAATAACATATCATGTTTGTGATACATAACCTAGTGAATTGAATACCTAAATAATATGTTGTGGAATAACCTAGTGGCCGCTAAGCTCTTAATACTAGTATTCACTAAGATTGTATTATTATGTTGCATAACCTACCCGCCGTTATGCTTATAATATCTTACTTTCTTTTACTAAAACCTAGAGACTTCTAAGATCCAAATATTATGTTGTGTCATAAGCTAGCAGATGCTAAGCTCAAAATATAATTGGGTTATATTGTGGCATAACCTAGTGGCCACTAAGCTCTTAATACCTCAATTTAGTTTTTAAATCCTAACTACCGCTAGGTTCCAACGATTATATGGTAGCATAACCTAGCAGGCGCTAAGCTCGAAATATCTTAATTTAAAATAACATATCATGTTTGCGATACATAACCTAGTGAATTGAATACCCAAATAATATGTTATGGAATAACCTAGCGGAAGCTAAGCTCTTAATATCAGTATTCACTAAGATTGTATTATTATGTTACATAACCTACCCGCCGTTATGCTTATAATATCTTACTTTCTTTTATTGAAACCTAGAGACTACTAAGATCCAAAATTATGTTGTGTCATAAGCTAGCACACTAAGCTCAAAATATAATTGGGTAACTTGATAGATTATAGCGCCCACTAAGCTCAAAATATTATACTGTGGAAGTACCTAGAAATACTTAATTTAATTTATTTAATCCAACCCACCGTAAGGTCTTAATGCAATACAATGTGATATACTCGATGAATCTTAACAGCTACTAAGATATTCTTAGTTGTAAGGAAAGTGATCGCTTGGCCCAAAATAATGTGTTTCCTAAAAATAACATATCATGTTTAACACAAGAGAAATAACAAATCAATCACTTGACCCAAAAAAGTGTGTTGCCTATAACAAAATCCACCTATCCTTGAGTCCACAAAGGTAAACAAAGACTTCATCCAAATAAGAATTATAGCCTAGCGGTTACTAGAGTAGGCAACATTTTTCATTTAGATCATATTCAAAAAGGAGTTTATATAAACGGTAAAAAATAAATCTGAATTTATATAATAGTATACGTATAGACTTGGACTCGTTGTACCCTAGTAGCTGCTAAGCTATACTTAAAGGCATAATATTTTTACATTTAGGACAAGAAAAGAAACTTGGACTAGCGACCAAGAAGTTATACTACAATTTTTAAATACAACGTGATCTACTCGTTGCACCCTAGTGGCCGCTAAGCTATTCCTAAAGGTAAATATATCATGTTCATAAATGTTATACATCTAAATTCTTAATGTTTTCTAGAAATCATATTGAAAAGCTATAAAAGATAACAAATAAATCTGTGTATATATAATGGATACATAAATATACATGTAAAATCATATCTTTAATATGTTATACAGGTAAACGTATAGTTTTATCTAGTTCTTACAAGATTCTAGCAGAATTATTTTTAGTTATGAAAAAATATGGAAACTTGGAATTGAGTATGGGAATCTATAAAACAAAATTTTACATACAACGCCATCTACTCGTTGTATCCTAGCGAGCTAATATATTCTTAAAGATAAATATATCATGTTCATAATGAAGTTGTTTTATAAATCTAAATTGTTAATCTTTGTGAATATAACAGCCGAAAAAGAACAAAATCGATCACTAGGACCAAAAATGATGTGTTGCCTATATAAAAACAACTGATCCGCGAGGGGCCAAGGAATACGAATGCTTTTTCCAAATTAGAATTATAGCCTAGTGGACACTAGGGTAGACATTTTTCCTATGGTAGAGTTTATTCATAGAAAAAAATCATATTGAAAAGATACAAATGATAACAAATAAATCTAGAATTTATATAATGGATATATAAATATACATGTAGAATCATGTATGTAATTCAAAATAGAATTGGGGTTTCGTAAATAGGTTGTCGAAACAACCAATTATATCATGGAAGCCTCAAAGCTATGTTAATTTTTGGCATAGATTAGCGGGCTCAAAAGGAAGAATATATTAATTATAAAATTCATATTGATTAAAATTATATTTAATAATATTATTGCATATATAATGTGTTTAAATTCCAATGTACATACCATAAAAATTATGAAGACATTACATTTGGTTAATTCTACATGGAAACACGTATATAATTGGAAATAATTATCATACAATTGAATTCTTAATATAGTTTTATAGTTTTGAATTAATTTTTTAACCTCATATATTTTCCTAAAATATCTAAGCGAAAACCATGTAAAAAATGTAATATGCATTAATTAGTGCTCGGTTTCTTTGCATCATCTTGATGAACAACATTAAACTATTTTTGGTTCTCCCGACCAAAATAAAATTAAAAATAAGGTGATTGTTCCAGAAGCTATCATTATCCTAAAAACAATCGCAAGAATGAGAATGAAAAATTAAAAAAAAAGCCAAAGAGAGACATAGAATGGCGGAAATGGGAAAGCGTTAAACAAAGATAAATACTAGAGTAGAAAAGTGATTAAAATTTCTTTCATTAACGAAAAAAAAGTGAGTTTTCATGAAGAACAAGGAATTTTGGCATGGAGATCAAAAGAAATTGGAAAGCAAGGCTTGACTATGGAACACAATTCAGTAGGAAAAAGTAGGGATTATGTGGATCATGATTGGACTATTGTGCAAAACACATGAACCAGTCGACTACAGAGCAACTAATAGATCCCACAATGAAAAAAGGTACACCTTTACTATAAATACCTAGTTTAGTAATATTTGGGATTATTTTGTGCTTTATGTTGTTTATGAAACCTCCATCTGCTATCTCATTCAAACAATCATTGCAATTCTTTTCACAACCTCTATTGTTATCCTCCTTTGTGTGTGTCCTTTGTGTGCATCCTTTTTGAACTTCTTTTTGTGTGCCTTTCTTTGCGAAAAAGATTATAATCACATGCAAAAAAACCTAGATTCGAACAATCAGCCCTGTAATATACAATCTGCACATCTTTTTTATTTTGAAGACATGCTTTTGATTGACCGAAAAAATCTGAAACCCTACTCAATATTTCTCCGAGGTATTTAATAATTTGTTTAGCACATTCCATGAAATAAATTTTAAAAATAGAAAAAGAGTGAGATACAAAAATTTGAAAATTTCACTTTCCCCCTCTAAAAGAAAAAGGGCGAGCTATTGAAATTTCAAATATTTGAAAACTTTTCCCCTCTAAAATCAAAAGAGCGGCTATTGAAATTTCAAATATCTGAAAATGCGGGGAATTCGAATTTCCCTATTTTTATTTTTCCATGGTTTAAAAATTAAAAAAGAAACTTTTTTCATTATCTATAGCGTATAATATTATAAACATAATAACAAATATATCATACAACATATAATTGAACCAAGCATAGCAAAAAAATAGAATAAATAAATCCTAAACATTGTTTTGAATATTAGTAGAATAATATACAAAAATTTACGTTCCATTCTTTATCAAAACTGAATTCTACATTGTTTCATATAGTGTGCACTAATTAAAATAATTATCCAATGAAAATGTGCCACGTGGCAAGTTTGAACAAGCTATTTCGGATACATAATAAGGCTAGTGATCTAAGACTTACAGTTAGTGTTACTATATACGTCTATTTTCAAAATAAGAAACATTTGAGCCTAGGGTCTGATATTCCATTTCTATCAATAAGTAAAGGATCTTAGCGGGTGCTAAACATTTTCTTTGTTAAGAAACAATGTGAAATATGTCTTGAAAACCATGTATCTTATGGAAACTACATACTAAGCCTAGCAATCCACAACTTTACTAGAGAGTGTTTAAAATGAGAAGAGGTAAAGGTAGGAGCCTAGCAACCGCTAAGCTAAACCATGATTTATTATTTTATGTCTACTTTGAAAATAAGAAACTTTTGAGCTTAGGGTTTGAAATGTCATTTCATCAATAAGTAAAGGAGCTTAGTGGATGCTAAGCATTTTATTTTATAGGAAATGATGTGAAGTATGATTTGAAAACCATGTATCTCATTGGAACTACATACCAAGGCTAGGGATCCAAAATGTAAAGATAATGTTTAAATTGAGAAGAGGTAAAGGTATGAGCCTAGCGGCCGCTAATCTATACCATGATTTTTTGTTATTTTATAGTTATTTTCAAAATTAAAATTTTTTGAGACTAGGGTCTCGATATGTCGTTTCCACTACGCTAAAATCTGATTTATTATTTTATGTTTACTTTCAAAATAAGAAACTTTTGAGCTTAGGGTCTGAAATTCCATTTATTTCAATAATTAAAGGAGCTTAGTGAGTGCTAAGAATTTTATTTGATAGTAAATGATGTGAAGTATGAGTTGAAAACCATGTATCTCATTGTAGCTACATACTAATGCTAGGGATCAAAACTGTAAAGATAGTGTTTAAAATGAGAAGAGGTAAAGGTATGAGCCTAGCGGCCGCTAAGCTATACCATGATTTGTTGTTATTTTATGGCTATTTTAAAAATAAGAAACTTTTGAGACTAGGGTTTGATATGCCATTTCTGTCAATAAGTAAAGGATCTTAGCGGTCACTAAGCATTTTCTTTAATTGTAAATGATATAAAATATGAGTTGAAAACTATGTATCTTATGGGAACTACATATTAAGGCTAGCGATCCAAAATTGTAAAGATAGTGTTTATATTGATAAGAGGTAAAGGTAGTGTTTATATTGATAAGAGGTAAAGGTAGGATCCTAGCGGCTGCTAAGCTATACCATTCAATTCAATACGTTATGGCATTCCATTCAATATGTACAAAATATTAGCGGTCGCTAAGCATTTTCTCTCGTAAAAATAGATGTGAATTATATGTTACAAACAATAAGTCTTGTGAGTACTACATAATAGATGAAAACACGATGGAGTGTCTAAGGGAAATCCAGGTATATTAGGAGGGGTGCTTGATTAGAGATGTTGAAGGTAAGTTGGTAATAACAAGGTCTTTCCCTCTTGAAGTTGGTTCGTGTAATGTTACAGAGGCACAAGCCCTTCTCGAGGGACTTAAGTTGGCGGTCCAAACTGGTTGTAAAGCATTAGAAATCGAAGGGGACTCCCAAGTGGTGATCAATTTCGTGAGAAAAGGAAAGGCTATGTCTTGGCATTTGGATTATTTCATTAGAAATATTTTGTTTTGGTTAAATAAAATTCCAATTTGGAACATTAAGCATGTTTATAGGGAGATGAATGGTGTCGCCAATCTTCTAGCTAATCGGGGCATTATTAATAGAGTTGGCCCGGTCATTTCTGAGTGTGTGAGTGATTGGGAGGATTTGGAAGAAATTATTTCTCGGGAAGGGAGCCCCAAGGATCTTTAATTTGAGGTGGTGTGGGTTGTTTCCATCTCATCTATGCTTGGTGGCCCGTGATGGTGGACATTTTAGTCCATTTTGCCATGATAGTTCAACCTCTGTCATTATTGTTCTTACATGGAGAGAAGAGGGAGATGGCCTTTCATGGGGAGGTTTTGTAGGCTCACATGTAGATTATTTTCTGGGCCTAGTTTGATTATGTTAGGGAATCCATTACTCACATTCTGGGGGCAGAATATCTAGCGGAGTCATCTCGTTCTCGTGTTAACTCTAAGGTGGCTTCCTCATTTGTGTTGCAACTATTGTTAGTGATGCCAAATATTGAGGAGGTCAGGGTGATAGCGATGTATTTCATCAAACCCATGCATTGATCTAACTTGGTAGAAGTGCTAGAGGAATTAGATAGAGCTCAACCTTTTTCTAACTTGGTTCAGGACAGACAAGATTTGAAGGAGGTGCAACAAATGATAGCAGAGTTGTCGCTAGGATTATGGTCTTGATGAAATTATATGAAGAGGTACATTCTTCCTATGTAGAAGGGCTCTTTGAAGGGAAATGTCTTGAGAAATTGGATCTCTTAGGTCTCTCGGCACCAGTCTTCATGGAGTCTCGAGGGCATTGCAAGGCTTTGTCACAAGCTCAATTTTTCCTACAACTTCCTCCTTTGAACAACTTGTGAATGGGGACTTCGGAAGGTAGGAAGGTGGGTTTTCCTCTCGACCTTATTCTATGGTTTAATTTTTTTGCTATGTCTAGTTTTGGTCTTAGGTTTTTGTTCTAGTGGTCTCTGGTGTGGCATTTGGGATTCTAGTCTCCTGCATGCTTACAAATGTTTTTTCTTTCAGTTTGGGTTGGTTGGTTTATGGTATGGTCTATGTTATACTTGGGTGGGATCCTCCAATCCCCGTGTTCGATCTCCCGTAAAAATAATTTAAATATCTAAAACAAAATAGATGAAAACATAGTAGTGACCCAAAGCTATATACGGTATTTATAATGACTAGTAGTAATGGTGGGATCCTAATGACCACTAAACTAGAGCATGATCTTTTATTTTATCATTATTTTCAAATTATTAAGCTGTTGAACCTAGCATCCTCTATACCCTTACTTTCGATAAGGAAAGAATGCTTAGTGTTTGCTAATAATTTTCTCCCATAAGATCCGATGTGAATTATGTGTTTCAAAAAATATACCTTATGGTGACTATGAAATACTTGATCCCTCATGTACCTTAATCACTCTAATAAATAACAACATAGGAAAAAAATACCTACCTTTAATATTGTAGGACCCAAAAAATAGGATTTTTTTACCTACCTTTAATATTGTACCTTAATCACTCTAAGAAATAACAACATATATTACTTAAAAAAGAAAACAAAAGAGAACAACCCTAAGTCCAAGTACAAATAAATACGTAGGGTTTTTTCTAGTCTTCCCTTTTAGTAAGAGGTCATGGAGTTGTAGAGGATTTGCAGAAGAGGCACGAATCAAAGGGTTGAAGAAAAATTCCCCCAAAGTTAGACCCATCTCAGGTTGTTGAGGTGTTCATCCATGTGATAGGAGGAGAAGTTGGAGTGGCCTATTTATTGGCCCCTAAAATTGGTCCTTTGGGTATTTCACCAAATAAAATCGGAGAATTCATTGCAAAGGAGACTGCAAGAGATTGGAATGGTTTGAGGGTTACTGTGAAGCTCACTATACAAAATCATCATGCCAAAGTTACAGTTGTTCCCGTGTAACTTCCTTGGTGATTAAATCCCTAAAGGAACTTGAACATGATAGGAAAAAGATGAAAAACATTAAACATATCGGGAACATCTCGTTGGATGATGTTATTGAAATTGTGAAGGTCATGAATCCCGATCCATGGAAAAACATCTTGTGGGAACTGTGAAGGAGATTTTAGGTACATGTGTTTTTGTCGGGCACATTGTCGATGGCAAGGATCCCAAGGATTTACAATCAGAGATCGATGAAGGAGAGGTCGAGATTCCAGAGGATTGATTAGAAGGAAGTGATTTTGTTTTGGGTATGTTTTATTGAGTTTTAGTGTATTGGGTATTTTTTTAAGGTTTGATTGGGAACAATGGCTTAAATATTTATGGGTCTTTCATTGAATAAAAATGAGCACACCAAATTTGGTTATAGTGGGTTTCATTTCTTATTTAATGTTTGTGTATTTTCTTGTTTAATGTACTCTATATTTGTAGGCCTAATTTACTTAATAAAACTGAGTTATTTTTGTTATATTAGACTGTAAATATCAGCTAGAAGCATTAAACCAAAGTAAGAAGTAATGTCTAGTAAGATATTTACAGGCTAAGGTTTTTAATAATTTATTTTCACTTTATAAGACAAAGATCGTTTCCTATGAATTTGGGGCATGAGGCTTAACTCATTGATAAAAATTCTCATAAGTGGTGGTGCAAAGGTTGCAACAAGGTTGGGGTTTGGCAAGTTAGAAAATGGCCCGAATCTGTGATGGCTATGTTGAGGGAAAGGGGGTTCTATTGGAAGTTGATGCAGAGGAGTCAACTTGGATTACGTATTTTTGAGGTTTAAGGCTGATGTAAGACCATCTATAATTCTATTCTAGTGAGATTTCACTACAATCGATGACAGTGTTTTAGTATCGGAGTAAGTATGATGGGAGCCTAGCAACCGCTAAACTAGAGCATGATCTTTTATTTTATCGTTGTTTTCAAATTATTAAATGTTGAACCTAGCATCCACTATGCCCTTACTTTCGATAAGGAAAAAAATTCTTAGTGTTCGCTAAGAATTTTCTCCCACAAGATCTGATGTGAATTATGTGTTAAAAATATATACATTATGGGAACTATGTAAGGCTTGATCCCTCATGTACCTTAATCAATCTAATAAATAACAACATTGGAAAAAAATTTACGTACCTTTAATATTGTAGGGCCCAAAAAATAGGAAAATATTTTTACCTACCTTTAATATTGTACCTTAATCACTCTAAGAAATAACAACATATATTACTTAAAAAAGAAAACAAAAGAGAACAACCCTAAGTCCAAGTACAAATAAAGATGTAGGGTTTTTCCTAGTCTTCCCTTTTAGCAAGAGGTCACAAAGTTGTAGAGGATTTGTGGAAGAGGCACGATTCAAAGGGTTGAGGAAAATGCCACCAAATTTGGACCCATCTCAGGTTGTGGAGGTGTTTGTCCATGTGACAAGAGGAGAAGTTGGAGCGGCCTCTTCATTGGCCCCTAAAATTGGTCCTTTGGGTCTTTCACCAAAGAAAATCGAGAAGACATTGCAAAGGAGACTGCAAGAGATTGGAAGGGTTTTAGGGTTACCATGAAGCTCACTATAAAAATTGTTAGGATAAAGTTACAGTTGTTCCAAGTGCAACTACCTTGGTGATTAAATCCTTGAAGGAACCTAAACATGACAGGAAAAATATGAAAAAAATTAAACATACCATGAACATCTCATTGGACGATGTTATTAAAATTACGAAGGTCATGAATCCCGATCCATGGAAAAACATATTGCGGGAATTGTGAAGGAGATTTTGGGTATGTGTGTTTCTATCGAGTGCATTTTCGATGGTAAGGATCCAAAGGATTTATAATCATATATCAATGAAGGAGAGGTCGAGATTCCATAGGATTGATCGGAAGGAAGTGATTTTGTTTTGGGTATGTTTTATTGAGTTTTAGTGTATTGGGTATTTGTTTATTTTTAAGGTTTGATTGGGGAACAATGGCTTAAATATTTATGGGTCTTTCATTGAATAAAAAGGAGCACACCAAATTTGGTTATAGTGGGTTTCATTGCTTATTTAATGTTTGTGTATTTTCTTATTTAATGTACTTTGTATTTGTAGGCCTAATTTCCTTAATAAAACTAAGTTATTTTGGTAATGTTAGACTATAAATATCATCTAGAAGCATTAAACCAAAATAAGAAGTAACATCTAGTAAGATATTTACTAGCTAAGGTTTGTAATAATTTATTTTCACTTTACAAGACAAAGCTCGTTTCCTATGAATTTGGGGCACGAGGCTTAACTCATTGACAAACATTCTCATAAGTGGTGGTGTAAAGGTTGCAACAAGGTTGGGGTTTGGCAAGTTGGAAAATGGCCCGAATCTATGATGGCTATGTTGAGGGAAAGGGGGTTCTACTAGAATTTGATGCAGAGGAGTCAACTTGGATTACGTAGTTTTGAGGTTTAAGGTTGATGTAAGACCATCTACAATTCCATTCTAGTGATATTTCACTACAATCGATGACGATTTTTCAGATCAAGCAAGTATGATGGGAGCCTAGCGACCACTAAACTAGAGCATGATCTTTTATTTTATCATTGTTTTCAAATTATTAAACTGTTGAACCTAGCATCCACTATGCCCTTACTTTCGATAAGGAATAAATGTTTAGCATTCGCTAAGATTTTTCTCCCATAAGATCCGTTGTGTATTATGTGTTTCAAACAATATAACTAATGGGAACTACATAAGGCTTTATCCCTCTATATGGTATGCAATGCAGCTATTTTCTCCGCCAGGTACATTCCAACTAACATGATATAATTATAATGAATGAAAAACACTAGCAATCCAAAGTTATAGATATAGTGTTTACAATGACTGTAATGGTAAGAGCCTCACGCTTGCTCAGCTAGGTCGTGATTTATTATTTTATCGTAATTTTCAATAAAAGAAACTGTTGAAAGTAGCGTCTGATGTGCCATTACTTTTGATAAGTAATGAAACTAAGTGTTAGGTAAACAATTTTTTAATACAAAACGTTGTGAAGAGGACCATACTTACGTTTAGGAAAAGTGTAATCCTTCCCGTTTATTTTTATAGCTTTTCTAGAATTTCCCACCAAGTGCTACACTTAAAATATCATACTTAGAGTAGTTATAGACATTTAGACATAATGAATAAAGTATGTCCGATATACATATATTTCACATTGTCTTATATAACAAAAATGATCTTTTGATAATGTGATTTTTTTCTCAAATACTCTCCTCAAAATACCAAACATTAGATCTTCTAACCGTTATCCTTTAAACATGTTCATTAGTCTTGTTACAAGCATCTAATCCTCACTACTACAGTATGACCGATATACACATAAATCACATAGTCTTGTAAAAAAAAAATCCCAAGCTACCACAAACTCTCTTCGAAATACCAAATATTACATCTTAATGTCCTCTATGGTTTATCATTAAAAAGGTGTAAATGGCTTTAAAATTGTTTTAGGTTGTTCTTTTATATGTTGACTAGAAGTTTATCTGCCACTAAAGTGTGTATTTTTTAATGTTCCTATCATGCCATCTATATAATTTTATGGCTTGTCTGGCTTATATGTAATACTTTCAAAAGGTGCAAATGGTTTCGCATCTTTCAATGCATCATAATTTGATTTCAAACTTTTAGAAAAAATTTATTATTATTGATTTGATCCACAAAATATGAATTACTATAATCAGTTGAATGATACATAAAATTTCCTATCGAATCCTAACAATCGCTAACCATTAAGTTAATTACTCTATTATGATACATAGTAAATAACTCTAGAAGTTGGTGTCTCATTAGGGTACTATTTAAATTCCTTAACAGATAATGCAAGAAAAACACTTTAAAGTTCGAAATGACCTAATTATTAATGTATTTTACTCTAAATATAGGTAAAATGTCTTCCATTTTTCATGCTCCATTCAGAACACTTTCATTCATCACATGCGGTATTTATTGGAAGAAAAGAGATGAGGAATGATTTGTAGAACTTATTTCCCCTGACAACTACCAAATCGACCTGTGGTTGTTTTTTGTTATAGATGAAAATCACGAGGAAGTTGGTATTATTCTATCATCGAAGTTATATATTTACTGATTACACGCATGTCTAGGTGGAACGCATTGAATTTGAAAACAATAAGTGTATTATTCTAGATATAGAGTTGGATGTTTCTTTTTTCAGGAAATGGGAAATACATGCCTCCATAAATAGTGTACCATATTCTTCTTCAAAATATGGTTGGAATTTGGGGATTAACATATTCTTACGAAAATAGTTGTTCAAATGCAGAAGTCATTCAAAATGGTATATTTACAGTATTCAGAAAATTGTATAGAAATGAGAAAACATATTTTGTTTGTCATTTTTGCATAGAAAAGGTTTTCTTTCACCTCCAAAACATGCCAAGTTGTTTACTATGTTGATGCAAACATATTTGACTAAATTGGAGATAAAACCATCTAAATCAAAATTGCATGGGTTGAAAAGGAATACTAAATCAACTAGGTCTTTTGAGGCTAGTGTAATAGCAGAGACATTTGATTCTTACTTCTGGAGAATAAAATGAGACAACAAAATGAGAGAAAAAGTTCTACATTATTTGAGAAATAAGCATCTGGATAATATTGTATTGACATCTTGCAGTGAATCTAATGTAATCAAAAAATTAAATTACATGAATCACACTACCGCCAATTGTCTGTACTGTTGGGTGAAGAGAGAAATGGAAAAAGAAAATTTGATTCCCATATTGGGGAAAAATGGAAAAATGGAAAAAGATCATGAGGTGGAAGAAGTTCTTCCCGTCATGTGGCTTAGACAATATTAGAAAACTATGTGATGTCACTAGAAGGAAATATACCAGCAAGGGTGAAAGTCACAAACAATTTTTCTTGTAAATGTGCATATCCATTCCAGCTTCCATCAACTTTATCAGCTATTCCTTCAACTAATCCTTTCAATGTTGAATGTGTGATCGCTGATTTTTGCAATTTGGCCAATGATATTTCTTTCGATGTCATAATGGAGCTTCTAATAATTATCGAACCAATGTTCGGATTATATTATTATTGTTCTAATACCAATTGGTTATTCAAAAATGTTAAGTGACACAATACAAAGATACATGGAAAAGGTTAAAGAAATTGGAGTATCAATTCTAGATGGATGCTATAGACTCTACGATAGCAATAGGATATTCAAAATTTTGTGTCTTATGTACACAATATCTTGTGTGCACAACCATGAAAATAATGATGATTATAGAGAAGAGGTCACTATGGATTGGATGGAGAAACTACCACAAAAATTGGTAATTGCAAGCAAAATTGGCCTACAAGGAAACATCCATCCTTTTCTTTGTGAAAGATCGTATGAGTTCTGGGATGAGATGTTCACTCAATGTTGTTCCGTAAATTCTCTAGTACTAGTGATTTATGGTGGCAGTGTCACACTCCGTGCATTGGTGGATTCCAAACTATCTACCATTTTTATTGTTGAGACACATAGTCAAGTGATGTTTCTAAAACATTACTATTCTCATATGAATAAAGGTTCATCTCCAAAAATAACTTCAACAAGTGATTTTGTTTAATGGATTTTAACCTAAATATGCTACTTATATAATTATTGTTTATGCAGATAACCACAAAGCTATAAAATTTGATGTACAACCGTTTCACCATGACACTACACAACCAATTCAACATGGTGATTTACTTTCAATCATTTTATAAATATGTTTAATGATCTCTATCTTCAATTTCCATGGTTTTCAATTTTTTAACAAAGCTATGTTTTTTACAGTTCAGATGACAGATGTGGAGGACGCAAGCACATCGGCCATGAACACACCATCAGATCCATGCATGTTAATCATTTGAATTTACAAGCAAAACAAATAATAATCTCCACAAATTTATAAGATAATAAATGATTATGTAGAAAACCATTAAGGCCTACAAATTTATAGGAAACGATATGATATCCATGTGTATTTTACAAAAAACATTATTTATAAGGCCCACAAATTTATAGGAAATGATAACTAACAGACATTAGTTTATATGCTTGGCTTAGGGTCGAAGAAAAAGTTTAAGGAAATCCATTTGTAAGCTACGATAACAATTTAAAACGAACTATATAGAGCTTAGCGGACTCTATGCATCCACGTTCAATACATAAATGGTTTGACTAAAAACTTTACATTCATCAATATCTTGCTAATTTACAACTACATATTGTCTACAATGTTTCATTGATTCACTACTGCATATTGACTACTTACATTGAATTAACATTGTTTTGGCTTCAACATCATCATAAACAGAACTACATACGGCTTGATCCAGCTTGTACATATGTAAAGTAGCACTTGGCTAGCCTCATTAAAGGTTTTCCAGCTAAGTGTAGTTCGCCAATGATGGCATAGCCTAGCGGTCACAAATCCTCATCAATAGTTGAGGATTGTTCTCCACCAAAGGGTGGTTTGACGAATATAAGTGTAGCTTAACGGCCGCTAAATTTGAATTATAATACAGAGAATAATTGATATTGTACTTACCATATCACCACAAAAACCACTATGTTTATCCATTTAAGTTTTCCACAACATGAAATCAATTATGAATTGATTAATGTTTATTTCAAATACATTATGCTTGCATTTTTAATAGGAAGAAATAGATTATGAATTGATGATTGTTTATTTGAAATAGCTCTTGCATAAACGGATCTAACATCATGTAAAGGCGGTGTAATCCAAGCCACAATATCAATCAATAAAGGTTAGTCAGTAAGCTAAAATGTTATTTATTTCAATTGGTTGTAATTGATATGCGACTGATGAAAATAAAATTTGTTTACTTCCTGCAGTAGCGATAAGAGTTATTTACTTATTTTGGATATGGAGGACCTGCTATATGGGATAAACAAAACATACAATAGGAAGATTTCATTTAGGTTCAGTATGAAAGCTATCAACCTGCGAGGTGGCTTGTCAAAATTTATAAAATTACTATCACCATACTGTGAATTGGGATTTTTTCTAACACTCTCATTTCTACTGAAGCTAAAAAGATATCAACGGACTTCAATAAAAAAATATTGACCATATTGAATCCAAGACTCACTTAGGGAAAGGAACATTGCAATATAGTTGAGGGAATAACAATAAGAGACCTAGAAAAGGTTTGGAGTAGAAATGATTTTTCATATAGTTCAAAAAACACTTTGTGTATTACATTAGGTGTAAAGGGAAACCCTCATAAATTTTTATGGTGGGTATGAAAAGAAGACACAAAGATTATACAAAAGATAAATGGTTGATGGTTGATTTGTACAAAAAAATATCACAAATAGTGTCTCAGGAATTGAATGTGGTAGAGGGCATCAAATACTTGGAGCAAGAAAATTCTAAATAACTATTTATCTTTTCGAATGTTGTTATGATTATATTGCTTAACATTTCCAATAATATATACTTCTTAACATTTCCAATAATGTTTTTATGAATGTACTGCATAACTCTATTCTATTATGTTGAGATTGTCAAAATATAAGTTGGGAGGATTTATATTTTCACTGATTATAAGATGACAATATGATTGAATAAATTTTGTGGTGAATTATCGAAAAAACTTGCCCTTGAAAATTTGTAAAATAATATTTTTACATTGTTCATAAAATAAATATAAAATTATACTATATATACTTAATTGTTTTTAATATTTTTAATATAATTAATATATATATATATATATATAATCTATAAAAATTGATGGTCATATCTAAAATATGCAAGTCATATGTGACGGTTATTTCAAAGATTTGTAACTATTTTACGAATAAAAATGTCTAAACAGGCATCAAATTTAACACCACGTTGTGGCCTTTGTTACAACCATTGAAGGATAAGAGAAGATGTTCGGGATGATATTTGATCAAAAACCAAATTCGAGGGAACTTATTTTTTGGAGCTTCACTAAGACAAAGCATAAATAATGCTTAGCGGTCGCTAGCCTATTTAAAACATAACCATTTTCTATATATAACATAGCATAAATAATGGTCGACGACCACTAGCCCTTATAAAACAAAAACATGTTCTGTACATAACAAATCATAAATAATGCCTAATGGGGTTGCTAGCCCGTCTAATGGATTCCAATATTTGATTTTTGGATTCCAATATATGGGACTTTAGAGTACATATAATTCCAATATATGTAATTTGGATTCCAATATATGTGATTTCGGATTCCAATATATGTGATATTGGAATCCAATATGTGCACTTTTAAAGTGCGTATAATTCCAATATTTGACATTTTGGAATTTGAAAATAGCAATATTAGATTTCGATATTGGATATATTTTTAGTCATTGGGACCGGAATAAGTCCCAATTTAGCGAAATAATTTTTCATGTATCATGTGACCATTCCCCTCCTTTCTACTAGTTTTATCATTCATCTTTTTTTGTTGTCTCTAGTGTATTTAATCATTTCTTCTAGAAGTGACTTGTTGTGCACCATGTGAAAAATGGTTATCCTAGTAGAAAAGGTTCCTTTTATCCTTTGGGACCTTTTACCCTTGACTATGTTTTTTTGAGTTTTGAGCTTATTTTGTTGACCTTTCCCACTAGTTATGTATTGACTTGCATGTCAATAAGTCCCTAACATTAATTTGACAAACCTATAAATGCATAGGTTCCTAGTGCATTTAGGGACAATCAATAAATCAAGAGCCATTGCATATTGAGTTATTTACCTATACAAGAGTGATATTTAAGTTGTAAAATAAAATCATATGTTATTTCTAAAGAAACTCCACAAAGAAAAACATATGACAAACAAATATATTCATTATAGACTATACTAGTGATGGCATGCAAGTGAAAGATAATGGCTAAACCATAATGTTTTACTTGACTTGTATGAATGTTGGTCATGATTTTTTTCACATACCGGGGCTTTGATAATAATATGGTGGGATAACACACTCAACCCTTAACATCCTCCATTTTGGGGGTTTGGAAAGTAGCGAATATGAATTAAAGTTTGTGCAAAGTAGATTTTTTGATTAAGGGTGAATATTTTGAGGGTTTTTAGGAAGGGTCTCGCATCCTTCTTATTACAATATGGGAACTATCACAAGGAACTCGAGTGAATTAAATTATTTTTGGAGTGCTACAACCGCATCTTATTTCAACAAGGAGTCTAGTGAGCTGCATTTGTAGCAGAGTGAAGATATATCCAAGAGTTCTATAACTACAACAAAGAGCTAAGTGTTGTCATTATAGTGAAGAACAGAGTGTTACCACTACAACGAGGAAAAAAGTGTTGCCACTGTAGTGAATTTAGAGATGCCACAACCTATGTTGAAACCACCTTCGGGAGGATCGTGCCTCTAGGGGATTTGAATCGAGTGGTCCAAAGACACAACTGTGTGTCTTGACCGCACCACTCCCACCCCATCGGCTTTTGCAAAGTAGATTGATTCTCATTTATTGATAGGTGATCTACAAATTTTGAAATAGATTTTCACATGTTAACGACCATCAAACACAACTTCGTCAAATCAAGGCTTGTTTTTCATGTACATAGCCATTTATGGTAAAAGGTGAAATTTTATTCATGGTGTATAATTGTCAACAACTAGTGGAAATGGTCACAAGAATTTTCACAATTTAATTTTGTTAGAGGCCATTCATGGTGATTTACAAGATTGTTTTTTCAATATTCAAGTCTAATAGTTACTCACAAAACTACTAGATATAGGGTATTGGCATAAAAATTATAAAATATTACAAGCATTCTAAATATTTCACTTTTATATTATTTTAACTATTATTATGTTTCTTACTCTCTAAAATTTCCATCACATTTATGTCATTAGGTTTATGTTGCTGACTTAATCTTATAAAGACCTAACTACCCTCTTAGGTGTGGATTGTGTATTAATCCACTCTTATACGTAAAAAAATATAAAATATTAGACTCGATTCTAACCTACCATAATGCATGCTTCAAGTATGTATGAAGCGGCATACTTGGGTTGTATAATTTCATTAAAAGACATTTGTAAAGGATTTTTTTAATTGGTACCTATATGCACCCAATTGTACATGGTGCAACATTGTCGAATAGTTAAATCCCCAATGATGAATTACTATATTTCCAATGATGTTCAAGTCAAAATTCTTGCTTGCGGCATGTTATCTTACCTTACTTGTCCCTTTTTAGATTTTTCCATCTTTCCTTTAGCATTTTGCAAGATTTTCCTTAGCTTCCCAAGCTTTAAGTTACTTAACCGCATCGGCCGGTCTTGCGCAATCACCTAGTAGTTGCATAACTTTTGGTATTCCCGAGGGGTAGTTGCGTAACCGCCATGGTGGTTTCACAACCTCCGATATGCGCAGACTAGTGGTTCTATGCACATTTGATCGAGCCTCTTCCAACGTGTTATGAACAAGTGTCACTCTCTTCAAAATCACTTTTAACGCACATTTCTTGACCAAATTGGTTATTCTTGATCTTGTTAGATGCGTACAAACCTCTCCTCTTCTAACTTACTATTATTATTGAGTTAACTTCCCCTTCTTTTAGTGATGTGCCATTTCTTGGCTGCCAAGTGAGTTAGACCACTTCCTGCCAAATTTCTATAAGAACCAAGCTTCTTCCCAAATCATTGGTTGGAGTTTCTCAATTTGGATTGCACTGTTATGCTGCTAGAATCCCACCAAGAAGTACACAAGAAAACTAGTTCTTGCACCCATTACTACCAGTCTACCTGCAAACCAACTATCTCCAGTATTCTCACATTCTTCCTACACACTTTCTAGCAAATCTCTCTGGATATGTTGAAATCACATTAGAAAAGAAGTTGAGGGGACATCAAGAAGAATTTCCAACATTAGATTTATCTCTGTAAAACATTTCTAGGTTGGGGGTGTCTTTAAATTCTTGCAAGTTTCTTTTTTATTTTGAATAGATTTAAAGCTTTAGTCTGTTAAATACATTCTTTTAGAAATATTCAATTGCAATAGTAGTTACAATAGATTGTGTTTTTAAATCTTTCAAAGAGGATTTCATCCCAACTTATCCTCGTATTTTCTTGGAAAGAATTCAAGGAATTTATTTCCACAAATTTTTATTGGTTTCTTCACAATTTATTTACCTATAACTTTATATTTTTTCATTAAAAAGCTTCTTTTTTACCGGGAAGCTTTAGGGGAAGAATTGTTTCTAAGAAGCTTTTGTTATTCCCGTGATTGTGAGGTAGAATTATAATAAGTTGCATCCACAATTACAAATAGGAAAAAGTATTTTTTTAATGAGATTAATTAAATCCTCTACATAGGAAATGGCCACATCCGACTATTTCACTTGTTTATCTTAATTAGTTTTAGAGTAGAAGTAATTCCATTTAATTAGAAGAAAAATTTATTTTGTTTGTGCACATTATTTTCCAAAGAAACACCAAAATACAAAAACATTAGATTAGATTAAATTAATTACTTTAATTTTATTTATTTTATTCCCTTTGTTTAAAATCCTTGAAAAGCACAAAAACAAATAAATTAGTCTTATTTCTTTATTTAATTATCCAACTTTTCATTTGTTAATTAGGTGACAATACATAAATTTCATTAAATTCGAGGAAATTAATTGAATTGATTTAATTAAAATTTGTTTGTTTCCATTTGTTAATTTAGGAACATAGATTTAATTAGAAAGGGATTAACATAGCTCCTCATGTATCCTTAGTTGGCTTAGGTTCCCTAAACATTGACCTTACCCTCTTATGGATTCTTTCCGAGTTTGTTTGTTTCTTTTCTTTAATATATTACATATCCCACATTACCATTCAAGGCCCTAGGAAACATAGAGATTTAGTGTGTGATCCACAAGTGCCCCAACCAAATCAAGCTCCACAGCTAACAGACGTGGATCAAGGCCTCATAAACCTTGTTTTCCAAACCACCCCACTTCCACCCATGATTATCTCACAGTTGAAATTTTTGAACCTTGAAGTCGACATCACTTACGTGTTTTGGAATAGTCACCTGGTCGGAATTAGATTATGAAATTCACCCCATTTTTCCTACCCACATGTTTCCTCTAACACCTCCATGACCTTAATTGGAGACTTTTAAGAGGAAAACATAGGACAATTCCCATGTATCTCATAGCCAATTCGAGAGGGTGCTTAGGGACACTACCATTAATAGAATCATTTGTGTGTCCATCCTCCTTGATCGTTCCATTTCTCCCTCCCAAGTTAGACAGACATTAATTTCTTTAGAGGAGAAGATTCCCATTGTGCTCGTAGAGGACATTTGATTTCCTTGTTTACTTATCACCATGTTCACCCCTTTTCTCATACTTCGCATATCCGCCTATTTATCTAGTTCATAGCCACCATTTCATATAAGTTGTCCGGAAATGACCTCGGGAGGTTGAGTGCGTCCTAGAGTCACGTGTTGATTCTTAGATGTACAAAATTGGTGAACCCAACATTAAGGAATAGTTACTTTTTGTTTCCTCTATTTCTTCATTATTTCATCCATCCTTCTTCTCTCTTATTATTTTGTGGGTGTTTATGCACCCCCCAAATATGCCAAGTTAGGAATACAGCAGGCCCATCTTGAGTCTTGAGGCATATTATTACCATATGGGTATGCAATAGTCACCCTCACTATCTGGGTGGGATGATAATTACTCATCCAATTTACCTTCCCCTCACACTCCTCCTTAAGGTGCCAAAAATGACTCATCAGTCACAATCAAAGAGGTTGATCAACCTATCTATAGTCCGTAACTGGATTCCTCCCACTCAAATAACATGACATTTACGGAAGAACAAGGTTTATATCCTCGGGTCTTGTCAAGACCTCAAATCAGCATGCAAGTTGATTCATTCCCGTCCTATCTATTGTTAAATGATGAAATCCTAACACGCTTCACCCGAAGTGATGAGTGCCTTAATGTAATAGACCATTCCTTGAACTAGATAAAAGAGTACACTGATGTTATTCTTCAGAACAACGATGCTACCCCTCCTCCTACAATAGGAAATTTTGTTAGGAAATAAGGGATAAAATATGTGAAACAATCCCTCACCGAATCACAACAGTAGAAACTAATATGCAGAAAATATTATAGATCTCAAATAAAAGTGCGTAATAAAAATAACACAACAAAAGAGACAATATTTAACGTGGTTCACCCAATTTGGGCTATGTCCACTAAGAATCACTTGCTCGATTTTATTACAAGCCACCACTCTCTCAATACAACACCTAGATCTATTTGGATATATGCTCAACAAAATATACAGAATTCACACCCAAATTCAAACACATCTGCAATGTTACATCATCCCTACCATATGCACAAAACCACATAAATAGGTAACTGCTTAAGCAATTTTACAATATTGTGGGTACCAAAACCATGGGCCAATACCGTCCCATAAACCTATGGGTCAAAAATGCCACCCATATGAGGAGAACGTTGCTCAAATATCGGGCATGTTTTTCAAGGCCAATTTTTTTTTTCTCAAGGGCTACACCCCAAGGCCCGTCCAGACCCCAAACCCCAACAAGAATACATGAAGAGTGTACGTTAATTTTAGTGTATATTCTTCAACACTTTTACACTTAAAAATAGGCTCCATACTATAGAATTATCCCACTTGGAGACTAGTTTTCCTCTGAGAAAGTTTCTCAACCCTTCACTAATTTCCTTAAAGACCAACCAAAGTTGAAAACAACTTTAGTTTTTCCCCTGTGACCACCTTGGTCATCATATCTATAGGATTATGACTGGTATGAATCTTCTACAGCTTCAACTTCTCTTCCTCTAAAGTTGTCCTAATGAAATGGTACTTAAGCCGTATATGCTTCGTCCCCAGAGTGGAAAGCGAGTTCTTGGCTAGGTGTATAACACTCTAACTATCAATATGTAGCTTTCCTTCCTCCCCGCTTATGCCCCAAATCCTCAAGAAATTGATGTAACTAAATCATTTCTTTGCTTTGCTCATGGCGTAAACATACTCACCTTTGTGGTTGACAAATCCACAAGCTTCTGTAGTCGTGAAATCTAGCTCACTGTTGTCCCACCTATAGTGTAAATATAACCTATCGTGTTCCTCTTGTTGTCTACATCTCTAGCCATATTTGAATCTACATAACCATGCAAAGTGGTGTCTGATCCACTGTAGCACAAAATTGTCCCCATGGTCCCTCTCAAATACTGAAGGATCCACTTTACTTGCTCTTTAGTGATCTTTACTTGGATCACTCATAAATCTACTCACAACTCCCACTGCATGGGAAATATCAGGCCTAGTACACACCATGACATACATCAAACTGCCAACTACTAATGAGTATGGTATCTTAGACATATAGTTTCTCTCTGCTCTATCTTGGGATACATATCCTTTGGTAACGTGAAATGGCCTGCCAAAGGAGTCCCAACCGGTATAACATCATGCATGTTAAACCTCTCCAATACCTTCTTAATGTACTCTTCCTCAGATAAAGTCAAATTTCATTCCTTCCTATCCCGAGATATCCTCATACCAAGGATTTGTTTGGCTGCCCCAAAATCCTTCATATCAAAGGAGTCACTTAGCTGCTTCTTGAGTACTTTTATTTCCTACATGTTTTACCTACAACCAACATGTCATCCACATACAAACACAATATAATATAATTTCCATCCTCAAATTTCTTAGTTTAAACACAATGGTCATAATGACATTTAATATAAGCTTGTTCCATCATGAAGCTATCAAATTTCTTATACCATTGACGTGGAGCTTTTTTCAAGCCATACAATCTCTTCTTAAGTTTGCACACCATCTCATATTTACCTTTGACCTCATAGCCCTCTTGCTATTGCATATATAGATCCTTCTCCAATTCACCATGGAGAAATTCAGTCTTTACACCAAGCTTCTCTAAGTGTAAGTCTTATGTTGCCACTATTCAAAGAAAATTTCTAATAGAAGTCATTTTTACTATAGGAGAAAAATCTCATCAAAATCTATACCTTTTTTATGTGCATACCCCTTGACCACTAACCAGGCCTTGTATCTTTTCTTGCCTCCTTCCTCTTTAACTTTTTACATCCACTTGTTCTATAATGATCTTTTGCCTTCGATTAGCTTCACCAAATCCCATGTCTAGTTCTCCATGAGAGCCTAATGCTCCTCATCCATAGCTTGCTACCACTTCTTTTTGACATCTACTTGCATTGCTTCATCAAAGCTCTTTGGCTCTCCACTGTCACAGGTGAGTAATAAATAATAAAATGAAGGAGAAAAACATTAAAGTTCTCTTCTTACCCTATAAGACATCCTCAAAATATGAGTTTGGGGTTCTTGTTGAGTAGGTTCATGAACCGATTCTACCACCGCATATTCTTTCTTGGATTCTTCCCTATTTTCCTACAACTATTTCTTATACATAACTTTCTCATTAAAGACCACATCCCTAGATCAAATGATTTTCTTTTCCTTAATACTCCAACATTTATATCCAAAGTCATCACCATCGTAACCAATGAAATTAAAATTTTCTAATTTAGCCTCTATCTTGGTCCTATCATCCTTGTCTATATGGACAAACACCTCACATCCAAAGACTCTAAGAAATGAATAATAAAATTTCTTACCATACTAAGCCGCCTCAGGTATGCCTCCATCCAAGGCACTTAAGGGTCCTCTGTTTATCAAGTACATAGTTGTGCTCACCGCTTCTACCCAAAAACAAAGAGGTAGTCCTACATGTAACCTCATGCTCCTAGCATGTTCCATTATTGTTATGTTCATCCTTTCTAACAATCCATTGTGCTAAGGAGTTCTTGGAACCATATTTTTCCCATGGATTCCATTCTTAGAAAAATAATCATCAAACTCATTGCTGCAATACTCCCCTTCATTATTTAGCCTGAGACTATTAGTGCAAATTCACAACACCCCCAAAATGACCTATGGATCTGCTTTTCTAAGGAAAATAATTTGGTGTGAATACACAACATTGAGTTTTCTCTAAGTGTGGGACCTTGAAAATTGAGAAAAATCTCCAGATTGAAGCTAGTTCTTACTCCTTTGTTTAGGTGTATGCATGTAATTCTTGCAGAGGTTCTGATTCAAAATTCCTACTCTAAAACTACCAAGGAGACAGGGTTGAGAGAAAACATGGAAATGAAAACAAAGCTAAGCAAAAACAGAACAGTGATACACCAAAGGAGTGTTGGACCTCTTGCTTTGAAAAAATAGACACAGATCATAAGGATGCAACATCAAAACATGCACAAATTTTCCAAAATACAATGAAAGATCAGAAGGAAACAAACCAATGCAAGAGAGGATTGGAAAATCAATCACAGAGCATGTATTGTTAGTTCCAGAATTGATACAATACGTTGCAATAGAAAAAGGAAAAAATGAGCTACAATCTCCATGGGAGGTCTGAAACTCCTTCAAATCCACCTGTTAAGGAGGAAAGAAGAGCTTGCAGAAGCAAGAACATCCAACCCTTTACAAATGAGCCAAAACTGGCTTTTAACACTCAAGCAGAAGGAAAGAAAGGTGAAAATGTGGGTAAATGTGATTTACCACTCCAACCACCAACAAGATCCATTAAAATAGCCTACAAAATGATGGGCTTGATGTAAAATCTCATATTTCCATGCATCTACTTCGCAGACCAAAGAAAATGACCCATACTTCATTAAATCTAGTAGATGGAAATATGATTTTTGCCTTTTCCAGTGTCAGAGACATTTTTCCAATTTTCTCCCATGAATATTCACCAAAATAAAAAAATTATGGGTCCAATGTGTAGATTATTTCACAAGATTTCCATGATATAAAGAACGTGAAAATTTGATCTCGGGATTGAAAGTTATGCCCCTCTGAAGATTTAGGACAAAATGGCGAAAAACAGAGTCAAAATTGGGTCGGCGGGGTCAAACTTTAAAATTTTCCCTTTTGGAAAATTTTCCCAAAAACTTCACACTTCGCCACTTTGAGACACGTGGCATCACCTAGTTTACTAATGGAATCGCGGGCTCAAACTTCACCTTTTTCCTTTTGATTTCACATTGGGAAAATTTCCCAAAATTTCCCCGTACCCCACTCTCCTGGTGACACGTGGCACCTCCTAATTGCTTGGGGGAATGCACTTCAACTTTTTCCTTTTGCACTTTTTTCAACTTTGGAAAATTTTTCCAAATCCTTTTTCCACTCCGACTTCTGCTGCTGACGTGGAAACGTGGCGCTATGCGATTGCTCGACAGGGCCTTAACAAACTTTTCTCCATTCCTTTCGTAGGCCCGCGGGCTGATTTTTTCCTTTACGCCTTTTAGCCAAAAGGGCTAAGTGCCAAAACTCCCCGATGTCCACCACTGAGACACGTGTCAGATTCTCATTGGCTACGGGCCTGCTAGGGAAAATTTCCCCAAAAATCTCTCGCCGAGCCATAACTAGAAAATTACAAGGAGTTAGGAGGAAAATTTTACCTTTCTGGAAAGGTAAAATAATTCTCTATCTGACGAGGCTAGTTCTAGAAACTTTTGAGTGCCTAAAATGTGTAAAATTTGATATTGAAGCACAAGGAAGGAAATAATGAAGGCAAGTTAGCCAAAATAAATAGGGGGCTCATTTTGGATAACAAAGACATTTTAGCTTAAGACATGTTTCATTCTCTATAAAGTCTTTCCATTTAACAAAAGTGTCAAATACATCGATTTATTTCTAATAAAATATATCCAAACTTTCCTTGTTGCATCATCAATAAAAGTAACATAATAACTTTAACCCCAAGAGATGATACCTAAGCCAATGCCCACACATCAAAATGCACCACTCTAACTTACTCTCTTTCTTTGTAGGTCCAAACTTGAGAAACCTTACTCGATTTTGTTTCCCTTGTTTGCATGAGTCCTCACAAAACTTCAAACATGTTTCGTATATCCATAAAAATTCTTCTTTATGATCTCTATGCCCTTATGGCTCATATGAATTAGCCTATAGTGCCACAATGTTGTATTTTCTTCTCAAGCCACAAGATTACAAACATTAGTGCTATAACTTGTTAAATATAAGGTTACAACCTTCTTACCTATTACCACCACAAGAGAACCCTTGGTAACCTTCCAATATTCCACCGTAAATATCACAATACAACCATCACTTACCAACTGCCCGTTGATATCAAATTTCATCTTAAAGTAGGCACATTTCGACATCCTTTAATAGCCATGTATTATCATTCTCCATCTTAACACGAATAGAACCTTTTCTAACCATGTTGCAAGGCTCATCATCACTAAGAAAAACATGCCCAAAATCCCTTGATCATAATAAAAAAAAATTCCTATGTGAAGTAGCATGGAAAGAAACCCTAAATCTAAAACCCAAGATTCAACAATATTATGCAAAGAAAGAATCAAAACATCTTGACATACATTAATTGTTTCCACATTTGCCTCCTTGTTTTATTTTTGTTGTTTCTTCTTGTCCCAAAGCCTTCAATATCCTTTTTTTCATGCCCAAAGTTTCCATAGTGCTAGCATACTATCTTGCTTTTTGATTTTGACCTTGCCCAATCGTTTCATTTTCCATGGCTTCCTCTATTCTTTTTCTCCCTCTATTTTTAACTTTCAAAGCATTCCTCAAGTAGAAGATTCCCAGATATTTTTCTTCACATTTCCTCACTTAGAATCACCCCTACAACATCCTAAAACTTCAACTTTGAGTTAGCTAGAACCGAGTTGCTTACCGCCATTATCAGGCTATTCTAACTCTCAGGTAAAGAGCACAAAATTAATAAAGCCCTAACTTTTTCATAAAATTCTATTATAACCAAAGCTAGCATATTTACAACCATATTAAAATCATTTAAATGATATGCTACTAAACCATTCTTAGACATCTTCATATTAAACAACGTTTTCATTAAAAATATCTTGTTATAGGTAGAGGGTTTTTCATACAACTTCCCTAATGCATCCATCAGTTCTTTTGTAGTCTTTTCCTTTGAAACATTAAATAATACCGAAGATGCAAGACACAAATAAATCATTCCAAGTTCCAACCTATCGAGAAAATCCCATTACTGCATCCACCATACTTGAGGGTTTGTTCCCTTTCTCAAACAAAGTGGAATAAAAATATCCTTCGATAAAGGTAATTTTCCATCTACATCTTCATAAGACTAAAAATTTTTCCGTTGAATTTATCAACCCTTGATCTTTCATCATATTCCATAGCTCCCACTCAAGCTACAAATTTTTCTTGTGATTCAACACTTCAACAAACCAAACCAAAGCTTTGATACTAATTGTTATGAAATAAGGGTTAAAATATGTGGAACAATCCCTCATAGAATCACAACAGTAGAAACTAATATGCAAAAAAAAATTACAAATCTCAAATAAAAGTGTAAAATAAAAATAACACAACACAAAGAGATAGTATTTAACGTGGTTCACCCAATTTGGGATATGTCCACCAAGAATCACTTGCTTGTATTTTATTACAAGCCACCACTCTCTCAATACAATACCCATATCTATTTGGAGCTATGCTCAACAAACTCTACAGAATTCACACCTTAATTTAGATACATCTGTAATGTTACATCATCCCTACCATATGCAAAAAAACCAAATAAATAGGCAACTGCTTAAGTAGTTTTACAATACCGTGGGTACCAAAACCATGGGCCAAAACCGTCTCATAAACCTATGGGTCAAAAATTCCACCCATATGAGAAGAACACGTTTCCCGAAATATCGGACACTTTTTTTAGGCCAAAAAAATTTCTCGGGGCTGCACCCCAGACCCCGCTCGGGGCCCACCCGGCCCAACCACTGGCGAGAATACATTAAGATTTAATAGTACTTTTAGTGTACATATTCAACACTTTCACACATAAAAAAGGCTCTATAACATAACAATGCATCAAAAAAGGGGTGGTCTCCCAAGGATCAATTCATATCAAGACATCACATGCCTTTTCTTCCTAACCAGACTCGGAACACACCTAAGCCAAATGCAACACCATCTTCGGTGATGTAATTTCAACATTGGTGGATAAAGTTAGGGAACTAGAGCTTTCCCAATCTTCTCGTTCTACCCATTTTTCAAGGCAAGGAAAGGTCCCCACCACCCTCATAATTACACCTATGTGCCCTCTACATCTTCACCTCCTTCAGTCCACATGGGTGTTCCTAGCCCTGGAGACCTCCTTACTAGATCGGGCACATTAGGTATTCCCTCTCACACTCCATACGGATATCCTCCACAGAGCCAACCGGAAGTGCATTCTCAAATGACATTTCAACTGCAATGCGATGTTCCCTAGTTTCACACCTACCACTCTGTATCAAAACAATGTTTCCCCATACCTTCACATGTATTCTAAATCATTGCAAGGTAACATGTTTTATTTTCTTGGTTCGTATGCTTAGCCTTATGGGATGCCTTACACTGCCACAAATTATTACATTGTGCCTTATCAACCTCTTGTTCCACCTCCACCTCCCCATTAAGGTTTTCCATGGTAGAGTCTTATGCATTGGGCACTTATGCCGAATATCTTAAGGAGCCCCTTGACTTTACCATACAAAGTGTAATGCTTCCACGACCACTTCCCAATCTTCCAAATTTCAAAGGGGAGGGGGATCTAAATGTGCACATCAAAGCGTATGCGAATTCCATTAGAGAGCTACTCCCATGGGATGCATTTGTAGCTAAGAAATTCCTAAAAAACCTTGAGGGAATTGCTCTTGACTGTATTACAAGATACCAAAATCTGCAATTCATTCATTCAAGAAACTTGTTTCAAATTTTATAAAATATTTCGATATGAACAAACCTTTAAGGACAAGAATCAAAAAATTATTTCATATCAAGTAAGAGCATAATGAACCCATTGCCCATTTCATTCAGATATGGCGGTAAGTCCTCTACTTCTCGGCTAGTGCTCCAAACATGGACCAAATGAATTTTTGTGACTTATTCCTTCATTCCCTCAATTGAGAAACTAAGGAGGAGGTGCAAAATTTCCCTCTTAGGAGCTATGAGGAGGTCTTAGAGGGTGTTCTCCACATTTACCAAGTGGCGATTGATAGTGGTGAAAGACATACAACTCAAATGGGAGACTATTTACTCCCTCGTAGGGTAATTCAAACTACCCGAATGGTTCAAATAACAATAATCAAGAACCCAAAGTCTTTAACAATAACCATTGTGCAAAAAAAATGGCGTAAATGATCAATCTAGAAATCCAAACTTGGCCAACATAAGTAGCGTGAATAATGGCAACAATGTGAATATGAAGAACCAAAGGAGTATAATTTCACTCTTATAGTTAATGCGATGGAATTTATTTATCATCCTCCACCTCCACAAAGCAAGTCTAGGCCCGGGCCCAATTAAGTACCCAAACCAAGATCCAAATCAGCTCCAAAATACGTATCGGAACTAAGAATAGAGGCCCCCAAACTTCAACTACAACAACCAAAAACATAATAATAATAGAAAATATGGGCCACAAAAACTATAATCAAAGACCTCTCAACTACAATCCTGATTTGTATTGTGGTTTCCATAGGGTTATAAGACATGACACTTGTACATGTCGTGATTGTAATAAGTTTATTCAATGGCTTCAAGAAGACCAGATCTGAACTCTTAGTTGAGATGTTCTTGGCTAATCCCATGACACCTACGCAAAACACTCACATGGGGCTTGTTTCCCCATAAAATGCTACTCTTGGAGTTTATAGATATCCCCTTCTAATGCACCCTGAAAATGGAAATATCAATCCTCATGGTACCAATCGAAAGATTCTGTTGGAAACAAAAATCACGAGGGTTTTATGTCTACAAACCCTCTCGTAGCTCCTCCTTTAGATGATCAAAATCAAACTAAGATTGTAGGCTTAATAGAGCTAGAAACCAAACCTGAAGTTAACGCAATGACTCACACCTGAGATTATTCTTCACAACCTCTTCCCATTTATCCCTCTATCTCAGATGATGCACCAATGGTTCCCAAACCAGTAGGGGATTATGACTTGATCATGGACTTGACTAAGACATTTTCCCACATTTCCTTCTTGGATTTGTTAAAGAATTCTCCTGTGCATCAATTGGATTTATTAGAAGCACTAGGTCTTGGCCATCTTATCCACGTCACTCCTCCGGAGGCCCAAATCAATCATATAAAATTTGATGTCTACCAATCGGGGCATCCAGAGAGAGATGTTGGATTCGTGTTCGATATCAGTAAGATGCCTACTAACACCAAGTTGGCGGGAGAGGTGATCCTATGTTGTATCCGTAAGTTTATATTTATAACAACTATGTTAAGCATGCGATGATAGATGATGGGGTTGTTGTTAATATAGTCCCTTTCTTGTTTCTTCAAAAGATAGGCTATAGAGAAACAAACTACTCTTCAATGTGAACCACACTGAGAGACTATGATAGTCTCAAAGAAAATTCTATTAGAACTATAGTGCTTTCGGTCACTCTTGGACCCAAGAATGTGTTGACTGATTTTTATATTATAGATTGGGAAACCAACTATAATATGATTCTCGGTCAATCTTGGATTCATTGAATGAAGGCCATTCCCTCTACGTTGTTCCAAGAGGTTAGGTTCTTACATCTAGGGAAGGTCTTTGTGTTTTAGGGTGACCCAAATCCATTTGATCTCCATTTGGCCAATTTAAAGAAGAAACTAGGGGTTCATATTGAATTCGGTCTCCTAGCCAACTAGTTAAACATTCCACAAGGACTCGACACCTATGTCTAAGATTGTCCCTATGACTGAGTTGGAATCCCCACAATAATTGAAGGGGTAAATCCTAATGAAAACAAGTCTTCCATAATAGAAATGGTATTAATGAAAACTACGAGTTGAGATAGTTAAGATTTTGGAAAATTATTTACTTATCATTCTTCCTTTTGATTCTTGCATGGTTGAGGTTTTGAAAGTCAAAGAGGAAGATTCCATGAATTATCAAGCATCCATCTTCCCAAACAACTGCTGAAATATCAACTATGATGGTACAAAGTGCCACTTTGGTGTTGGGGCTGGGGTGATCCTCACTTCTCCTGAGGGGAGGGTCATGCCTTTTTCCTTCAAGTTGAACTTTGAGTGTACAAACAACACAACTAAGTATGAAGATTTACTTCTTGGTCTTATCATAGCCAAGAGGATGGGCATGAACAACATTAGGGTCTTGGGTGACTCTCAACTCATCACCAATCAAGTCTCAAAATTCTATGAGATCATAACAGAGCACCTACAACTTTACAAGTCCACCATTTTAGATATTTTTAGGGGTTTTGACTTCATCTCTATCAAAGCTATGCCATAAGAGAAAAACATATTGGTCTATTCTATGGCTACTTCCTCCTCTCACTTTTGTCCAATCAAATACTTGAAAGAAACCAAATTCATTGTTTTGGTCTGATCTAAACCTCTAGTTCAAAATATACCAACCAATGCAATTCTATTATATGTCAAGATTGAGAATGAGCCTGCCACTTTGGAATACGTGGAGAATGATGAGGAAATCCTAGGATACCTCAATGCATATAATAATCTCCATCCTACACACCATAAGAGGGGATTTTCTCTTATACCTCACCCTTCCTCCTACTTTGGGGATCACACAATGGATCCTTCCTCATCAGAAGGTCTTGAGATCTATGAGGTAGAGGAAGAAGAACTAGAATTACCTCCATCCCCACTTGATTTTGAAGAGGGTAATACCTCTTTGATCGAAGGAACTATAGATATAAACATTGGGATGAAGGAGGATCCTAAAATATTGAATCTTGATTCTTCTCTGACTCTAGAGGAGGTAGAAGCACATACAAAGGTATTTAAAGAGAACTCAAAAGCCTTCAATTTCATCTATAAGGAGATGATGAGTGTGTCCCCTCATGTTGTATTTCACAATATCATCACAAATCCTAACACTAAACCCATGAAAAAAAAATCAAGACCCATGAAGCCCATGGTGGCTTTAATGGTTAAAGAGGAAGTAATAAGGCTCATGCAAGTAGGGTTTATTAAGTTGGTAGATTATTCCATGTGGGTTTTGAACAACATCCCGGTCTTGAATAATAATGGGAAGATACACATCTACATTGACTTTTAGACACATCAACAAAGCATGTCCCAATGATGATTTCCCTTTTCCCTCAATCAATGTCATATCTCGTAATGGATGGATATGAACCGTTGTCTCTTATGGATGGATTTTCTGGCTCTGAAATAGATAAGGATTTCGAGGAATACCAAATGAATACTACCTTTACAAATCCTTTAGGAACCTATTATTACACAAATCGGGAAATTACATACATCTTTCATGATCTTATTCATAAGATTGTGGAATCATATGTTTATAATATCTTTGTGAAAAAAGCAACGAAGCGTGGTGATCACCCCAAAGTGCTCCATGTCCTTCTCCCACGCCTAATTGAATATGGAATAAAATTAAACCATGAGAAATTCATGTTTGGTGTGACAAGAGGCAAATTCTGGGATATATCATTTCATCCCAAGGCATTGATGTTGATCCGAAAAGATCCAGGTAGTTTTGGAGATGTCTCCTCCTACAGATGAATCAAGCATCAAGTATTTTCTAGGAAAACTTGGGGAAATTCATAGGTTCATCCTTGATTTAACATATGTCATTCACCCTATTAATGGTTTTCTTAAGAAATACTGTTGCAAAATTTGGACAACCGAGTGTCATGAAGCATTTGAGTTAGTGAAACACTTCCTTATGTCACCACCTATGCTCATGCACTAAAAGTTTATTGTCCTTTGATATTATACTCTCAAGCCACTGATGTCTCGATTACATGTATGCTAGTACAAGAGGATGATGATTTCCATGAGTGGTCCATTTACTTCATAAGTTGTACTCTTCTCAATTATGAGACACATTTCAAGCAAGTGGAGAAAGAGTGCTTGGCAATAGTTTTTACAATAAAGAGCTTAAAGCATTACATACTTAATCAAGAGATACAAGTGATTGTTAAATTAGAATAGTTGGGAACCTTCTTAACCCAGGATTCCTTATCCAAAAAGGTGGGCCATTTCATAACATTGATGGGTGAGTTTGAACTCACTACTATTAACCAAAAGTCCTTCAAGGGACAAATTATTGCTAATTGGTTAGCTAATAACCTTATAGACTGTGGGGATATTATATATTTGGTTTTCTTAAATGAATGTGTATTATATGTAGATATAAATCCTCCCATTTCCTCATGTCCGTGGTATACCAAAATTATTAACCACATTGTATACTGGACATATCTTGAGGGAGCGACCTCATAGAAAAGATGATGGCTATGTGTCACAAATACCAAGTAAGATATTATAGAAGACACGATATATCACAGAGCCTTCGACAGTATGCTATTAAGATGCCTCGATGAAGAAGATTAAGGAAATATCCTCTTTGAATACCACAATGGAGTATGCGGTGGTCATTTTGTAGGATATGCTACCGCTTGAAAGATTCATCGTATGGGCTATTTTTGGCCTACTTTATAACATTATGTCATAAAGTATGTACACAGCGTCATAAATGTCAAGAATTCTCACACAAGATACACATTCCTGCATAAGCTCTACAGACCCATTGTGACACCTTGGCCCTTTTCTACTTGGGGCCTTGATTTGATAGGGAAATTATCTCCCTCATCATCGATGGCCATAACTTCATAATCACAGACCACAAAATATTTTACAAAGTGGGTTGAGGCTATGCCTCTTACAACTATACCTAGGTCTGTGATCACCAAGTTTATTCTAAACCAAATCATCTGCAGGTATGGATTCCCACAAGTCATTATTTCAGATAATGGCACACCCTTCAAGAATGAAGAGGTATGAGAATTATGTGCATAGTTCAAGATATCTCACTACACCTCAGGATAATGGAAAATTTGAGGCAACAAATAAAACCTTGAATTCCATTCTCCTTAAGATGATTAAGGAGAAAAAAAGGGATTGGCATCTCAAGTTATTTCTGGCCTTGTGGGCCTATAGGACATTGGTTAGAACTCCCACTGGGGTAACCCCCTTTTCTTTAGTCTTCGGATGTGAAGCAATTTTACCATTAGAAATCGAGTTACCTAGCATTCGTATATATTTGTAAGGCATTTTGGATGAAAACGTGTACCGTGAAGCATAATTATTACAATTGGAAACCCTTGATGAAGCTCGACTTACGAGCAACATTGTTTATGCTAATGTAATGTGTTGTTAGTATAATAAGAAAGTATACAAGATTGAAATACGCGTAGAGATATAGTCTTAAGAATCGAGAGACAGATTGATAAGAAGACTGATGAAGGGAGAAAATTTAGACCTAAGTGGTTAGGCCCGTACCAGGTAATAGAAGACTTTAAAAATGGTGTGTATCACCTATGTACTCTGAAGGTGAGGAATTCAGTGAATCAATTAATTTGCTTCACCTTAAACGTTTCTATGCATAATTCATTTGCATCTCCACTTGTACATTATTACATTCATATTGCATTATCATACTATGAAATTGTAAATTGGAACTTACTTTTCAAGAAAACTTTAAGAAACTTTCTAAAAATTGGCAAAAACATTCAATCAACCTCTTCAAGTATTCATCATATCATCACTAAATTATTCTAATATTTTTCATCATCTTAGGTTGTCAGTGAAATTTCGACATTGGTATTTCTAAGATTTGCATTTCTATCTCTATTTTGAGTTTCTCCTAACTCAGTGTCTTTTCCCATAGTCTATACTAGAAGCTTTTTGGTGTCACATCTTTCCCTAAAGACATCTTTACGAAAAAAATAGTCTAAAATTTCACTCATATCTCTTGTTCACATTTCTCAACCTTTGGTGTGAGCCCTCACATATTACTAGTTGTGTGTGGTTAAGGCTAGGGGAAAGTGTTCCTTCCCAAAAGCACAAGTCTAAAATAAAAATCAAAACAAAAATATATATAAGCCAACGATAAACACAAAAACTCTTTCTTTAAGTAAATGATTCTACACCTCTTTTCCCTACCAACCTTTGGTGATGATCCCATGTCTCTTACTAGTGGCATGAGATTGGGAAAGGAGGGAGGTGCCCTTACTCACCTATGTCTTGTCTTGATGATGAGCCCATGCTTTTTACTAGTAGCATGGGGCAAGATGTAGGGGGTCCCGTCAAACAAGTTAATAAGTTATAAATAAGTCAATGAATAAAAAGTGCTTTAAAATCTCAAAATCCCAAGAAGATGAATTAGATGTTATGTTACAAGAGAGAGTCAAATAATTAAAACTAGATTTTTTCAATCGAGAGGCCATCCATAGATCTAAGTCTAGTTAAACTTGCAAGAAAACACATCTTGGGTTGGTTAGTTGACCTTGTTTAGGGTTAGGTTGTGAGTCGTAGTTGGATCTTTGTCAAAATTTTGTCTTTCTTTCACCATTTCCACTCAACAATCATAAAACTTGCGTCTCTCATGGTTCTTGGTGATGAGCCCTCATATCTTCTTGGTTGCGTGGAGTTAGGGTCAAGTGGATTAATTTTCTTATTTTAATACATTCATCATCTTTTGCCAATATAATTAAAGTCCTAAACATTACTTGAAAACCAAAGTATCAAATTATAAATTATCCTCATATGCATCATCATATATGAAAAAAAGGTAAATTTTTTTACACATTTGCATGTTCATCATCAATATCATACATCTATAAAAGCATACAAAAACATCGAATATTCTAAGAATCTAAGAGTACATAAGCAAAGAAAACCATCACTAATTCAACTCTTACATGAAATAGCCAACCAAAAAATATATGTGTGTGTGTGTGTGTGTGTGTGTGTGTGTAGTAAAGTATGTGTCTCGCGTATAATGCCATCACACTCTAAGTGTGGTCAAAACACTCGTCTAAGAGCCAAAAATCAAAAAAAATCGATATATACAATAAAAAATGACCCAAAGCAATAAAGGCCTATGGCCTATCCCTCTCTATGGGATCCCTATGAAGGTGCACAGATAGGACTCATGTTGTGACTCCTATGATGGGATTGATAGCCTCTATGCCCAGACCTATGGGACTGACCATGAGATGATGAGCTAGGTGATCTGCTAGTGGTAGTAACCTAACTATGGGAATGGTCTTGTTGTTGTCTCCTCTCAGCCAACTGGTATCCAGTGAGCTTGGCTCTCATCTTGGTCATGGATCCCACTTTGCATTCCATGCCGATGCAAACACGCGCAGTGTCACCCCACCATGACCTATTTTCTTGGGTCCACGATTAGCTCATTTTATGTCATGTCCATGGGGATGCACGTGCATGCCCGTGCACATCATGCCTTTGGGATGTGCAAAAGTATCCATGAGAATCATATGAAAAATCTCTCCAACCGTCTTCGATTTTGAAAACACAAGTAAACAACAACGAGTCAAAAAAGCCGAGTCTAATAAGTAGAGTCGAGGAAGAGTATTTTACTCACCCAAATCTTCTCGGAATCCATGTTGGATCAATTGATGCTAGTGGTTGTGTAGGATCTGCATCCAGAATCTCCTCCACTCTAATCTCATCTCTGTCAATCTCCCCAATTACCTTATGTCATCCATAAACTGACTCCTCATCTCCTCCCTTGTTAGCATTCAAAGGATCCTCAATATCTAATTGTTAGGAAATTAATATTAATGTTTACTATGATTAAGAATTAATGAGTGATTTGTAATAACAAATCACGTATATATTTTGTTAGTATATAAGTTGTTATTAACAACTTATATTTAGGGATATATTATTTGGTGATATATTGTTATAACAATATATCACGAATAGATTATTATTTTAGGAGAAGTTGCAGGAGATGTTGTAGGAGATATTTGAGGAATTGGAGTTCCTAATATTTAGGAACAATCTCTCCTATACATATGCATTGTATGTAGCAAGAATATTGTGAAATAATATAATATATTCTGTGTGTTTTACCTATGCAAGTTTGATCCAAAATCAATATTTGGTATCAGAGCGAGCATACCTGGGAGAATATGGAGTTTCAATAAGCAAGAATAAAAAAGGGCGCAGTCTCATAGTTTCTTTAATCACCCCTGATTGATGATCATATTATTTTAGGTAGATTTACAAAGTCGAGATAGCTGGTGTTTTTAGATCCAAGCTGTGAATCCTTGCTTGATGTTCAGTCTTCATTGCATTAGTCTCAGTGTCGTATTCATACAAGTCAGAGCTGAGTTATTCAGGATGTCTCTAGTTGTGCATCGTGTTCTGTATTCAAAGAGACTCATGTACATCAGTTTTTTTGTGTCAAGGATCATATTCATCGATTTTTGTGAACAATTGGGTGATTTTGGATTCAAAATATACAAACCTGTGTTCCTCAGGATCTTAATGGATCCACTCATCATAGTTGCAGATCATTAATGTGTGCAAAACTATTGTAGTCTTCCAAGTGCATGTGCATATGAGAGTTCGAAGGCGTCGATAACATTTTCCTTTGGTCTACATGGCTTCAATTATTGCCAATTCTTTCTTATTTTAACAAAGTATTGATCTCTGTCGAGAGACCTGGTTGTATCAGCGAAGGAGTTAGTGTATGCGGGCTGAGATTTTATATCCTAATGCATATACGTCTTCTGATCACATTGATTGGTCAATAGACACCTAACAAAAGTGAAATCTTCCAGAATTAACATTCAGAAGTGGAGCATTCAGAGAACTCATCTCTTATCAAATCTCTCATGTATCACTGAACATTATCGGGAACAAGCGATTAAGTGGAGCAGAAGATTTTTGGCCACGTTTAATCCTACAGCCGTCGGAAGGAAAGAAAGCATTATTATTTTTTTATCAAGTTTGGCACATTCTGTAAAGATAAACAAAGACGTCATACAATCAGATCATGCCATAATAGGCTTGCATGCACCTCGATTGCAGTATATGGGAAAAGATCTACTTTGAGAGCTGTACACGATACTAAACATCTGGCGAGTTTATAAGAGCGTGATTAGAGGAGGAATTGTTATCCCATCACTTCCAAATATCTTGTGAAGATTGTCTCTTAGTTCGATCGTCTAGACAAATCTTTGAGCACAAGTGGGGTCACAGCTTTATTCATCCACAGTTTTATTGGATCGATTGTTTTTTTGTTGAAACTTATATGGTTGTCAAAGAATATATTAGCACCATAGTTGATCAAAACACGGGGCACCAAAATTTGACCTCGTGAGCTTCATGACGATTAGGAAAATCAGAATTAAATCTTCCCAATCAATATATTTGAAAGGTCCGTGTTTGTTTATAAGTTTTGTTTTGGTTAAAGTAGTTAATTTTTGGTGTTAAGTCGACTTATAAAGTCATGTTTATTAGTCAATTAAAGTTGTATCATGAGAAGTATAATCTCTTTTAAGGGTCCATAGTTCATCATCCGTTTGTTGTTTAACATGGTATATTCTCAAAAAAAAGTCATTGTTAATCAAATACGTGATTTAGGATATTCGTGTCGAGTCAAAATTTTGAAAAATAAAAATAATTTTTTTGTCACACGGACGTATTTTTGGTGTTACCCGACGTCCGGAAAAATAAAGTGTTTCACATTGTCGGGAGGGAAGAAAAGAATAAGATCAATGTGGAAACAAATGTGCTTCATGTTCACATCTTGCTGAGTTAGCAGCATGATACTGGAGGACGGAGGCACAGGAGGATGGAGGTCATTCAGCGACCTCTCGTCAGTCGCCAACGATGGGGCCGCATGAAGTTGTGGTGACAGTGTGTGTGTAAGTGTTCTTTCATTTCTGAATTGCAGTTTGTTGTGTGTAGTATGATTTCAGTGTTCTTGATTGAATAAGTGAAATGTTCACAATGAGGGGGGGAACATGGTCTCATTGTTCCATTTCCATTATGTTTTATTGTTCAGTTTTGAAAGCAGTATTTCCTACATGATTCCCTTTTGTAGTGACATTGTATAATATTGATCAAAAGTATTGTAAAAACCAATTGTGTAAGGTTTTTGTAAACCTATAAAAACCAATTGTGTAAGGTTTTTGGTAAACTTTCGTAAAAACAAATTGCGTAAGGTTTTGGTAATCTGCGCAAAACCAAGTGTGAAAGGTTATTAGTACACCCGCAAAACCAATTGGTAAGGTTGTTGGTAGAAGGCTGGAGAAAACCATCGATGGAAGAAATGTGCGTAGGCACATGTTCGAAGTTTTGTGCAAGCCCAATGCTGCACATTTGCGGAGTTGATCATGAGCACACAGAGGTGGCGAGGCTATAATCGGTGAACGAGATATGTTGTACCATGTAAACATTAAGGGGGAATGTTAGGAAATTAATATTAAATTTAATCTCATTCAATGTTTACTATGATTAAGAATTAATGAGTGATTTGTAATAACAAATCACGTATATATTTTGTTAGTATATAAGTTGTTATTAACAACTTATATTTAGGGATATATTATTTGGTGATATATTGTTATAACAATATATCACGAATAGATTATTGTTTTAGGAGAAGTTGCAGGAGATGTTGTAGGAGATATTTGAGGAATTGGAGTTCCTCATATTTAGGAGCAATCTCTCCTATACATATGCATTGTATGTAGCAAGAATATTGTGAAATAATATAATATATTCTGTGTGTTTTACCTATGCAAGTCTGATCCAAAATCAATACTAATGTCTCAACCTCGGCCTCGGCCTCGTCCATGGCCGTCACGGAAGCCTCTCCGGTAGTGGCCCACTCCGTGTCACTCTCCTCTCTCCCCTCCTCATCTTCCTCCTCCTCGCCTCTGTCTTTCTCGAAGCCTCATCCTCCTCCCACTCCTCCTCACCTCTATCTCTGTCTTAGCCTTAGCCTCCTTCTCCTCCTCCTCCACGATGTGTGCGGTGTAGCCTCAATCTAAGAATTGACCTAGGCATAGCTAGATTTGGGATAGCCTATGGATTCCCTATTGGGACCCTGGTGTGATGACAATCCACTTGAGATTTCCTTTCGGGCCAGCTATAGCCTCTTAGTTCCCCCCAGTAGACCATTGGGACTACTGGGAGGGCGTCAATGTAAGGTAACCCAAACTACTAGGGTACCCTTTGAAATGGATGGACCTCCACTCTGTTGGTCCAATCCACCAACTATGTAGTAGAATTGTATGAATCCATAATAACAACATCCTCACCCCATAATCCGACCATGTCCAGATATGGTTATGCAATCATGTCATCAGTGGTAAGTGTGGAGACTAATATGTGTGGCCCCTTGAGAGGATCCATACCAACCCACCTCACTTGCTTTGATAGCCCCGGTCTCTCCAATCCCAATACCCCTCTGGTAGGGGATCATCCTCTCATAGAACCAACTCATCACTAATGTTAGATGACTAAGGTCCTTTCCCTTCAGTTGAACAACCATGTATAGATCATGATAAGTGGCACTAAGGATTTTGATGCCCCATGCATAAGTATGGCCATACTTCTCTATACTTTGAATGATCGGGGCCCAATAATAAAGTAACTTATCTCCACCCTTGTCCCCAACCAAGCATGAATCCAACATGCCAATAATGGCCTTACAAGGGTAGGGATAGGAGCAGAGGCAACTGATAATAACCTCATGCCCTGTTTGGCACCAATATCAGGTGCCAATGCATCTCCCATATATGTAGCCCAATCGCAAGACTGTACACCGACGTAGCACTAGAAATAGTCAACTTCCCGCCAATGAAAGTAACACCTAAAATCCTGAGCAATCCTCTAGTGTAATTGTTCACTCCCCTTTGGCTCTAGGCAGCCAAAAATTGTTTTGGTCTGCATCCCAATAACTCAACAAGTCACATAAAAATGGCTAGTTGGCACTACTAACTATGTCTAGGATATCCTCCATATCTCAGCTTTGTGCAATAAGTCCCTCTCACCCTGAGTTAATGAATCTAATATGGGGGCAATCAATCACACTCCCTAACTTGGGTCCATCTAACATATGGACCCTGCATTCAAGAATAAAAAGGAGCAAGTTAGAATCATAACAATGCATAATAATCTCACCAAAAACATCATAAAAATGTTTTAAAAACAAAAAAACTCTACTTATTCAAATCCGTGTTTGTGGTAATTATGTAACCGCCATTATGTGCAAAGGGGTGGTTGTGTAACCTCCCTTTTATGTAGAGCGACGATTACGTAACCACCGTAGCAATCTTTCTCTTATTCTTAACCCTCTCATGGTTGTGTAATCGATGCGGTAGTTACAAAACCGTTGCTCTCGCATAGAGTCACGCTTGTGCAATCATTGTGGCGCTTTCATTCATCAAATCGGGTCATAACCTAAGGCCCCAAAAATTCAAAAAAGACAAAAATATACCTTTTCTAGTAAAACAAATTATAGATCCTACTAGGCACCCCCTTATGAACATTTTGACTATAAAATTATTAAAAATAACCCCCCTAAGTTGAATTTTTCACATTTTATATGTTTAGGGTAAAAATGAATAAATGTAAATAACTCACATGTTCATGACCCATTGTTCTTCCCATTGGTTGGGCTATCATCGCATCAAAATGCTCATCATTTTGGCTTTGTAATCTTGCTTGAAATCACAAGTAATCCAAAGCTCAAAATATGCTAGGTGGGTGAGTGCAAATGATTTCTAAAAATAGTAATTTTAATATATATAACATGTTTTAAATCTATTTTGAGTGTGTTTGTTATGCAAGGTTGAAGTCTTGCATTGACACGTGTAGATTTCTATCCCCGTGGATACGGTAAGTCCTATTGTCATTTTTTTTTCGTATGTCTTGTCAATTATGTCTTTTGCTACACTTGATCCTCGTTTCCTTCTTGCGGTGGTGGGAAGCTCGAGTGGCGTCTACCAACACACAGTCACATCAGTATAACTTCTAACCTTCCCATTTGGGAGCGCCATACTCAGATTCTATGTTTTACACCTCTTCATGGCTACAATTATTATCTAATGGGGAAATATGTATGCACCCAATTTTGTATGGTGCAACATTTTCAGAATAGTTAAATCCCCAATGATGAAAAAATATCTTTCCAATGATGTTCAAGTCCAAATTCTCACTTGCAACATGTTATCTTACCTTTTTTGTCCTTTTCTAGGTTTTTCCCGCTTTCCTTTATCATTTTACAAGCTTTTCCTTAGCTTTCCAGCTTTAAGTTACAAAACCACACAACCAAGGTTACGTGAACCACCGGTCTGCCTCGAACAAATGTGATTACGCAACCGACATGTCGATCTACGTAGATCGGTGGTGGTCTTTGCGCATTTGACCTGGCACTTCTAGCATGTTTTGAATGCATGTCACTCTCTTCAAACTCACTTTTAACACACGTTTGGACCAAATTGGATATTCTTGAGCTTGTTAGATGTGTACAAACCTCTCCTCTCTAACTTACTATTATTAGTGAGTTAACTACCCCTTATTTGAGTGATGTGGTATTTCTTAACTGCCAAGTGGGCTGGACCACTTCCCTGCCAAATTTATATAAGAACCAAGCTTCTTCCCAAAGCATTGGTTGGAGTTTCTTGATTTGTATTGCATTTTTATGCTTCCAAAATCCCGCCAAGAAGTATGCAAGCAAACCAGGTTATTTTTTCTTGTTGCTCTCTTGCTCATATTACTACCAATCTACCTACAAACCAACCAACTCCAACATTCTCCCATTCTTCCTGCACACTTTCTAACATAACTCTCTAGATACATTGAACACACATTGGAAAAGAAGTTGAGGGGACATCAAGAAGCATTTCCAGCATTGGATTTTTCTCTGTACAACATTTCCAGGTTGGGGTGTCTTTAAATTCCTACAAGTTTCTTTGTTTATTTTGAATAGATTCAAAGCTTTAGTTTGTTAAATACATTCTTTTAGAAATATTCAATTGCAATAGTAGTTATAGTAGATTGCTTTTGCAAAGCTTCCATTGAGGATTTCCTTCCAGCTTATCTATGTGGATTTTCCTGGGAAGAATTCGGAGGAAGTTCTTGCCACATAGTGTTATTAGTTTCTTCATAGTTTATTTACCTATAGCTTCATATTTCTTCATTAGAAAGCTTTTGTTTTATCGGGAAGCTTCAGGGAAGAATTGATTCTGAGAATCTTTTCGTTCTTCCCATGATTCTCGAGGTAGAATTAGAAGAAGTTTCATCCATAATTACAAATAGGAAAAAGCATTTGTTTTATTAGATTAATTAAATCATGTATACGGGAAATAGCCACATCCGACTATTTCACTATTTAGTTTAATTTGTTTTAGAGTAGAAGTAATTTCATTTAATTAGAAGAATTTTATTTTTTGTGCACATTTATTTTATTTTCTAGTAAACACAAAAATACAAAAACATTAGATTAGATTAAATTAATTAGTTTTCTTTTATTTGTTTTATTCCCTTTTGTTTAAAATCATTGAAAAGCACAAAAACAAATAGATTAGTCTTGTTTCTTTATTTAATTAATTATCTTTCATTTGTTAATTAGCTAGCAACACATAGATTTAATTAAATTCAAGGAAAGTAATTGAATTGATTTAATTTAAATTTTTTTGTTTCGTTTGTTAATTTAGGAACATAGAGTTAATTAGAAAGGAATTAACATAACTCCTCACATATCCTTAGTTGGCTTAGGTTCCCTAAACATTAACCTTTCCCTCTTGCGGATTCTTTGCGAGTTTTTTGTTTCTTTGCTTTAATAGTTCACATATCCCACATGACCATTCAAGGCCCTAGGAAACACAAAGATTTAGTGTGTGATCCATGAGTGCCTCAACCAAATATAGCTCCATAACTAACAAACATGAATTAAGGCCTCGAGACACCATGTTTTCCAAACCGCCCCACTTCCACCTATGATTATCTCACAATTGACAACTTTAAACGTCGAAGCGTAAAACGCTTACATGTTACGCCGCTATAGTCGACCTAGTCTAGATTAGATTCCATAATTCACCCATTTGTCCTACCCACACGTTTCCTCTCACACCTCCATGACCTTGTCTAGATACTTTTATGAGGCAAACGTAGGACAATTCCCATGTATCCCACAACTAGTTTAGAGGGTGTTTAGGGACACTAACATTGACAAAAGCCTTCATGTGTCCATCCTCCTTGATCATTCCATTTTTCCCGCCCAAGTTAGACATGCATTCATTGCTTTAGACAAGCAGATTCCCATTGTGCCCATAGAGGACATTCGATTGCCTTGATTACTTGTTAGCCACTTTCTCCCATTTTCGCATACTTCTTATATCCACCCTATTTATCCATTTCATAGCCATCTTCCACTTTATATCAGTTTTCTTGACATGACCTTGGGAGGTCAAATGCATCCTAGAGTCACATGTTGATTATTAAATGTAGATTACCATATTATGAAGCATATATGATGAGAGGGAAAGGTCGAGCAAGAAATCATACTCATTTTGTATCCAATTAATCATTACGTTAGTATGAGAGTGAATTCTATTATTACATCACCCTATTTACAAAAGTTCTATCATTTATTAGATTTATATATTATCACCCACCAAACCTATCAATCAATGTAGAATTATTATTATTTTTAAAATAAAAACAATTGTAAAAACAATTCCACACTAAAATGAAGAGGCATATCGAATTTGAATATCACACACTAGGGTCACTTTAAAAAAAATATATATATATTCCAAATATGAGTCCGTGAGGATTTCAATGTAGGGAGGGGAACCATGTTCAAACTTAAATTCCCTTGAGACTTTCAAATCGAGAAAGCTTATCCTGTAAATAATGCCTTTCAATGAGATTTTTAATTTAAAGAATCAACATTTCAATTAAAAGGTAAAAATATTATTCATTGGTAGATGTCTACTATGAAGAGAGCCTTGTTGGAAAATGTCAAATCATGGTATGATATTTTCTAGTGATGTAATCCCGAAAATGCTCATTGTTGGTGTTATCTGTGTTCTCTATTTTTTGTGTGTTTTCATAAACCTAGGTGACAAACAATAAGAATTTTTCCCACGGATAATATAGCACACATTTACTTCCTCCTCTTCCTCATCCATGAACCACTCCATATCCTGCAATGCAAAACAACACAACCTCATACAAATAAAATTGAAAATAAGGAAAAGAAAACAACACTATGACTTTAAGGAGGAAGCAATTAGGTTAGAAAAGCATAAAATTACAGACCTCGCAACATTCACCATGAATTGTCAATTCTTCAAGGTGGGGAAAACGACCCAATACGGTGACACTAAAAGGAACAGGATAGACTCCAACATAATTCATAAGGGTAATTTTTTGTATTAATTTAAATGTTGGAAAACCTTCAAGTATCTTAAATTCTGATATAGGGTAATCCTCCTAGAAAATACTCTGTAACAATTTGATTTTGCTCAACTGAAAGCTCTCCATTTTCAATGATTTTACCTCTAGACAATACCCTATGGTCAGATAATTAAGATTATGGGCACAAATTTTCAAATTTCCCAAGTGTCCACAATACTGCAGCTCCAAATTTTCAACAAGTGGGCATAGTCGTAACAACTATTCGAGTGTCTCTGTTATGACGAGGGAGACTAAACCATAATTAAGCACATTAAATTAATATTTGAATAGACTTTAATGTGAATACTTTAATTAAATAAATAAGGTAGCAAATAACACAGAGAACACATAGATTACGTGGAAAATCCCTGAAAGGGAAAAACCACGAGCAACCGAGAAATTTTCATTTATTGAGAAATAAATTTACATCCATAAAATCCACTTCCCTCACTTCTCTCTAAACCATTCAACCTGGTGAATAAAAATATGACCCACGTTCATATTTATTTGAGCCCACGGGTCATGAACAATATCAAGTGACGGGGTATGAATAAATAACACCTTGATTTAATATAAATTAGTTAATAATTAACCAAGTAAACATAAACATAAAAATATGACCCATGGTCATATTTATTTGACCCCATGTGTCATGAAAAATATCAAGTGGTGAGGTATGAATAAACAACACTTCCCTTACTTCTCTCTAAACCATTCACCCGAGGTGAATAAAAATATGACCCACACTCAGATTTATTTGACCCCACGAGTCATGAACAATATCAAGAGATAAGGTATGAATAAACAACACCATGATTTAATATAAATTAGTTAATAATTAACCAAGTAAACATAAACATAAATTTTATATTAAATAATTAAGAATATAACTTAAATTCTAAATTATTTAATTATAAACTAAAGTTTATAGGCACTTAATATTATGTTCTAACACTCCCCATTAATATTAAGTGGGGAACCATATGCCAACATTACCTATTTGTACAACATGATTTACAAATCCATAAACCATTAGTGAAGGTTTAGGCTAGCATATCACTTTTGAAATATTTATAACACCTTCATCATGATCAACTTACATTTTAGTATAAAAGGATTTGGAATCCATAAATCAATAGTGAATTATTTAGGCTAAGCATGATTTGTGAGACTACATCTCACAATTTATCATGGAAAAAATCTCAAATAACATCTCTAGGATCCTTTTATAACACAAGGACCTCCTTTACAAATAGATGCAACACACTGGATTTGTACTATAAACTTAGAGTGAAAAGTTTATAAATATCATAGCGATGTTTTTACAATTCTTTACAAATGGAGAAAAAGTATAGAGGATAAGGAGATATCAACCGGCCATCCATTAGGAGGTAACATTGCCATGCACACTCCCCCTCAATGGAAACTCTAAAAATATAAGAATTACACAAAACTTGTAGTATTTTATAGCACACATAACTTGTGAACATATCTACAAATTGATCTTTAGTCGAGCAGTATTGGAGATCTATATCACCATAGAGAACCTTCTCTTGGATAACATGCATATGAACTTATATATGCTTCATTCTTTGATGTTGAACTGGATTCTTAGCAAGAGAAAAGCAACTTTGACTATCGCACAGAAGAGGAGTACTTCCTTTAACTTCCATGTGCATCTCTTTCAACAACCTCTTTAGCCACATGGCTTGTTTCATGCTTCCATCACACTTCTTTAGTAGAAGAGATGAAGACTATCAGCTTCTTTTCTTACTACTCCAAGTATTGACACATGTACCAAAAAACTTGAACACAAATCCATATGTATATTTTATATCCAACACAACATCAACATGGTTAGAGTCATAATATCCATATAGACATCATAATAATCATAATATAAATCATTATTGATTTCACTTTTAACCATATTATAAGTTAAACACTAGTTGTATAACAACTTACATAATAATATGCTTAATAACTAACCATGTTATATTACAAATATGTTGAATTTTAACATATTAATCTTGTAAAATATATATTAGATGCAATCAGTATTAGATGTCTCTAATACAAACACAAAGGCGTCCCCAAGTGTCATTTGATATGCATATAATAATATTTTAGTAATCACATACTAAGAAATGTTTTATCAACAACATATATATCTTCATTATCTATTCTAAGCCCTTAAAAAGTGATAAGACTGATAGATAACATATTTGAAAAGATAACCAAATCATGCAAGAATAATCACAACATACACTAAATAAAAAAATATCCTCTAACTATGGACACATCCCATGGATTTATGAGTTTGCTTCAAAAAATGACTGAGGAAGGGTTTTTGGTGATATCTTACCATGTAAGCACCCTTTACACATTTCATAAGTGGCAATATTAAGTGAGACATGTCATACATGATCCTAAAGAAATGATCTCAATATTTCATGCCAAAAATGAACAATAGTTTGAATAAACTACTAGGAAAAAAACGAAGCAAAACTTTTAAACACATATAAGCCATTTTTGTGTTTTTAGCTATAGTTACTTTTAGTTCACTCTCAATAAACCATCATAAATTATAGTTATTCTGAGTTAACTATGAATGAAAAACAACTTCTTTTTCAATTCAATATCATACATTCAAATAAAACATTTACTTTTCATTTAGAAGTGATAGATGTAGTTTATAGAGTTACTACATTAGATCTATGATTATTCTCTTCATTTTCATCTTGATTTTGATCTAATTTATTCCATTTTTATTTTTGAAATTTGTTTTATTTTTTACTTTACAGTCTTCTTTCTTATGACCAAATTTACCACAGTTATAACATTTACCATCAAAACTTACTCTTAAGTTTCTAGGTTTCTTATCTTTACTAGGTGGTTTTGGTTTTTGATTCTTGTTAAATCTAGAAGGATTTTTAGATTTATGAGCGTGAAGTTCTGAGTCACATTATTTTTCGAATGAAAGTTAGTCATAACATGTTCTTCTGGATCATAAGAGCACTTAGAGTTTGCAAATCAGGGATGTCCTGCTCAATTTGATATTTAGAATTCAATATTGAAATGAAATTCATAAATCTTTCATGTATATTTAATTGAATAATAAATTTTCTAGTAAATTATCAAGAATTAAATTACAGTTACATCCATCCAAATGACTAAGACTTAATATTTTTAATTTTTGCTAGAAAATTTATTACTTTTTCATCTCCCTTCATGGGATTCGTCATCAATTCTAGAATCAATTTTATAATTTTTGATACTTGTGTACCTTCATGCATTGATTCTAGTTGCATTCAAGCCTCACTCGAAACTTCCGATTTCCAATGTGAAGAAGGAATTCATCTTGTATGCTCTGGACAAAATAATAGACATTACTTCTTGCACTTTCTATTGATGTGGAACAATATTCTTCGTTGTCACTTGTCTTCCAATTAAAGCCTTCTCTGTACCATTTAGACTGTCCAAAGTTTGCGAGCCATAAATTCCACCTTCATCTTATCTTCTAGATGTTGTAATTAGTTCCATTCAACATCTGTGATTTATCAATTGTAAAGTGGTTAGATCCCATTTTCTTGTAAATATTTCAAAAAGATAACAACAAGGTTTTAGTAATCACGGTTTAAGACCCCCCTGTCATTGTTCAAGCAACGCATAAAATTTTGATGAATTCAAGATGAAAAAGGACCCGTCAAAATAATATAAACATACGATATATTAGTTTGACAATGTCACTTATTTAGCGAAATGTGAGTGATTTTTTTAGTTTTACATGAAAAAGGATGACAATAAATTCGTCATGTCATAAAAAAACACTTCATTTGAATGACTAATTTATACAAATGATATTATTGAAATAAATTTCCCATTTTGAATAAAAAAAGATTAAATTTAAATTAGAATAATTTCATAAATTATATGTGTGTGTGTGTGTGTGTGTGTGTGTGTGTGTGGGGGGGGTGTGGAGCATAGTTCTTTATGATATGTTTAAGGATCCTTTAGCTTGGATGAGTTGGTTTTACAAATTCACCAAGTTGAGTTAATTATGCATTGATTGATTCAAGCTCATTATATTATTTACTTATCATTTCAATACACTCTCTTATGTAATTCAAGTTAATACTTATCAACATTCACTTGTCACTTGCCATTTTATCAAGTTTTAACAATGTGAATACAAATACCAATGTCTATGCTAATGTCAATGCTCACCGAGAAAACCATATTCAAATTTTCCAATGGAGTAATACAACCGAGCCACTCGGTGGCCAATGGAGTAATACAACCGAGCCACCACCGTAGTTGAGACAAGGTTGTGCCATACTTGGCTATTAAACAAAATAAGGCTAATCATGACTGAAGTCATGTTTAAAAAAATTCGCAATGTGTTATAAATTCCTTTGTACATGTTACCTTGCGTCATGTGGGACAAAAAATCCAAGACCAAATAAAAAAATATAAGTCCCCTTGCCAAGGTGGGAGGAAGCAGATTAGGGACACAAGGCCATGTGGGGGCCAACAAATGGAGGAAAGGAAGTCTGCAGTGAGGCCTCCACATGGAGGTGCGAGAGGAGGGTCAAAATTGACCCACTTAACCAAATCAACTCTAAATATATTACACTTAGCATATAGGTTAGAGTTAAATTTATAATGTGGTCGCTTAGATAGGTTAGCTAAGGGTAGGATTTTTAGCACATAGGCTATAGTTTATAAAATTAAACTATAGTTTTTAATAAATTATTTTTATTAGTATAAGACACCCGTTAGATATTTAAAGGGTCCCAAAAAGAATATGAAAATAGGATAGTGTAGTTTTAAGGATATTATGAATCACATATATATTAATGTATAGTTTATAAAATATAAACTATAGTATTTTTATTATTATAGACTATTTTTTTTTTTCAAATTCAAATGTAACCTATTTAAAGGGGTGCTTTAGTGACATGAATTTTATTTAGAGTATCAAAGGTGAAACTATTTTAAAGAACGTTATATTCAAACACCGAGGGGGACAAGAGTTAAAAAATGAACCAATAGGAAAAATTGAACTATTTTCATGATTTATGTCACCCTATAGGTCTTGAAATTAACTTGGATTTTACCCTTCCATTTTAACTTCTTGCATTTATTTCCCTACATACTTTAGAAACATAAGAGCATAGAAAAATATTTCAAAAATGTTCAACACTAACCTTTATTTTGTAGGTTATGGTAATTTTTTCACACGAGGGGTAAAAGCTTTCAAAGACATTTTGATTAATTTCCACCTTTGCACACTTGTGTAATTCTTATGTCCCAAAGTGGGGGTATTAATTAAATTTTTATAACCACTTAACCACCCAACAACCAAAATCAACACACCCATTGGTGTAAACAAAATTAAGATTAATTATAGACCTTCACTCTAGTACCATGTTAGGATAAGGAGATTAAACCATATCTAATCACATTAAATTAATATATGAACAAACATTAATGTGAATACATAAATAAATAATCAAAGTAACAAATAACATAGGAGAACACCGAGATTACGTGGAAAACCCCTGAAATGGAAAAAAACCATGAGAAAATTAAGAATTTTTCATTTACTAAGAAACAAATTTACAATCCAGTAAAATCCCATTCCCTCACTTCTCTCCAAACCATTCACCCAAGGTGAATAACAATATGACCCACAATCATATTTATTTGACCCCATGGGTCATGAACCATATCAAGTGACGGGTATGAATAAACAACACCCCAATTTAATATAAATTAGTTAATAATTAACCAATTAAACATAAACATAAAGTTTATATTAAATAATTAAGAATATAAATTATTCTAAATTATTTAACTATAAACTAAAGTTTATAAGCACATGATATTACGTTCAACAGTCTCATCACTCAATCCCAGAATATGATTTAACACACATGTTTTGAGAAATGATAAAACCCTAGATTAGCAGGACCTTTTAGAAAAGCCAAATCTACCAGCTCTAAATTAGTGAGCGTGTTGTGGGAAAAACATATCCCAAAACTCGTATTCGGGCTTCCCGCCAATTCTTTCCTTGTTTACCACATTATAAAAGTGATCATTTGAATCCTTTCATAGCCGCATATTCAATCCATTTGGAAACATGGGTAATGTTAAATTCATTCAAAGAGGCTTCAAACTCGAAGCTTTCAAGAGAGGCAGAGAACATTATTAATTATCCCTTCTATTTTCTGGGGTTGCAAATTTTGAAATCCTGAGAAGAGAAATTGAGATTGGGCAATTTCCTTTAGAGGAATCGCCATTTGGTGGATATGATAGAGGAGCATGTTGCATCTAGAAAAGAAAGTAGGGGAAGTATTTCAGAGTGAAGAAAATAATTAGGCAAGTTGCTCAATCTTTAGCGTCTCTTCTCCCGCCATTTCTCACATCTACAAAAGCTTAAAATGAAAATAACTAGCATGAGTTAAGTGTAATTCTCTAGTAGGCGTCTACTTTGAAGTTTGTGTCACTAGAAAGTGTCAAAATTTGGTGTATGCATGAGAAGATTAGTTATGTTAATAAACAAGAAACTAGCTAAGTAGTTCCATGATCTAACTAAACCTATCATAAACATCAAGATGAGTGCTAAACAAGATAACTTCTACAATAATGAATTAAACTAAAACACTATCATTTTATCTCTAACTACTCTATGATTACTTAAAACATAAATTAAACCTAGTTAAACCTATGAGAAATCAAATTAGATTTGTTGTTTGCTTCAATGGAGGTGAAGAGGTATCTCTAAAATGGCTACAAGGCCAAGTTAGATACCCTCCTACTAACCTACTATGAAGTTATGGATGCAAGATGGAGGAGCTTCAACAATGGAGGATAGCCAAGATCAAATGCCTATTAGCTTGGCTAATGCCAATATCTCCAAATGTGAGAGAGAAGGACTTGTGAGTGAAGTTGTGTGTTTTAGAGGGAGGGGTGACCCTTCCATTTATAGATTTCCAAATGAGAGGATATTGAACTTTGGGTGCATGTGGGACTAAAGCTCAAAAATAACTTTTAGATTAGATTAGGATAAACATGCTTTAGGCTTAGTTAAGCTAGGTTTAGGCTAGTTAACTAGGGTTTAGGTGTCTAAAATTGATTAACAAGTGATTAGAGACTCGTTAAGAGTTAGGAGGGGTATGGATAGCCAATTGTGACTAATAGATAGCCTACGAAGCCAATAGAAGTGGTCTAGAGAGAACTAGGGAGGTTACCGAATGGTCGAAAGGAGGAATGTTTATCTAATAATAGAGATATTATCCAAATAAGTTGAATATAGGAATAATACCACCGAGCAGGTGTCGTAAATGGGCATCCGAGAGTGGGGCGAAGAATGGGGAACTAATGAAGTGTCGTTAATCATTTGAATGGGAGGAAATGCTAAGTGTAAGCATATTTCAGGTGTCTACATTTGCCCCTCTTTGAGGTGGCGTAAGTAACGTCACTTCAAAGAAAGTAGACAAGCATAGACAAGTAGAAAGTTTTGAAGGGATAGAAGAAAAATGAGTAGAATGAAGGATTCCCCCTTGATTGTTGATGGGGTGATGGAAGAACTCAATTGATGATCGAAAATATGACAGAAAGAGAACAGAAGAAAGAATAGTGTCAAAAGAAGAAAAAAGAAAGGGGATATAGAAGAAAAGGAGTATGAGGAAGAGGGAATGAGCTAACATCCATCCAATTCCTTTTTAAAAACTTTATTTGTCATCATATTGTTAGGGATCTTCATCATCGGTCCTTATTAAAAAGAATGAGCAAAAGTGTAGTATGACATGAAAAGCCATATACGAACAAATGTCCATTGCTGAAAATACCAACTCCATGCAACATACAAAATGCAATGCAATACGAGAAAGTAAACAAGATAAACTAACATAGAAACAAGTACCATATTTTTGTTATCAAGCTTCAGATTCTAACCAATTCAAATTAACAACAAAGGTTAATGACAGTGCCCCAAGCAAAATTTTTAGTTTGATATGGAACATCCAGTGTGATTGCACAACATTGATTCTCTTCCCCAAGTGTGGGACTTGTAAAAATAAGAAAAGAATCTCCAGATTAGAGGTTGATTCCTCAACTCCTCTGATTAGATGTATTACTTGAAAATTGCAGAGGTTTAATATCATATCCTACTCTAAATTCCAAGGAGACAAAGATAAAGATGCAAAGAATAAAAATAAGTAAAGGGGGGTGATACACCAAAGGAGTGGTGAACATTTACTTCTAAAAATTGACACAAATTACAGAAATATAACTAACATCATACAAAAACTGCTAAAATGTAATGAAAGATCATAAATGAAGCAAAACCATACAAGGAGAGGATGGAAACTCATTCACAGAGCTTGCACTGTCATTCCCATTCAAAAATACATGCATTACAATAGTAGAGAGGTAGAAAATGAGTTGCAGTCTTGAAAGAGGTCTGATATTCCACAAAATCACTTTCCAAGGTGATATAGGGAGTTTTGAAACATAAAAATGTCCAACCCCTACAAAATGAGCCAAATTTGGCTTTTAATGGTCGAGCAGAAAAAGAGAAAACAAAAATGGGGAAAAACAAATTTATGAATTCAACCACCAACCAGATCCACAAATTTTACCTACTAGAGTGATGGGCTTCATGGACAAACCCATACTTAGAAGTACATTGTTCTATGCAGATCAAAAAAACGACCATACTTCATTAAATTTGGTGGTTGAATGTCAATTCTGTGTCTTTTTCATGCTAGGGACGTTTCTTTAATTTTCTCCCAAAATTCTCCATCAAAATACAAAATTAAACCCTCCATCGTGTAGATAATTTCACCAGATTTCCAATGACACCAAAATCATGAAAATCTGAGCTCTGGATCAAAAGTTATGCCCTTCTGAAGATTTAGGGCAAAAAGGGCCAAAAATGGGTTGGCGGACAAAAGTTTAAAATTTTCCCCTTTTTGACTTTGGGAAAATTTTCCCAAAAATTTCTACCCCCACCACTCCGATGCCATGTGGCAAGTTTTGATTGGTCTCGTGGGCCTTCCATGATCATTTTAGACCTTTTTGGTCTTTGGAAATTTTTCCAAAAAATCTCCATCGGCCCGACGCTCCGAGGACACGTGGCACCTCCTGATTCACGTTGGCGGGCCCTTGCTCTCAAATTTTCCATCGCTTCCAACCACTACCTCAAATAAGACATGTGGCACCTTGTCATTAGCTTGGCTTTAACCCAAAATTCCTTTATCGCGCCCGCCCTTAAGATTTTTCCGGCCACATGGACACGTGGCGCCTTCTGATTGGTGCGGGCCATCGCGGGCGGGCTTTCATTCCATTATTTTCCATAGTTTGGCGAAAGGAAAAATTTTATTTCACCTCTCCACCTTGATGCTCCAAGGACATGTGGCATGCTATGATTTTTTGTGGGCCTTTGGGCCAAGATTTCCCCATTGCGCCGAGTTTTGACAATTTTCTAAGTTCCCCCCCACTCCGATCTCCGACGGGCCTCTTGGACACGTGGCCACTTCCTATTATTGGCAGGGGCCTTCGGGCCAAAAATTTCTTTGTGCCCCACCAATACTTGGTGAAAATTTTCTAAGTTGCCTCCACCCCCACCATTCCGATGCCACGTGGCAACTTCTTATTGGTCACGGACCTCCCATGGGAAAATTTCCCTCCAAAACTCCGCTATCGAGCCATAACTTGAAAAATATAAGGAGTTAGAAGGAAAACTTTACCTTTCTGGAAAGCTGAGAAAATTCTCTATCTAATGAAACCATTTCCAAAAATTTTGAGTTGCCTATAAAGTGAAAAAAAAAAAAAAATTGACTGAGGCACAAGGAAGGAAGAAATGAAGGGGAGTTAGACAAAATAAGCAAGGGGCTTATTTTGGATAACAATTTTGGCGACTCAGAGGGGTCATCTGCCTATTGGATGAAGTTACCAGTTGCTAAAGCAATCCATTGGGCATGGAGTCATCAAAAATACTACTTGGTACCCCCAACTGATTAGAAAATTACAAGGAGGAAGAGTGTGAGAGTAGAACATCACTTGATCTGGAACATGGCCTGCAAAAATGCATTTCTGGGACAACAAGCTTGTGCCAAAGCACTTAGGAAATGTAAAACTAAGCTACAATAAAACAATGTGCACAAGCACTTGGAGGAATGAAAACCTAAGCTAATATGTACAAGGTGGAGCTTCCCTTCTAGTAGCAATGCTTTAGATGGATTCCATTAACTGGAATCAGTAGTTCTTCACCATCTAATGTAGACAATTGGAAGGCATTTTTGTTCTTACATTTTGTTACCATGTAGGGGCCACTCCAAATGGCATCAAACTTTGAATGCCTTCCTGATTTTCTCGGTCTGCATCCCATTTCAACACTAGATCTCCAACTTGGAAGGTTCTAGCCTTAGCTTTCCTATCAAAGTTCTCTTGATTAAGGCTTGATCCTTCTCCATTGCTTGGGCTGCATGATCTCTTGATTTCTTGGAGCTCCATCAATTCTACATATCTAACCTCCATGGGTTCAAACTCTAACAACTCCAATTGCTTCATGAGTTCCAATGTTGGCAACTCAAGTGACATGGGCAAGATTGCCTCTCTTCCATAAACAAGTCTGAATGGAGAGTTACCTATGGATCTCTTGGGAGTTATCCTATTAGCCCATAAGGCTGATTTCAATTTGGTGTGCCAAGTCCTCTGATTTTCATCAAGAGTCCTCTTGATGATCCTTAACAAGTTCTTGTTGGTAGACTCAGCTTGGCCATTACCTTGAGGGTAATAATTTGATGAAGTGCTCAAATAAATCCCATTTTTGACAGCCCATTCAGTCACCTTTGATCCTATGAATGCCAAAGCATTATCTAATATTATAGTGGCAGGTATACCAAATCTGGTTACTATCCCTTCATAGAAGTCTAGAATGCTAGATTCATTTGCTTCTTTAAGTGCCACTGCCTCAGTCCATTTGGTGAAGTAATCTGTGGCTGTTAGGATCCACTTGTGTCCTTGGCTTGAGTTTGGGTTAATGACTCCAATGAATTCCAAACCCCATTGCATGAATGGTTGGTCAACTAAAATTGGGTGCAATGGAAGGGCAGCTAATCTCTCTTTGCCTATGAAGAATGCACAATTCTTACACCTCTTGATCCATGCATAACAATCACTAAATACCTTGGGCCAATAATAGCCAGCCTTCATGATCTTGAGGGCTGTCACTCTTGGTGCAAAATGACCCCCAACTGATCCACTATGGAAGTCTTCTAGTATTCTATTAATTTGGTTTGTCTCAATACATCTCAAAACACTCCATTTACATCCTTCTTGAACAAAACACCATCAACAAGTACATATGGGACAACCTGCAATCTGAAGTGTCTTCTCTTGGTTTTGTTCATCTCTAAAGGGCATAGGCATGTGTGTAGGAAGTGCATTATGTCTTGGGTCCAACAAGGAGTGAGGACACCATCATTCTCTTCTTGAATGTTTCTTGGTTCTTGGTTGTCTTGCAATGCAAAACAACATCCTTCTCATTGCATGCTTCCATTGATTTGCTCAAGACCAGCTGTTCACATAATCCCTTTCCTTGGACCAGCTTGGTGACTTTGATCTCAATGTCATACTCCATGACACGAGTAATCCACCCTGCACACGTTTTTCATTTAAATCTTTGTTGAGGAGGAAGTCTTTTACTCCCACATGAGAAACCAACAGTTGAACCTTGTTGTTTGAAACTAGATGCTTAAATTTCTTCAAGCTCCTAATCACTACAAGAACTTTCTTCTCAATGAAAGAATACCTCACCTCATAGTCCTCCAGGCTTTGGCTAAAGAAAGCAATTGGCTGCTCTGCATTTTCTTTGTTCTGCTATACTAAAATTGTAGAAATTATATCATCACCTCCAAATGCATAAAGGATAAAATCTTTGGAGAAATCAGGTTAATGAGAGTTGGAGCTTGTGAGATGGCTTCTTTGATTTCCTCAAAACTTGCCTTACCTTCAGTTGTCCATTTGAAAGCCATGCTTTTCTTTAACATCATGGTTATTGGCTTGACAAGGGCTGCAAAATTTGGGACAAACCTCTAAACAAAATTGATTCTTCCCAAGAAACTTTGGAGGGCTTTCTTATGACTTGGTAATGGCAGTGCTTTTATTGCTTCAACCCTCTCTAGGATCAATTGCTAACCCTCTTTTGGAAACAATGTGGCCAAGGAGCTTTCCTTCATGAGCTAGAAAAATACATTTTTGGGATTCAAGGATACCCCAAATCTTCTACATCTTTAGAACACTTGTCTCAAATGAAAGAGATGATCTATTGTACTTTTAGAAAAAATAGTGATATCATCTAAGTATACCAGCACTATCTTGTTGATCAATCCCTTGAATGCCATATCCATTTCCCTTTGGAAGGTAGCTCTAGCGTTGGACAACCCAAATGGCATTTTTCTATATGCATAAGTTCCCCATTTGGTGGTGAAGGTTGTTTTGAACTGATCCTCTTCCTTTACCATGATCTGATTGTACCCTGAATAACCATCTAGCAATGAAAACCTCTCAGAGCCAACAACAACTTGCAAAATCTTCTCCATAGAAGGAAGTGGGTAATGATCCTTGAGAGATGCTCTATTCAAATCTCTAAAGTCTACACACAATCTAATTTCTCCACTCTTCTTTCTACTAGAACTAAGTTTGCTACCCAACTAGAATGCTTGATGGGAAATATGATACTTGCCTCTATTAACTTATTCAATTCCTTCCTCATGAGAGGCTCCATGTGTGGATTGACTGCCTTTGTTTTTTCCTGATGGGTTTAGCACTTGGATCCAATTCAATAGTGTGTTGAGCTAGCTTGGGATTGAAACCTCTCAAGTCTTCATAGCTCCAAGAAAATATGTCTAGGAACTCTTGGAAAAGTTACATGAACTCATACCTTTCTTGCTCGGTTGTCACTTTACCAATTTGAAGTGACTTGCCTTCTCCAACCAAGATGGGCACTGAATCTTCTCCCTTGACTTGGATATTTGCCTTCTCCTTCCTAAATTGATCATTAGGATTAAAAATGGACTCCAAAGTGACAAGTCCCTTTGGTAGTTTGTTGGTTCTCAGCTGTACCACCTGATCACCATACTGTTGTTCTAATTTTTCCTAATTTTTGGCTGAGAACTCAACTTCTTCTTGCAAGAAATTGATGATTTGCTGGTCATTTTCAAACACTTTCCAACTTACATTATTTTCTGGCACTGATGGCCTTACAATCACATGAATGCTTGGCTATATTTTATCTTTCTTGATACTTTCAACAACATCAAAGGCTACCCCAACTGCTGCAAGCCTGTCAGCAGCTTGGTTTTCTTTCCTAGGGATGGAATTGATGCCAAAGCCTTCAAAATCCTCAATGAGGTCCCACACCCTATTCTTATAACACTTGATCGATCATTTTTGGTAGCATGCTGCCCTTTAACTTGGTTGACAATCAGCTCACTGTCACCAAAGACTTGTAGGTTTTTGATACCTCTCTTGATTGACCAATGCAATCCTTGTATCAGAGCTTCATATTCAGCAGTGTTGTTAGAACATGCAAACTGAAATCTAAAAGCTGAATAATACTTAATGCCTTGAGGTGAAACAAGCATAGCTCCCCCTCCGCACCTTGCCTACTTCTTGATCCATCAAAAAAATAGCTGCCATACCTCATTGTCATCCTTATGGTCTGGTTTGGTGATACTAGGAATAGGCTGATTTTCTTCATGTATGCAATAGAATCCTAGCTCAGATTCTTCTATTTCTTGGTAGGGATCAAAATCATGTACCTTTCTTTCCCATTCATCAAGAGTCAAATCTGGGATGCTTCCAACTTTGGTGTCAGCTTCATCTATGCTTGGATAATCCTCTTGATCAAATGTTGAATAGTTGGCATTGATTGGGCTTGGAGCATGAGGCTCAATGTGAAAGTTTGCAATAGGTTCAGATCTGATTGTGGCCTTAGTTCCATATCTGGTTCTAAACAACATGTGTGACCAATCAATAGATAAGTAACCTCCAATTTTAGCTATGAAATCCCTTGACAAACATAGGGCAAAGAGTGGTGGCAAATCTATCACTGACACATCTTGCAAAATAGTAACATTGGGGCATGCATGCAAAGTAAGATTCAAATCTTTGATCATTCCCACTATTGTTACTATTGTCCCATCTAGTTGCACCACCCCTTTGGATATAATTCATATTGGAGGCCTAGCTGATCAGCTATTTTCTTGGGCATTACGAACTACTTGCCCTAGAATCAATCATGCAATTGTGTACTAGCTTATCCCCAATGACCAATGAAACATAGAATGGAGGGGGCTTCAAAACTTTACCTTGTTGTCCTCCATGATTCCCTTCAGTTAAGTAGCATTTGTGAGTACCTTCTCTTGCATATGAACTTGCTGATTTGAAGTTGACCAATTCTTCATGGTAGCTTGTAGTAGATCTCTTTGGCCTGGGATGGATAGTGATTCCCACATTGATATATTCACATTTGTCTTCTTCATCTGATCAATGATGTTGAATGGGGATGAAACATCTCTTTGTTGCCCCTTGGCCTGCACATTCTTTTCTTGCACATGGGCAGCAACAACTGGCATTTGAGCTGGTCTAGAAGGTGGCTTGGGTAGTCCTTGCATAACTGGAACTAGATTTTGCTTGCCAGCACTTTGTGGAGTGATGGAAGGTTGTGGATCACTTGGAGCTAATGACTGCCCTTCACCAATGTTCCTTTTCTTTGACCTTGTATTGGCTGCCACATTCTAAGACATTGCTTGATTCATGCCACAAAAATCCTTAGCTTACCAATTCACCAGTGTAGTCTCATTTGAAGTTGCATTTTGCTGGGATGTTCCTTGTTGTTGGTTTGCTTCCTGATTCACCTCACTCTCTACGCCAGTTGTTGTTACCATCAAAGCTTGGTTCAAAGCACCATTGAAGCACATGGACTGGTTGTGAGGTTCATTGCATGGGAAACACCAATCATACTCTTGAGCCATATTATTTTGCACTGGCACCAAGGCTTTAGAGGTAGATGCAACATTGGGGTTATAAGGCTGAAATGGTCTATTGGTAGGAGGCCTTGCTTGATTTTGATTTGCAGCTAGGTTGGGTGGCCTATTAGGCTGATATGGCTGCCTATTAGGCTGAGCTTGAGGCTGATAAGAAGGTCTAAAACTTTGGGCCTGCTGCCTCTTGAGTGTAACCAGCTCATTGCCTAAATTTTGCAATTGTTTCATGACTTCTTGAAGTTCATTTGAGGCACTAGAGGATGAAGTAGAAGTCTCATTTGAACTCTATTTCTAGGAGTGGGAATAGGAGCTATAGTAGGTGCTTGACTAGTGCTTGGATTTTCTAAGTTTGGATACAAGGGCATGGGAGGCCTAGGAGCCAGTTTACCAGCTTGGATCAAACAATTCTCAGCTCTAATGGCAATGCTATAAGTTGCAGGTATATTTACACCTCCCATGGATTGAATTAACATAGAAATATCAGAATTTAAAGCTTTGAGATAGTATAAGAAAGCACCTTCAGCTGTTGGCCTTACTGCCACTGGAATTCTATCCCAAGTCCTTTGAAATCTGAAGTTGAAGTCAGTCAGCTGCTCATTGGGAGCTCTCTTGATAGTTGTCAGTTGTTCCAAAAGAGACAAGTTATCTCCCTTTTCTCCAAACTACTCATGGAGAGCTATGCATAACTAATTCCAATTTTGGATAGAGCCAACCTCAAGGCTCCTAAACCATTGCAATGTTTTCCCTTTGAATGAAGATGCCAACAATTTGATAGTAATTTACATCTCAACAATCTCATGGATTACACAAACATTAGCAATGTCCTTGACATGATCACCAAGAGTGGTCTAATTTTCTCCAGTAAAGTATGGAATGTTCTTCAATGCTACAACTGGAACTAGATTTTGTGCATTGAGAGAAAGTGGGCTGCTGCCAGTGAAGTTGACATAAGGATTGTTTTGTTGTGCCATTTTGATTGGCTTGAGAACCCTTGTTGATTGAGTGAAAGGTCTACCAGGTGGAGGAGTTGATAGAGTTCTGTTTGGTGGAGATGGAGACCTTTGAATCCTTCTTCCTCTCTGTCTTCTTCCAGAGATAGTTGCAGATACTCAGACAATCCCTCCTCTCTAGGCTCTTGACCTTGTGTTGATTCTTCTCATGAATCTTCAGACTTGGACTTGCTAAAACCAGTTGATTTTTCTCTTTGGAGTCGCCAGATGTGCATATCAAGGCTCTTTTTGAAGCAAGAAACTTGCAACAAATGCACATCAACTTGTTGTAATGAAGATGAAGACCTCTAAGGTCCCACCGGGTGTGTCAAAAGCTATTAGTGCAAATCAACAACACCCCTGGATGTTGTCTCAGATTTTTAGTTTGATATGGAACATCCAGTGTGATTGCACAACATTGATTCTCTTCCCCAAGTGTGGGACTTGTAAAAATGGGAAAAGAATCTCTAGATTAGAGGTTGGTTCCTCAACTCCTCTGATTAGATGTATTACTTGAAAATTGCAGAGGTTTAATATCAGATCCTACTCTAAATTCCAAGGAGACAGAGATAAAGATGCAAAGAAATAAAACTAAGTAAAGGGGGTGATACACCAAAGGAGTGGTGAACATTTACTTCTACAAATTGACACAGATTATAGAAATGTAACTAACATCATACACAAACTACTAAAATGTAATGAAAGATCATAAATGAAGAAAAACAATGCAAGAAGAGGATTGAAACTCATTCACAGAGCTTAGACTGTCATTCCCATTCAAAAATACATGCATTACAATAGCAGAGAGGTAGAAAATGAATTACAGTCTTGAAAGAGGTCTGATATTCCACAAAATCACTTTCTAAGGTGATATAGGGAGTTTGCAAAACATAAAAATGTCCAACCCTTTACAAAATGAGCCAAATCTGGCTTTTAATGGTCGAAAGAAAAAAGAAAAGCAAAAACACGGGAAAAATGGATTTATGAATTCAACCACCAACCAGATCCACAAATTTCACTTGTAGAGTGATGGGCTTCATGGATGAACCCATACTTAGAAGTACATTGTTCTGCAGATCAGAAAAACGACCATACTTCATTAAATTTGGTGGTTGAATGTCAATTCTGCGTTTTTCGTGCCAGGGACGTTTCTTCAATTTTCTCCCAAAATTCTCTATCAAAATACAAAATTGAACCCTCCATCATGTAGATAATTTCACCAGCTTTCCAATGACACCAAAATTGACACCTTTGGATCAAAATCATGCCCTTAAAGATTTAGGGCAAAAAGGGCCAAAAATGGGTTGGCGGGATGAAAGTTTAAAATTTTCCCTTTTTTGACTTTGGAAAAATTTCCTCCCTGTTCCACCCCCACCACCATGCCATGGTAGGTTTTGATTAGTTCGTGGGCTTCCATGATCATTTTAGACCTTTTCGGTCTTTGGAAATTTTTTCAAAAAATCTCTGCCGACCCGACGCTCCGAGGACACATGGCGCCTCCGACTTCACTTTGGCGGGTCCTTGCTCTCAAATTTTCATCACTTTACCACCACGCCTCCAAATGAGACACATGGCACCTTGTCATTGGCTTGGGCTTTAACCCAAAAATTCCTTTGTTGTACCCACCCTTAAGATTTTGCTGGCCACATGGACACGTGGCGCCTTTTGATTGGTGCGGGCCATCGCGGCGGGCTTTCATTCCATTATTTTCCATAGTTTGGTGAAAGGGAAAATTTTCTTCTACCCCTCCACCTTCCGACACTCTAAGGACACATATGGCGTGGTATGATTTATTGCGGGCCTTCGGGCCAAGATTTCCCCATTGCACCAAGTTTTGACAATTTTCTAAGTTCCCCCGCATCCAATCTCCGACGGGTCTCTTGACACATGGCCGCTTCCTATTAGCTGGCGGGCCTTTGGGCCAAAAATTTCTTTGTGCGCCCCACCAATACTTGGTGAAAATTTCTAAGTTGCCTCCGCCCCACCATTCCAATGCCACGTGGCAACTTCTTATTGGTCGCGACCTCCCATGGGAAAATTTCCCTCCAAAACTCCATTCGAGCCATAACTTGCAAAATATAAGGAGTTAGAAGGAAAAATTTACCTTTCTGGAAACTGAGAAAATTCTCTATCTGATGAAACCATTTCTAGAAAATTTTGAGTGCTTATAAAGTAAAAAAATTGACTGAGGCACAAGGAAGGAAGAAATGAAGGGGAGTTAGACAAAATAAATGTTTTTATTTTTAAAGTTTTTTGAAACTATGTACAAGAAGACAAAGAAGCATGGATGCCCCCAGTGGTAGATGGGATGTACAAGGGCAGAATGCCACGCGCGTATGAGAAAGGTGAAGATGCAAAAATGCCCCAACGATTAGGTGGGAGTATTCAAAGGAAAAATCTTCATGGGTAGAAGCGAGACCCAAGGCCATTATGGATAGGTTCAACATGATGATAAACGTAAACCAATGAAGTGCTGGGAAGAAGCAAGGATGCCCCCAACATAAGTTGGCCTAAAAGCACATGATAGAAAGGAAGGAGAAGATTGTTTTTGTGAAAGGGGACAAAGGTGTCCAAAACATGGCAAAAAGTAATCTTATACACATGGATGTTCTGAACGAAGTAGAAGAATGATGTGAATGATATGAATGTATCTTAGAAGCCTCACATGAAAGAAGTGATTAGCCAAAGGCACAAATCGTGAGACGAGATACAGACAAGAGTAAGAGTCTGAACAAGGTCCAAAAAGACACTTGGTAACATACTAAACTCCGTTCACTCATAGATATCCAGTGTGTGCACGTGGAAATTAATTACCTCTTGAAGGGAAGATTTAATAGACAACAAGTGAAGACACCCTATCCAATGTGTAGGAATAATTGATTTTGATAGATGATATGTGACCGGATGGTTGAAGGATAGTTGTACATTTATCGCTTCCAGATCAAAGCGTCCATAGCCCCGATGGAGATGCATTTGATTCTAATTGCAAAATTTCTCTACTGCTAGTCGGTGTCCATATCCTTGATAGAGATTATTGGAAATACCCTAAGAGAGTTATTTATCAAATTTCTTTTGCTTTGTAGCTTTTATCTTTTGATTTTTGATTGATTTTGATTCTTTTGCTTTCTAAAACTTATTTCAGCTTTCTTGTTTGACAAGGGTTAAGAACCATAGTTGGCTTCTTGGAAGGAGGTGGAAGTGAATGTAATGATGACATTGGCTAGTGTTAACAAATATGTCCAAAATTTCTTCGCAATAAGTTTATTAGATGTTGAATGTGATAGGATCTCTAAGAGGTCAATCGTTCTTTAATTTACCAAGGTGATGAAAGACCAGGGTCAAATGGATACCATAGAGATAAATGTCACAAAATGCATGTAAAAAGGCTAACCAAAATATCACCAAAGGGATGAAAATGGAAGGAAGACTTGTAGAAGAATAACAAGGAAGGGAAGAAAGAAACATCCATGTGTACACAATACCTAATTGCAATGTTTGATCTTTGTACCTTTGATTTTTGTTGTGTTTTCTCATATTTTTTGTATTTTTGAATTTATTTTTGATTTTTAGATTTTTGATAGTTTTTGGAAAGGTGGGACCAACAAAGTCACTCTACGTGGTAAGATCCAACAACGATGTCTAGTAACTTCCTTGATAAGGGAGACTAGGCATGTTTGTTTATCAAGTGTAATATTTTCTCCAATCTCAATGATCGAGGTGAGCTCATACTCAAAAAATGACTGCGATTTATCCTGAAACATGGATTTCGTATGCGAGATATTGAGTTCCCTATCCATAGGTTTATGCACTTTACACCATACTTGATGGTTGCGTTGATGTGCATTCTTGAATCACACTTGATTTATAATTTTGAGATTGTTTGAGTTGTTGGGGGATTTCAAGCTCTTGGAATTTTTGATCTTAGCTTGATAATGAACCTATTTGGGTTTCTTATAAGCTGACGTGTGACTTTTCGATCCCAAGAAGGAGAAGAAAGAGAATGTTTATGATTGATGGTAGGAACAAAATAAATGATAGTGGGCTTGCCCCGGTCATTGGTAGAGGGATGAAGAGGATACGGTCCAAGAATTGAAGAGGATGGGCTACGAGGAGGTGAGCCACTAATAGAAGATGATGAAGGGCTGCTAGAATATGGCCCTAAGATGGAAGAAGTTGGGCTACGAGGACATGGCCCAAGAATAGAAGAATATGATGAAGGGCTAGCTAGGGTGTGGCCCAAGTATAGACAAGGAGGGAATACCGGGAGGTGTCCCATAGGTAGACGAGGATGAAGGGCTGATGGGATGTGGCCCGAGAATAGAAGGTAATGGGCTACCGTGAAGATCCATAAGTAGAAAATGGAGGGCTACCTGGGGGTGGATTTATTATAGAAGAAGATGATGGGCTACTTAGCGGTGACCCAAGGTGAGATTTTGATTGAGGAATGCTAATAGATAAGGAATGATTTGGTAATGAGAAGATAGGCCACGCGATCAATGTTATACCCCAACATCTCATCATTCTTAGAAGAAGGTGAAGATGGATCAATACAAGAAGAAGCAAGTGCCATGACCTTAGGATTTTCCTCTACTCTTTGATAAAAGGAATCAAATTCTTTTCCCCAATACGCGAGCGTATCGAGTTCTAGAAAGAACCCTTATTTGCAATCCTCTAAAGGGATATCATCGTGTAGTCTAATTGTTCCGTCATTCTGAGAAAAATCAATTAGTAGAGGTTTTTGTTCTTCGACCCTATGAGGTTGACTAGAAGAAATGGCTTTGATAAGAGGAAGATTGATTGTGAAGAAGGTAACTCAAGAGAGGAAGCAGGCTTGATGGAAAATGTCTCATGGATGGACGATTTAGATCTTGTCTTAGATCGTTTTTCTAGAAGATGACTTCATGTGGAAGAGACAATAGGATCACATACCCATCTGTTAAGTTGTGACGTAGGAGTCAAATTGGATGATTGACTAGAGGGAATCCGAGTCATGGAACTATTTGATAGATGAAGAGGTCGTTGAGATGACTGATGAAGGAGGTCCTGCGAAGAAAGGGAGGACCGTGACTCAAGACCCGAATTAGATGTTCGATCAATGGAACTTGTAGTCGCGTGAGTCTTCAAAGGAGGAAGATGTCGTTGAGGTGATTTGGAATAAAGTTTCTGTGAAGGAAGGGAGGACCATGATTTGAGATTTGATCTAGGGGTATCCAAACAATAGTTGGGATCCAAATCTTTAGAAGAAGAGTGGGAATCAATGGTAGTTTGGATCTGAATCAGAAGAAGAAGAGTGGGGGAAACCTGAATAATAATTTGGATCAAAAGCATCCAAACCATACCACCGACTATGAGCTGAAGGTGGGGAACAGGGTACCCGAATGGGATCTCTAGCGCGAATAACCAAATGAGACTTAGTCGTAATGGGAATCTTTTGATTTGTATTTCTATACCTAGGTTCCGTATTGTAGTTAGTGTGAGAAACCGTGCGATAGTCAGTCATTTTTGGCATTGTTTAAGCACAAATTTCTAGACCTAGATAATGTTATGGAACTCCTTCAAAGGAAAGGAAGTGACATGTAGATTTGGGAAGCATAATGGAAACCAACTAGACATTTCGTAGGTACAAAGATGTGTGCGTGATTTTTTTTTGAAGAAGGTCTAAGGAAAATAGACATCGTGATGATGTAATCTCGATGAGATTAAAAATAATTTTCATAGAAAATAAGTTTTCTTGGATGAATAACCACAACGAACAATCATGCAAGTGTAAAACACAAAGCCAAACAATAAGGAAATACACCCTATGCAAATGTGTGTCTCAATGATAGTTTGATGCAAAGATGATCAAAAAAATTTCAATATTTACGTCAAACTCAAAATGAACAAGGCGTAAATATTAACAACAGGTAGATGTGACTCCCAATCAAAGGATACCACAACAAGTTTAGCAACCAACAAGGCCTGAATGTAAAAGGGTGAGGATTACACATGGAAGCCACATAACCACACAAATTGAACACGTTAATCAAGCTTCACAAAGAAGTGAGATATTAGTGCCAAAGTGGTATCAAAATGACAAAACAAAGTAAGTGACACCCATCAAGATTTGGAGCAATGTTCGAATTTAAACCAAGTCAAGGTATACTGAGGATGTGTTAAAATGTGTGCAGCATAACGCCACAATGTGGATACTTAGATCATGTTTATGAAAAACATGACATAAGTATCTTAATTGTGTTAAGACAATGCGAACAAGGTAACATGTCAAAGGGAGATCAATTGATGAATCAATCCTAACTATGATGATGATCTTGAAATCAAGATCAAGTGGCCATCAAAGATATGAGGACACATCCACACACTTTAGATGTTTAACAACTTAGCCGTAAACATGGATGAGTGTAAACGGACAAAAAAGTGGTGAACACTATCTATGACAACACTCCCGAAAGATTCCTCTCTTGTCCCAAATGGGCAGCAAGAATGCAAAGGTGTAGATCAAAAGATGGAAATAAACTAAGCATTACTTGGGCAGAGTTTCACCTCATCCGAAGGCGAGAAAGAAACCAAGATAAGTAACATGTTGTAAACTTTGTGATGAGATACACTTAGATCTAACTTAAATGGATTCGTTACCATGTTCGAAAAACAAGGCTCAAATCCAAACAAGTTATCACTTCGTGATGGACAAGACGCAATAATGGACTAGTAAAGTGGGCTCCTTGATGGAATGGCTTCCTTAATAAGATCTCTCAACTAGGTGTCACAAAGTTGTCTTAAGCGAGCTCGATTTACCCAAAAAGTTGCAATGACTAATTTGGGAGTATCTCGGATTTACTTTACCCCCTTATGATACAATGAGCAACTAATGCATTCAATTGTACCATCACCGGGTCACCATACGAGAAAATCGGTAATGCTAACTCACAAGGAAAAACTAATCATGTGGGTAAGCGGAGCGCTTCCTGTTTCATCCACAAGGGTACTCAATGGTGGATTACTTAAGGGTTCCTGGAACCACCCCCATTGTTGTAGCTTAAGGTGTTATGCCAAAGGGGTTATGTTCTAGTTGAGCGGATAAGGACGTACCCTTTTCCGAAACCTGGAATACAATGTGATGAAAGTGGTGTGTTTTTATCTTTTTAACTTTAAATTTGGTTTCAAGTAGCACACCATTTGGTAATTTGCATGTAAACACGTGTATTAGAAATTTTGTGTTTTGTTTCGACGCCTTTCTTTGACAAGAAATTTTGGTCCTACATACCAAGGTTAGTAATTTTCCAAAAATGTCATATAAAGGAGATAAGATGTTGTTTTTGATTTCCCAGATTGTATTAAGACGCAAGGAAAGAGCATACGCAACAAGGTATCTCACTCAAATTTGTAATAAATGGAAAATTCCTAAGTACAATGTGAAAAGGAGTTCCTTTTAACCAACTTTGAAAGCTAAATAAACCATTTTGCAAGTATGAAGAAAGTGGTGAAATATTTCTGATTCCCAAGATCACCTAGAAAGGTGCGAGAGAAGAGCATATGCATTTCAAAATTTCACAAATGAAGATGCAAACATTTTAAAACAAGTTAGTAAAAATAACTTAATGAAGAGGAAACTTGTAAACCACTGTTAGAACCCTGCAAAAGTTAGAAAACCAAGAAAATCATAAAATTCTAGAAATCTATTTTTAGCAATTTCAATTTTAGTATTTTGCATTTTGGAGGTCTCTGGGGCACTTTTGGGAGTTTTGTGATAGAAGTAACTATACCAAAGGTATATTACTTCTTTTTCGATGCCTATTCAAACTCTGAAAATGGGTCAACGGGTCAAAAGATATGACCAAAACAAGGAGCACTAAAAATAAAATGAATGAATCTAGACTACACAGAGACACCTGTGCGTCCAAAATGATGCATGCGCACCCTAGCCAATGGATACACACCCTAACCAATGCAGATGCGTGTAAGGTAAAAATGTAAAGGGTGGATAATACCTACGCAAGCTTTTCCCGATGTGCGCTTAGGGTTTTGATGCGAGACGCACTTGTCTCGGCAGATCGCCTGCAAATAGAATTTAGTAAATCCACAGTATAGAAAAATACACCAACGCATAGAGACATGTATACGCGTAATAGTCAATGGATACACGGTAATTCAACAATTATCACATGCTAGGTAAAATGATAGTTTTACACAGTGAGGTCATATACAACAACACATCTAGAGACACAGAGAAGTGTGCCAACCGACGTAGATGCATATGGTTTAATGGTTACGCACCCCTTTGAAAAAATGACTTGACAGTGGAGAGTTCAACTGCAGAAGTGCGCGCTGTTTCGCTGGTGCACACGGATTTCGATGGAGACGCGCGTCCTCTTTGATGCATATTCGTACCTTCAAAAAAACTTTGTAAAAACACGAAATGATTTTTTTTTAAAGCCAACAAGTTATTTGTCAGTACAAGAAAATCATTTCTAACTTTGACCCATAAAATGACTATAAACAAAGATGATTTAGCCCCTTTAAGAAATGGAAACAAGCAAATAACAAGTTGTTTTTTCTAAAAAGATGAAAAATGGGCTAAAAAGCTTGAAAGAGGCCTCCATTAATGGAGTAGGGACTTCTTGTCCCACTGGGCATGCCAAATGTATGCATGAGAATATTAGTTATGTTAATAAACAAGAAACTAGCTAAGTAGTTCCATGATCTAACTAAACCTATCATAAACATCAAGATGAGTGCTAAACAAGATAACTTCTACAATAATGAATTAAACTAAAACACTATCATTTTATCTCTAACTACTCTATGATTACTTAAAACATAAATTGAACCTAGTTAAACCTATGAGAAATCAAATTAGATTTGTTGTTTTCTTCAATGGAGGTGAAGAGGTCTCTCTAAAATGGCTACAAGGCCAAGTTAGATACCCTCCCACTAACCTACTATGAAGTTATGGATGCAAGATGGAGGAGCTTCAACAATGGAGGATAACCAAGATCAAATGCCTATTAGCTTGGCTAATGCAAATAAGGTCTAATGCCAATATCTCCAAATGTGAGAGAGAAGGACTTGTGAGTGAAGTTGTGTGTTTTAGAGGGAGGGGTGACCCTTCTATTTATAGATTTCCAAATGAGAGGATGTTGAAATTTGGGTGCATGTGGGACTAAAGCTCAAAAAACACTTTTATATTAGATTAGGATAAACATGCTTTAGGCTTAGTTAAGCTAGGTTTAGGCTAGTTAACCGGGGTTTAGGTGTCTAAACTTGATTAGCAGTGATTAGAGACTCATTGAGAGTTGGGAGGGGTTTGGATAACCAATCGTGACTGATAGATAGCCTACAAAACCAATAGAAGTGGTCTAGAGAGAACTAGGGAGGTTTTAAATGGTTAAAAGGAGGAATGTTTAGCTAATAAGAGAGATATTAGCCAAATAAGTTGAATATGGGAAGAATACGACCGAGAAGGTGTCGTAAATGGGCATCCGAGAGTGGGGTGAAGAATGGGGAATTAACGAAGTGTCGTTAATCGATTGAATGTGAGGAAATGCTAAGTGTAAGCATATTTCGTGTCTACATCCGGAAATGTTTTCTAAGTCGTATTTTTCAACAACATTTCTTACTAAAATTTTTCAAATCTTTGGTGGTAATGGTGGGAGGTGTTGCGGTAATTGTAGGTGTTATAAGGATGCCATGTTACGAGGTTGGTGAGCTATATTTTCTCCTTCCCATCCTAAAACCGTAGTTTATGCTAATAGATTTAGATATGGCTTCTATCAGATCAAGCGGAAAACGTTCAACCATTTCTCTATTGTGCCAAAACAAATATTTGTATTCTCTCTCGGGATAATTTACAACTCTGTGCAATTGTTATTTTATTTTTAGTTTGCATTGAAGTTGGTGGAAAAGGCGCTTAGGGAAAAGGGAAAATGCGTCATACATTGATAAAATAAATACATGTACTAACTAAAAAGTCACTAACATGGCAACACATGTAAATGAAAATAATATATAACTTTAACTTTTCACTAAATTTAGCGAATGTGTAAACTTGCATTAATTTTTTTATTATTAGTAAAGGTAGGTTTTTTTGTTGTTGTTTTTGGTTTTATTGGTTTGAAAGGTCTAGATTTATTTTCTAGCATTAAGGTGCGAGGGTATTCATTTTGTCAAAATTGTATCAAATATGATTATGGTCTCATCCCATTTTCATGTCTCTATCATTGTGTTAAAGTTCGACCTCATTCCATTTTCCATGTTTGGAACATTGCAATCACTAAGGATCGATCGTTAGTAGGTTCTTTGTGAGCCTAACAACTTCACCAATAGACTAGTGACCAATTGACAAATGTAATATTTTGAAAGGGGCCAAACTTTTTATAAGAATAAGTTACACCATAAACCTAATATCCAATCAAATGGAGAAATTATTTAAAATGGATTGAATAATCGCTTGAAATCAAAGAAGATTGTAGGCACACAACAATCCTACAAACTATCACAAACAAGCAACAACAATAATTAAATTATATTCTTAAAATTAGATTGTTAGATTCTAAAACAAGCGAAATCAACCTACATGAAAATTAGATTGTTGAATTCCGTCGATTTTTTAAAGTTAATGACGCTCATGAGTAGCCATTATTTCAATGACATTTTTGGTAATAATTATAAAACAAAAGATTCACTTAATACACAAGATGCAACTATTTGTTAGTTAATGCTATTGTAATTTGTTCGTATTATTTATCTATCTATGTGTGTCTTCTTACTATATAATAATTATTCATCGAGTATTAATATATTTATTTGAAAAATTATTAGAGATATGAATCTCAAGATGCGCATTTTATATTTCTAACATATTGCATTAATTGATAATTCCAAAATTCTATTACCTTCTCTATGGATTTTCATTGACTCGTAACATATGGCCTCAATTTAGCTTCACCATTTTGTTAGGTTCAAAAAAACCTTTCACGTTTTTGTAAAGAAATAACAAAACGTGTTTCAAACTCCGCAATATTGCTAAGATATTACGATTTTTTAATCGACGTCTCTAAGCAAAACGAAAAGCTTCATAATAATCTAATTGAATATACATCTCAAGGATATTATTTTTGACTTGTCACCCGCCCCATGATCAATAATTCAATTACTTTCTCCTTAAATTTCATGTTCACTCTTTATAGATGGCCTCAATCTAGTTTACAAAAGAGAAAGCATGCACCAAACTCCACCATTTCTTGATCACCTACTTTAAACAAAAAGAAAAAAAAACTTTTAATAACAATCTAATTGAATATGCATCTTGGACTTGTCACCTATCCCATTGATTTATAATTCCAATATTTTGACCTTAAATTTCATGTTTACTTTTGACTATTGCATTACACTTGAAAAACTCTTTCCGAAAATGAAAATAGGGAGTAAACTCCATCACCTAACCATATTATTACAATTTTTTGATCAAATTTTTCAAACCAAAAATAATAATCAAAATAATTATTAAAAACATCAAATTTAAAATAAAAATTCCACATAACCACAAATAAATATCAAATTTAAGGTAACTATTAATTGTTAACCACTTAACAAGTATAATAATTTAAACACACATTTAAAATCCCACATAAGCCTTCACATTGCTCAACACACTCCATTAGGAGCTTTAAAAAAACAATGATAATCTCCACATCCCCTTCAACAACTTAACGTGGCGTGTGAGTCAAGAGTTAATCTCCCCTCAAAATGAGATCTTTCCTTTTATCATATCTCCACCACATCTAATCTCACCAAAATCTAAAGTCGATGATACTTTTGACAATATAAGCATGACCCATCATTCTCCCTTTAGTGTCACGCCTTTGTCTTTCTCTTGCACACAATCCCGCGTTAAACCTCAACTTTAACCTCCCACTTTGAAAATTTGACGGCCGTTTACATGTTTCATGACTAAATGTTTTTAGTCGTAAAATATTTACAATTTTTTTTTATAATTGTTTAGATATGAATGTTAATTTTTATATATAGATTTGTGTACAAATTATATTGATATTCATAAATATATATTAAAAATGGTTTAAAATAATAGAAATAATAAAAAGGCTAGAAGATGAGAAGTCTAAAGTCTCCCCATACTAACAAATATTTATAATGTTTTTGTGCTAAAATGAGTTATAGGGGTTAAATTTGAAGCCCGTTTAAACGTGTTGTCCCATACAATGCATAAATTATATTGATAATATAATTGTTTAAAATATAACATCTTAATGCTTTAGTCGTGAAATATTTACCATTTTTTTGAATAATTGTTTAAAATATAGATGTTAATTTTATATAGATTTGTGTACAAATTATATCTATACTCATAAATCTATATTGAAAATTGTTAGAATATTATAAATAATGAAGAGGCTAGAGGATGAGAACTCTTGTGCTAAAGTGGGTCATAGGGGTTAAATTTGACATCCACTTAAATGTTTTTCATGATCTTAATTGTAATTTACTTAACAAATATTTAATATAATAGTCCCATACAATAGATATATTTAACATGTAACCGTCATTTTTAATATAAATTTATATCTAAACTATATTAATATCTAAACTATATTAATATACATAAATATATGTGAAAAATAGTTAAATAAACACATAGCCTTTTATATATTTTATTTGTTGTGTATAAAATAACACTTTTTAAATAGAACTTGTAAATATTTTTGAGCAAAATCGTGTCAAAACTTTCTGCTGGATGTTTTTGCAAACTATCATCAAGAGAAAAATAATGATTTTTTAATTTTATTTTATGATAATGGTTCACGAGAAGTGACCAAAAATGTCGAACCAAAAATTTTTACACATTTTTTCTAAAAAATATTTACTTCTAATCCTGAAATGTCGAACCAAAAATTTTTACACAATTTTTCTCAACATTTCTTTACTTCTAATCTATGGACTAAAAACATTAAATCTCTTATTTTTTAATATTTTAAAAGATAATATTAAAAACTATCATCACTTAAAAATCGTTTGACACAAATGAATAGCGGTCAAATTAAACCCCCATTGATCCCCTTACCTCTAATCTACCAAAACTAAATGAGCCAAAACCATAAAATAATAACTACTCATGAAATAATGAATGAAAACCACAGGAATAAAAAAATCCCACAAAAATAAACAATCAAAATTACACTCCCTCCAATATTGTTTGACACACGTAAGTGACCGTCAAGTTTAAAGCCGGGAGTCCCCACATTAAATGAGCATGCAAAACAGTTAATATAAAATTTCTTTAATAATTTCCGGCTGTCAAGAAAGGCAAAGATAGCGTGGTTTACTTGTTATTATATCCAAATTCCTTTGTTGGGAAGCTCGACAAAAAAATAAATAATATGCTTTGACATGAAGCTATAGGGCGGTTAAAGCCATGCCTGTTTTTGGGCAAAGGAGTTTATACATTTTACCCATTAGCCCACACAAAAAAATTCAGATTTCCATGGAGGGAAGCACGAAGAACAAAAGGGCCAGAGAGGAAGAGTCTGAAGATCCTTGCAAGGAGAAATATGCTCGTCTGGATGAGGTGGGTATTGATGATTTTGATAACAGTTTGACCGCTTTTTCTTCTGAGTATTCAATGTTGTTGAAGGATCATCCATGGAGTCCGGAGGAGGATTCTTTCTCTGAAATCAGAGGCATAGCCATCAGAAAACAGTCTTACATGGAGGACTATTTCAGTAATGTTGAGGAAGTTGGATTGGAGGAAAAGAAGAAGAAAAATCAGGATGATGGGGATGATCTGTTTGCAGAGCTATGGAGGCCTCAGAGCCCTCTGGGTGGAGCAGCAGAGGCTCTGTTTGGAGGCTCTGATTATTTCATGGGTACCAACATGGTGGATGAGAGGACTTCTGGTTTTAGAATCTGGGAAGAACCAGAACCAGAACCAGAACCAGAACAGGAACAGGAACAGGAGCAGGAAAAAGATGTGAATGGGAAATGCCTTAAAAGTGCAGATGGTTTTGGTTTATTGTATGAGAATGAGGTGTCTGATTGGATTTGGGGGCTCCATTGAATCAGCCTCTGCTGCCTGAATCTCTTGAATTTGAGGTCTCTACACCATCTCTGTAACTGGGTATTGGGAGTTTTCATGGATGAACCCATTTTCGGCTGTAACTGAGTAATTTTATTGCTAAGGATGAAGTGGGATTATTTTATTTTATCTGAATCCAATGGAATTGGTTTTTTTCTGTGTTTTCAAGGTGGTTGTGTTGGGTAGGTTGAGGTGTGGTGGTTGTGTATTTTAAAAATTTATTTCATGGGGTTTATACTCTTTGAATGAAGTTGTTGACTTAGGTACAGGGCGATTGTGTCTTCATCCAAACATGTTCTGCCTACAATTTAATGAATCGGGACATAAGCCCTATGTCACAATGAAAAAAGTTGAAGATAAAGGCTAAAGTAGGTAAATGTGGAAAGTAGTTTTGTATTAATAATACATTTGCAATCAAGCGTAAATACATATAATACAATAAATGAGATCTCATTTTATTAATTGATTATTTTTAAGGAAAATAAAATAAATTAAATGTGTTGGAGAAATAGGGTTTTAGAATGATGTACATTGTGTTACAATTCAGGGATGGTCATTAGAAATAGACAATAGAAAGTTTAGACAGTAAGGGAAAACAATCCTAAGTAAAAATGCGCGAAGTTGGATAACCTTGATTGGAATCATACTTCAAGTAACACACGTAGAAACATAATACCATAGTTTTAGTAATATTATGGTTTTGGTAAATTTAAAAAATGTAAATCAATTTTATGGCCATGTTCGTCTACTCACGGGCTCCCAAACCCGCACTTGTTTCTTAGAGTTCATTGTAAATCATTAAGAAACTATTGTCCTTCCTTGGAACCTTAATTTGATCATAAGATCTCGCAAGACCATTAAAAATAGAGGGTGTTAACGAGGCGTGTGTAATCGCTCCACTATTACAAGGCCCCTCAAATTTTGAACAATTAGTAAATGATACATGTTTCCATTTAAATGCGTGAAATTCATTTTTAACACAACAATGCTTCAAAAATAGATCTAATAGATTCCTTATTTTTGCAACTTCAATAAATTCACTTGTGACAATCTAATTATGTGTCTTCTAAGTCATAAATGCACAAGTGCAATTATACATTTATAGACTTACTAAATTCAAATTAGGATCCTATCTATGTGTATGCCAACATACAATCGGGAAAGGACACCGAAAAGGAAGGGCCACAAACCTTAGGAACCCAAATCATAAATCAAAAAGGGAACCATAGTAGTATGTTTCTAGTAGACCATAACCGTGATGCTATAGTGAAGGCCAAATTTCCATAAAAGCTAGAAAATAAGAAGAGAATGAAAACATTGGAGGAAAAGAAAATAAGTAAAAAGGCAAGTAAACATTGGACAAATAAAAACACGTATTTGAGAAGAGAAAGATAAAGTCGAAACCGTCGAACACCAACTTAACACAAGGGAACACATTGAAAGTCAATTAACCCAAGGAACACATACAAAAAGAGTATAACCTTGACCAATAAATACACTAATATTAGAGAAATGAACGAGTCCCATGCCAAAATTAGGTGTATACACAATACCACACTTTTATGTGTGTGGGCATACATATCAAATTAAAACAATCAAGTACTTGCGAGATAAGTTAGTGCATAGTCTCGCCACCTCTTGAGAGTTCTCGAGAGCTAATATAGGAATGATAGTGGACTGGAATTCAAAAGGAAAGAGAGATCCCTTGGTCTCCAAATTGGAGTACAAGAAAGATGCGAGGAATTAACATCCATATAAACATATGAAAATATGTAAACCCATGCCCCTATAAACATATGGAAATATGTCCAAGTGAATAAATGACTATACAAATTATAATTAAGAAATTGGTGAAACTTGGGAGAAAAAGAATAGGAACAATTACACATCATTGTATTGAAAGTACGAAGTTGCCTCATGAAATCCATATCTTATAATTTTTGTGTTTCATCTAGATATGCATGTGTCTTGTGGTGACATTAAGTGGAATACAATGTTTATCACCATGTGATTGCCTCCAGTGAGGGTGTAATAGTAATGTAGCTATGGTTAGAGGTCCCAATAAAAGGATGCCTTAGATCATGATGCATTACAAAATCACGCAATAAAATGTACTTAACAACACTTTTAAACAACTATGTATTGTATTCAACAACATGAAAATTACACAAACATGAGACTAATTGTTAATGATAAAACCATACACGAAAACACACAATGCCCACATGCTTATAAGAACTCAACACCGCAGTTGTTGCCTAGATGATTCAATCGCTTCCAGGACTTGTGTGACAGATCTCTACATGCAATAGTACTCCTTACAACCGCATTCTAGAATCTAAAGTCTCTCTTATTGGAATTGAATACATTTCATAAGTGTAGTAATGTATTCATATAGACATACTATCGACTACTTACATTATTTCCTCAAAGCTACAAGCTACCCATATGATATTGATGGCATCCCAATCCTCTATGCAAGATAGGGCCCAACTATTCATAATACAACTCGATGCAACCGAATCAACTCATTTGTTACAATTTTGGGTTAGGCAAAATCATATCACTCCTTACTGACCGATGTGTGTATTTGAAATTCCAAAGCTTATTCGTTCCTTTGCGCACTCAAGAAAAAAATTGGAAGGCTTTGCACTCTATATGCATGCTAAACTTTAAACTAAGCTAATTGAAAGAACCTAACACCAAGTAGATCCTAACTTAGTTAAATTTAAGCTAATACATCAAGATAAAGCAAAAATGAAAGCTAATTAACTTGCATAAAACATGAACTCAACATTAAATGCAAACCTCCCTTTGATATTTGGATGTGCTTTGGATTGTAGATACTTCCTTTAATGAGTCGAACGTAAGCCACACACGATCAAGGATTTCTCAAGCAAGAGGAAGAGATCTCATCAAGTATGGCTTAATTTCCATTTTTGAGTCTTCTCTTACTACTCTTTAGCAAGTAGAAAAGGGAGAGTTAACAAGCCTTCCAATAACATGAAATGCTCTTCTCAAGTATAATGTTTGTCAAGGACATGGTGTAAGTTTGGACAAGGTGTACTAGGCTTCTTATATAGCTTTCCATTTTGGGAGAAGCTTTTGACCTAAAGGGAATGTAGAATTAGAAAATGATAAGTGTGATTAGAAGATATTAATTAGAGATTAGAAACTCGTGGGAGTTAAGGGAGGTTTAATTAATCAACTAGGATTAATTAATAGACCAAGTTAAGCTTATAAAAGCCATTTGGAGATGATTTAGGGGAGATTAGTAGAATTTGAAGGGTTTGAGAGGGGGATTTAACCAATAAGAGGGTTTATTGATTAAATACGAGATTGAAAGTCTTAATTAACTAATAATGGTTAATTAATTAATTAAAAGAGGATTATAACTAACAAAGTGACATTAATTGGCATCCAAAATGAGCGTGCGAGACTAGTTGATTAATGAAGTGTCATTAATTGACCGAGACGAAGGGGAATGTTAACTAATTAGCGGAAAATAACTAATTAGAATGAAATGACGATAAAGAAGACAGAGATAATGTAATTTTAATGTTAAAATTGTGCGATTGAAATTAGGTGTCGACATTGCCCTCTTTGATGTGATGTATCACAAACGACGTCATTTCAAAGGTAGTAGATGATTGCATTTTGAATGGATAGAAGAATAATTAGTAAGATGGACGATGCCCGCTCGAGTTTCTATGGTGTGATAGAAGAGGTCGATTGATGCTCAAAAAGAAGAAGAGAAATGACCACGATGGTAGAAACGTCGCTCGTGGTGGCGTGGGAGTCAAACTTTGCTTAGTTTGCTTTATTGATCGATTGGAGAAAAACTTGGTTGGAGCCCTCACATGAAGTGGATTATGCGAGGGAGGGAGGAAGGGAAGAAATAGGTGATAATGAGAGCTTTGTTTCAACAAGTTAGAAGAAAGGTTAGTGAGGAGGAATGTTAGTTAGTATGAGAGGAAAGATAGATGAGGAATGGAAAGATCGTAGCATGGCATATGTACCATCCTCGGCTCAAGTACCTTTAATTTGATATAAATATATGAAAAAGGGTAAAATGACATAAAAATCCATAATATTGATTTTTGTGCAATGTTAATGGACTGACTAAAAAAATATAAAAACAATTGATGCAATGTGAGAAAGTAAATAAATAAGTAGACAAACAAAAAAAAGCACAATCAAATAAATTTAAACTAAGCAATGCTTAAGACAATTGTACCAATGTTTTTGTTATCCAAATTTAGTACCCAAATGTTCAAGTTATACGAAAAGGGTTAAAATGATGCCCCAAGAAAGGATACATGCAAGGGATTGAATGGAGGACATAAAATTCCCATGAAAAGAAAACGTGCACTATGAAACGCCTTCAAGCAACGATATATGTCGGGAAGACAAACATAACAAGAAAATAAGCTTTGTTGATGAAATAAGATCACAATATGATCCGCATGTCATGTGCTAGAATGAGAAAACACTAAAGTAAGATGTTTTGTGGTATAGTTTCCAATGTTTATGTTTTATATTTTTACTTGTTTTTGGATTTTGAGATTTTTGTGAATGTTTGGGATTTTTCGAGATTTTTTTGAATGTTTTTGGATTTTTGAAGGTTTTACTAATGTTTTTGTTTTTTTTGAAGGTTTTCCGAAACTATGTACAAGAAGAACCGAGCGCCAAGATGCGCTAGCGAGAGGTGAGAATATAATGGTGAATACACACACACACGTATGTATATGTATGTATGTGTATGTATGTATGTATGTATGTATGTATACATACATACATACATACATATACATACACATATACATACACACACACACATATATATACATACATACGAGACATGTATATATGTATATATATACATATGTATATGTGTGTGTGTGTGTGTGTGTGTGTGTGTGTGTGTGTGTGTATACATACACACACACACATATACATACATACATACATATGTGTGTGTGTCTATATATATATATATTTGAATGCCTCCAAGATCGTATAGAAACACTTGAGATGTGCCATGATATTCATGGGATCCCGAGAAGCTCATCGCCATTAGGATATGCAAGTTTATAGACCCCTAAGCCAAATTTCACGACCACAATGAATGGTCCTAACTAGTTAGGCTCAAACTTTTTCTCTTTTCACACTCTTTAGTAGTATTGAATCTGGTTTTATTTTAGAAAAAGGTCTCTTACCTAAAATTCACCGGAGATAAGGTGCTTTTTGTAGCTACCACGAATTCAATTATGATACACTCTGAGGTGGTTTAAGGCATGGATGCATATTTCATCAAGCAGTTCAAGCTCTACTAGTCTAACCACTCTATAGTCCTCTTAATTTTCTAGATAGTATTTCAAGGAAACTTGTAAAGAGTGAAGCTCGATCTCTAAGGGGATGATAGATTTAGTGCCAAAGATAAGGAAATAATGTGTGGCACATGTGGGTGTGTGGATGGAAGTTTGGTAGGCCCGGAAAGCGGGATGGATTTGGAGATTAGGAAAATTTTAAGGAACCCCCTAAAAACTTATAGAAATCATGGCGAATATACCTGTAACCAGCTTTACAGTGGTTCCACCAATATCCTGTAACATGTTTCGTTCTTTTCGGTGAAAATGGTATAAATATAAAAATAGTTGGAAATCGATTGTGAATCTCCTGTAACTAGTTTGGCGAATACCCTCTATCGAATTTGACTATAATAAGGCCCAAAATTTTCATTTCTTTTGCATGCCACTTTGCCTTACCTCACCGACACCGCGGACCTAAAACTTTATTGAATCGGTTCATTCCGCGGGCTTGGAGTTCGGGAATGCCTTTGCCTTGGGAGGCCCGAATCCTACCACGTGTCTGCCTAATGGGCAGGGAAGGACTGATAACTTTAATAATAAGGCAAAAATAACTTATATTTAATAATAACATAAATTATAACATATTATAAGTTATTAAATTATTAAATAACTGAATCCTTTTTACTATTGGAACTGCCCTTTATATTAAATAACTGAATCCTTTTTGAATTTGAAATATATAACATCTAAAAATAATTTCATAATTTAATAACTTAATAAATTATAACATATATTTCAAAAAAGAAACAAACTCTTTGTTATTCATGAATAAGATTTGTTAGACAATTTAGAGCGATAAATTTTTTTGTAATTTTCTAAAGCCTATTAAGGTTTTAATAATAATCACAAGATATTTATTACATACAAAACAAATGTAAAACATGTGAATTTTTTAGACCTCAAAAACTAAATGTGGTTTAATATTACATACATTAATCTATCTCAAATACAAGAGTAATTTAGAGCATGGAGGAGTCCTTAAATAATCCAACCATCCATTGATTACACAATATAGAAGTTGTTAACTTAGAGGCATAACAATTAGGATTATTATCTTAACAACAATATAAATACAAAATTTAGAGAAACAACTAATATTTAAGAACCCAATTTGTAAAATAAAACAAGGGCATTGAGAATAAGATCCCCAAATCGATTTAGTGGCAAGAAAAAGCTTAAAAACTAATATTGCTATTATGAAAATATAAGCACTCAACTAATTTCTTGTTTAGTGATGATTCATCTTCTCCCTAGATTTTTTGCATGATTTATCTAAAGTGAAAGTGTATTTTTAACAAAGAAAATAGAAAGTAAGTATGAGTTATCACCGCTATAATTATTCATTTAATAGCTAATTTATTAAAATGAATTCATTATTTATAAAATTTAACATGGCATTTAATATTTGTATGACAGTTGATTTGTTAGTTGGCCTTTCTAATGGAAAATTAACATAAGTGACATCATTTTGATATTGACATGTACTTTTAAATTTTATATTTCTTTTGAAGTGTAAATTTTTAAACACCCTTCTATGACAAGTTGAAATACATTTGAAGGGCATTGAAAACTTCAAATTTGATCCATGCCCCTCATATATTTGTTGAAACCTATAATTCAAGAAGTATAAGGTTATTGAAAAGATTTTTTATAAATATAATAAAACACTACACATTTTTTGGAATAGGGTAAAGTGGGGGTTTTGAAAGGACCCTCATCCTTTTACAAAAAATCCCATCCAACTAGATATAACATAAACATTACATATCATAACATAGGCATACCAAAAATCTATAACTAGATATAACATAAATATTACATATCATAATAGATTTTTTAGTTCTTGTACCGCTTTCCTAGCTGCATCAATATCGATCTTCTCTGCTAGAGTGTCACCAAGGTTAGTATCTTGACACATTCTTTATCAATGATAGCTTTGGTGTTGTCTGTATAGTCTTTCTAGGTTTTAAGCACTTCAAAAGATCGTTGCAGATTTGCAAGGATGGAAGACACCATTTCGACTTGACTGTCCATCTGAGGGGTTGCCATAGGGGTTGATTGTCATCAATTTCCTTATCCACATCATTTTTAGCAACATGTGGAGAATCCATAGGTTCCGGTCGTGGGATTCTAGATAAAGAATAGAGAGTTCTAGTAATGCTTCAAGAATTAGTTGCTCAAACAAGGATTTTGATTAGAGCTCTGCAAGAGAAGTTCCAGGAGAATGAAGGGGAACAGGGGAAGCAGTCGACTGGCTAGGAGAAGGGGGTGGAATCACCATTAGAAGGAGAACTAGAAGCAGAGAGGGTGAAGGATTTCCCAACACCTCTCAATTTTCCCCACCCTTTCGAATCTAATTTTGTGAAAATTGGAGCCCTGTCATAGAAGAAATTTGTGTTTTAAACTCCTCAGATGCTCATTTTCATTTCCCATGATGTTTTAAATCAAAATTCCCTCAGTTTGCTGCCGTTAAAACTTTTTACCTATTTTTAATGGATGGGAAATGATTTTAGTTCTCCTTTTATGCATTTTGGAATGCATGGGACCTTACATCTTTCATTTTTAACCTTTTGTAGAGAAAGAAATTCTTCATCGGGAGCAAAAATGGCATTTTCCATTTCTTGCAACTTCCTACGTTCTTTTCCCCATCAAATTCTTTCTCAAAAAGGTGAAGCTACGTGTTTTTTCTCATTGGATGTGGCTAGATGGGTTCCTTTTTGAACTTATCACTTTTGGTGATTTTGGAAAAAAATGTCGATTTTTTCCCCCATCCCCGCTGGTCCCTGATTGGCTGGAGTAGTTTTGGTGAAAGTTCGGGTGGATCCATTTTATTCTCTAAGGCATTACGAGGCGAAAGGGAAAAAATTTCTAAAATGACCGCATTCCGCCCAAGTGAAAGGATAAATTCTTGAGTTGAAATCCACAGCAAATCAGAAAGGGACATGTGTTCATGTTGAAAAGTCAATGGCAGAGGCATGGACTTTTGGGGAAAGGTTGGAATTTTTCCCTTTTCAAAATAGATAAAAAGTGAAGCACATCCCCACAACCAATCAGGTGATGCCATGTGTTGAAGAATCAAATAGGGACATGTGGCCATTTTTCATTCATATGTGCTTTGCGGATGACAGAGGACTTTAGGAATTTAGCTTTTTTCCACAAAAGGGTGAAAAGTTCTAAAATGGCCTATGGCCCCGCTCATGTGAAAGGGAAAATTTCTAAGTTGAGGCCTCAACAAATCAAAAGGGACACGTGGCCTACGTTGAAAAGTCAATGGCGGGGGCATGGACTTTTGGGGAAAAGGTTGGAATTTTTCCCCTTTTCAAAAGAGATAAAGTATAAAACTAAGAGCATTCCAATGACCTATTCACGTGATGCCACATGTTGAAGGATGAAATCAGAACAATGGGCCCACAGAGGAAATTGAGAATTTGATCCTTTTTCACCAAAGGGTTAAAATGTTGCAAATTGAGTCACCCCCTTTTTCCAATCATGGTGTGCCACGTGTTCATGTTGAAAAGTCAAAGCGGACCGGTGGAGAGGTTTTTGAGAATTTGAGCTTTTTGTTAAAAAGAGTTTAAATGGAATATTTGAACCACATTTCCTCAGCCACTTAGATGGCACCATGTGTCCATTTTTCTCGAGCTGTGGGGCGAGAGAAAATGAGAAATCACACTTTTTCTCCCAAATGTCAGGAAATGCAGATTTCTCCCCAGGGCCATCATTGCTTGGATATTTCCACGTGTAGGGTCCAAATTTGAAGGTAAAAGGGGGAAAGATAGCCAAATGCACTCATCTGGTTTTTAATGCCATTAACAAACTAGAGCTCCAAAAATGCTAAATGTGATCATTCTTCTCTTTTCTCGTATTCTTTGTCATTTATTCATGAGATGCATTTTTGGTTTATTATGGAGCCAAATTGATAAGTTTGAGGGGATGTAAAGTTTGATCATCAAAAATGGAGTTTATCGGGCATACATGATAAAAAGGGATAAAAAATTACTAGTAAGCACTTGAGTGCTATGAAAGTGGTTAAAAGGTGGAAATGGCAGGACCACATAAAGAAGAAAATCATGAGATGCCCCTGCTAAAGTAATCATGCTCAAACATGAAATATTCACCTTTTTGAACCTTCGGTTTTCATGAGTGCATTTGTTTCATGTCACTTTCCAAAATGGATCTATAACAAACATTATTCCTTTTGGATATTCTTTTCTTGGGGACAAAGTATGGATGTATACAATTGTTATAAGAACATGGTTTTGGCCACAGAAAAGGAAATTCTAGTTTTTAGGAAGGTTGTAAATTCCAAGTAATTCAATACAAAAGTTATTTCTTTTTCTTTTTCCTCCATTATATATTTCTCTCTCATCTTCTCAATTCAATGGATCATTTTTTTGCATTCAATAGAAAATTTGTGTTCTAGTCTCTATGTAATCTTTAGAACTTTGTGTCTGCAGATTTGCATCGGTGGTGAAGTAATTGATCCTTTTCTATATTTTCTTGGTTTAATGTGAGTAGGAGATACTCTACTATCTATATTTCCCAAAATCATTGTTGTTTTCTTCCTTCCCATCTCTTTATTATTCCATTCCTTCTATTGATAATATTTTAAGTATGAAAACATTCCAATATCGGGATCAAACATTGAGAGTTGTAGATTTATACATTTTTTTTTCCATCTTTTAATAAGGGAACCTCTCCCATTAAAGAGGAGGGACTTGTTGTCCCCTGATTGTGTTTCAACCCATGTTCCATTATGAAACCCAACAGTTTTTGTGACTCCACTAGGAATTCATTACAAATGGATTCCAGTTTTTGAATAACAACTTCTTGATCATCTTTGATCTGGTGACTCTAAGATACACTCGGGGTAGAAGAACCCTTGGGGAAGAAGACCCTCATTTCCAACTTTTGGATCATCAAGGTTTCTCTCTCCTTCATCATCAAGAAAAAGAAGAGGAACAAGATCTACAAGCACTCCTCCTACTAGAGACAAAAATTCTAGGAGTGACATCCCTCAAGATCAAATCAGTCCTAATTTGCATGCTTTGATTCTCATTGGTGTTTCAGTTCCTCTCCAAACAATCTTTCCAAGGATGGACAGATCCTCTACCTTGGGGCCAAAGGGTTGGGCCTCTTGCTCTTCCCTAGCCATTACATGAATTTCTTAGAGGCAATAGGAATAATTTCCCTAAATTCAGAGGTGATGGGAAGGTTCATCTAGATGAGCATATTGCAGCCTTCATTGTTGCTTGTGGTGTTCTCGAGTTGAACATGAGGATATCTTTATTAGAATTTTTGTGGAGACATTGCAAGATAATGTTGTTGATTGGTTTTATCATCTCCCTTAATAGAAAGAATTTCCCTAAATTCGAGTGTTCCAGATGAGTGGATCCATCACCAATTGGAACACCATGATGACCCATTTTGAGCAACATTTCAAACATGCTGAGGATGTACATGCCCTCTTGGCCTAGATTTCTCAAATCAAGAAAGAGTCACATGAGCCCATGAGGGAATTTGTGGCCAAATTCAATAGGATGGTTAACAAGATCCCACAAAACACACCCTATGGATCAGATTCAAAATGTTTCTTCCTTAATGCCCAACTTCCTGAAGTGAGCTATGCACTTAGAAGAGCTAATCTTGCCACTTTAGATGTTGATCAAATATTTTTTGTCAATGTTGAAGATGATCTGATCATGTTTGACAAGCTAAGGAGAGATTCATCCAAATCCAAAGCATCTCCTTCTTCCACATCTTCTCTAGAGATAATGCAGATCAATTAGGTATAGAAACTTGCTAATGATCTTATTTCTCTCAAGAAGCAGTTAGCCCAACATGCTCCTTATCAGGATGTTCCTAGGAAGAACTTTCAGCCCAGGAATCAGTTGCCCTCTCCTCAAACCAGATTGGCAATTAAAGGCCCACCTGTTAAAGTTCCAGTCAATGCAACATGTGAAGTGTTGGAGCCTGATGATGAGGAGGAGGATGAAATATGTGAAGAACATGAAGAGGAAGCTGATGAAGAATTAGAAGAGTTGAGTGGATCTCATGTCCATTTTCTCACCACTGAAGGTATAGATGAAGAGGATGATTATGAAGAAAGAGTTGTAGAGATGAACAATGAATCATATGTTGTCATGACTCATGAGAAAGACAACAAGAAGGAGAAAGTGGTGCAGCATGCTAAAATATCTAAGGAGCCTCCTACGGTCATTCCAGTGATTACAAGGAGAGGAGATCCTATTCCAACTTCTTCCACACCCAAGGTAGGTTATGTTGTTCCTTCCTCCTCTATTTTTACTCCTAAAACTTCTTTCCTTCAAATGATAGAGTTGATAAGTCAAAAGTTTCATCTACTCCTATCAATGATGCTCCATCTACCTCTGGTTCTTTTGACATTATTGACCATCTCAAGAAAACTAAGATCCAGATCTCAGAAGCCAAATTCTACCAAACCCATCTAAGGAATTTACTAAGATGGTAGACTTTGTAAATTCCAAATCCAAGCCTTCATCCCCTAGTTCTAAAGGTCTCTTTCCCACTCCTTCTCCTTCATCTCAACCAAGCCTTGTGGCAGCAGTCACTTCATCTGATGAGAAGATCAAACCATTTTATGTCACTCTCCTCATAGCTGGCCACAAACTCAACAATTGTGTTATTGATTCTGGTGCTTCAGATAATGTGATGCTTTTATAAGGTAGCTCATGCCCTAGGCTTAACCCTAACCCACACTTTTGGTTCATGTTACTCAATGGAAAGTAGAGAAGTGCCATTGGTTGGAAGGATCAAGGATGCACAAGTAGCCTTTGTTGCTTTTCCAGAGAAGAGAGTTTTAGCCACCATTTTGGTAGTTGATATTCCCCCTTCCTATGACATGCTGCTGAGTAGAAATTTTTGCAAATATGTTGGAGGAGAAATCATGATGGATTGGTCACATGCTCTTATTCTAGTGAATGGGAAAATGAAGAAGCTACTACCTGAGAAACAAACTGAATATATCGTGTAAAAAATAGATGACCCAAAGGCACAAATACTTTATGAGGACATTGGTCATGGTAACTACATGATCATGTCACAAGATGAGGCTAACCATCCTAAGGAAGTGCTTCTTGATCCTAATGGTTTGGATCTTGGAATTTGATGGGAGCTTCTCCTCAGTTAGTTCTAGAGCTGGTGTGGTGCTTATTTCTCCTAAAGGAAAATTCACCCTTTCTCTTTCAAGCTCCAATTCAAAAACACAAATAATATAGCTGAGTATGAGGCTCTCATCCTTGGTTTAAGCATGGAAAAAGAGATGGGGATCAAGAATCTCCTTGCTCATGGAGATGTAGAGCTGATTGTAAAACAGGTCAGAGATCTCTTTCAAGTGAAGAATAGAAGGTTGAAACATTACAGGAATCTGTTTGGGATTCCATTGAGTTCCTTGATGCCTTTTCAATTGAAGCCATGCCAAGGGAAAGAAACACTAGGGATGATTCCTTGGCTATCTCTGGGGTCTCTACTTGATCCCTCATCTAGATTTCTCCCAAGATAAATTCACCATTGAGATGATTCATAGGCCTAGTGTGCCTGACAATGCAAACAATTGGTAGGTCTTTAATGATGATCAACACTTGCTTTCCTTCCTTGAACTCAGAGATAATTTTGACCAGCTGTACTTTGAAGGAAGTGGAAATCTTCCTAGAGAGTGTGTGCCCCAAATGAAGAAGATAACAAAGAAGAAATGGATCATGATGGTTGCATAAAACTAAAAGGTAATAAGATACCTAAAGGGCTGGTAAGTTTGGAAGAGTTATTTGATAAACATGATAGGTACATCAAGTCCAAAACTTCCAAAGGAGCTCAAGTAGCATTGCTACTATGAAAAGATAAACATTGGGAGTCTTAATGAACCCATGCTGGTAAACATTGGAAAGTGCTGCACACAAGAGGAGAGGGAAAAAAGCAAATCTATTGAAAAGGTATGCTGATGTTCTTGCATATTCTTATGATGATCTCAAGGCTTTTCAGCCAAAAGAGATGCAACATTTCATTCCTCTAAAACCTAGGATCAAGCCCTTCAGAAAAAGCAGAGGCAATATAACCCTAAAATTGCTGATACAATCTTTCAAGAGATCCAAAAGTTATTGAAGGCTAAGATCATTTTCCCCATTCACCATTCAACGTGGATTGCTAATATTGTGCTTGTCAGGAAGAAGAATGGTGAGATCCAAATTTGTGTTGATTTTAGGAATTTGAATCAAGCCTCTTTGAAGGATAATTATCCTCTCCATAATGGATCAAGTGTTGTAGGTTGTTACAGGTTCAGAAATGTTGTCCATGCTTGATGGATTCTCAGGATATAATCAAGTAGAAGTAAGTGTTGCAGATCAACATAAGACTGCCTTTACCACTCCTTGGGGCACCTTTTCTTACAAGAGAATGCCTTTTGGCCTCATCAATGTTGGTGCCACCTTTTAGAGGGAAATGGACCTGGCCTTTGGCAGTCTCAAGGGAAAATGCATAGTTGTATACCTTGATGATCTGACTATGTTTTCAAAAACCAGAGCTGATCATTTCCAACACCTTGAAACTGTCCTCCAAAAGTGTAGAGAGCATGGCATCTCCTTGAATCCCAAGAAATATATCTTTTGTGTCACCGAGGGAAAATTATTGGGACACATTGTCTCTAAGGAGGGAATCAAGATTGATCCAAAAAGAGTCCAGATGATTCAACAAATCCCTCTCCCCACAAGCAAGAAGGGTGTGCACTCTTTCTTTGGCAAGATCAACTTCTTAAGAAGATTCATACCTGATTTTTTGAACTTACTTTGAACATATCCCACATGATGAAAGGGAAGAAGAATTTTGTTGGTCCTCTGAAGGAAAGGTTGCATTTGAAGACATCAAGAGAGCTATAACAAAGACTCCAATCTTGGCATGCCCTGATTATAACAAAGACTTCATTATCTATTGCTATGCTACTAAAAGTACTCTAGCTTGTTGTGTTAACCCAGGAGAATGTTGAAGGTCATGAACTCCCCATAGCATTCATGAGTTATATTTTGAAATCCCATGAGCTGAAGTACACCATGATGGAGAAACATGCTTTTGTAGTGGTCAAAGCTGTGAAGCAGTTTCATTTTTACATCCTCAACTCTCATTCTATTGTGCTTGTGCTTGATACAACTATTAAATCCATTCTTACACAACAAGAATTTGGAACCAAGAGAGGAAATTGGGTAGCCAAAGTTTAGAGTATGATCTTGACATCAAACCCACCAAGCTAGTTCGAGGAAAGGGCTTATGTGAACTCATTGCTGAAGGAGCTGATGCCAAATTGTCCAAGGAGGAAGTTGATATCCCTATTGTTCTTTTCCTCAGCTCAACTAATGAATGGTATTTGAAATTGCACACTTTCTTACTTATGGAGAATGTCCATCCCATTTGAGTGCCAAGGATAAGAGAGCCATCAAATTAAGGTCTGCAATGATATGTGTTGTGGGAAAATGCATTGTTCAAACGAGGCATAGATGGAAGGTTTTTGAAATGTGTTGACAAAGAGCAAAAAAAGAAATTGTTCTCAGCCTTTCATGACCAGGCCTATGGAGGTCATTTCTCTTATTGTTGTCACGGCCCAAAAATCCTCCATGCTTTGGATATTATTGGCCTACCTTGTTCAAAGATGCATCAAAGTGGGTAGGCAAGTGTGAAGCATGTCAAACCTTTGTTGGAAGACCCAAATTGGCTGCTTTACCTCTCAAACCAAGTGGTGATTGAGGAACCTTTTCAACAATGGGGTTTGGACTTCATTGGGACACTCAATCCACCTTCAAGTGTAGGGCATACTCATGTTTTGATTGCCACTGATTATTTCACCAAGTGGGTGGAAGCCATTCCAGTTAAAAGTACTACTTCTGAAGTAGTATGCAACTTCATCAAGGAGCACATCTTAATAAGGTTTGGGATACCAAACAAGATTGTCACTGATAATGCTTCCAATTTTTCTTCTACTGAGATGATGGATTTCTGCTATGGATATGGCATTTCCCTTGCCCACTCTTTAGATTACTATCCCCAAGGGAATGGGAAAGCAGAATCAACTAACAAGAACTTGGTCACCATTGTTCGGAAGCTTGTTAATGACTCTCAGAGGAATTGGCATAAGAAACTATATGATGCTTTATGGGAAGATAGGATTACACCTAAGAGAGCCATTGGAATGTCTCCTTTTCAAGTGGTATATGGAGTTGAAGCTCAACTTGCCAGTGACATTAGAACTACCAGCCTTACATTTGATGAAGGCCATTGAGGATGCCAACTTTACCAATTCATTGGACAAAAGAATTATGTACCTCTAGAAGTTGAATGAAGATAGATTGCAAGTGGTTGATAGAATATCAGCTCATCAACTCAAGGTAAAAATTTGTTTGACAAAAAGGCTAAACCCAAAACTTTTCAAGTGGGAGACAATGTTCTTCTTTGGGACAAAAGGCATGAACCTCGAGGAAGCCATGGTAAATTTGATTCCCTTTGGCTTGGTCCTTTTAAAATTAGACATTTTTCTAGTGAGAACTCTTTTTACCTAGATTACATGGATGGTTCTCCTCTCCCACTTCCTTATAGTGGGCAATTTTTGAAGTTGTTCAAAACCTAGGAGTTTTGGGGTCCCTCTATACATTTTGTATAGCGTTTTTCTTTCCTTGTTTTTGTTTTTTGTTGGTTTCCTTTCTGTTTCTTTTGTGTTGGTATTGCTTCTTTTTGACTCCATTTCCCATTGGCTAAGACATTGATTCGATCATTACTTACCTAGAATTCTCTAAGGTTCTTGATTTTTCCTCTTTCCTCTGCCAAATCATCCCCGAAAGAGCCAGCTTGTTGTCCTCTCAATTTTCCCACCCTTTCGAATCTAATTTCATGAAAATTGGAGCCCTTGCCATAGAAGAAATTCATGTTTTAAACTCCTCAGATGCTCATTTTCATTTCCCATGACATTTTAATCAAAATTCCCTCAATCTGTTACCGTTAAAATGTTTTACCTATTTTCAATGGATGGGAAATGATTTTAGTTCTTCTTTTATGCATTTGGAATGCATGGGACCTTGCATCTTTCATTTTTAACCTTTTGCCAGAGAAAGAAATTCTTCATCGGGAGAAAAAATGGTTTTCCCATTTCCTACAACTTCCTATGTTCTTTTCCCCATCAAATTCTTTCTCGAAAGGTGAAGCTACACATTTGTTTCTCATTGGATGTGGCCGGATGGGTTCCTTTTTGAACTTATCACTTTTGGTGATTTTGGAAAAATGTCAGTTTTCCCCGCATCCCCACCGGTCCCTGATTGGCTGGAGTAGTTTTGGTGGAAGTTTGGGTGATGGATCCATTTTATTCTCTAAGGCATTATAGTGAAAGGGTGAAAAGTTCTAAAATGACCCGTGGCCCCACCCATGTGAAAGGATAAATTCGAGTTGAAATCCACAAAATCGAAAAGGAAAGGGACACATGTTCATTGAAAAGTCAATGGCGGAGGCATGGACTTTCGGGGGAAAGGTTGGAATTTTTCCCCTTTTCAAAATAGATAAAAAGTGAAGCACATCCCCACAACCAATCAAGTGATGCCATGTGTTGAAGAATCAGAAAGGGACACGTGGCCATTTTTCAATTCATATGCACTTTGGCGGACTGGCAGGAGGACTTTAGGAATTTTAGCCTTGTTTCCACAAAGGGAAAAAGTTCTAAAATGGCCCATGGCCCCACTCATGTGAAGGAAAATTTCTAAGTTAAGGCCCACAACAAATTAGAAAGGGACACATGGCCTACGTTGAAAATTCAATGGTGGGGGCATGGACTTTTGGGGAAAGTTGGAATTTTCCCCTTTTCAAAAATAGATAAAGTATAAAATAAAGCATTCATGACCACTAGTCACGTGATGCCACGTGTTGAAGAATGAAATCGAAACAACGGGCTTGTGGAGGAAATTGAGAATTTGAGCCTTTTTCACCAAAGGTTAAAATGTTGCAAATTGAGCCATGACCCCTTTTTCCAATCATGGTGTGCCACGTGTTCACATTGAAAAGTCAAAGTGGGCTGGTGGAGGTTTTTGAGAATTTGAGCTTTTTGTTAAAAAGAGTTTAAATGGAAGATTTGAACCATTTCCTCAGCCACTCGATGGGCGCCACGTGTGTCCGGCCTTTGGCGAAGCTGCGGGGGGGGGAGCAAAAAATGAGAAATCACACTTTTTCTCCCAAATGTCAGGAAATGTAGATTTCTCCCCCAGGGGCCATCGTTGCTTGGATCTTGCCATGTGTAGGGTCCAAATTTGAAGGTAAAAGGGGAAAAGATAGCCAAATGCACTCATCTAGTTTTTAACACCATTAACGAACTAGAGCTCTGAAAACAAAAATGGATCATTCTTCATTCTTTTTTCTCTGTATTCTTGTCATTTTCTCCATGAGATGCATTTTTGGTTTATTATGGAGCCAAATCGATAAGTTTAAAGGGATGTAAAGTTTGATCATCAAAAAATGGAGTTTATCGGGCATACGCAATAAAAAGGAGAAAAAACTTACCAATAAGCACTTGAGTGTTATGAAAGTGGTTAAAAGGTGGAAATGGCAGGACCACATGAAGAAGAAAATCATGAGATGCCCCCTGCTAAAATAATCATGCTCGAACTAATGAAATATTCACCTTTTTGAACCTCTAGTTTTCATGAGTGCATTTGTTTCATGTCACTTTCCAAAAGTGGATCTGCAACAAACATTATTCCTTTTGGATATTCTTTTCTTGGGGACAAAGTATGGATGTACACGGATTGTTATAAGAACATGGTTTTGGCCATGGAAAAGGGATTCTAGTTTTTCTAGGAAGGTTGTAAATTTGGAAGTAATTCAATACAAAAGTTCTTTCTTTTCTTATTTTCCTCTTATTATATCTCTCTCTCTTGCTCGATTCAATGGATCATTTGTTTTGCATTCAATAGAAACTTTGTGTTCTAGTCTATGTAATCTTTAGAACTTTGTGTCTGCAGATTTGCATCGGTGGTGAAGTAATTGATCCTTTTCTATATTTTCTTGGTTCAATGTGAGTAGGGAGATACTCTTATCTATATTTCCCAAAAGCATTGTTGTTTTCTTCCTTCTCCCATCTCTTTATTCTTCCATTCCTTCTGATTGATAATCTTTTAGTATGAAAACATTCCAATATCAGGGTCCAAACATTGAGAGTTGTATATTTGTACATTTGTTTTTCCTTCTTTCAATAAGGGAACCTCTCCCATTAAAGAGGAGGGACTTGTTGTCCCCTGACTATGGTTTCAACCCATGTTCCATTCTGAAACCCAATAGTTTTTGGTGACTCCACTGGGGAATTCATTGCAAATGGATTCCAGTTTTTGAATAACAACTTCTTGATCATCTTTGATCTAGCGACTCCAAGATACACTCGGGGTAGAAGAACCCTTGGGGAAGAAGACCCTCATTTCCAACTTCTGGATCATCAAGGTTTCTCTCTCCCTTCATCAAAAAGAAAAAGAAGAGGAACAAGATCTGCAAGCACTCCTCCTCTACTAGAGAGACAAAACTTTGGGAGTGACATCCCTCAAGATCAAATCAGTCCTAATTTGCATGCTTTGATTCTCGTTGGTGTTTCAGTTCCTCTCCAAACAATATTTCCAAGGATGGCAGCTCCTCTTGCCTTGGGGCCAAAGGGTTGGGCCTCTTGCTCTTCCCCAGCCATTGCATGAATTTCCTAGAGGCAATAGAAAGAATTTCCCTAAATTCAAAGGTGATGGGAAGGTTCATCCAGATGAACATATTGCAGCCTTCATTGTTGCTTGTGGTGTTCTCGAGTTGAACATGAGGATATCTCTGTTAGAATTTTTGTGGAGACATTGCAAGATAATGTTGTTGATTGGTTTATCATCTCCTGCTAGATCCATCACCAATTGGAACACCATGATGACCCAGTTTGAGTAGCATTTCAAACCTGTTGAGGATGTACATGCCCTCTTGGCCCAGATTTCTCAAATCAAGAAAGAGTCACATGAGCCCATGAGGGAATTTGTGGCCAAATTCAATAGGTTGGTTAACAAGATCCCACAAAACACACCCTATGGATCAGATTCAGAAATGTTTCTTCCTTAATGCCCAACTACCTGAAGTGAGCTATGCACTTAGAAGAGCTAATCTTGCCACTTTAGATGTTGATCAGAGATTTTTTTGTCAGTGTTGAAGATGATCTGATCATGTCTGAAAGCTAAGGAGAGAATCATCCAAATCCAAAGCATCTCCTTCTTCCACATCTTCTCCTGGAGCTAATGCAGATCAGTTGGTACAAAAACTTGCTAATGATCTTATTGCTCTCAAGAAGTAGTTAGCCCAACATGCTCCTTATCAGGATGTTCCTAGGAAGAACTTTCAGCCCAGGAATCGGTTTCCCTCTCCTCAGACCAGATTGGAAATTGAAGGCCCACCTGTTAAAGTTCCAGTCAATGCAACATGTGAAGTGTTGGAGCTTGATGATGAGGAGGATGAAAATGTGAAGAACATGAAGAGGAAGTTGATGAAGAATTAGAAGAGTTGAGTGGATCTCATGTCCATTTTCTCACCACTGAAGGTATAGATGAAGAGGATGATTATGAAGAAAGAGTTGCAGAGATGAACAATGAATCATATGTTGTCATGACTCATGAGCAAAGCCAACAAGAAGGAGAAAGTGGTGCAGCTTGCTAAAATATCTAAGGAGCCTCCTACGGTCATTCCAGTGATTGCAAGGAGAGGAGCTCCTATTCCAACTTCTTCCACCCCAAGGTAGGTTATGTTGTTCCTTCCTCCTCTTGTTTCTACTCCTAAAACTTCTTGCCCTTCAAATGATAGAGTTGATAAGTCAAAAGTTTCATCTACTCCTATCAATGATGCTCCATCTACCTCTAGTTCTTTTGACATTATTGACCATCTCAAGAAAACTAAGATCCAGATCTCAGAAGCTAAATTCTACCAAACCCATCCCAAGGCCTTTGCTAAGATGGTAGACTTTGTAAACTCCAAATCCAAGCCTTCATCCCCTAGTTCTAAAGGTCTCTTTCCCACTCCTTCTCCTTCATCTCAACCAAGCCTTGTGGCAGTAGTCACTTCATCTGATGAGAAGATCAAACCATTTTATGTCACTCTCCTCATAGCCACAAAACTCAACAATTGTGTTATTGATTCTGGTGCTTCAGATAATGTGATGCTTGCTAAGGTAGCTCATGCCCTAGGCTTAACCCTAACCCACACTTTTGGTTCATGTTACTCAATGGAAAGTAGAGAAGTGCCATTGGTTGGAAGGATCAAGGATGCACAAGTAGCCTTTGTTGCTTTTCCAGAGAAGAGAGTTTTAGCCACCATTTTGGTAGTTGATATTCCCCCTTCCTACGGCATGTTGCTTGAGTAGAAATTTTGCAAAAATGTTGGAGGAGAAATCATGATGGATTGGTCACATGCTCTTATTCCAGTGAATGGGAAAATGAAGAAGCTACTTGCTTGAGAAACAAACTAATATATCGTGTAAAAAATAGATGACCCAAAGGCACAAATACTTTATGAGGACATTGGTCATGGTAACTACATGATCATGTCACAAGATGAGGCTAACCATCCTAAGGAAGTGTTTCTTGATCCTAATGGCATTTGGATCTTGGAATTTGATGGGAGCTGCTCCTCAGCTGGTTCTAGAGCTGGTGTGGTGCTTATTTCTCCTGAAGGGAAAATTCATCCTTTCTCTTTCAAGCTCCAATTCAAAAACACAAATAATACAGCTGAGTATGAGGCTCTCATCCTCGGTTTAAGCATGGAAAAAGAGATGGGGATCAAGAATCTCCTTGCTCATGGAGATGCAGAGCTGATTGTAAAAAGTCAGAGATCTCTTTCAAGTGAAGAATAGAAGGTTGAAACATTACAGAATCTAGTTTGGGATTCCATTGAGTTCCTTGATGCCTTTTCAATTGAAGCCATGCCAAGGGAAAGAAACACCAGGGCTGATTCCTTGGCTGTCTCGGGGTCTCTACTTGATCCCTCATCCAGATTTCTCCCAAGATAAATTCACCATTGAGATGATTCATAGGCCTAGTGTGCCTGACAATGCAAACAATTGGCAGGTCTTTAATGATGATCAACACTTGCTTTCCTTCCTTGAACTCAGAGATAATTTTGACCAGTTGTACTTTGAAGGAAGTGGAAATCTTCCTAGAGAGTGTGTGCCCCAAATGAAGAAGATAACAAAGAAGAAATGGATCATGATGGCTGCATAAAACTAAAAGGTAATAAGATACCTAAAGGGTTGGTAAGTTTGGAAGAGTTATTTGATAAACATGATAGGTACATCAAGTCCAAAACTTCCAAAGGAGCTCAGTAGTCTCTGACTATGAAAAGATAAACATTGGGAGTCTTAATGAACCCATGTTGGTAAACATTGGAAAGTGTTTGCACACAAGAGGAGAGGAAAAAAGCAACAAATCTGTTGAAAAGGTATGTTGATGTTCTTGCATATTCTTATGATGATCTCAAGGCTTTTTAGCCAAAAGAGATGCAACATTTCATTCCTCTAAAACCTGGGATCAAGCCCTTCTAGAAAAAGTAGAGGCAGTATAACCCTAAAATTGCTTGATACAATATTTCAAGAGATCCAAAAGTTATTGAAGGCTAAGATCATTTTCCCCATTCACCATTCAACGTGGATTGCTAATATTGTGCCTGTCAGGAAGAAGAATGGTGAGATCCAGATTTGTGTTGATTTTAGGAATTTGAATCAAGCCTCTTTGAAGGATAATTATCCTCTCCCCATAATGGATCAAGTGTTGCAGGTTGTTATAGGTTCAGAAATGTTGTCCATGCTTGATGGATTCTCAGGATATAATCAAGTAGAAGTAAGTGTTGCAGATCAACATAAGACTACCTTTACCACTCCTTGGGGCACCTTTGCTTATAGGAGAATGCCTTTTGGCCTCATCAATGTTGGTGCCACCTTTTACAGAGGGAAATGGACCTAGCCTTTGGCAGTCTCAAGGGAAAATGCATAGTTGTATACCTTGATGATCTGACTATGTTTTCAAAAACTAGAGCTGATCATTTCCAACACCTTGAAACTTGTCCTCCAAAAGTGTAGAGAGCATGGCATCTCCTTGAATCCCAAGAAATATATCTTTTGTGTCACCAAGGGAAAATTATTGGGACACATTGTCTCTCAAGGAGGGAATCAAGATTGATCTAGAAAGAGTCTAGATGATTCAACGCAGATCCCTCTCCCCACAAGCAAGAAGGGTGTGCACTCTTTCTTTGGCAAAGATCAACTTCTTAAGAAGATTCATACCTGATTTTGCTGAACTTACTTTGAACATAGCCCACATGATGAAAGGGAAGCAAATTTTGGTTGGTCCTCTGAAGGAAAGGTTGCATTTGAAGACATCAAGAGAGCTATAGCAAAGACTCCAATCTTGGCATGCCCTGATTATAACAAAGACTTCATTATCTATTGCTATGCTATTGAAAGTACTCTAGCTTGTTGTGTTAACCTAGGAGAATGTTGAAGGTCATGAACTCCCCATAGCATTCATGAGTTATATTTTGAAATCCCATGAGCTGAAGTACACCATGATGGAGAAACATGCTTTTTTGTGGTCAAAAGCTTGTGAAGCAAGTTTCATTTTTACATCCTCAACTCTCATTCTATTGTGCTTGTGCCTGATACAACTATTAAATCCATTCTTACACAACAAGAATTTGGAACCAAGAGAGGAAATTGGGTAGCCAAAGTTCAGGAGTATGATCTTGACATCAAACCCACCAAGCTAGTTTGAGGAAAGGGCTTATGTGAACTCATTGTTGAAGGAGCTGATGCCAAATTGTCCAAGGAGGAAGTTGATATCCCTGTTGTTCTTTTCCTCAGCTCAACTGATGAATGGTATGTTGGCATTGCACACTTTCTTACTTATGGAGAATGTCCATCCCATTTGAGTGCTAAGGATAAGAGAGCCATCAAATTAAGGTCTACATGCAATATGTGTTGTGGGAAAATGCATTGTTCAAATGAGGGATAGATGGAAGGTTTTTGAAATGTGTTGACAAAGAGCAAAAAAAGAAATTGTTCTCAACCTTTCATGACCAGGCCTGTGGAGGTCATTTCTCTTCTATTGTCATGACCCACAAAATCCTCCATGCTTGGATATTATTGGCCTACCTTGTTCAAAGATGCATCAAAGTGGGTAGGCAAGTGTGAAGCATGTCAAACCTTTGTTGGAAGACCCAAATTGGCTGCTTTACCTCTCAAACCAGTGGTGATTGAGGAACCTTTTCAACAATGGGGTTTGGACTTCATTGGGACACTCAATCCACCTTTAAGTGTAGGGGGCATACTCATGTTTTGACTACCACTGATTATTTCACCAAGTGGGTGGAAGCCATTCTAGTTAAAAGTACTACTTCTGAAGTAGTATGCAACTTCATCAAGGAGCACATCTTAATAAGGTTTGGGATACCAAACAAGATTGTCACTGACAATGCTTCCAATTTTTCTTCTATTGAGATGATGGATTTCTGCTATGGATATGGCATTTCCCTTGCCCACTCTTCATATTACTATCCCCAAGGGAATGGGCAAGCAGAATCAACTAACAAGAACTTGGTCACCATTGTTTGAAGCTTGTTAATGACTCTCAGAGGAATTGGCATAAGAAACTATATGATGCTTTATGGGCAGATAGGATTACACCTAAGAGAGCCATTGGAATGTCTCCTTTTCAAGTGGTATATGGAGTTGAAGCTCAGCTTTCAGTGACATTGGAACTACCAGCCTTACATTTGATGAAGGCCATTGAGGATGCCAGCTTTACCAATTCATTGGACAAAAGAATTATGTACCTCTAGAAGTTGAATGAAGACAGATTGCAAGTGGTTGACAGAATATCAACTCATCAACTCAAGGTAAAAGCTCTGTTTGACAAAAAGGCTAAACCCAAAAATTTTCAAGTGGGAGATAGTGTTCTTCTTTGGGACAAAAGGCATGAACCTCGAGGCAGCCATGGTAAATTTGATTCCCTTTGGCTTGGTCCTTTTAAAATTAGACATTTTTCTGGTGAGAACTCTTTTTACCTGGATTACATGGATGGTTCTCCTCTCCCACTTCCTTATAGTGGGAAATTTTTGAAGTTGTTCAAAACCTAGGAGTTTTGGGGTCCCTCTGTACATTTTGTATAGCATTTTTCTTTCCTTGTTTTTGTTTTGGTTGGTTTCCTTTCTGTGTTCTCTTCTGTGTTGGTATTGCTTCTTTTTTACTCCATTGCCCATTGGCTAAGACACTTGATTCGATCTGATTACCCAAAATTCTCTAAGGTTCTTGATTTTTCCTCTTTCCTCTGCCAAATCATCCCCAGAAGGAGCCAACTGTTGTCCTCTCAATTTTCCCCACCCTTTCGAATCTAATTTCATGAAAATTGGAGCCCTGCCATAGAAGAAATTCATGTTTTAAACTCCTCAGATGCTCATTTTCATTTCCCATGATGTTTTTAATCAAAATTTCCTCAATCTCTTTTGTTTAAAATGTTTTACCTATTTTTAATGGATGGGAAATGATTTTAGTTCTTCTTTTATGCATTTGGAATGTGTGGGACCTTGCATCTTTTGTTTTAACCTTTTGTAGAGAAATAAATTCTTCATCGGGAGAAAAAATGGTGTTTTCCCATTTCCTGCAACTTCCTACGTTCTTTTCCCCATCAAATTCTTGCTCGAAAAGGTGAAGCTATACATTTTTTCTCATTGGATGTGGCGGATGGGTTCCTTTTTGAACTTATCACTTTTGGTGATTTTGGAAAAAATGTCAGATTTTCCCCATCCCCGCTGGTCCCTGATTGGTTGGAGTAGTTTTGGTGGAAGTTCGGGGTGATGGATCCATTTTATTCTCTAAGGCATTATGGTGAAAGGGTGAAAAATTCTAAAAATGACCCATGTGGCCCCCCCATGAAAGGATAAATTTTGAGTTGAAATCCATAACAAATCGGAAAGGGAAAATGTGTTCATTGAAAATTCAATGGCAGGAGGCATGGACTTTTGGGGAAAAGGTTGGAATTTTTCCCCTTTTCAAAATAGATAAAAAGTGAAGCACATCCCCATAACCAATCAGGTGATGCCATGTGTTGAAGAATGAAATAGGGACACGTGGCCATTTTTTAGTTCATATGCACTTTGGGGACCGGCGGAGGACTTTAGGAATTTTAGCCTTGTTTCCACAAAGGGAAAAGTTCTAAAATGGCCCATGCGGCCCTGCTCATGCGAAGGAAAATTTCTAAGTTAAGGCCCATGAAAAATCATAAAGGGACACGTGGCCTACGTTGAAAATTCAATGGCGGGGCATGGACTTTTGGGGAAAATTTGGAATTTTTCCCCTTTTCAAAAATAGATAAAGTATAAAACTGAAGCACATTCCCACACCCAGTCAGGTGATGCCACGTGTTGAAGAATGAAATCGAACAATGGGCCTGCGGAGAAATTGAGAATTTGAGCCTTTTTCACCAAAGGTTAAAATGTTGCAAATTGAGCCATGACCCCTTTTTCCAATCATGGTGTGCCACATGTTCACGTTGAAAAGTCAAAGCGGGCCGGTGGAGGTTTTTGAGAATTTGAGATTTTTGTTAAAAAGAGTTTAAATGGCAGATTTGAACCACATTTCCTCAGCCACTCAGATGGCACCACGTGTCCGGCTTTGGCGGAGCTGCTAGGGGGGCAGAGAAAAATGAGAAATCACACTTTTTCTCCCAAATGTCAGGAAATGTAGATTTCTCCCCAGGGCCATCGTTGCTTGGATCTTGCCACGTGTAGGGTCCAAATTTGAAGGTAAAAGGGGAAAAGATAGCCAAATGCACTCATCTAGTTTTTAACACCATTAACAAACCAGAGCTCTGTAAAAAACACAAAAATGGATCATTCTTCATTCTTTTTCTCTATTCTTTGTTGTCATTTCTCCATGAGATGCATTTTTGGTTTATTATGGAGCCAAATCGATAAGTTTAAAGGGATGTAAAGTTTGATCATCAGAAAATGGAGTTTATCGGGCATACGTGATAAAAAGGGAGAAAAATTACCAGTAAGCACTTGAGTGCTATGAAAGTGGTTAAAAGGTGGAAATGGTAGGACCACATGAAGAAGAAAATCATGAGATGCCCCTGCTAAAGTAATCATGCTCAAACTGAAAAATATTCACCTTTTTGAACCTCTAGTTTTCATGAGTGCATTTGTTTCATGTCACTTTCCAAAAGTGGATCTGCAACAAACATTATTCCTTTTGGATATTCTTTTCTTGGGGACAAAGTATGGATGTACACAAATTGTTATAAGAACATGGTTTTGCCATGGAAAAGGGGATTCTAGTTTTCTAGGAAGGTTGTAAATTTGGAAGTAATTCAATACAAAAGTTCTTTCTTTTCTTTTTCCTCCATTATCTCTCTCTGTCTCTCCTGATTCAATGGATCATTTGTTTTGCATTCAATAGAAACTTTGTGTTCTAGTCTATGTAATCTTTAGAACTTTGTGTCTGTAGATTTGCATCGGTGGTGAAGTAATTGATCCTTTTCTATATTTTCTTGGTTCAATGTGAGTAGGGAGATACTCTGCTATCTATATTTCCCAAAAGCATTGTTGTTTTCTTCCTTCTCCCATCTCTTTATTCTTCCATTCCTTGATTTATAATTGCTAAGTGAGTTCTTTGACTAGGCCTTTACACCATACACGTGTCCTCTGAACAGGGGTATGATGGTTAATATTAAATGTAAATCTTGTCCAAAAATTTGCTTTTAAACTGGCGTCACTATCGCATGTGCCTCCACCTTTTATACATTGAATCAATAATAACTTATTAATAAACATATTCCATGACCAACAATGAACAAATAAACCGAGACCCAAAATTTTAATTCATCCCGCCTGAATTTGGGAGGTTCAGAATCATTGAATGCCCACACCACAAACCCAAAACTTTATTTAATCGGTTCATTCCATGGGCTTGAGTCGATGAATGACATTTCCTTGAGGAGGACTAGAATCCTACCATGTGGTTCTATGATAAATAGAATTTAAAGAATTTAGTATCTTTACAAATTCCATTTAGTGGATAAATTTAGATGTCCACGACAATTAAAATTCTTTAAATTTTAATTATGTTTCGGAAGGCATACTTTAAATGTAAGGCATAATAGATTCATAGAATTTTTGACGATCACATGGTGATTTAATATAAAAATATACATTGGGATTGGAAATTCCTTGCGATTCAAATTGGACAAATTATTGTTTTTGGAATTTTTGGTGAGACACTGCTATCATTCTTGTAAAATTTGCCAAAATAAAATTCCCAAAATTATACTATTCACCAAACTATGAATATTTGTTGCTAAAAATTTCCCTATTGAAGATGTCGTTATGACCTGTCTTATTGACCAATTTCTCCATAATCTAAAAAAGAGTTTTATTGGTAGCCTCATCTTGCCCATTACCTTGAGGGTGATAAGGAGTAGACCAATTTTGATGAATTATAAAGTGTTGTAACATGTCCTTCACTTGTTTGTTCTTGAATTATTTTCCATTATTAGATACAATAATAGAAGGGATTTTGTAATGAAAAATGATGTGGTTCATGATAAATTTTGAGATATAAGAACCAATGACATAGGTGAGAGGAACAACCTCCATCCATTTGGTAAAGTACTCAATCATGTTAATTATGTGTTTGTGGCCATTAGATGAGGTGGGTGTAAGCTTTCCTATGAGATCGAGCCCCCATTTGGAAAATGAACATGGTGTAGTGATAGGTTGTAAAGACTGGGATGGTGCATGGATTAATTTTCCGTGATTTTGGCATAAAACGCATTTCTTCACATAATGAAAATAGTTTGTCTTCATAGTATGCTAGTAATTGTTGGCACATAAGAGTTTCTTTACGAGGACCATGCCACTAATGTGAGCATTACAGATGCCTTTATGCACCTCTTTGATAGATTGGATAATATCTTCAGAATTAAGACAACACGAAAAAGTCCCATCATAACCTCAAATATAGAGAGTTCCCCCAAGGAGGGTTGACATGTGATGCACTTGATAAGGGATATCTTTTGGGAATGGGAAATGTCGGGGAAGGTACCATCTTGTAGGTAATTATAGATATGAATGTACCAAGGGGAAAAGGGACCAAAAAATTCACATACCAAACATGATTCTGACGTGTCATATGCAAGCACTCTAAGATGATCGATGAGGAACTAAAAATATATGGTATGTGGTGATAAGCATAACAATGAGACAATAGTATACATGGCATTTTCTGACCTATTTTGTGCTCAAGGGACATGTTGGAAGGTGATCTAAACAAATTAATCCTTTAGGATGTCTACCATGTGTTTATAAGGTACAATATTCTCATATTTGAATTTATATTCATCATTTACTTGTTTGATGATGAGTTATGAGTTGCCTATAACTTCAACTTATTTGATATTCCATTTTATAGCGACTTTCAAACTTGTGATGAGAGTATCATACTCGATAATGTTTTTGTACATGGGAAGTTGAGTCTGAAAGCTTGTGGAATAAGGTCACCTGTAGGGGTTATAGGGACAACTCTTTCCCACTAGACATTAAAGGTGAATGACCCATCAAAGTATATTTTCCAGGTAGATGATTCTTCAATGTACAAAACAAAAGCATCTAACAAATCTAGTTTGAGGGGTTATGTTCTCAGTAAGGTTTCTTCTACCAGTTGATCGAGAATGACTTATCCTTTGATAGATTTTTTATGAACATACTCAATGCAAAAATCACTTAGAAAAATGATCCAATTGGCCATCCTCCCGGTCTATATAAGCTTTGAAATTATGTACATGAGTGGGTAAACTATATATATGAGTTTGGTTTTATTTTTCAAGACAAGTGACATAAATTTTGGAAAGTGAAGATAATAGCTACGAATTATTTCTCAATTTGTGGATAGTTGAGCTCATAGGATATCAAGGTATAACCTAGGTAATAAATACATCTTTCTTTGTGTTGGCCATTGTCTTGTGATAAGAGTGCACCAATAGAAAATTGAGTTGCTAAGATGTACAATAGGAGGGGTTCACTTGGAGTAGGTGGTATAAGCACGGTGGGTTAGCCAAATATTTTTGAGTTGAACAAAATTCTATTGAAAATCACAACCCTAGTGGAAATAGACATCCTTTTTAAGAAGATGGGTGAAGGAATGAATTTTTTTGCAAGATGGGATATGAATCTACGAATACCTTTGATTTTGACTTGTAAGATACACATCTGTTTAACATTCTTGGGAAGAGGAATCTCATTAATATAAGTGACCTTTGCGGGGTCCACTTCAATTCCTCTTCTGAAGATGATGAATCCCAAAATTTTTCCAGAGATGACACGAAATACACATTTCTTTGGATTTAAATGGACTTTATAATCCTTTAGTCACTCAAAGATATGATAGAGGATTGTTAGGTTCTTTGCTCATGTTTGGGACTTTCCAAGGATGTTATCCACATAGTCCTATATAATGTTATGCAACATATCATGAAAGGTGAGAGTAATTTTATGTTGATATATGGCACCGGTGTTCTTGAGGCCAAAAGGAATGAGATGATAGAAAAAGGTTCCCCAAGGAGTAGTTAAAGTAGTTTTATGTTGATCCTCTTTTGTAATTTTGATTTGATTATAGCCGTAAAATCCATCCATAAGGGATATCATTTCATTTCTTGTGGTTGAATCAACAATCATGTCAATGTTAAGAGGTAAACCATCTTTAGGAAATTCTTTACCGATGTCTAAGAAGTTGGTGAAAATTTAGACACCCACGGGTTTCTTACAAAAAGACACGATGTTGGAGATCCGTTCACGAGTAGTCAATAGGTCCAATGAAACCTAATGCCAATAACTTTTCCAGTTCTTCTTTGACCAAAATAGGAACATGTTGATGCATTTTCATAGTTTCTGTGTTATTGGTTTTACTTGATTCATGAAAATCTAATTTGTGCACAACCAAAGGCCTTTTGTTCATGTACAAAAAGAGAAACACCTAGTTTGAAAATTTTAGGTTCATCTTTTGTGCCAATGTTGACATCGATAGTCTCTTTGACCAATAGTTTTGAACCATCCTCTATACATGTAGAGTCGGGAGGGGATCGATCTCTTCCTCTATTGGTGTCCCAATGAGATTTCCACAAATAAAATGATCACTTTTACCATCCATATTTGATTTTTCATTTTTCTTGTTCGTAAGTGCCTCGAAGAGGTTTTCATTATAAGACTTAGATTTTTACTTTTGTGAGGATTTTTTGATATTTTTTCCTCTTTCTCTTTTTTGTTAACCATAGAACTCAACCTCCTCCTTAAAATACACATAGGAATCAAGGTCTATAGGGAAGCCATTCTTATGATGTATGATAGGAATGTGATCACGTAAACCCATTAGCTCTCTAATTGCCTCATCATTTTGAAATAGATCAATTAATATGTGCTCTTATTATTCCCAATAAATGAGGGATGGGTATATAAGGTCTACTTTAGGAATGGAATGGGATTATGTTAAAAGAGAAGTGTCAAAAATAGGTTCGTGGAGGCAATACATTCGGAGAGACTATAAAGGGACTCTTGGTCACTATTGTAATCCGAAGAGATATCCTCACTCTTAGAAGAGGCGATGTCAAATTTTATAGGTTGTGCTCCATAGGGACGAATGCCAACACCATATTTGTTCATATTTTCATGTTTTGGAAGAGGTTCTCTTACACCTTATTCATTTAAGTGACATCCATATATTTTATATCCCATAGAAAACATCATCTTGTTAGGGATGACATATTATGGGGATTAATAGCAAAAATCCATATTTTCATAAGGGGACCGACATGTGTAAGCATTACTCAATTGTTCATCAACTAGGAGACCAATATGGGTCAATTTTTCAATAATACAAGGTTCCTAAGGTATTTGCAGCTGAAAGTTGGGCCTACCATGCATTTTGGGTGATAGGGGAAGGTTTGAAACAAGGATGTCTTATTGGAGGTTGTATTCTCTATAACCGGTATGAAGGATTTCCAACTTGGATTCCCATGTAGTAAATAGGGAAACAAAGGTGGAAGCATCACTTGGGTGAGGCTAAAGTGTATCGAGGTTGACACAAGAGGTGAGGACCTCTAATTTTAGTTCAATGGAAAACTCTATTGAAGGACACTCATAAGCTACTTGGTAATAACCATCCAATGCTCAGCAGTGGGTAAAGCGTTATAGGTCACTAGGAATTGTAAGCTCCTATCCTTTATGGTATAATTTGATACACTGACGGAAAGTGGAGCGTATTCTCCGAGTTTGAATTTTGGTTGGAGTGACCCACATGAGATTTTTAAATGTGGGGTGTTTTGAACCACTTCTACATGTTTAGAATTAATGATTCTATCACCTACGAGATATTATTTTTGTTAAAGAATTTGGATTTTTCAATAGATTTTGATTCATAGTTATCTCTTTGAAAGGGTTTTAAGACCATTTTGGCTAATAGATATTTCTTTATTTGGCTAACCTTTTCAATAAATTCTTCAAATGTGCCCACACAATGCATTTGTAAATGGAAGGCTATTTCAGGGTGTATATTTGGTACAAATATACTATAATTTGTTTATGTGGAATGGAGCAAGGGAATGTGTTAGCCAACCCCCACCATCACTATAAGAAGGAAGATAAGTTTTTGTTATTTTGTTAGTTGGCACTGCAAAGGTCAAATTTTTAATATCACTCTCCATATTGAATGAAAAGTGACGAATGAAATTTTTAGCTAAGTCCACAAAATCGAATATATACCATTTAAGGAGATGGAGGAACCATTAAAGTGCTTGGCCCCCAAGTCCCCGAGGAAACAAGTGAATAAGGGAGTTATCATTGTAAGTGACTTGTTGGCATGCTATGAAGAATTATTTCATGTGATCACAAGGATCACCTTTACCCGTATATTTTTCAAATTTAGGGTAGTCAAATTTTGTGGAAAGGGAATACGTAGCATCTCCTGATCAAACAGATAGTGACACAATTCTTCAAATTGATATTTATTACTTGTGTCCCATAGTGTTTTCTTGTAGAACAACAAGTGCATCTTTCATAAACTTCCATTGTTGGTCAAAAAAATTTCCATGCATTGGTGTGGGAGGTATATGTGTATGATTGAATTTTTATGCCTCACCACTACGGTTTTCTATGTAGTGTTCAACATACGTCACTTTAGGTTTCTTAATGTGAGTAGATCTATGTGTGTCTCTATGGACAAGTGTAGCTAGATTGGCCAATTGATGACTAAGAGTTTTCAATCGTTGTTGTACAATGACGTCTTGATTATGTGTTTCGGGTTGGGTTTCATTTTAGGGTTCTTCACCCTCTACTACGGCTTCATGATTAATTAAAATTAAAGGTATACGATTTCTAGTCTTAGTTTTAGAGGTTGTTGCTTCGTCATTGTGACCCTCAGGTTGTGCCAAAGTAGAGGCATGTTCATGGTTTAATATATCCTTAGCTATTTAAAAGGAGGATGTTCTATTTTCTCTTCCTACCAAATCATGCTAATAAGGAAGGAAATATCGAAATCGGAGGAACTTTAGCCCTAATTCTACCAAACACAAAAATACTTGGTCTTTGTTCAAACAAGAAGTTATCTACATGATCGAGATCATTTTAAAAGATGTTATAGGGTATTTATTCCTCATCCCCACTATCATTAACAAGTATTTATTCCTCATCAAAAGATGCGTCTAAAGGGTTCCATGAAGAAGGGGTTAGATGCACACCTCCTATGTGTTAAACATGTGATTGGTGCCATGATGGGTATGTGTTTTGTAAAGATTTAGGATACTCGTGTAAAAGTTACAAGGAATATAAGGCAAAACGAACAACATAACAACCACAAGGTGAATATTTTACAAGGTTTGAATGTATGATGAAATTTTACCAAGGAAACTCTACAAAATGTGGGCAACGTAATAAATATGAAGGGAGATTTTCCTAGGTTTGAATGTTGTAAATTTGGTTAAGGCAACTAGGAAAAATCAAACATTGAAAAAATGAAATCTTAACACTCAATCAATTTTTTAATAATAACAAGATTAAGTGTCAAAAGTGGTTGATATAATTTTGGAAGAACTTTGGATTGTTCTCTTTTGATAAAGGAAGCCAACATTATGAAAGAAGTATGATTCGTGATGCAAAATTACATGATACAACTTAGACGAAGTTTCACCTTTTTGAAAGAAAGGTTATAAATTGGAAAATATTTTTCTATGTATAATTTGTAATGAAGGATACATGAGATAACTTGGATAGAGTTTCGCCTTGTTTGAAATCAAGGTTATGCCTAAGAATTTTTTTTTTTTCTACAAGGTTTGGTATACACAAATAAGATAAGGTAAGGTCGACCCAATGCCAAATAACTTCCTAGGGATTTTAGATTGTTCACTCACCAATATTTGTCTGAACTAGTACACATACTAGAATAAATCCTAAATACACTATACCCCACAATCTATATGAATGGGGTGGTCACCATAGATAATATTTGGTATTCCTCATGGGTTTTACTAGTCAAGTAGGAGATGGGGTGCTTCCGTTTCATTTTCCAGTTTCCTTAATGTGGTAACTACTTTGGGGTTCCTATGTTACTCCTCATAATGAGTTTTAGGGCTTAATCCCAAGAAATTCCCATAGTTAAAGTGGATGGGTATTACCCTTATCCAAACCTGCAAATACAATGTATTTTATTCATTTTATCTAATTTAGCAAAGTGTGATTTTGATCTTTCAAACAAGGAACATGTATGAAATTTTTTTATTAGTTTTTGGTTTGATTTTATGTGGTAAATGTTTTCCAAATTTGCAATAGTCCTACGCACAAATGATTAGTAATTTTCCTTGCACCATGATACTAGAAAAATGCCAAGGATCGCATCCATTTCTGATCCTCAAGGTCGATCGAGAGTGGACGAGAGGAACATATGTGGCATTGATCAAATCAAAAAAATTGAACTTTAAACAAAGACAACAAGTGTTCGAAATACTTTAAGCAAACAAATATAGATTAAAGTCAAATTATGCATAAAATAACAAAAAAATTGAAGACTTAACTTAAACTTTCTCGTAAATTTGAGAAAATTTGAGTGAAAGTTAGTAAAATTTTACACAAGATGCTAGCGCATACACCCTTACGCTAACGTGTACAATAGTACAATAGAGCGTGTATGCTAACGTGTGAAGATGAACACAAGCACATGAATAAGGACGCTAGAGCAAGAAACATGAAAATAGTGTAATGTAGGTGCTTACACAAGAACGCTAGTGTGTGAAACATGTAAATAGTGTAATGTAGGCATGTAACCTAAACGTTAGTATGTGTAGAAGGGAAATAATGTAATGTAGCTGCGTGAACTAGAATGCTAACACGTGTAGTACAAAAATAATGTAGCACAGTGTGTGAACCAGAACACTAGCACATTGAATGAAATGTAAGTGCGTTGACCGGAAAAATAACATAAAATAGAGAGCATCATTAGCACATTGATAAACATGTAATCATGTCAAATGATACATAAACACATACAAGTTAAAAGGTATTGTAATGTAGGCACGCATGCAGATCTATGCAAGCATGTTGATTACTATGCTAGTGCATTGAGTGCTATGCTAGCATGTGAAGACATGTACCTACACAAAATATTGTCATAAAACGACAAAAAAAACTCAAAATTTTCCCATAAAGATTCAATTTTGATAGAATTTTTCCTTTTTTATACCTACAAAGAATACTCAACACTACCAAAACTAAAATACATGCTAAAAAATATAAAGAAACTTCAAAAATTAAAAGAACATGAATGTAAAATGGAAAAATGAATATTTAAACTAAAAATAAATGAAAGCACATGAGACAAAGGAATGTCCCACCAATAGTGCCATATGTATGCATGAAAAACTTTAGACTAAGATAATTGAAAGAACCTAACACCAAACAAATCCTAACTTAGTTAAATTTAAGCTAATACATCAAGACAAAACAAAAAGGAAATATAATTAACTTGCATAAAACATGAACTCAAAATTAAATGAAAACATCCCTTTAATACTTGGATGTTCTTTGGATTGTAGATACTCCTTTAATAAGATGAACATAAGCCACACACGATCAAGGATTTCTCAAGAAAGAGGAAGAGATCTCATCAAGTATGGATTAATTGCTATTTTTTTGAGTATTCTCTTACTACTCTTTAATAAGTAGAAAAAGGGGGAGAGTTAACAAGCATTCCAATAAAATGAAATGATTTTCTCAAGTATAATGTCTATCAAGGACATGGTGTAAGTTTGGACAAGTTTTACTAAGATTATTTAATAGATTTCCATTTTTGGAGAAGCTTGCAACCTAGTGAATGTGGGATAAAGGGAATGTAGAATTATAAAGGGATAATTATGATTAGAATAAATTAATTAGAGATTAGCAACTCATTAGTACAATTGGTTGTACAAACAATATATCGAGATCTAAGCATACATGCAAATAAAAGCGAGATATTCTACCGGAAGAATTATACAAAACAAGAGATGCAAATCAACACCGTGATTTAACGTGGTTCACCCAAAGTGTGGGCTACGTCCACCAAGAAACAAGACAATCTATTATCCAAAGCTTTGACAAGATATACAATGAATATTTATAATCTTCTACACTTCTCAGATGTTCAATACTTTCTTCCTTCAAGCTTTTTTTATTCTTCACCAAGAATTCTCTCTCACATAATTATCTTGTAATTATGATACATCCATTACTTCTAAACCCTAGTTTTTATGCTTATATAGTCATTTATAAACTTAGGGCACTTAGCCATGCAATTACATCTAATAAATCTACTTTAATACTAAAAATAGATTTAATTCCCGAGAGTTAATTAAAACTTTCTCACACAGGTAATTGCACGCCTTGCTTATGCTTGACCGGCGTGGGTTACTTTTCTTGACCTAGACTGATCGATGCCGGTTAGCCCTGACCGACGCCGGTTATTATATTTTCCAGTAAGTTCCAATTTCATGCTAAAATGAAGTAATTAAGCTTCATAACTCAACAATCTCCCACTTGGATTTTAATTATTGCACCATACATGTACAACATCATTCTTGGATCCTTCCTTGGCTTTGTTTCTTCCTCTTCAAGTCTCAAACTCGAAGACCAATAGAAGTGGAGTGTAGCTCCAACTTCTCCTTTGCTAATGGCTTCATTAGCATATCCGCAGGGTTCTTGCTCATATGAATCTTTTCCAGATTCAACTATCCATCCTCCAATACCTGCCATATGAAGTGATACCTCAACTGAATGTGTTTCGTTCTCAAATGAAATGTTAAGTTCTTTGCCAAATGAATTACACTCTGATCACTGAACATTTTACAATTACTTTTCTCCTTTCCCAACTCTTCCATGAACCTACTCATCCATATCATCTCCTTGCTAGCCTCTGTAGCTGCAACATACTCTGCCTCTGTAGTAGACAAAGCCACAACCTTTTGCAATCTCGAAATCTAACTAACTGCTGTTCCACCTATTGTGAAAATATATCTAGTAGTGCTCCTCCTACCATCCAGATCTCTAGCCATATCCAAATCAACATAGCCACATAATGAAATATCTGAACCTCCATAGCATAACTGCATGCTAGATGTCCCTTTCAAATACCTGAGTATCCATTGGACTGATTTCCAATGCTCTTTACCTAGATTAGCCATATATCTACTCACAACTCCCATTGCTTGTGCAATGTCTGGTCTTGTACAAACCATAACATACATGAGACTTCTAATTGTTGAAGCATATGACACTCATGTCATGTATTTGACCTCCTCTTGTGATGAAGGACACTGATCTTTACTCAATTTGAAGTGTCCAGCCATAGGTGTGCTAACAGGTTTTGCATTCTACATGTTGAACCTTTCTAACACCTTGTAGATATAATCCTCCTGAGACAAATACAATTTCTTATTTTTCCTGTCTCTATGTATTTACATGCCAAGGATTCTTTTTGTAGCTCCCAAATCCTTCATTGCAAACATGTGAGCTAGCTTTCTCTTAAGCTCACCAATGTCCTGCATACTAGATCCTGTAATAAGCATATCATCCACATATAGTAACAAAATAATATAGCTCCCATTTTCAAGCTTCTTAAAATAAACACAATGGTCAGATTCACATCTCAAGTAACTATGATCATGCATAAAACTATCAAACCTCATGTACCATTACCTTGGAGCTTGCTTGAGCCCATATAGGCTCTTTTTCAACATGCACATTAATTCCCGCTTACCCTTGACTTCATACCCAAGCGGCTGCTGCATATAAATATCTTCATCTAAATCACCATGAAGGAAATCCGTCTTCACATCTAGTTTCTCTAAATGCAAATATTCTACTGCAACTAAACTCAATACAATACGAATAGAAGTCATCTTAACAACAAGAGAAAATATTTCACCAAAGTCAATACCTACCTTTTGTGTAAATCCCTTTACTACAAGCCTTGCCTTGTACCTTTTCTATCCACCCTCTTCTTCCTTAATTCTGTAAACCCACTTGTTCTACAATGTTCTCTTTCCTGCTGGCAATTTAACCAAATCCCAAGTTTGGTTATGTTCCAAAGAGTTCATCTCCTCATCCATGCCATGCTCCCACTGAACGTGAGTTTTATCCTGCATTGCTTCTTCAAAGCTTTCTGGTTCACCACTATCAGTCAATAATAGATAAAATAGAGAAGGTGAAAATATTTCTGGAAGTTTACTTACCCTTTGTGACCTTCTCACAAGAGTTTGGGGTACCAGAGGCTCAATCTGGACCTCCTGGACATTAGTATCAACTTCTGACAGTGACCGATGCTAGTCACCTCTAACCGACGTCGATTCGGCTAACTGACACCGGTTTTGATCCTCTGTAACTGTCGGTGGTTCATCTGACCGATGCGGTCAGGGCCTAACCGACCACGGTTACTGTGTATTTCTATAGGTGTTTCTTTAAAACCCGAGAGTTCATTTTCATCAATAAACTTCTCAATTTTCTCATCCTTGGGTACCAAAATTTGATCCCTATACATTCTCTTTTCATTCCATTCAACATCATGACTCCTAACAATTTTAGAATTCTCTAAATCCCAAAAATGAAAACTGAAATCACTAGATCCATAACCAATGAAAGTGCACCTCTTGGATTTTGCATCCAACTTTTTCTATTTTCTCTATTAACATGCACAAAAGCTTATGAACCAAAAAATTTAAGAAAAGAAAGATCCACCTCTTTTCTCGGTCCATGCTTCCTCCGGTATTCCTCCCTCTAGTGAACTTGAAGGGCCACAATTAATCAAATAAACCGTATATCAACTTCTTCTACCCAAAACTACAAGAGCAATCCGAATGTATCCTCATACTTCTAGCACATTCCATGATTGTCTGTTCATTCTCTCTCGCAACACAATTCTCCCCGTTGTGTTCTTGAAACCATTCTTTCTCTACATATCCCATTCACTAAACAATAATCATTGAAAGCCTTGCTACAATATTCACCACCATTTTTAGATCTAAGGCACTTTAAATTAGAATTTGATTCATTCTCAACAAGGGCTTTCCATCTTTTAAAAGTTTCAAAAACATTAGATTTGCATTTAATACAATAAACCCATACCTTTCTTGTAGCATCATCAATGAAAGTAACATAATATTGGGATCCACCATGAGAAGCTACCTGAGCTGGTCCCCACACATATGAGTGTACAAGATCCAATTTTTGCTCCTTCTTAGTTGCCCCAACTTTGAGAAATCTCACTCTCTTTTACTTTCCAAAGATACAATGCTCACAGAAATCAAGATCTAAATCTTTCAAATCTGATAACTTACCCTTAGCCTTTAAGATATGCATTCCTTTTTTACTCATATGACCCAACCGATTATGCCACATGCATGCATCTGAATTTGAAGTAGATAATGCAGAAAAGGAATCAGTAATATAGGTAGATAAATATAACGTTCCTACCTTCTTACCTCTTGCCACAACAAGAGCACCCTTGGTGAATTTCCAAGAGTCTCTGTAAAAGTAACCATGCAACCAGATTCACCTATTTGCCTTACGAAATAAGATTCCTCCCGAGGCTTGCACACGTCTCACATCTTTCAAGACCCATGTATTTCCATTCTACAATTTTAGATGAACTTCCCCTTTACCATTAATACTGCAAGGTTCATCATCACCCAAATAAACATGCCCAAAATTTCCTTGGACATAATTTATGAAATAACCCTTATTAGGGGTTGCATGGAAAGAAGCTCCTGAATCTAAAACCCATGATTCAATTCTACTATCTAAAGAAAGAATAAGAGCATCTTGCATTACCTCTGATGCAGCAAGATTCACCTCTTTACCTTTTTCTGGTTGTTGGTTCTCTTTATTCTTTGAACAACAATATTTCTTTGCATTTTCTTTTCTTTCCACATTTCCAACAAGTAATTCCCTTACTTATGGATTTAGATTTGCTATCCCTTGACTTTGATTTCCCATTACTCTTACTCTTGGATCTCTCTTTCTACCTGACTTTGCTTTCTACATTCAAAGCATTTCCAGATGATGTTTCCTCTGTACTTTTCCTATGAATTTCTTCATTCAAGATTATACTAACCACATCATCAAACTTCAAAATATTATTAGCAGATGTTGTATTACTAACAACCATTACCAAGTTGTCCCAACTATCATGCAAAGAACATAAGAATAAAAGTGCTTTTACTTCATCATCAAACGGTATTGAAACTGATTTTAACTGATTTACAATAGATCGGAAATCATTCAAATGACTAGAGGAAGATTCACCTTCATGCATCTTAGAACTAAAAAGTTTCTTCATCAAATAAACTTTATTTGAAGCACTAGGTTTTTCATATAAATTAGCAAGAGATTTCATTAAGTCTACCATAGAAGCCACTTCTGTAATATTGGAAGCCATGGATGTTGCTGGCTCAATCTTATAGATCCTAAAGCTTTTTTTGTCAAGAATCTTCCATTCTTCATCAGTCATCTTCATAGGTCTAGACTTCTCATCCAACGGTAAGTACAAATCTCTCTGATACAGATAATCCTCAATCTGCATCTTCCATAATTGATAATTTTAGCCGTCAAACTTCTCTACCTTGTATTTATTATCTTCTATCATTGTTGTAGCTCCCACTCAATCAGAAAACCCTCTGTGAGTAAATCTATCAACACACAAAACCCTCAAACAAAGCTCTGATACCAGTTGTTGGGGTTAGCACACTAGTTGTACAGACAATATATCAGATCTAAGCATACATGCAAATAAAAGTGGATATTCTACCAGAAGAATTATACAAAACAAGAGACATAAATCAACACCAAATTTAACGTGGTTCACCCAATGTGGGCTACATCCACCAAGAAATAAGCCAATCTATTATCCAAAGCTTTGATAAGATATACAATGAAGATTTACAATCTTCTACACTTCTCAGATGTTCAGTACTTTCTTCCTTCAAGATTTTTGATTCTTCACCAAGAATTATCTCTCACATAATTATCTTGTAATTATGATACATCCATTACTTCTAAACCCTAGCTTTTATGCTTATATAGTCGTTTATAAACTTAGGGCACTTAGCCATGCAATTACATCCAATAAATCTACTTTAATGCTAAAAATAGATTTAATTCCCGAGAGTTAATTAAAAATTTCTCGCATAGGTAACCAATGCCGGTTAACCTTGACCGACGCTGGTTATGCCTGACCGAACATGGGTTACTTTTCCTGACCTAGACTGACCGACGCCGGTTAGCCCTGACCAATGCCAGTTACTGTATTTTCTAGCAAGTTCCAATTGCATGCTAAAATGAAGTAATTAAGCTTCACAACTCAACATTATAAAGGGATAAGTATGATTAGAATACATTAATTAGAGTTTAGCAACTCGTGGGAGTTAGGGAGGTTTAATTAATCAACTAGGATTTATCAATGCACTGCTAAGCTTATAAAATGCATTTGGAGATGATTTAGGGGGAGATTAGTAGAATTTGAAGGGTTTGAGAGGGATTTTAACCAATAAGAGGGTTTATTGGTTAAACATGAGATTGAAAGACTTAATTAACTAATAATGGTTAATTATTTCATTAAAAGAGGATTATAACTAACGAAGTGATGCTAATTGGTATCTAGGATAAGGTATGAGGCTAGTAATTAACTAATTCTCATTAATCGACCATGACGAAGGGGAATGTTAGCTAATTAGTGGAAAATAACTATTATTATAATGAAATGATGGTAAACAAGACAAATAGTATAATTTTAGTACTAAAATTGTGTGGTTGAAATTAGGTGTTTACACACTCCAACAAATTTACATGACACATCCCGATATAGTCACACTAAGATTAAAAGAATATAATAACAATACAACACATGCACTTATAATCTATGCAAATTACTTATAGGTATTGGGAATAAAGAAATAATGTAATATAATTCATACATACATGCCAATAGAAACTGAGACAAGAAATACTTAACATAAAAATGCAAAAGAACAACATAGTACATGTGTGCTTTGGGATAAACTATGAAAAAACACTTTATATCCCATAAAAATTCCCAAAACTAGACTTAGTTTCTTTTCCTACTCAACACATGTGCATGCATGGGTAAGTTTGTGTATACATGTGTGTGTGTGTGTGTGTGTGTGTGTGTGTGTGTGTGTGTGTGTGTGTGTGTGTGTGTGTGTGTGTGTGTGTGTGTGTGTGTGTGTGTGTGTGTGTGTGTGCGTGCGTGCGTGCGCGTGCGTGCGTGTGTGCGTGCGCGCGCGCGCGCGCATGCGTGCACCTTCCTCTACTTATTATTGTGTATGAACCCAAATGCTCATGCATCATACACCCCATGTAATAAAATATACGAGCTAGATCTCACATACACATCCATGTAGTAGAACCATGATTTCAACCTTTTGATAAGGGATTGCTCTACCTTCATACCAATGTGTACCACTCATTTTCCAACTATATATGGAAATTGGGTATGTGATCAAATTTATCCAACAAAATCACCTTTGTACTTTCACACCCATGTCCATTTTCTATCCAAGCTAAGTGTAGACACTGTTGAATATTTTTCATTGTTATATGTGTTGTCATTGATGTCAAGATTGATGAGTTGATATTAAGTTGCATTGATGGAAAAATGAGTCAATTGGTAAAGTGAGCATGTGAAGCAGATGAAGGTTGATTGGTAGTGTCATCTCACAAAGGCTTTGAGATGATCAAGGATAAGTCCTAAAGGACTTAGACAACATTTGAGAAAACCACGAGATATAAGGTGTAAGCCGCCAAGTACATAGAGAGTCGTGGAGTAAAGAAGCTCAAGGAAGGAACCACGAAAGCTAAGGAAAGCTCCGTAAGAAGCTTCCGTAGGAAGTTGAGTGCCGCAGAGTGAAGAAGGTTATAAGGTAAAGTTGCATGGATATGATAATTTATAAAATGCAACGTATAAAGGGAAAAGATATAAAGCCACATATAAACAGAAAATCCACTAAGTATAGAATATTTCTACAAATAGAAGGAAAAACATGAAGAACTAGAAAAGGAGAAAAGCCGTGAAGGTAGAAAATAAGGAGGAAGCCATGAGATGTTGAAAAAGCTGCACAATGCAGACATATGCCGTGGATAACTTAAAAGCCACATAAAGAAGGGAAAAGTTGAAGGATAAAAGGGGAATCCGTGACATGAAATAAATGAACAAATATGCCAAAGGAATCCACAGAACGATCAAAGTGAACTGGAGTGGATCAAGGACAATTAGTTAGAGTTCAAAATGAAAGAGTGAACATTTGCATTCAAATTTTGAAGGATATTTGATTGACGAAGAATTGCACGTGCAACCGTAAGTACAACTAGAAATTCACACAGACTCAAAGAAATTTCTTTGTTCTAGCTATCAAAATTTAATGCATGTTGACCATGAGGTAATTTGGTTATAAGATTGATGGAGATTCCTGATTTCAAGGTGAATTAAAATAATGCAAGAACTTGAGTCGCCATTCTAATTTCACGATGAAAATTCTAAACAATGCAAGTTTTCTATTTTTGGAAGATGACTATTTAAATTGGTTTTTCAGATGTGTGGAAGAAGGAGGAATGAAGCCGAACAAGGAAATAATAAAATTTGGACTTAGCTGGGAACATTTAATGATCTAGATTCATAGGTGACAGATCAGGAAGAGTACACGATGAAAATCTTGAAACAAGAATTTTGTGTAAAAGGTGCAATAAAAGAAAAATAAAAAGTGATTCATTGTTGTTGCTCATGAGAGAAAAACTAAGGCACTAGAGTCAAGAGAGTGAAAGAGGTAGAGAGAAGAAAATACAATGTAATCAAGCTAAGAAGAGATACAATGGTGAAGCAGAGAGAAAGGGTGAGATCAATAAAATAATGAAGAACATGATCAGATAAGTAGAGCATAAAGGAGACAATTTTAATGAGTGGAAGAGAGTGACTTAGGAAGAACACAGATCGAGCCAGGAAAGTGATCATAATTCATTATATCAGTGATTGTTGTAACTACATGGTCAAAAATTATATGTAAAGATGTTTAAGTTGTAGCTTAGCACATTCAGGGTGTTGTAACTTCCTTGTAGGTGGGTGCATGCAGAAAATAATCTCTTGTGATGCATAATATTCACTTGATTCCTTTGTTGTGTGTAATATCAGTATAGGTGTAGGGGTTGGTGCTCCTTATGGGATTGGTGTCTCACTAAAAAAATCTTGTAAGATGTGTTATATTCTTATGAGTCCTTGCTTTGTGTAATATAAGCAACAGTTTTGGTGGGTTTTTCTCCCGAAAGGGTTTCCCATGGTAAATCTTTGTGTTCAGTGTTTATGTGTTTGATGAATACTTGATTGATTGTATACTTCTCATACATATAGATTGGTAAAGAATATAAAATTGAATCAAGAGTGTAAAATTTTTAATTTACACTAATTCACCCCCATCTCAATGCTTGTGATCTATAACAATTGGTATCGATCAAGTCCTCATTACAGAAGATTAAAATCTTCGAGGAGATCCTCCTATCATAAGCATGACATAAAATCAGGCACAAGGAGGTTTTTTCACTATCCAGATCACCTCTGTTCATAGGAACAAATTATGCACTCTGGAGAATAAGGATGAAAACATATTAGATGTCACTTGTGTTTGACATCTAGGAATGCATTGAGAAAGGATATACAGCTCCACTACACCGATCACCTCTTCATTGATAAGGATAAATATGAGTGCAACTCAAGAGATATGAATGTTATTTTATGTGGTTTGATTGAGACAAAATTCATGAAGGTAATGCACTGCACAACTACAAAGGAGATATGGACCAAATTTCGAGTATCTATGAAGGATATGAGAAAGTTAAAGTGAAAAAGTTACAAACTTACAGAACTCAATTTGAGAATCAGAAATGAAGGATGATGAGAGCATCGTGGCATATATGCAGAGAATAGATGAGGTCATAAACATGATTAGAGACTTGGGAGAGAATCTAGAAGAATCTGTAATTATCCAAAATATTCGAATATCTCGACCAACGAGAGTAATGCAAAGGTTTCTGCCATTGAGGAAGTAAAGGACATGAAGACTCTTACAATGGACAAGCTACAAATCACCCTTGCTACATACAAGATGAGAATTGTTAGAACCAAGACCACCAAGAAAGAAGTGGCTTTCAAGGTCAAGAAAGAAATAAAGTCCAATTTAAGAAGATGAAGAAGAATCAGGTTCTGCATATATGAGATGGATGAAGAAAATATTGAGGCATTGTTCATGAGGAAATTGAAAAGAGGCTCTGGTAAGTACAAAGGAAAACTCCCATTCAAATGCTTTGCTTGTGGACATGTAGGTCATTTTTCCAGTAGATGCCCAAACAAAAATAAATATAGTCAGTTGGAACATGAAGAGCACAACCATAAATATAATAGAAGAGAAAATGAGTATAAAAAGAAAGATAACAAGAAGAAATTCTTCAAGAACAAAAGAAACTTCTACTCTAAAGAAGAATCTAGTGAATTAGAGTTGGGCACACAAAAACTCAAAAATGAAGATAATGAAGATCAATCAAAATGTATGTTTATGGCTATGGATGTGGATGAAGAAAGTAGCTCTAGAGGGAAGAAATCAGTTGAATATGAATATTTTGATGAAGAGGAAGCTGAGGTAAATATTGAAGTAGAGTTGGTAAGTGCACTTGAAGAATTGCAACTATGTAGAAAGAAAAATCAGAAACTAAAATGCATATTAAAGGAATATGAGGAAAAATCCAAATCTTTGAGAAAAGAAAAGCAAAAAAATAAGAAGAGAAGGCTAATGAGCTAAAGGAACTTGAAAATTGTTAGTGAGAGTTATCCTATGTGTCCTCCTCTCATGTTGGAGGGTCATCTCACATGGGCTAGGTTTAGGGTTAGGTTTAGGGTTTCATGTGTGTCATGCACTAGGGTTACTCAACACCCTATATGTACCCCTTTTCTATTCATTTATGAGCATGCCAAGACACTCTGCTGTCTTTCCTCTATGCAAGCTTTGTTTCTGTTGAGCAAGTTCTTCCATTACTGATCAATTTTTCCTTGCTATTGCTAGAGCTTTCATGATTCCATTGGAGTGCAACTACTTCGTGGTGCCTCATTTCCAATTCGATTCTCGCAAACTCTTTTCATGGTATCAGAGCTGAGATTAGGTAAACGTGCACTCAATTTTTTTGTTGCGATTACTCTTACTTGGTTTCATTATTTTACTCTGCATGCAAGTATTTTGATCACTATTTTCTAGAAATTATCTTGCAAATATCTCTAACAAGCTTTCTCAGAAAGTTTTTGTGTTTTTTTTTCTTGTGCATGTGCAGGTTTTTCAAAATACCTTGAGAAATCAGGTTTTTTAACTGCTTTTTTTTAGTTGGATGTATCAAAATCCAAAATAGAGATTCATTTCATTTTTGTTAATTTATTAAAATGGAAGTGAATTTTTTTTAAGATCTCTGGTTTTTGCAGGATATTTGTCTATGCATGTTGTCTGTGGTTGCAGGATCTTTGTGTTCTTCAGTCATGGTTGCTCATCAACTAACTGCTGTCCCTCTGACCATTTTTGGACTGTTCTCTGCATTTTCTCCTTCACTCCGTCCTGCACGCTGTTCCAGGCATTTTGTTGGACTGTTCAGGATTTTTTTGCTTCACAAGCGTTTTTAATCACATCTGCCACGTTTTTTTGCTTCTGGAGACTTTGTGCACTGTTGTCTCCCCCCGGCGCCCACGCATATAAAAACGGCCGTAAACAACTTTTTTACTGTTCCTCACATTTTTGGGTGTGGGCAAGCTAAAACGTGGCTGTACAGGCATTTTTTGGACTGTTCTGGCATTTTTTTATCGTTCCTCACGTTTTTTGGGTGTGGGCAAGCTAAAACGCGGTTGTACACTCATATGCGCGGCCTGTACACTCAAATTGGTAAGTATTTGGTAAGTTTTCACTTTCTTTCTTTTTAATCTTCCTCAAAAAAAAAACCTCTGCTTTTATAAAAACGTGCCACTTTTTTTCATGCTGAGTTTTTTTTTTTTTGTTTGGTAAAACAACTCAAACCTTCTTGGTAAGTTTTTAAAAAGTTTCTAATTTACCGTGATTTTTAATCAAGTTTCTAAAACCATTTAGAAATTTGTTTTAATTAGAAGTTTCCATAGATATTTAAAAATCTTCATCTAAATATCTTCATTAGATTAGATCTAATTAGATTTAATTAAATTAGATCTAATTTTATTTCATTCACATTATTTAAACAATATATTTCTTTGGCATTATAAAATTTGGTCTTTTGGCTTGTTGTATTTCTAACCTTCCGTCGAGTGCCGAAGACGAAGGGTGAGGTCCGGATTGGCAGGTGGCTAATCCCCCCTCGCAATACAAACAAACCCTATCTCAAATTCCATGTCATTTCCAACAGGCATACATACGACACCCTTTGCATGCATTTAGGGCACTTTTTTAATCCGTTTGCAGGCTTATTGGCTTTTTACTCATCAATTGCGGGAATTGGTTTTTGCTATAACTTTTGACTCGTTGCTCAGTTTTGAGCACTTCTTTAGTCAAAGTTGCATGTTTTTTCGCACTCTAGATGATGGGATCATTAGCTTTGTAAACGCACTAATTTTATAAAGTGCCGCATTCTGGGGGGTGTCTTTGTTTTGCTTAATTCAGCTCATTCTTTTGAGCTTTGTTCAATTCCTTTTTTTCGTGGACTTGTGAGCACGTCCACCATAGTCTTACGACAAAGGGATTATTTCGTGTGACGTGAGACACTTTTTCTCACCACCAGGGTTGGCTTTCACCTCCTTTCTGTTTTTTGCTTGTGCTTGTTTACGGTGTTCCTTTTTTGTTGCGCTCCACGAAACATTGTTGTGGTCTCCTCTCTTGCGTGTTATTACGCTAATTGCAAGACGAGTTACCAAGTGTTTCAAACCACACGCACGGACCCGATTGTAATCAACACACTCAACTATAAAGTGCCAAAAGCAGGGGGTTGTTATTGTCCTGGGTGGTTGTGTTTCTTTTCTGCATTTCTTTCTCTCTCTCTCTCTCTCACTATGGATGCACTTTCAATTCCTTTGCTTATGCCATTCAAATTTTTCGAATGGAGATCAAAAATAATAATGAAACTAAGGGGTAAAGGGTTATACTAGCATCACCATGGGAACTGAGACTGAACCAGACAACGAACCTAAAAATCTAAGTGGTTAAACCGTAGTGATGAAGCTTTAGGTCTTCTTTGCATGTCCGTTTCTCCTGACTTGCTCTTCCACATTGAGGCATCTGAAACACCTACATTTGTGTGGAAAACACTGGATGTGATGTTTGGACAACTAGATGACATGAGAGCGCATGAGTTGGAAAACAAACTACTAGGGTTAAATCCTAGTGAATTTGAAAACCTACAAGCCTTCTTCTCAAAATTTATCCACATTAGATTATTGTTAAAAGGATGTTAAGTAGAAAAAAATATTCTCAATCGATCTTGTCGATTCTCTCTAAACTAGGTCCCGAATACTCTGTCTTCATGTCAACTTTCTATGCTATAAAAGATGCTTTGGGCGATACTTAGACGATGCCCTCCTTTGACTCATTTTCATCTCAACTCATTTGAGAACAGGACAAACTCATTCAAATGGGGTCTCTCAAGTCCAAGTCACATGCCCTTGTAGCAAGTACTAGCAAGGGAAAGAAGACTGAAAAGAAGAAAGAAACTAAGGATCAACCTAAGAAAGAAACCAAGATCAAACCTAAAAATGACACAAACACTTTGACTTCTAAGCCTAGGGCATAGAAAAGCAAGTATTTGTGTTCCTATTACAAGAAGACTGGTCACGACGAGCAACACTATTTTAAGAAATAGATTGATCACTTATCTCATTTACTTGAGAAAAATAAAATAAGTGTTCCTGAATCAATAAAACAAAGTGCTTCAAGGTGAGTCTTCTGCTGCAAAAGGTGCTAGAAATGATAAGAAGAAAGGAAAGGCCCTTGTAGCCAAAGTTACTCCTTCATTGACATGGATTATAGATTCTAGTGCCTCGCACCACATGGGTTCTTTGCATGTTGAGTTTTCCAACATCAAACCTTGTGGAATGTCCTAAATCACGATGGGTAATGACACAACAATGTCGGTTTCCGGTAGTGGATCGGTAGAGATGGATGGGGGAACATTTAACCAAGTGTTGAGTGTTCTTGATCTCTCTACCAATCTCCTATTAGTTTAGCAAATTACTCACCTTGGTGAAGGAATGTGAGTGGAATTTGGTCCTAACTCGATGATTATTCGTGAGCTTAACAATGACACTATAGTGGCTGAGGGAAAGGTAGATCACTGTTCACGGTTGTACACCTTCTCCCACTTTACTTCTGATTCTACACCCACTGCCTTTCTCACTCATGAAAATGAGGTTAGTAAGCTATAGAATGAGCATTTTGGACATCTAAATTATCACTATCTTGAACAATTGAGTCAAAACAAAATGGTCAATGGGTTGCCTCGCGTCAAGTTTTCTAAGGGTATTTGTGAGGGTTATACCCTTGGAAAGCATCCTGAAAAGAACTTTGACAAAGAAAAATCTTGGAGAGCCACTCGTCCCTTGGATCTTGTTCAAAGCGATGTTTTTGGTCCATTTCCTTCTCCTTTGTTTACTAGAGCTCTTTATGTGCTAACCTTCATTGATGACTATTCACGATATACTTGGGTATATTTTCTTAAGCTTAAGTTTGAAGTCTTTGAACATTTTCAGGACTTTAAGGCTCTTGTTGAGAAACAGGAGGAATGGTCTATCAAGGTTCTTCAAACTGACAATGGAGGTGAATATGTAAACAATAGGTTCATGGATTTCTATACTTCTGAAGGGATCTCTTTACAACATATAGTTTCTTATAGCCCTTCACAGAATGGAGTCACAGAAAGAAAGAACCGTACTCTGAAGGAGATGGCCACTTGTATGATTCACTCAAAGTCTCTTCCTCTGCAGTATTGGGCCGAATCAGTGAATTGTGTAAATTACATTCAAAATCATGTTCCACACAAGGTAGTAAGAGGATGACACCCTTTGAAGCTGGTTTGGACGCAAGCTTGAAGTTGAGCACTTTCGAGTCTTTGGATCCAAGGCTATGGCTCGGATTCCCAAGAAGAAATGCAAGGCCTTGGAACCAAATCAAAACCTTGTATCTTTGTAGGGTATCCTGATGGTGTGAAGGGATATCGATTGACGAATTATAATTCTCATGAGCTATATATTGAGAGAAGTGTTAAGTTCGATGAGTCTTCTTCAACTTCTACTTCTCCACCTATAGAGGTTCTTGACTTGCTGATTGGATTCCGACTCATCAAATGATGATACCTTGTTGAGCGTGCTCCTCTTCTCGGATCCTCCCAACCATCGATCTTTGAGTCTTCTGATTTTGATAGTAGTGATGATGAGGGCTATGTCCCTTCTCACTCAAGTGAAGAATCTTCCGACTCGAGCTGATCCTTTTGTTCCCCTTTAGGCCAGGAAAACTTTGCAAAGTGTTGGAGATGTAGTTGGAAATACTTTGGATATGAGACGTACTCACTCAGATTTTGTTAGACCCCACTCTTTCTTCACCTCTACTTTTGATCCACAGTCTTTCTGGGAGGCTTCGTATTCTGAGTGGGATTACGCCATGGATGAGGAGTATTCTGTCTCATGAAGAACGATACTTGGGATCTCACCACTCTTCCGAAAGGAAGAAAAATCATTCGGTGTAAGTGGGTGTTCCGAAAAAAGTATGGAGTAGATGGAGACGTCAAAAATTTTAAAGTGCAATTAGTAGCTAAGGGTTTCTCCCAGATAGCTGGGGTTAATTATATAGAAACCTTTGCTCCAGTTGTGAAGATGACTTCTATTCGACTGATCCTAGCCATTACCGTAGAAAATAGATGGAAAGTCCATCAAATGGATGTTAAGAGTGCTTTCCTTCATGGTGACCTAGAGGAAGAGATCTATATGGAACAATCTCCGAGTTATGTCCAAGATTCCTCCCTCATTTGTAAGTTAAAGAAGTCTGTTTATGGCATTAAACAAGCCCCTCGAGCTTGGTATGCCAAGATGGACTCCTTCTTACTTACATCAGGGTTTACTAGGTGTCACTCTGATCCAAATGTTTATATTCTATGGCAAGATGACTCCATAATCATTCTTTTTCTCTATGTTGATGACTTTTTGATCACAGGAAACTCTTCCTCTATTATTGATTATGTGAAGATCACCTTAGCCAACAATTTTTCCATGAATGACGTAGGTCTGCTTCATTACTTCCTTGGGATCTAGATTTCACAATCTAAATCAGGAATCTTGATTTTGCAACCTAAGCATGCTCTTGATTTGCTAGCTCAGTTTCAAATGTTCGATTGCAAGTCTTCTCCTAATCCTTTTCCTTCTCGGGGTTAAGTTGGTTTCATATTTCTCTACTCCCTTGGTTGATGGTACTCTTTATCGATAGTTAGTTGGGAGCTTGATCTACTTGACTCACACTCAACTGGATTTATCATATGCTATTGGGATCATGTCCGATTCATACAGAGCCATATGAGTTGCACCGGAAAGAAGCTAAATGGATCCTTCTTTATGTTCGTGGCACTTATGCTTTGATGGCATACACTATCATGGAGGGTTGATATTGACTTGATTGGGTTCACAGATTCGATTAGGCTAGTGACTTAGATCATCGAAATCTACTTAGCTCTGCGCTTCTCTCTTGGTTCGGGTCCTATTAGTTGGTCTAGCAAGAAGCAGAATGCAATTACGATATCATCTATAGAGGCAGAATATAGAGGAGCAATTAATGCTGCCATAGAAGCTATTTGGCTACAAGGTATTATGACAGAGTTTGGCATCCACTTTTGGCGGCCTACCATTATCTACTGTGATAACACAAGCACTATCTCTATTTGTAGAAATCTAGTTTAGCATCAGTGGATGAAGCACATTGAGATCCATATGCACTTCATACGAGAGCTTATTCATGATGGCATCATCGACATTCAATACATTCGAAAAGTGATCAGATTGCAGATTTATTCACCAAGCCCTTCACTGAGATGAAGTTTCTTCACTTATGGTCTCTTCTTGGGGTGAGATCTTCTACAGCTGCTCATCTTCTTAGGGCTATGTAGTCCTTTTTTTCTTCTTCTTCTAGGAAGATTGTGTTTGTATATGGGCACCTTATCAGACCTTTAGTTGCAGGCCCCATTGACACATCTTTCTTAGTTGTTTAGGAGTGTCTTCCTCTTCCATCTAACTCATCACAGCCACTACCCCAACTTCGATGAAGGGGGGGTGTTAGTGTGAGTTATCCTATGTGTCCTCCTCTCATGTTGGAGGGTCATCTCACATGGGTTAGGTTTAGGGTTAGGTTTAGGGTTTCATGTGTGTCATGCACTAGGGTTACTCAACACCCTATATGTACCCTTTTTTATTCATTTATGAGCATGCCAAGACACTCCGCTGTCTTTCCTCTATGCAAGCTTTGTTTCTATTGAGCAAGTTCTTCCATTACTGATCAATTTTTTCCTTGCTATCACTGGAGCTTTCATGATTCCATTAGAGTGCAACTACTTTGTGGTTCCTCGTTTTCAATTTGATTCTCACAAACTCTTTTCAAAAATCAGTTGGAGAAGATATCTAAGTCATACAAATCAAAAGAGGAGTGCTCAAAGTTGAACACAAAATTAGAGGAGTTGAAATCTGAGATGGACCAAATGTTCAACAAACTAATTATGTATGAAAAGATAGAAAATATCTCTATCGTGCTAATGATATACTCAACAGCCAACGTGATACAACTGACAAGTCTAGAATTGGTTTCAAGGGAGAAAGCAAGGTGAAAGAGTCAACAAAAAACTGAAGAAAAGAAGTTTACTGGCTACACCAAGTACTTCCTCTGTTGCAAATAAAGATTTCCACAAATCCACAAGAAGAAGAAACATTTTTCCTAGGATCACCTATGCAATGAGGTACACACATTCCTTTTATGGGTATTTTTCTCTTGTAATTAGTTTGGACATAAAGCCGCAAAGTGTAGAAAGAACTGTAGAGGCTATAAAAGAAATTTTGGCTCATATTACACTAGTTCAAACTTTAATTCTACTAAGTACACCTCTCACAAGAAAAGAAATATTTCACCAAAGAAGGAAACAAGAGCCTCCTAAACAACAAAAGTGGATATATATGAAGAAAGATGCGAATAAGAGAAAAGAATGCTAGTCAGTAGTACATATTTCATTCCATGTACAAAATGAGGATAAAATTTGGTATTTGGATAGTGGATGCTCTAGTCACATGATAGGTGATAAAAGAAAATTTATTTCTTTGTCAAATAATGCATCAGTACTTATGAGATTTGGTGGCAACAAATTTTATAACATAGTTGGAAAAGGGACATTAAGTTTAGATAATGGAAAGAATATTACAGAAAATGTTCTATATGTTGAAGGATTGAAACATAACCTGTTGAGTGTGAGTCAAATGTGTAAAAGAGGATACAATGTCATATTCCATGACCGAGGATGTGATATTATCAACGGAAAGACAAGAAAAAGAGTTGCAAAGGCCAAGCGAGACAAAGAACAACATGTATGTGCTGAATGAGATAAACAATGAGAAATGCTTCACTGGTAAAGTTGATTATAGCTGACTGTGGCAAAAATATTTAGACATATGAGATTTGAGAATTGGTTAAACTGAGTGCTAAAAGGGTGTGTGAGACACATGCCTAAGATTATCAAACCCACGGATACACTATGCAAGGCATGTCTACATGGTAAACAAACAAGGAGGTCATTCAAGTCAAAGGAGTACTCTACAACAAGACCACTGGAATTGATTCATACAGACCTGTGCGGCCCTACTAGAACTAAAGGAATATTAGGTGAAGTATATTTTATGTTGCTTATAGATGATTATATAAGAATGACATGGGTAGCATGTTTAAAGTAGAAGTATGAAGCCCTAGATAGATTTAAGAGTTTCAAGGCATTAGTTGAAAATGAAAAGAATAAGAAAATCAAATGCCTAAGATCAGATAGAGGTGGTGAATTCTGGTCAAATGAGTTTGATGAGTTCTATGAAGAACATGGAATCAGGAGAAAATTCTTAGCCATGTGGACTCCTTAGCAAAATGGAGTTGTTGAAAGGAAGAATAAAATAGTGCAAGAGATGGCAAGGACCATGCTAAATGAATCCAAAATCCTAGATAGGTATTGGAGTGAAGCAATATACCATGGTCTATCTTTTGAATAGATCTCAATTGAGAGTAAACAGATGATAAGACCCCCTATGAACTATGGAAGAAGAGGCCTACAAATGTGAAGCACATCAGAGTGTTTGGAAGAAAATGCTACATCAAAAGGGATGAAGAAAACTTAGGCAAATTTGACTCAAGGAGCGATGAAGGTATTTTCCTTGGATACTTAATGGTTAGCATGGCCTACAGATGCTACAACAAGTGGTTGTAAAAGATAGTGGAAAGCACTAATGTGAAGGTGGATGAGGCACAATATGGAAAAACCAACACTCAACATACTGACAAAAATGAAGAATAAGAAGATGATGAAGACTTTGATAGTCCACGTGAAGAAGTAAAAGAAGAAGAAGAAAGACCAGACACTAAGGCACCCTCTAGGAAAGTCAAGAAGGATCATCCTACAAATCAGATCATTAGAAACAAGGATGGTGGCATCCTAACAAGAAGGAGACTCAGAGAGTAAAAAATTCATGAATATATAACACTCCTATCCATGATAGAACCCAAGAATATTGTTGAAGCAAGAAAAGATCAACATTGGGTAGACACCATGAATGAAGAATTGGATCAGATCGAAAAGAATGAGACATGGGAACTAGTACCCAGGTCACAAGACAAGAATGTGATTGGAACCAAGTGGGTCTTCAGGAATAATATGAATGAGAAAGGAGAATTTACATGCAACAAGGCTAGAATAGTATGCAAAGGATACACACAAATGGAAGGGATTGAATTTGATGAGACATTTTCACCAGTTGCAAGAATGGAGGCAATAAGGTTGTTTCTAGGCTTATGTGGCATACAAGAAGATCAGAGTGTTCTAGATGGATGTGAAATCAACCTTCCTAAATGGTTTCTGAATGAAGAGGTATACATTGAACAACCTGATGGATTCTCACTGACTGAAGATAAAGATTATGTGTGCAGGTTGAAGAAAGATTTGTATGGATTAAAGCAAGCTCCTAGAGCTTGGTACAATAGATTAGACTCATACCTCATTGAGAAAGGTTTCAAAAAAGGAGTCACGGACAACAATATATACATAAAAGAAGAAGGAGAACATATTCTCATTGTAATAGTATATGTGGATGACATCATTTTTGGCGGAGATCATGACAAGATGACATATGAGTTTGCAGGCTTGATGAAAGAAGAATTTGAGATGTCAATGTTGGGAGATTTTTCTTTCTTTCTAGGACTATAGATCAATCAATCAGATAGAGGTATGTTCATCTCACAAAGAAATTATATCAAGAAAATGCTGAAAAGGTTCACAATGGAAGTTAGGTGCAAGCTGAGTAGAGATGATGATTACCTTAAGGTAGACAAAACACTTGTACATATCCATGATAGGAAGTCTACTTTACTCCACAACATCAAGACCTGATATCATGCAGGTGGTAGGCCTTGGAATATTTCAAGAATATCTAAGGGAAACACACCTCAAGGTGGTCAAGATAATTTTGAGATATCTCATGGGAACACTTGAGTATGGACTGTGGTACCCCAAAAGCAATGATTTCAGCATAAAATCATATACGATGTAGATTGGGTAGGAAACGTTGATGATAGGAAGAGTACAAGTAGAGGAGAATTATTTGTTGGAAATTACTTAGTATCATGGCTGAGCAAGAAACAATCATTAGTGGCTCTCTCAACATGTGAAGCAGAGTATATAGCTGCCATGATGTGTTGCACACAAGTTCTGTGGATGAAGTAGACATTGGAAGATTACAAGGTGAAATCTAAAAATCCAATTCCTTTACTGTGTGATAGCACAAGCACAATAAGTGTCTCCAAGAACCCTATGTTCCACTCAAAACCAAGCATATACCTATAAGGTATCACTTCTTGAGGGAACAAGTAAATGATAGGAAGATCGACTAGAATATGTGAGCACTAAAGAAGAAATTGCAAATATAATGACCAAGCCACTACCAAAAGCAATATTTAAGCACTTAAGGAATGAGTTAGGGGTCATTCTTAAACCTGCCAACAACTAAGAAGATGTACAAGAAGCACAAGGGATCATTCTCAGGAAATATCAGCTCCTAAAAATAGTGCCAAAGTGAGGAGGAGCTAATATATTAGCTCAAATTTATCAAAGCATGCATTAGCTCAAGGGGAGCATTACCACTGAAACGCCAGAATAGATGGATAAGAAAAAAATCCTAGGGATAGCCTCTTGAGGTAAGCACATGAAGAAACCAACTTACAAGTATATTCAATTATGTGCAACATAGATGGCCCTTTTTCATTGTTGTCAAAGGGGGAGAGATAAAGAAACTAGAAACCAATCCGCGAATATAGAAGAATAGGAGAAAGGTGATTTCAGTATGCAATCATTTTGCCATCAAAAGGTTATAAGGTTATATACATTTCTATAGGCTGGAGTGTTGCCATTAATGACAAAGGGGGAGATTGTTGAATATTTTTCATTGTTATATGTGTTGTCATTGATGTCAAGATTGATGAGTTGATATCAAGTTGCATTGATGGAAAAATGAGTCAATTGGTAAAGTGAGCATGTGAAGCAGATGAAGGTTGATTAGTAGTGTCAGCTCACAAAGGATTTGAGATGATCAAGGATAAGTCCTAAAGGACTTAGAAAACATTTGAGCAAACTGTGGATATAAGGTGCAAGCCGCCAAGTACATAGAGAGCCGCAGAGTAAAGAAGCTCAAGGAAGGAACTGCAGACTAAAGGAAAGCTCCGAAAAGATACCAAAGGTAGGTGAGTGCCGTAGAGTGAAGAAGGTCAAGGTAAAGCCGTGGATATGAATATTTGGAGAATGCCACATATAAAGGGAAAATATGTAAAACCATGGATAAATAGAAAAACCGCTAAGTATAGAATATTTCCATGGACATAAGGAAATATGTGAAGAACTAGAAAATGAGAAAAGCATCGGAAGGTAGCAAACAAGGAGGAAGCCATGAGAAGTTGAAAAATCCACACAATGCAGACAAATGACGTGAATAACTAAAAATCCACATAAATAAGGGAAAAGATGAAGGACAAAACGGGAAGACACGATATAAATTTTTTTAACAAATATGCCAAAGGAAGCCATAGAATGATCAAAATGAATTGGAGTGGATCAAGGACAATTAGTGAGAGTTAAAAATGAAAGAGTGAACATTTACATTCATATTTCAAGGAGATTTGATTTCTAGAAGAATTGTAATCGGAAGTACAACTGGAACTTCACACGACTCAATGAAATTTCTATCTTCCAGCATACCATTTAATGCATGTTGAGTATGAGGCAATTTGGTTATAAGGTCGATGGAGATTACCGATTTCAAGGTGAATTAAAATAATTCAAGAGCTTGAGTCACCGTTCTAATTTCATGATGCAAATTCTAAACAATGAAAGTTTTCTATTTTCGGAAGATGACTATTTAAATTTGTTTTTCATATACGTGGAAGAAGGTGGAATGAATCCAAACAAGGAAAGAATAAAATATGGACTCAACTAGGAAAATTTAATGATCTGGATTCACAGGTGATAGATCAAGAAGATTACACAATGCAAATATCGAAGCAATCATTTTATGTCAAAAGGTTTAATAAAAGAAAAACAAAAAGTGATTCGTTATTTTTTTCCCATAATAGACAAACTAAGGCACTAGATTCAAGAGAGAGACAAAGGTAAAGAGAAGAAAATATGATGCAATCAAGCTAAGAAGAGCTATAATGGTGAAGTAGAGAGAAAGGGTGAGATTGAGAAAATAATGAAGAACATGATCAGATAAGCAGAGCATAAAGGTGACAGTTTGAATGAGAAAAAGAGAGTGACAGAGGAAGAACACAAATTGAGCCAGAAAGTGATCATAATTCATTGTATTAGCAATTGTTGTAACTACATGGTCAAAATGTATATGTAAAGAAGTATAAGTTGTAGCTTAGCACATTTAGGGAGTTATAGCTTCCTTGTAGGTGGGTTCTGTAGAAAAAAATATCTTATGATGCGTAATATTCACTTGAGTCCTTTTCTATGTGTAATATCAACATAGGTGTAGGGGTTGGTGCTCCTTGTGGGATTGGTGTCTCACTAAAAAAATCTTGTAAGATGTGTTATATTCTTATGAGTCCTTTCTTTGTGTAATATAAGAAAAGATTTTTGTGGGTTTTTCTCCTGAAAGGGTTTCCCATGGTAAATATATATGTTCAGTGTTTATGTGTTTGATGAATACTTGATTGATTGTATGCTGCTCATACATATAGATTGGTAAATAATATAAAATTGAATCAAGAGTGTAAATTTTTTAATCTGCATTGATTCACCCCCCCTCTCAGTGCTTGTGATCTACAACAGACACCCTAAAATACATACCTATTTCTAGTTATTCCTAATTATCCCTATCTTTTGCATAATATGCCAAACTAGTCCTAAAACATATCCTAGACCATTACCCTTTCAAATTCCATTATAATTTACCCACATCTCTTAAGAATTAATTTAATTGATTCTATTATGCTTAAAACATACACTCATATCCCTTTGATAATTCAATTAACTATTTACATAAATAAATAATGAACTAATTATCAACTCACCCTCCACTCATCTCCACTTCATCACCCAACTTACTCAAGTTGAACTAGCTCACTCCACTCAAGTTCTAGAACCATACAAAGGTGGAATTTGAAATGTTCACGTACAACCACCTTTTCAAATAAAATCAAAATCCAACTAAATATTCATTTCCCCTTAAATGTATATTCAAACCATCCAACTGCACAAATCAAATCAACTTGCTAATTCATGAAAATGTATTCATTTCCTATAACTCATTCAAACCTTAATCCATAATCCATGGCCTCTCCTTCAACTATAAATATGAGGCTTGATCTTTCATAATTGATCCTTGGAATCTTTAAGCATTTCGACAACACTATGCCCCTTTGATATTGGAATTTACATAGCACAATGTTGTCCATTCAATCACCCATTACTCATAGCATTCGTCTTCCAATTGGAATTACATTGGAGCATCCAAAATAAAACTATCTAGAGAAATACGACAAGTGTTTTACTCCATTCCACACTTCATATATCTCATATGAGGCTACAAGAAGACTCAAAGGAAGGTTTACATCTGTTTATTATTTTCTTATTTATTCTTTGCTTTCAGTTTTCCTTGTACACACTAAGATATTTTATCTCTATAGGGTATCAATTTTCTCTTATATATCTTTTTCTCTTGTGCACAATCTATGCACATTATCGTAGACCAAAATTACCATTTTTACCATCTTATACTTTTGTCTAAACTACTTTTTTTTTTATCTACAACTATTTAGAATTCCCTCGTTATTCCATCTTCTCCTTCACAAAGCTTACTTAAATTTTTTCATGCTCCATATTTCATCCTTTCTTCAACACTTTCATGTTTCACCGCACATACTTTTCCTTCTTCATCTTGCACGATTTACTCTTCCTTGCACACAATCATGAATTTGGTGCGCCCCCTTATCTTTGCCTCTTCGTGGTTTCAAAATATGAATTTTTCCATCCTTATGATTTATCATTGTGTTGGACCTATCATTTTACATATTTTTTTAAATTGTAAAGGCCTTCCAAAAAACATGGCATACATCCACCAATAAGCTAACACAAAAAATTTGTTTATGAAAAGGTTGATAGTCATTTCTACTTTGTATTTCTATTGAAAAATGTCTAATTGTCTTTCTATCAACAAAGCCACTTTATAAGGATCACGATGTGGTTTACACTCAAATCCTACGTTCCACACCATATGTATGGACACAAAATTATTTTTGATTCCACTATAAACCACCGCTACACAATTTTTTCTTACATATATTGTGAAAAATATGTCACCTCTCATGCCGTGACATTTTATCTTTCCTACAACCTTCACACATGTATTTACGATAACTAATTATTCTCCTTCCTTAGGGTAATCTATGTGATGTATTACACATTCTTCATCAACTTACATGATATTTACACTAACATCCTTCACTTTTCCATAATCCTTATGTGCATGTGGAAACTAAAATGTATGATTTTCTACCTCACCACACCAAAAAAATGTACCATTGAATTTTTGTGCAATGACCTCTCCCTCTTGTATAAGTGGTGTTATCCATTTTTTACCCCCTCTGGTAAAAAATAGAAAATCTAAGAACTGGGACTTGGGCGGTTGACTGAGCTTCGGGGAAGAAATGGTGAAGGAACATGCTCTAGGACCCAATACTTAGCTAAAATGGATAAAATGAGTAAAATGAGAAAATGGATTTTGGAGTATCCTACTCTATTTCCCTAACTCCCCGGCTCAGAAAATCTAGAAATTTGGCCGAAAATTGGAGAAATTGTGAAAAATGAGCAAGGATTGAAAGTGGGTTCAAGTGAGCTATTTGGGTGAGTTGGAGACAAGTTCGGCCGAGTTGAGATATGCAAATGGGCTGTTCGGGGACTCGAGTGATGTGATGAAGTGAGTGGAGTTTACGGGAGTTCGCGGTGAGTTTAGGGCCGAGTCGCTGGGACGGTGTCTTGCGGGAAGATTGGAATTTGTGGGTCAAAGGTCCAAAGTGGAATGGTTGTGGGGAGCATGAGTTCCCCACGAGCCCAATTTTTCGCAAAGACATGGAGCGAGAATTCAATGTGGGTGCATCGGATATATTGGGTCCACGAGAACTATGCAAAACATGTTCCACCTCGAGACAAGTTCCCCAAAACACATTGGGAGCTGCAATACAAGGCAACCTATAGGAGGTTATTTACATCCGTTTTGGCTATTTTGGGCCCATAAAGCATGAATGACACATGTTCCATGGGGATGTAAGTTCCATGTGGAACCAATTATTCTAAACAACAAAGGGACAAAGGGTGAGTGAACCACCGAGTTCGAATGGACGGGGATTCGCTTGTCGGTTAAACACCAGGAGGTCATTGAGTCACTTGCCAAAGGGAGGCATCACGGTGGTTTCAGGGATGCAATGAAGGTGACGAGATCATTGATGGTGTAAAGGATGAAAGTGAAGGTCGGGGGAGGAGAAGGGACTTGGTGAGAGTTAATCACAAAGATTGAGGGTGGCATGGATGAAAGTGAGTCACTCGCCAAGTCAAGTAGGAAGCTTGAGATGATGGATAAGAAGTCGGGAGACATAGGGGGAATCGGGGGGATGGAAGATTCATCCTTATCAAGCCGATTGGAACTACAAATCAGGCCGACACAGAGCAACTCACCAAACTACACAATGAGTTGGAAAACAAGCCAAATGGAGTATCGACTTGCATAAACATAACTCACCCCCAATGCACAAAATCAAGTAAAATTACATTTATTTGGATTGTAATTCCACTCTCCACACTCAAAAATGATAAAATAGTAAAATTAGATTGGGTTGTTGAAAAAAGTACAAAGAAAACTCTCCCAGATTTAAAATAAAATGCCCAAGTAGGTAAAGGAGACATTAATGGAGTATGGGCATTTTCTTCCTCTTTAAGAAATGGTACAGTGAAGGAATGGGCTTGTAGGGTCATCCATGTTGTTTTTAGGCCATTTAATGACCTTTGTTGGTAGGTGAAACCCATATTTCAAGATTTCCCTCTTGTCTTCTCTTTCCTCTCTACCATATATTGTAATGGAGTAACCATTTTAAGGGTTGTTGAACATTCTCTATCTTCTCCTCTATTATCTACGAGTTGCTTTACATGAGTATTGTGAGCTCAAAACCTCCATTTTTGGGGCATTTTGCAAAAGATTCATGCATCTTTTCCTCATTTTAATGAACTATTTCATCATATGAAGAAATAAAATCAAGTTTTGTGGTTATTATTCAATCCTTGTTTGTGTTTCATTATATTCTCTAGCCTCTACATTACATTTAAGGTATTTTAATGCATTTTATGGTTTCTTGCAAGCTCTAAATGGTTGTGTTTAATGAAAATGGTGTTGCGAATGTGTGTTTCTAGACCGTGATATTTTATATACACTCTCTATCTCCATTTCTCCCTATTTTCATCCCTTAGAGTGTGTTCCAACCACCCTTCTCTCGGTTTTATCACCTCCTTTAGTGTAAGATTTCCATTTTCATGCATTTTCGTTCTCCCTGGTCCCTTGGAATCATAGAATAAGATTAGATAATTTAATTTCCAACATTAAGAGTAGTTTTAGTCTTATATTAGGAAGAGGAACCAACCTTCTCTAGAGAATTATCTCAGTTTCTTGATCCCACACCTAGATATAATTCTATGTTTCCCAAAAACATTGATTGCCCATTCCATTCACGTGCAAAAAAATCAGAGGGTGTTGTTTTAGGTAATAACAGTTCTAGAACACTCAATGGGATAGAGAAGTCAATTATTTCCATTTTCATCAAGTTTGGATGTGTATCTTGGTGAAATTATAGTATTTGGAGGCTCTACAACAACACATATGACGACTCCAAACAATAGATTCACTTGTTTTAGCAGCCCAAACATCCCAGATTCATGAGAAGGATCAAAACAAGATCTAAAACATCGAAGAATGAGTATTTGAATACCTACAACTATCTCTGTAGGAAAAGGCGAAGAGGAAGATAGGTTCAAAGATCACTATCTCCACCAAATAAGACTCTTTCAAGACCTCCACCTGGTAGGCCATTATTACAATCCACTAGAGTTCTTAGACCTATTAGAATGGCTGCACAACAAAAATTCATTTGTCAATTTTATTGCGGTAGTCCACTAGCTTTGACCGCAAAAATCCTATTCCACCGATAGCCTTAAAAGTATTCTATTTTTCCGGAGAGAATCACACTACTCCGGTTGATCATATCCAAGACATTGCAAATGTTTGTGCTATCCATGAAATATTTTACATGGATGTGGTTGTGAAACTTTGGGCATCCTCATTTAAAGGGAAGGCTTTACAATGGTTCGAGTATAACAATGGGATGATATGATTTAATCCATAATGCATGGATGAGGTGAAGCCCAAATGTGTAGAAGCAAAAATTCAGTCAATCATCTTTAATTGATTTCATTCAATGGATTTAATGCATACATATAGATAAACAACTCCTAAAAACAAATATGTTGTTATAACTTGTTCAACTGTATCAAACATACTCGCTATTCTTTCTCCCCTATAATCTCTCATATGCTAATATCTCTACGTGAGATATATTAGCATCTTAAACAAATAAAATCAATAATATTTCCTAATTACAATATTAGAAAATATACCAACAAGATAAGAAACCCATGTGAGAACTAATAACCATTTTCCCAATATCCCCCTCCCCAGGTTGTCACATGGGGTGATGAATGTTATTACAAAAACAATGTTGATCAAAATCTAGAGTTTGCACGAGGTCCATGTGCTAGTATTTTTTTGCATTAATGATATTGGGGTTGTGCTTGGATTCTTTTCAGGTCTTCAATGTTCTATTTGCTTTGAATTTATCCCTCCTCAATGTAAAATCCTTTTGGATTTCAGTTGTAAAGCAAAAACTGATGAAACACAAAAGATGTTGAACTAATATTATGACAAAAATAAAAGAAAAAGACTTAAACAGCTTAAAATGTAAAAAAAAAAAAAAACAAAAATATAAAAATGACACATAACTATTACAAACTAGACATTAAAACTAAATGTAAAGACTTAATTAAAAAATTATTATAAAATAAATAAACAAGAGAAAAAAATTTAAATTTAAAAACATAAACTATAAAACTTTAAAAATAAATACAATGTAAAGAAACATAATTCCACAAATTAATATATAATAAGAACAAAAATCTAAAAACTTATATGTGTAATCTAAAAAAATCTAAATATTAATAAACTTCTTTTAATTCCAAAAATATATATCTAAAAACTTAAAACAAAACACAACTTTCATAAAACCAAACAAATAAAGAAAACTACAAACTTAATACTATTATTCTAAAAACTAAACCGTTAACAACATAAAATGATGTTAAAGATAAAAGAAAACAAATAAAACAACACTTAAATGCCTCTTTTCCACTGCAAACAACTCCTTGGATATGCAAAAAAATTTCAAACAATTTATGGGTTTGTTTCCCTTTATATTCAGCTTTCCAATACAATTTGAATTGCCCAATTTTGTTGTGAAACGAAAAAGATATGATCATTTCTATGAGTTGAACAAAAAAAAATTCTGATTTTTTTTTCAAAATAAATTCTTCAAACGAATAATGGAGTAGTTGCGCCCATTAGATGAATTTTCTTCACTGGTTCTTCTCTTCTCCATAAAATTACTTCAAAAAATACACAGAGATAAAATAAAATCAGAACTATTTGCTAAAATTTTCTAATTGTTGGGTTTGCATACTGTGAACAAGATGGAGTGAAAAAACTATGAATAGAAGGTGAATAAGACAAAAAGGAGATAGGAATATGTAGATGGATGGTGGATTTCAAATGCTTGAACATAGTCTGCACTACAAGAGTTTTTAAAAATGTGAGAAGGGATGGATGAACATGAATAACATTTGCATGTGGTCTTCATTGCATAGCCATTAATTCATTGTGCTATAAAAGACAGGTGTTTGGAAAGTAAATAAGTAGTCCAAGGGAACCTGTTCTGATATCACCGATAGGATTTAATCCATAATGTGTGGAGGAGCCGAAGCTCAAATATACACAGAAGCACAAATTCATTCAATCATCTTTAATTAATTTCATTCAATGGATTTAATGCATACATATAGACAAACAACTCCTATAAACAAGGATGTTGTTATAACTTTTTCAATCGTATCAACCATACTCTCGCTTATTCTTTCTCCCTATAATCTCTCATATGCTAATATCTCTATTTGAGATATATTAGCATCTTAAACAAATAAAAAAAATATATTTCCCGATTACAATATTAGAAAATATACTAACAAGATAACAAACCCATGTGAGAACTAATAACCATTTTCCCAACATGGGATGAATTCAAAATTGGAATCAATTGTGCACATCTCTTTCGCAATCAGTTTTGAGAAAGGGTAGACAATTTATCTCTGTTAGAGAAATTGAAAACCATAAAGAGGCCCCCAAATGAACTGAATTTAGACTTTAACTTTAGGTTCCAAAGAACGTGGGAAAGAATTCCTGGTTCTTATAAGACTAACTACCGAAGGTACATTTCTATACTTCTTAAAAGCTCTCTATTATGATATTGTTATTATGGTGTAATCTATGAGCACTAGCTATTAGATCCGAGAACTATCTAATCCAAGTTGGTAAACTTTCTCCAATGCCACCTATGCCTATTTATCTAGAGATAGGAAATCCTAGTTCTATCCAAACACCTAAGTTAGCTCTTATCCCTACTCCTAGAAATCATAATTCTAGTGATACTCCTACTTCTTCAAGTACCTTAGTTTAGCTCTAAGAGGTCATGAAACAATAAAAAATCTAGGGAATGAGTCAAGCGAAAATCAAGAGGTAGTAGGCACAAATTTTCAAACCTTATCAATGTCAATACCAACTAAACACGCTCCCATATCAACCCAATAAACCTCTTACCCAAGCTACAAATCAGAACCAAAACCAACTCCCTCCTTCTCAGCCATTCCATCCTTATAATCCTAATACAGCCTCTTCATCTAAAGCTCTAGTTCCCATATAAAATAACCTTGTATAAGATTATGAGTGGTGTTTTCCTTGTGGTCACCCACATAACCAAGTAACATGTCCTAATGGCATTCTAAACTAGGATTTAATGGTAGAAAGTGCTTATGATCCAAAATAAACAACTAAATAAGAAAATCAATAACAAACACATCACTCAAGAGGCACGCTAAAGTGACACCTCACTCATGAATTGAAAAGTGGAGGATTTTTGTGGGATAAATAAATCTCTTCCTAAGGGTGTGGCAGTGAACACATGATCTAAGAAAAGGGCTATAGAAGAAGGAAAATCATCAAATGTAAGTCCTTCTCAACCTTCTCTCACACTTCAAGGAGTTGGTAGCTCAAATACAGTCCCAAATTCACAAAATTAGCCTAAGGGACTTGTTGTATTAGCTCATCTATAGGAGAAAGTGATGGTGAACAAAGGGAAACAAAAATAAAATCCATCTCCATTAAATATCATTGATCAAATGAAGAAAACAAACGTAAGTATCTCTATGTGGGAATCATTGGAAATTCCACGCTAAAGGGATTTATTGTAGGCAGCCATGGCTAACTTTCCCATCTCAAATGAGTCATCCAAGGATCAGGAAGAAGGTGCTCACTAATGCAATGCAATAAGAAGGAGGTAAACCAAGTAGAAACATAAAACCTCCACCATTGTACATGTCCTTGATCATTGGGAACAACCTAGTGCATAACTACATGATTTGCTCGGAAGTAAACCGATCAGTGATGCCAAAGAAGATAGGTGATCAACTAGGTCTCAAGTACAAGCCTATTTCCAAAGGAGTGGTGCACTTGGATGGGACAACAATGGGGAAAATTGGACTCATAAAAATCCTAGACCTTACATTACATGCATGTACAAATGCCATAATTCCTTAAGATATATCACTAATTGACCTACCTCCACTCTTTTCCCTATGCTTATCTCGAGACTTCACTATGAATATTGGGGATATTGTTATGCTAATTGGTCTCACATGCTATTCATGACCAGATATGTAGCTAAGGCCACCATCAAGTCAGAACCAATTTTTTCCTACCACATTGAACCTTATGTGCTAAGTCTAATCAATGTCAATTACATAATAATCGATCAAGAATATTTCTCCGCAACTCAAGAGGTAGAGACTAAAATTGGAGCGCATTCCAGATTTGACACTTGAGGAATGGGAAAATAAGAGGAATGAATATGATCCTTGTAGAGAAATGGAAGAAGATGAATTGGGAATTTATTTCCTACACGAAGAAAAATCACCCCTTTATAGTGTCACCAAGCTGGATGATGAAGATGAAAATGGAGTTTGAAAAATGTTCTTTGATGGTTCAAGGAGAAGACAAGGTGTAGGAGGAGGGGTAGTGCTTGTGTCTCCCAAATGTATCAAATACTACTATACTTTTAGATTTAAATTCCCTTGTTCGAATAACACCGTGGAGTATGAGGCACTTATCCATGGATTACATGGGCAAGGAATAAGAATATGAAGAACTTGCAGACATTTGGGGACAATGAGCTGGTTGTAAATCAAGTTAGAGGAAAAAATGTTGCCAAAAATGATCTTCTCAAGAGTTACAACAACAAGATATGGGATCTCATATAGGATTTTGAAGCATTTAACATCATTCCATACCAAGGAAGAGGAACGAAGCTATAGTTAGGCTTGTAGTAGTTGGGGAAACATTTGACATTGTTGAATATATCAAGAAGGAAAAATCACAACCTCATATTAAGGTGGCGGTGAGACCAGCTTGTCCCAGATAATAACAAAAGTTGGAAGGTGTTTGAGAGTGACTAGAAAATCATCAATTTCCTTCAAGAAGAGGTTGATTTCTCTTCGAGAAACCGTAATGTTGGAGAAGAAGTATGGGGATTAGGTAGTCCAACTTAGAACTAACAAGTTTCCTAAAGGTCTAGTGACTCTGGAATTAATCTTCAATCCCAATGACCAGTTCTGAAAGGAGAAATCAAATATCATGGTCAAAGGTCAAGATTTCAATCCCATTTTAGTTGGAGACGGAAAAATGCTCTAAATTGGCAAGGTAAACACTTAACAAGAAAAATATGATTTCATACAACTTTTCCAAGAATTTCTTGATATATTTACATGGAGTTATGAAGATTTAAGGGGATTTGATCCAAGTTTATATCAACATACTATTGAGATAGATCCCAAAGCTAAACCCATCAGGCAGAAGCAAAGACCCATAAATACTCACATAGATCCTCTCATGAAGAAATAATTGAACAATATGATTAAGGAAAATATCATTTTCTCGATCAAGCACTATTCTTGGGTTGCAAATCTTGTGCTAGCTTCGAGAAAGAAATAGGGAGATCAAATTGTGTGAAGATTTTAGAGATCTAAACAGATCCTCCCTCAAGAATCACTACCCACTTCCCTTAATGGAATAGATTTTGTAAGTAGTAGTTGGTTCGGAGAGATTTTCACTTCTAGATGGCTACTCAAGCTACAACCAAATCATGGTGAGAGAAGAGGATCAGTTCAAGACAAATTTCACCACAAAATGGGGCACATATGCTTACAATAAAATGCCATTTTTCTTATACAATGATGGAGCTACATTTTAGAGAGCCATGGACATGGCGTTCAAGGGGATAATTAACAAGATGGTTCTTGTGTACCTTGATGACATTACAATATTTTATAAGAACGTAGCTGACCATCTTTCCCATCTTAGGAAAGTGTTTGAGAGATGTAGGCAGTTTGGAGTTTCCCTGAATCTGAAGAAATGCATATTCTTAGCTCATGAAGGTAAGATCCTAGGTCACATTGTTTCAAAATAAGGATTAACTATTAATCTAGAGATAGTTGAAGCTATTCTGGCATTACCTTTGCCAAGTCACAAGAAAGCTCTCCAAAGCTTCTTAGGGAGGATAAACTTTGTCAGAAGGTTTGTTCCTGACTTTTCCAATTTGGTTAAACCACTAACAATGATGTTGAAGAAGAACATGGAATTTAAATAAACATCTCGAGGGGAATGATATTTTGAGGCTATTAAGAAAAAAATATCACAGAGCTTCGACTCTTATCAATCCATAATTCTCAAAGGAATTCATTCTCTATGATTTTGGTGGCTTGGACACAATCTCTCAGTAATCTTGGTGCAACTAAAAAAAGAAGGATCTGAGCATCCTATTGCATTCTTTAGTTAGAGCCTAGAGGACTATGAGGTAAGGTACTCATTCATTGAGAATCATGTCCTTACTTTGTTATAAGGAGCTTAAATAAATTAAGACATCTGGTCTCAAACAACAAAATCCACTTGCTAGTATCACATGCCATTGTGAATGACTTCCTTATGAATAAAGATTTAAATGAAAAAAGAGCTGGTTGGATTACCTGAGTCATGGAATATGATATAGACATCAAGGTAACAAAACTTGTTAGAGGAAAAGGATTGTGTGAAAAACTAGTCTCTAATCAACATGTAAAATAAGACGAGGAATAAGGGACTTCTCTAGTGCCCTAGGATGATCAAGAGCAATGAGATGATGCTTTACCCACACCATTCTAGACTCATGATGTTATTAAATTCCTTCAAATAGGCCAATGCCCTTAGGGATTAAGAAAATACAAGAGAAGGTACTTCAAAATTCAATTCATTCCATATGTTCTTATTGATGAAATTTTTTTCAAGAAGGATGTGAATGGTGTTCTACTAAGATGCATTCAAACTAATCAAATTGAGAAAGTGCTACATGAGTTCCATAATGGATAAGTTGGAGGTCAATTTACTACATGGGTAACGAACCTCAAAATCATAAAATATGGTTACTATTAACCTAACATATTCATTGATTTCTATGCATGGATCAAGAAGTGTAAGAAATGTACATTTTTATGGAAAAAGAAAAGATGACAAAGACTTCCACCCACCCAATTTCAGTTGACCAACCATTCATACAAAGGGGGATTATATTTCATTAGGGCTATCAATCCAAATTCAAGCTAAGGGCACAAGTGGATTCTCACAACTTACTATTTCACCAAGTGGATGACGCGTGGGCACTCAATGAGGAAAATGAATCCAACATACTCGATTTATATGAATGAATTGTAACTAGGTTTGGTGTCCCATGTGATGTGAAATTGATAGCTTATCTAATATAAATAAGCAACAATTACATAATATAATTATACAAATCAATAAGAGACAATGTTGCAGAAGAAGATAATAACATAAACACAAAATAAGAGCAAACATATAATAAACACACTATATTATTGATTGAATAATTTGGAGCACATCACATGGTGAGAGAGCTTACAATATATAGCCTTTTCATTTCCTATAAACAAGGAGATGAGGCTTACTAATATTATCCCACTAATCTCTCCTAGAGAATCTATGCTATGATCTCTCACCACTATTCTCTCATATATCCCACCAATATCTCCACATAGAATAATCTACGTGAGTTGTTTATTCAACAAACTCACAACTAATACAATATCCTATATTATTAATAATGAGTTGTTTTATGACTCATATTAATAATATTACAATCTTTTATTTTTCTCACACAAATATGATATTAATATAATAATATTAATATCTTACTAACACACTAACTTACTAATGTAATATATGAATATTACATTTAACTATTACATACAATGATGTGAGCACTAATCCAAAGATTATTCCTAACATTCCCCCTTAGTGCGAACATGGGTGAGTTCTTTCTAGTACCTGCTCATGTTCTACAATCCAATGGTTTTCAAAGAGTACCATCAACTCCAACACATTTTCTAGTGGAAAAATTAACCACTCTCTATGTGATTTTCTAAGAGATTCAAAAACTCTCAAATTGGTTTTCTAGTGGACCACCAACCACTTTCATAGCAGCAGTATATGTTTCCCCACCCCATCTTTACATTCAAGAGAAAATATAAGAAATATCGCTCATGCAGGAGCTCACTTATTACAAGAGAGAATATGAATAAATTGTCCGTTCTTGTTACATCACACAATGAAAATTAAACACACAAAAAAATTCCACAAATTCATTGTGTGGCCCCTTCGCTTATGGTTGGTTAGAGGTCATTGATTATCCTCCTTCCTCCATTCATGATATTCGCTAACTCAAGAAAATTTATCTTTGAGGCTCATTTTATAATTCTAATTGGGTGTCGGTTTCAACCGATAATGTACCCTTACAATAATAATCATATTTATATTTAACCAAAATAATAAAGCATATCAAATTTTTATTGCTGGAAAATAGTCACTATTTTTTTACAGAATAATTAGAAATGTCAAAATTGTTTACATAATTTATATTAAAATATGAAATGGGTTTCTATAATTTTTGATGAAAGTTTTCCATAATACAAATAAACAAACCCTAAAAATTTAAAAAAATTTGAATATGGGTTTTTGATAAAAACATGAATTACCAATCATTGTTTAGAAGATCGAATCTAGGAAATGGCGATGGAAGCTTAAAAATCTTAGATCTCGCATCCTAGAGGCTGCAGTTTTGTCCTCACAGGTGACTCTCATAACACGTCCTATCCTCGCTCGATACCAGATGATCTATGAAATTGATAGCTTATATAATATAAATAAGTAACAATTACATAATATAAGTGTACATATCAATAAGAGACAATGTTGCAGAAGGAAGATAATAACATAAACACAAAATAAGAGCAAACATATAATAAACACACTATATTATTGATTAAATAATTTGAAGCACATCACATGGTGAGAGAGCTTACAATATATAGCCTTTTCATTTCCTATAAACAAGGAGATGAGGCTTACTAATATTATCCCACTAATCTCTCCTAGAGAATCTCCTATGATCTCTCACCACTATTCTCTCATATATCCCACCAATATCTCCACACACACAATAATCTACGTGAGTTGTTTATTCAACAAACTCACAACTAATACAATATCCTATATTATTAATAATGAGTTGTTTTTTGACTCATATTAATAATATTACAATCTTTTATTTTTCTCACACAAATATGATATTAATATAACAATATTAATATCTTACTAACACACTAACTTACTAATGTAATATATGAATATTACATTTAACTACTACATACAATGATGTGAACACTAATCCAAATATTATTCTTGACATTCCCCCTTAGTGCGAACATGGGTGAGTTATTTCTAGTACTGCTCATGTTCTACAATCCGATAGTTTTCAAAGAGTACTATCAACTCCAACATGTTTTCTAGTGGAACCATTAACCACTCTATATGTGATTTTCTAAGAGATTAAAAAACTCTCAAATTGGTTTTCTAGTGGACCACCAACCACTTTCATAGCAGCATACACGTTTCTCCACCCCAATCTTTACATTCAAGAGAAAATATAAGAAATATCGCTCACGCAGGAGCTCACTTATTACAAGAGCAAACATGAATAAATTGTCTGTTCTTATTACATCACACAATGAAAATTAAACACACAAAAAAAAATGCCACAAATTCATTGTGTGGCCCCTTTGCTTGCGGTTGACGAGAGGTCATTGATTATCCTCCTTCCCCATTCGTGATACTTGCTAACTCAATCAAATTTATCTTTGAGACTCATTTTATAATTCTATTAGGTGTTAGTTTCAACCGATAATGTACCCTTATAATAATAATCAACTTTATATTTAACCAAAATAATAAAGCATATCAGATTTTATAGCTGGAAAATAGTCACTATTTTTTTACTTTTAGATCATATTAACAATTAAAATGTCAAATTTTTTTACACGATTTATCTTAAAATACGAAATGGGTTTCTGTAATTTTTTGATAAAGTTTTCCATAATACAAATAAACAAACCCAAAAATTTCAAAAATTTTGAATCTGGGTTTTTGAGAAAAATATGAATTACCAGTCATTTTTTAGAAGATCAAAATCTAGAAAATGGCGATGGAAGCTTCAAAACTCTTAGATCTCGTATCCTAGAGTCTGCATGGTTTTGTCTGAAATGACTCTCATAACTTGCGTCCTATCTCGCTCGATACCGAGATGATGTGAAATTGATAGCTTATCTAATATAAATAAGTAACAATTACATTATATAATTGTACAAATCAATAAGAGACAATGTTTCGAATGAAGATAATAACATAAACACAAAATAAGAGTAAACATATAATAAAAACACTATATTATTGATTGAATAATTTGAAGCACATTACATGGTGAGAGAGCTTATAATATATAGCCTTTTTATTTCCTATAAACAAGGAGATGAGGCTTACCAATATTATCCCACTAATCTCTCCTAGAGAATCTCTCCTATGATCACTCACCACTATTCTCTCATATATCCCACCAATATCTCCACATAGAATAATCTACGTGATTTGTTTATTCAACAAACTCACAACTAATACAATATCCTATATTATTAATAATGAGTTGTTTTATGACTCATATTAATAATATTACAATCTTTTATTTTTCTCACACAAATATGATATTAATATAACAATATTAATATCTTACTAACACACTAACTTACTAATGTAATATATGAATATTACATTTAACTATTACATATAATGATGTGAGCACTAATCCAAAGATTATTCCTAACATTCCCCCCTTAGTGCAAACATGGGTGAGTTCTTTCTAGTACCTGCTCATGTTCTACAATCCGATGGTTTTCAAAGAGTACCATCAACTCCAACAGGTTTTCTAGTGGAACCATTAACCACTATGTATGTGATTTTCTAAGAGATTCAAAAACTCTCAAATTGGTTTTCTAGTGGACCACCAACCACTTTCATAGCAGTGTACACGTTTCCCCACCCCCATCTTTACATTCAAGAGAAAATATAAGAAATATCACTCACGCAGGAGCTCACTTATTACAAGAGTGAACATGAATAAATTATCTGTTCTTATTACATCACACAATGAAAATTAAACACACAAAAAAATGCCACAAATTCATTGTGTGGCCCCTTCGCTTGCGGTTGGCGAGAGGTCATTGATTATCCTCCTTCCTCCATTGCCTCCTCCTCCATTCGTGATATTGCTAACTCAATTGAATTTATCTTTGAGGCTCATTTTATAATTCTATTGGGTGTCGGTTTCAACCGATAATGCACCCTTACAATAATAATCAACTTTATATTTAACCAAAATAATAAAGCATATCAGATTTTTATTGCTGGAAAATAGTCACTATTTTTTTACAGAATAATTAGAAATGTTATATTTTTTTACATGATTTATCTTAAAATACGAAATGATTTTCTGTAATTTTTTGATAAAAGTCTTCCATAATACAAATAAACAAACCCAAAAATTTCAAAATTTTTTGAATCTGGGTTTTGATAAAAACATGAATTACTGAGTCATTTTTTTAGAAGATCGAATATAGGAAATGGTGACTGGAAGCTTCAAAAATCTTATATCTGCATCCTAGTGGCTGCGGTTTTGTCTTGAAATGACTCTCATAACACGTCCTATCCTGCTTCGATACGATGCAGATGATGTGAAATTGATAGCTTATCTAATATAAATAAGTAATAATTACATAATATAATTGTACAAATCAATAAGAGACAATGTTGCACAGAAGGAAGATAATAACATAAACACAAAATAAGATCAAAAATATAATAAACACACTATATTAATTATTGAATAATTTGGAGCACATTACATGGTGAGAGAGCTTACAATATATATCCTTTTTATTTCCTATAAACAAGGAGTTGAGGCTTACTAATATTATCCCACTAATCTCTCCTAGAGAATCTCTCTATGATCACTCACTACTATTCTCTCATATATCCCACCAATATCTCCACACACAATAATCTATGTGAGTTGTTTCTTCAAAAACTCACAACTAATACAATATCCTATATTATTAATAATGAGTTGTTTTATGACTCATATTAATAATATTACAATCTTTTATTTTTCTCACACAAATATGATATTAATATCTTACTAACACACTAACTTACTGAATGTAATATATGAATATTACATTTAACTATTACATACAATGATGTGAGCACTAATCCAAAGATTATTCCTAACACCATCTACTATCATATTTGATAATGCCTTAGCATTCCTTGGAACTAAAAATTTCTGAATGTCTTTGTTAAGAAAGGGATATATTTGAGCACGTCCTCAAACTACTACCCTCGGGTAACAACCAAGTTGAGTCCATAAACAAGAATATCTTGAGGATCATAAGAAGAAATCTAGACGAGAATCAAAGGAAGTGGCATACTACCTTGTGGGCTGATAGAATCATACCCAAGAGATCAACTGTCACTCTCTCCTACAATCTAATATACGGAAGAGAAACGAGGCTGCCCATATCTCTTGAATTTACAACATTGGATATTTTCAAGCAGCTATAGTTATCTGAGTTTGGAGCCATGGAATTCAGATATGTATAACTCATGGAGTTATAGGAGTCGAGACACCAAGTAATGCTAACCATGGGAAAAGACCAAGATCCGATCAAGTGGTCTTTTGACAAGAAAGAAAATGCCATAAGCTTCCAAGAGGAGATCTGATCAAGTGGTCTTTTGACAAGAAAGATAAAGCCATAAGCTTCCAAGAGGGAGATTTGGTTCTAAAGTGGGATGTTGATAGGGCTAAACTAGGTAAACATTCAAAGTTTGATGCTATATGGAGTGGTCCCTACATGATCACAAGATGCAAGACAAATAATGCTTTCTAATTGTCAAAGTTGGATGGAGAAGAACTACAAATTCTAGTCAATGAAATCTACCTAAAGCATTGTTATTGAAGTAAAATATCATCTTTGTACATATTAGTTTAGGTTTCCAATTCCTCTAAGTGCTTTCAACACATTATTTTGTTGGTAGAGTAGGTTTTCCTTTCCCAATTAATTTTTCACATAGTTTATTGCTTTTGGATGGTCTTTTTGCACTGGTTCATGGAGGTTGGAAAGGTGTTATGGGAAAATTTCCAAGGTCTTATGGAACAATTGTAATCTCTAAGAAATTTTAAATGTAGAGCAACTAAAAATCAGATTTACAAACAGATTTCAGCTTTTATTATCCTCTTATCTCTTCGATCAGTTGCATTTTGAACTTCTAGTACCCCTTCTTTGGTCATAAAATCATTCTCGGGGTAGATTAAGGACTTTCAAAGAATTATCATTGGTTTCAAGTAGCTCCAAATCAGCCTCAACACTAGAAAACATTCCGGGAAGGTTGAGGGTTGATCCAGCCATATCAAGTTACAGGGAAGGAAGGTGATTTTCAAGATCAATTTTTTTCCACTCACATAAAATATTAATTTGAAGAATTTTCATAATGTGGACGGTTAATTTAGGTAAAAATAAGCTTCAGTGTCAGTCCTAGTCCAAACATGTGTCTTAGGAAATCTTAGAGGATATGAGGTTCAATTTCGAGATCAGCTTTTAGGTTACTAAAAATGACTCCATGCCAAATGGATGCTATAAGGTCATTGGTGACTTTATCTCGACAGTAGATAACCCCGTTGAATTGCCAACTTGTTATCCATTTTTTACCCCTATTAAAAAAATAACTTGAGAATTGGGACTTGGGAAGTTGACTAAGATTCAAAGTGAAGAAATGGTGAAGGAACAGGCTCTAAGACCCAATACTTGGATAAAATGGATAAAATGGGTAAATTGAGAAAAATGTCTTTTGAGTATCCTACTCTATTTCCTGTTTTGGAAAAATCTAGAAACTTGGGGGAAATTGGAGAAATTGTGCAAAATGTGCAAGGATTGAAAGTCATCTCGATGAGCTATTTGGGTGAGTTGAGACCATCTCATCGAGTTGAGTTATGCAATTTGGTTTGGTTTAGGGAACCGAGTGACTCAAATGAGGTGAGCAAAGTTATAGAGAGTTCACGGCGAGATTAGGGTTGAGTCGTAGGGACGGTGTCTTGTGGGCATATTGACGTTTTTAGGTTGAAGGGCCCAAGTGGAATGGGTTACTCGGGGCATGAGTTCCCCGTGAGCCCGAATTTTCCACATTATGAGGAGCAGGAATTCATTGCGGCACATCAACTATATTGGGCCTGCATGACCCACGTTGTTCCACCTAGGGTGAGTTCCCTGTAACACATTAAGAGCCACAATACATGATGGGTTTAAGGGGGTTATTTTCAGCCATGCCAGATGTTTTCGACCCATAGATACTTTGAAAGACACATGTTTTACAGGGACACAAGCTCACCATGGAATCGATATTCCACACAACAAAGGGGAAAAGGGTGAGGGGACCGCCGAGTTGGAATAGATGGGGTCACTCGCTAGGTAAACATGAGGAAGTCACGAGTCACTTGTCAATGGGAGGTATAAGGGTGGTGTTAGGGACACAGCAAGTGGAGATAATGAGCTCATCAACGATGTTGGGAATGAAATCGAAGGCGAGGGGAAGAGAAGGGATTTGGTGTGAGTTAAGCATAAAGAGGAGGCTGATATGGACGAAGGAAAGTCACTCGCCGAGTTAGGAAGGGAGCTCGAGATGATAGATAAGTGATTGAGAGACATAGGGGAACTCCAAGGGGAATGACAGAGTCATCATGGTTGAGCCGATGGGCACTACAAAGTAGGCCAACGTAGGAACAACTCGCCAAGCTATACAACAAGCTAGAAAATGAGACAAGTGGAGCTCTCTGACCTGTATAAACATAAATTTCCCCCTAATGCATCATATCAAGTAAAATTACATTAATTGGAACCTTAATTCCACCCTCCACACTTAGAAATGATAAAATATTAAAAGAAGGTGGGGTTGTTGGAAAAATTACAAAGAAAAATCTACAAGATTTAAAATACAATTCCGAAGTAGGTAAAGGAGGCATTAATGGAGTATGGTCATTTTTCTTCCTCCTCAAGCAATGGTACAATGAAGGAATGGGTTTACAGGGTCATCCATGTTGTTTGTAGAGGCCAATTAATGACCTTTGTTGGTAGGTGAAATCCAAATTTTGGGATTTCCCTCTTCTCCTCTTTCCTCTCTTCTATATATTGTAATGGAGGACTCATTTTTAAGGGTTGTTGAACATTCTCTATCTGCTCCTCTATTCTCTACAAGTTGTCAGTAGGAGTATTGTGACCTCAAAACCTCCATTTTGGAGCATTTCGCAAGATATTCATGCCTCTTTTCCTCATTGTAATGAAATGTGTCATTATATGAAGCAATAAAATCAAGTTTTGTGGTTATTCTTCAACCCTTTCTTGTGTTTCATTGTATTCTCTAGTTTCTACATTACAATTAAGGTATTTTTATGCATTTTATTTTTCTTGCAAGCTCTAAATGGTTATGTTTAATGAAAATGGTGTTGTGAATGTGTGTTTCTAGGATGTGGTGTTCTATATAACCTCTCTACCTCCATTTCTCCCCATTTTCATCCCTTAGAGTGTGTCCTAACCACCCTTCTCTTGGTGCTATCACCTCCCTTAGTGCAGGATTTCCATTTTTCATGCATTTTCCTTCTCCCTGGTCCCTTGGAATCATAAAATAAGATTAGATAATTGGGTTTTCCACCATTAGGAGTAGTTTTAGTATTAGATTAGGAAGAGGAACCAACCTTCTCTTGAGAATTATCTTAGTTTCTTGGTCCCACACCTAGAGATAATTCTATTTTTCCCAAAAACATTGATTTCCCATTCCATTCACATGCAAAAATAAGAGGGTGATGTTTTTAGGTGATAACAAGTGGTTCTTCCTTTATTATACTATTCTCTCACACTATTGTGCTTGTTTTACTCTCTTTCTTATGCATCGTTGGTTCACTACCAATGACAACCTTACCTTTTTTCCTTTGCACATTACTTCTATGTACTAATTTTCCCCACACTCAAAGCATATCGATACACCTCTTCTACTATCTACATATTCACTATATTGATCTCATCTTGGATCACCCATTATTGTCTCTGTTGATGTACTTGCACTACCTTATTTTAATCCAATTCATCATGAATAAATTCAAATTATGATCTTATAAAAATTGTAAATTAATTGCTTCACATTAGCTCATTTTGTTGTAGATTTTTCAATTTCTTCATAAAATCAAACTAGTCATCACCGATAAATTTTTTTCTTTTTAGCTTTTCAACAATGTGCCCCCATCATGTTATCTTGTCTTTACCCTTTCTATCATGCTGCAATTAAACTTATTTCAACAATTTAGAATGACCTTTCAACTTGGTTTGTGTGATATTCACTTTGTGCTCATCCACAACTTCATCAAACATAAAATATTCTTTCATCTCTATGATTCAATTGATCAAATATTATGTGTTCAATGTCCCTGAAAAATAAGGAAACTACATTTGCAATCCTCTTCCAATTTTGGATATAGATTTGATAATTATTTCTTCTCCATTATCCTAATAATTTTGTGCTATGATTTTTTCATCCATATCACTCTCACATGATTCTTACACTTCCTCTTCCACATCACTCACATCATGCCTCGGGATGAATCATATTTTTAAGTCTTCCTCTATTGTAGTAAGTTTGATACACATTTTCCTTAATATATTTGTAATATCATCAAACCTTATCATCATATTATTGGTTAATGTACCTTCTTGGTGTACTAAATTTACTGATTCTTGTTTTAGTAAATATTAGTATAAAATTGCTCAATCTTGGAAACTTACACATATATTGTGCTTATCTTCTCTTATTCTATACCCACCATGAAAATATGGAGAAATTCAAATCTTCACTTCCTAGAGTTGTACCTTAGCTTGTGACCAATTGATTTAGCTATAGTTAGAGGTCTTAGTAAAATTATGCATTAAAAAATAACACAAGGGAATACACTCAAGACCAAAAGTTTAATCAACAACAATATATTATATTCCATAAAATGAAAAAGACACAATGTTGATATTGATCACCAACTATACAATCTTACACAAATTAACATAATGCTCATGGGATTAAAAACTCAACACCATAGTGTTTCCTATATTAATCAACCCTAACTAGACTTGTTCATAGATATCTACATGTAGTACTACAAATTCAATCAAGACTCGAATTTTCTTCAATTTAAATATAATACCTTTCACAAGTATAATGATATGTTTATATAGACACACTATCAACTAACTAGTGATTTAAATGAAATATAATATTAATCATAGGATTGAGATAAACTGATAACATCATAAACATACAATACAACGTGCAATAGAAAATAAGTATATGTAATAAGAGGATAAGCATGAATTAGCTAATAACTTGTTGTTATGCTAGATTTGGGCTCGATTAATGATGGAATAGGATAGATATGGAATGTATGTGCTTCGTTTGGGGGATAATGATATGTAAATATTTTGGATGGTAGTACCCAAAAGGGGATAGTATCCCCTTGGGTGCTAGTGTCCTGTAATGGGCATTAGTGTCCTAAAAGTGAGTCTCGATCTAGTCTTTTTAGGGTATGATCTTTTCAATTTTACTTCACTTTGTGTCGCATCTAATTCGTTGCAAGGTTCTACTATCAAAATTGTACCTACAAAACAAACCCTATCTACCTATACAAGGCTCAAACATGCATTAAATGGAATAAAAGATACATATGCTTGAGTTAGATTGACCTCGGTGGTCACCCCAATGTGATTTTCACTAAGCATTGCACTATATTTTAGACTAAATGTAGTTTTGGTGTGTGTGTGATAGAATTATGTCCCTTAAAACTAGGTTTCCCTTGTGTCATTCACACCAAGATGACAAGATATAGATACTTTCCCCAAGATAATGTGTGTGATGGAATTCAGAATTTTCCATCCCAATATAATGACTAATGTAGCCCAAATTTCGTACTTAAGTGTTTCTTTTGCCCAAATAGTAGATAGAAAGTAATAGTCCCAATTTCCTAATTACCCAACTACCCCTTAGAATAGTTAGTAAGTCATGTATATATATTATTCCTTTTCTTGAATTTCATTAAAAACAACCCTAAAAGTTGACCCAAAGTGATAAATAGAAGTTTAAGAAAAGATAATAATTGATGTGGCATTTTAAACATAAGAAAATAAGGAAAAGGGATAGAAGCACCCAAAGGGGATAGTAGTACTTGGGTGATACTATCATTACTAGCGCTAATGTTTGAAGAGATCTCAAGATAAAATAAGAAGTACTTAGTTGGGTAACACATTGTGTGATATCCAAAATTAAAGGAAAGTTCCATAAAAGTAGAGGATGAAAGCATGGAAAGATAAAAAATGTCAATTTAAAGAAAAAGAAGTGTTATCAATGTCCATTTTTTTGCTAAGGAAGCATGCATTTAAAGACATACTAGAGGTGTGATGTAATAATACTACTTGTGTATAATTTCGTGTCTACATTTTCCCTAGTTTATGATAGTGAATGAATATTATGTAGTATAAAGTAGATAGGAAGAGCGTACCTTATGTAAATTTGAAGGAAGTTGTAAATGATAGTGTGCCGAATTGGAGTTATAGAATGCGTATCATAGAGTCTAAGAGGGAATGAGAAACCTAGGGGTGAACTATGTGTGTAGTGGAAATGATACCTACGTTTGTAATTGAATATTGATTTTCCTTAGCATTTTATGGTTGATATTTCTCCTCGATCCATTTATGTTGCCTTTTTTCATGATAAGGATGGACTTGCAAAGAAGAAAAATGTATTTAATGCTCATGGCATATGAAATTGAAATTTAACTCATGGAAACAAAAATAGAAATGTGTATGAAAAACAAGAGAATTAAGGATAAAATACACATGAATATCGCGAGAGAAAGGATATAAGTGCTCCTATGTTTTTTTACCTTAGATATGGTTGGAAGGGTTGAGAGTGATCAATTCTTGAACTTATGTGAATATAATGAGGATATATGTGTCATGTTGCTAGTGGAAGAGTGTTGGGAGAGCTAAAAAAATTATCTCCACCCATCAAGCGCTTCCCCACGGATAAGTGTCACTGTTTCACTCGGAAATGCTTCGTTCCTTATAGAAACAGATAAGGTTAGGGTTAGGAGGAATACCTGTAGAATGTCGAGATGATGTGCGCGTACCGTAGAGAAAGATCAGGCTGACTGCGAAGAACTCCTTTTTGTCTGGGAAGGACTACCTGCAAATAAGAACACAAGACCACAAGATTTTGATTAGATAATAAATGAGGAAACTGCCTTGGGCCCAGGAAATGTAAAACTTCCTTTCGAAGGTGGTCAGTTTCCCTGCTAACATGAGTTAACACAAAATATTGTAAAATATCAATCAAATTGCTTGGCTGAACTGGGTAGGGGAAAGGCTGTTTTTCCTGGTTTTGATCAAAGGAACCGATGCCGGTTACCTATAACCGATGGCGGTTACTGATAACCGATACCGGTGGGTTCTAGGATCTTCTGGGCTGGTTGTGGAGTTTGTAATGGCTGATTTTTGGATGGTATTGGGAAATGGGATGGTTAGAAGCTAAGGAATGATAGTTAGAGGCAATGGTACGTTGGATAATGGATTCAGGAACGGATTTGGGAGGACTGTAATTCCAAAAGCATAAGAAATGTTATAATGGAGGACATGCAAGATGTAACTTACTGGTTTTTGACGAAGATGCCAGTTGATCTCCTTGGCTGCCAACTCTTCTGGTTTCTTCACTCGTCTCTGCTTGGTCAAGTGAAGTTCTGGACTCTGCTAATCGCTTTGGACTCTCCTTTGATTCAAAAATCCTTCGACTGATCTCCAAAATGAAATTCCGATCCGTTGTTTTGGTTTGGGAAGCCCATTTACAGGGAACCGATGGCGGTTGCGTAACCGACGGCGGTCGAGTAGGAACCGGCATCGGTTAGGAAAAAGTAGGCTATTTTTAGTAAAATAGCCCACCTTCCTACTTTTCTCCCGAGAGATCAGGGCCATGCGGGCTTGGTCAAGTGGCTAGAAGGTCGGCTTTGGGTGCGAGTAAGGAGGCATTAGTTATGGATGTGAGTCTAGACCAAGTCATGGGTCCTAATTAGGTTAGTTTAGGGTTAGGGCTAGGTCATGGTGAGGTGGCCAAGTGAGGTGGTAGGTAAGGCGATGTGGATTTATCAATTACAAGGTAATTAATAAATAATTGTGTGAAGTTTAGGTAATGAGGTTAGGTTGTGAAATGGGATGCGGGTCACAAGGGGTCGTGAGACACGAATTTGGTGTCTACAAATCACTACATATGGTCATGAAATATATAATAACTAGCCAAAAAGACACATTTTTCTAGGCATATCATTGTCTCTCCATATTCCCTATGTGCCACTCCTTATTTAATACTAGTAGAAAATATGATAACCGAGAAAGAATATAAATTAGTTCCCTTGCTCAAAGTATGAAACATGCCATTGGTTTTGTTCCTATGTATTGGATAGTAAATTTTTTTCGAGTATTTTTATTCACCGATAACCTATTCAATTTGTAAAGTAGATATTTTTCCCCATGAGAAAACCACCTGGTGAGACATGTCGACACTAAAATTTTCCTCCGTAATTTCTATTTTATTAATGTATGTATTAGGAATATGTCTTTGTTGTTAAGTATAATTAGTAGTAGCGTCGATAGAAGATAACGGCGCCGTCGATGGTGCCGCCAATAATGTGGAGTACGGTAACAATCAAAGTACAATAGGAATGTTGTAAAAGTAAATATTTGTTGTAAGTGGTCCGGTAATGTTAAAATGTCAAAGTTTGGGTAATTAGAGAAGTAGGGTCTACGTGATTAGGAATTAGAAATATTATATTGGTAATAAGGACAAGGGGCGAGGTCATAAATATTTTGTATATTTTATTTGTAAAAGTCTAAAAATGTGGAACCCATGTAAAATGATAAGGTTTATCTTATCTTAAAAGATAAGCTTACATGTACGAGATAAGAGTTAAGGTATGGAATATGATTCGTCAGTGGATTTCTTATCCTATCTTAGAGATAAGATGGATAAGCCTGGAAGTTCTATAAATAGAGAGGCCACCCCCCCTCATTTAGCATAGAAGGAAGTAGTGAGAAATATTGTAGGAAGTGTGCGAAGGAAGCCATCAGTTTAAAGGTGTGTTGAAGAAGCCATTAAGAGGTGTAATTGTAAAGTTTCTCCCATAGTCTTGGTGAAAGGCAAGTGAAGTCAATAACACTTGAAGTACCTCATGGGTGAGATTGTAATAGTTTCATGTTAATATTATAATTTACTTTGATATTTCAGATTTGTCATCATTCCGTCTTATCATAGTCGATGGTATTCTTGTGTTATGTTGTTGTTTTGTTTCCAGATTACATCCACCAAACTAAAGGCTATGCATTAGTAAATAATCATAGCACGAGGAGTTCCCGGTGAAGAATTATCATAGTGCCGGATTGGTGATGACAGACACTAGCACCCATTGTTCCTACTTGATCTGGGTGCATCTATCCTGTGATGGTATTGGCCAAATTTTTATTTTGAAACATTTTTTTAGCTCATGTTTGGCCAATTTTTTTGTATACCATTATGTATTTGGTTTATGGACTACTAAGAGGGTGAAATAATCACCCGATGATTTTCCCCACTCGTTTGGGGTGCATGAGATGAATCTATCTCGAGTGTGGCCCAATGAAGGAAAATGAAGATGATGTGCACATCTCGAAGAAGAAATATTTCAAGGGAATAAGGAATGTGCATGATAAAAATCATGGCACATACAAAATAATGGAAAGAAATCTAGCATAAAGTGTTAGTGACAAAAACATGGCACAATGTAATAGAAATTAGTTGAAAACATGCAAGAACAAAGTAAAAAGACAAGTGGTCAGTGGAATACATGGGACACCAATCAGGATGTCACAAGACACTCAAGGCCTTTAAGGCCATACAAGAAAAAAAGTAATCAAACATAGGGGATAGTCTTCAAATAGTGACAAAAAGGCACAAACATAGAAGATAAGACACAAGTAGAGTAAATAACCATGGTTAGATGTGATCCTACAAGAAAAATTCTACACATGAAGCACTCATTATAATGTTCGATTATGTAAAAATGTATAGAGCTGATAATAGAAATGAAATAAGTAGATGTTGCATTGATAAAAAATCCATAAGGAAGGGTATGGACGGTATATGCCCCAGAGCCTTAGTGGGAATAGTAGCAAACATTGTTAAAAATCATGCATTGTGTGATAACCTTTAGATAGCCTAAATTCACCTCAAATTAGTATGTGAATGCACATGTGTATATGTAAAAGGATAAAACATACTATGAATGAAGCTAACACGATATGCAAAGTGCAACATGGAATAGTATAAGTAAGAAAAGATACATCCAACCAAGATCTTAGCTAATGTTTTTGTATTTTCATAGATATATGAATGTTTTATTATTATTAGACAATGGAATAATATGACTAGGGAATGGAAGCAAGGCTCCATCCCAATGAATATGTGTAAAGTGAGGTTCATGTAGGTAAGTGTTCCCTCCATGATCTTGTTTGAACTTAGAAAAGAGTGCGTCATCGGTGTGACAAGGGGAGTAACACAAGATATGCCATAGAAAAGTGTCAAACAATGATAGGAGAACCATATAGAGTCCAATATCCCAAATATATAAGTAGGAAGCATAATGACATAAACAATAAGAGTGTGGCCATTAAAAGAAACTAGAATAGGTGGAACATTGATAAGCAATAGGTGTAATTTGGGAAGATTGGAAGCATTAAAGTTGTATGTAATATCCCCTATGATGATCATAGACATAAATTTGGAAATAGGGGAATTGATTTCCCCATGGATGCAAAAAGATGAGGTGTAGCCATAGTATATGAGTCATGCATAGAAGTTTGGAAAGTGAGTGAGGGAAAAACATCAAGAATCATTATAAAATCCTCACACTTTGTTCTTACTTGTGGTGAGGAGGTTGTGGAAAAATATGTAACATTAGAATAAAAAAGAATAAGATGATTAGAATTGCATCAATAATTGTTCCAAGTAACATATTTGAAAGCCATGGTCATGGTGACATTGTGAAGGGGATATGAGTGTTAATAGAAATTTCATCATGTAAATCAAGTAATACTATAGTCCATCACAAGAGGAGAATGATGTGCAATGTAAGTAGTGTCTTCATCATCATGTATGAGAGGGATATCACAAAGATTAGAAACATGAGGTGTGGAATCTATTGTAGCATTATCCATGGAAGAAGGTGTTGCAAGGGCATTATATGTTATGGCATGGGTAGAAGGGATTGCATGCATAGTATGTAACCAAGGACAACCTAGAAGGATATTATAATTGAGATTATTAGGCATAACGTGACATAGAACATTAAGAGTGTAAGGCCCCACAGTAATGGGTAGATTGATTTATCCCAACACTCATTTAGGTGTATTATCAAAACCATGAATACATAGAGTAGAGGGAGTTAAATCAGTAGTAGAAATCCCTATTTGATGGAGGAAAGAGATGTTACATATATTAAGACTAAATCCATCATCAACTAAAGCACACTCAATAAGAAAATTATGAATGTGAACCTAAATATAAAATGGGGAGAATTGTCAACAATTTTTATGAATGAACAATAGACTTAATAGCCCATGTGTTAGATGAAGATGCACTAGAGCTATGATAACTAGGAGATGTGATAAATATAGATATATATTGATAATGATCTTTGAGAGTTAGCATGTTAAATGAAAGATATTGAAATACACAACCAAAGAAAGAAACCCTAAGGTCTCTAGGGTAAGGGCTATGATGTTTGATGAAGGGGTTGGGTTTACCAAATGAGTTAAATGGAATTAAATATTAATTATAGGACTAAGATAAACCACATAATAGCATAAACATATAAGATACAACCTGCAATGACAAGCAAGTATAAATAACAAGAAGATAAGAGTGACTTAACTAATAAGTCACTATTTGTCTTGGATATGGGATGGAATAATGATGGAACATGCTGGATCTAGATTATATGTGCTTCATCTAGGGATAATGATATGAAAATATGCTGTAAGGTAGCACCTAGAAGGGGAAATTATCACCCCTAGTGCTAGTGTCTATATTGGGAATTAGTGTCCTCGAGTTAGTCCGGATCTGGTCTTTTTAGGGTATGCTCATATTATTTTTACTTCATTTTGTGTCACACCGACTTTATTGTAGGGTTATACTATCACACTTTTACCCACAAAACAAACCATAGCTACATGAAAAAGTCTCAAACATACATTATATGGAATAAAAAGATGCATATGCTTGAGTTAGTATGACCTCAAAAATCAACCCAATGTGATTGTCACCGAGTGCTACACTACATTTTAGACTCAATTTAGTTCGGTGTGTGTGATAGAATTGTGTCAATTGAAAATAGGTTTCCCTTGTGCCATTCACACCAAGATAGTGGGCTACAAATACTTCCCCCAAGATAATGTGTGTGATGGAATTCAAATTTTTCATGTAGTGAATAATGTAACCCAAAAACAATCCTTGAGTGTTGTTTTTTCTAAAGTAGTAGATAGAAAGTAATAGTCCCAATTTCCCAATCACTTAGATGTCCCTTAGAATAGTTAATGATTCATGTATATATGATTCCTTTTCTTTCATTTCATCACTAACAACCCTATAATCTGACCCAGAGTGATAAACAAAAGTTTGAGAAAAGATAACAATTGATGTGGAATTTTTAGCATAAGAAAATAATGAAAAGGGATAGAAGCACCAAACAAGAATAGTAGCACCTAGGCACTATTGTATGAAGATATCCAAAGATAAAACAAGAAGCATTGAGTTAGGAAACATATTTTGTGATGTATAAAAGTAAAGGATAATTCTATTGGAAACATAATGGATTGGGGGTGTGAATCAGTCCTAGAAAAATTTAACTTCTTTTACCATGAGAAACATTCAACATTCATTTAACCATTCATCATCCATAACCACATGTGAGCTTATTAGATGTACATTAACCATTCACAAGAGAATGCAATAAGAGAGAGAACACATAAACACTAGATGTAAGTGGGAAACCCTCATGGGGAAGAAAACCCACTGAAAACCATTTCTTATATTACTCAAATCAAGTACTTGCAAGAATATTACACATCCTACAAGATTTGTTTAGTGAGGCACTAACCCCACAAGGAGCACCAACCCATGAAACATTTATGATATTACACATAAAAAATACTCCTATGAATATGAATCATCATAAGAGATTTTGATAAAGAATGATCACTGAAAATATGCTGATCCCATAGCTGATTGTGATCCAAGTTCAACTCCAAACATACCAAACCCTCATCCAAATAATCTCTCTCCAAACTCACTTAAAATCTATCCTTCAAGGATGAATATATAAGTTTTCCTTGAACGTATGATCCTCATAATTCTTTAGGTCTTCTCAGATCTATTCTAAACCCCTCTTCACTCTTCTTCAACCTCCTATAGGTCACTCATAACCCCATAGGCTCAACTACTCACAAATGACCAAACACACATGTTTCTTCTTTACTCAAAATCTTCCTCTCCTTCAAGATGATCTCATACCTTCCCTATCTCGCCATTACCTATAATAAAAATGGAATATTAAAATAGAATAATATCCTCCTCATTATGTTCACTAATACCTCCTTCAATCTCTAAAATATTCCCTCTAGGTTGTTCTTTTTCATTGTCAACCACTAGTCACAAATGACCACTAAAACCTACTTATATATCATTACCAAATTCAAAACAAACTTGGGTCGACTATGACCATGTAGGTCAGTCAAAATAACTCAAAAAGATATTAATAACATCATATAAAACATCTAAAAATGACCACAAGGGTCGTCAGGGGTCAAATAATCATGAATAAGCACTAAGATGCACACACAAGATCGAAACAATGCCTCCAAGCACTATCAAATCCTCCAACAGATCCAAAGTCTTAAATGAAATTTTTCATGACTCAAAAATAATCACACAATATGGGAAAAACATCAAAACATCATAAACATGATCAAGAACAATTGAAACATCCCTATCTACCATGAAACACACCAATAAGCGTGCAAACCCTCTTTGGGTCTTAAATGCCTAGAATTTTAGTCCTACAGAGTGAAAAAAATTGTTATAGAAAATATCATCAGTATGAATTAATTCATATATAATTAGAAATACCTTAGAGTATACTTTCCATAACAACTCACCTTTTCACTCAAATTTAAGTGGAAGACCTCTAAACATCTTAATCTTTGTAACTTCCAAACTAGCTTCAAGACTCCGAGATTAGGTATTCAAAAATGAGATAGTTCACCTATCAAAATTATTCACCAAGGAATAAACCATATATAAATAAAAAGGTAGCTGATTCTAGTTTCAATAACATATCATTTCATATTCCAACTCATAGTGTAATGCCTTTAACTAAGCCAATCTCTAAAACGCTTCTTTTCAGGGCTCTACGGACTCAAGAACTAATCTTGAGAGGAACTTGCACAAATACATCAAAATCAACTTATGAGATCATACACCACCTATTAAAATTCAAGGAAAATTATACAAGCATGTAAAAACACTAACATGTATAGCTCACATGGATAAATCTTACCCAACACACATGTTCCTTCACACCTTCTTGAGAAGCCAACTAAGGCTTACAAGGCAAAAAAATTCAAATAAAAACCACCTATTTAGATCAAACGAAACACTTAAAAACATCATATCAGGGTTTCTAACAACTATCCATGACAAAAAAATCATCTCCATCAAGCAATTTCATCAAACTCACCTCAAACCAAGAGACTGCCATTTTAGCCCTTAAGGCCAAAATTGGTAGGCTGACTTTGAGCACATTTATATTCCATTTTCTCCACTTTGTAAATGCGTGAAATTTTTCATGGATTATTATATCATCTCCCAAGGATTCTGTAACACTTTTATTTTCATCCTGGAACCATCATCTCAGCCTAAAACTGTAAAACCCATAAAACTAGGGTTTTTCTCTCTCTTCCCAAAATAGCTGGAAAACCAAACCACCACCAAAATGAGCCCAAATCAATTTGAATTTATAGATTATTTATATTCCATCCCAATCAATTCTTCCAAGTCACTTTGCTACTAGGGTTTTAGGAGGGTTTTTAACCAACTTATCTTCTTAAAATTTGTTCATAAAGTTTGATGATCAAACATCTTCATTCCACTTGGAAAATATTCTTGAAAAACATAAAAATATATGCCAAAGATATCAAACCCCCATGAAAAGCATACAATCCACAACGAGCATCTGAAAGTCAACATTTGCCTCAAATATTCACTCTTACAATGCCAATTTTACCAAAAACATTATAGCTTGACTCTCCTTCAATATTTTGACTTGAAACTTGTCATGAAGCATCATAAAACGTACTCTACCATTAAAAACTCACCTTTTTCTCATATATATATGAAACTCTCCAGCCATAGCGACTTACCCATGTCTTCTTACCTTGTCTTCACTGTTGTGCTTCCCAAGGACCATGAAACATCACCATATTGCTGAGAACTGACCTAAAAATCATCATACACCTACAATACAACATCTTAACACATTTCCCATGCTTGGATATGAATTTCTTTCTCCAAAAATCATGCTACCATACCATGCACCATGCCCTAGGTCTAGGAATAGGCCTAGAATGACCTCTTCACACCATAAATCTTCATGAAATGTCCATGTTGACCATATATAGACACCAACTTATGAGGACTCATATAATGACCATGCACTAAACACACTTAAACACCATGATGCTTCAACCAAGAAACACCCACCAAAGGAATGCACCATGTTTGACCCGAAAGACACTTCATGAAGACTCACATGAAATTTACACACCGTTTTCCATCAATGGCTTTGAAATAAATGAAAACAAAAAAACAAAATGGAAAACAAATTCCAGAAAAGTAGAGGAAAAAATCATGGAAAGATAAAATAATGTCAATGTAAAGAAAAAAAGTGTTGTTACTATCTTATTTTCTTGCTTAAGAATCATGCATATAATTACATACTAGAGGCATGATATAATAATACTAAGTGCATAATTTCGTGTCTATAACTACATTATTTATTTCAATCTACAAGTTATCAATATAATATCAAATTTATCCTAATCTTGTATGCAATATAGGGCTTGATGTTTCATAGTAGAACTCGATGCAACCGAATCAAATCAAAAGTTACAACTATGTGTTAGGTGATATCATTTCACCTCCTTGTCAACAATGTTAATATTCAAAATTCCAAAGGTTAGTATTTCCTTTGAGTACTAAAAATAAATCACAAAATGTTTCACTACAAAATATTTGCACAACACATTCCATATTAGGCACACTAACAATAAAGGCACATAATAACAATAAAAATATTTGTGCTCAGGCTATGAAAACTAATTAGAGGTGATATGTACAAAACATATCATGTGCAATTTATAAAAATGTGCCAACATAAAATAGTGCAAGAAAGACTAAAAAAATTAAAAATATATGCAAAAAGACTTTGCATCCATAATACTATTGGACTTAATTAATTTTCCCATGCTTAACATTTGTGTGTGTTAGCATGTGTGTTTCATACACATCGTATGTCATGTGTGCATGCGTCCATGTGTATGTGCATGTGCATGTGGGTGTACATGAGTGCATGTGTGTGTATGTGTGCATGAGTGCATGCATGCATATTCATGTGTGTGCTCGTGTGCAACCACTAAAATATTCACAAAATAATTATTACATCATGTTTTTGGTAAGCTTTATGTATGTGCATATCAAACAATGAAATTAAGTCTTCTTGGTGTAACTTCTTATCGTATCCATATTTCTTTCTAGATGTTTTCTCATGATTTTAAGTCATGTCATTGAGATCTTTGGCCTTTTAGTTTTTTTATTTGTATTTTTCTTATGCTTGATCAAAATTGTAGAGATTGGTCAAGAATATACTATGATCTTGCCCAAAATGTATGGTCTATCCCATTTTTATGTTTTGGGTCCTTCCTACACATTGGGTGATTGGGTCTCTTCTCTACCTTTTTGTATTTTGTAATTTTTATTTATGGTCAGATTTTGTGTGTGACTAAGATTCAAATTTTAAAGTGATTTACTCATATATATACATATACAAGTTCACCTTAAGCATTTATCATCTATAAATCACCCATACATGTACTAAATATAATGATAGTAATTCAAAAGTACATTATTCATATTACACAAACATAGGAGGGGATAAATATGTTTTTGGCATATTCACACAAGGGTTTCATGGGGGAATGTAGCATAACTTACTATTGGTGTGGAAGAAAAAGGGAATCATTAGGTCAAGGGCTCTCGATTGCATGCACATTGACACAACACATTAGGAGAACTACATTGATTCTAAAATGTATTAAAACACTTGATGATTCAAAAAAAAAGTGATCAATGAGGTCAATATAACTTTTCTTGAGTTTATAGAAAGAAGATAGGTTTTTTTTAGGTGCATTTATGAAATATAGGGTTATAGGTGGATCTAAAAATACAAAAGTGTGATATAGATGAGAACAAAGGAACCAAGAAAAATCTAGACTCTAAAAAGAAAATAGTCCAAGTTAGTAGGAGAGTGATGGTTTGTGGGATCCGGTCCTGGCCTTTTGTATGTTCCAATACCTTCATAAAAATTGAAGAAAAATTGATATGGGTTCATCAAGAATCCTTCACATTTCCCAGTTCTAGAAGTGACACATCAAACGATATGAGATGAGGTAAGTAATTATTCTAACCCATCTTGTGTTTTAATTTATCTATCAATTTGGCATGCTTGAAAATAACCTATTTTCCACTACAAATATGTAAATGACTCGTATTATTCTCAGAATTTGTAACTTGGAATAAATTATCCTAATTATATCAATTGAATTCATATTTTAAAGTTATTTCAGGGTTGATACATTTTGGTAAACCGTCCATTTTTGACCCTTTACCTAACTTAAGGTTTAACTTGTTTATCCCATAATTAGGCCTTGTGATATAAAAACCTTAGGGAATTTATGGTTTTATGTTTGACATTTTCTATGGTTTTTAATCATGCCTTAAAAAAAAAAAGGGTTATTATCCTTGTAATTAGGTCTAAACTACTTGCATGGGTTTCAAATATATGATCCTTTTGAGCCATATTATACTTTATTTTATTTCACTTATGATGTGGATTACGGGTATGGTAATACATATTACCCATCTTTAGCTAATATAGATTACATGTATGAAAAATAATCATAGGATCCCAATCCTTAGCTTCAACATCCACCTACATTTTCCACTCCTAGTGAACATCATATGTTGTTATGCCTTCTACCGAGTTCTAGTTGCCACCTAAAGTTGCAACCTGTTTGAATCTACCATATTCAACACCTCGTTGAACATGTGATGATCTCGAATGTGGGACTTGACTATATGATACCATCCTCCGAGATAAGGTCAAATTCATTTACCTATCTTACTAATACTAACACTACTCCTAAGAATTCTAAGGGACCAAGGTTGAGAGGGAGAGAAATGCATGAACGAGAAAATAAGATAAAAAGAGTGGTGATAGCACCAAAGAAAGGGAATCACTCTCCATGAGGGGAAGAAGAGAAATAATATGCAAGAGGAGAGGGAAGAAACATATCACAAATCAAATTCGCATGAAACATTCAATTCCACACAATATAGACACACATAAATGAAAACCCACAATGGTAATCCATGCCCAACATAAATAAATGAAACACAGGGGACCCAAAGAAACCTAATTTATGCAAAAGGAAGATATGATCCACATTCAAAATTATATCTTTACTTTATAGGTATATATTCCATTACAAAAACTTAGAAGGCAATGGATGCACTCATAGATAAAATATGAGGTCTACCTCGTAATAGCTCGACCACCATTTTTACATGGTGAATTTATAGTCGGGAGAGGATGTTTAATAATGAGTTTTCAAGTTACATTTATATAAATAAGGAGATAAGATTAGATAGTGCTATTGAATGAATTTAACCACCCACCACTACCAAGGACCAATTTTCACTTTATTTGCAGATAGGTATGGGTGCCATTGAATTTGCAGGCTAGGTATGCACACATGAAATTTCTCCACTTGCATGTCATTTGAATTGTTTGAAAATGGGGAATTTTCCATGTAGGATTTAATGCTAGTGGTTGGGATTGGTTCACACTATTGAGCTAAGACAAGTGCAAATTTTGTGCAATCCAAGGGATTTTGATGATTCTTATTTGATACATGGTTTTATCCTTTGTTTGAATTATCCGTAGCTTTACTAACCTTTGCAGAATGTTCTGGCCTTTTGCGGACTTTGCTTATATCATAAATTTTTTATGTTGTGTAACTTTGTTAACTTTACGAAACACTAAGTCTTTGATGTCTTCAAACCACTAAATTCATGTGTTATGTAACTTTTCAACTCTTTTCACTTAGCCTTTTAACACTCCCGCACTTAGTATTTTTCTTCCGCAATGACATAAGGTATTACTCCTTGTTGCATGGAATTTTTACCTGCAACCATGTCCTTTTATTCTATGGATTTTGAAATCTACGAACACTATACTTTGAGAACATGCATAACATAAGTTATTGTTACTGTGGCTTCCAAATCTAGTCACATTCAAAATTTCTTTCCTTTTCTTTGTGGTGTCTCATGGAACTTTTATTTCATCATGGATTCTCCTAAGAATACTACATACTTTGTTACACAAAATTAACCAACTCCATATAATTCCATATTTTCCATGTCTATGTAGCACCGCATTTTCCATGTCATGAAGCAATAATATTTTCAGCAATGTCACAGAGAATAACCTTCTTACTTGTTTATTTTACATATTCTAACCTTGTAAATTCCATGGAACACTAACGTTTTCCCCATTTTTCCATAGAACACTATATCTTCAACTTATTCATTCCTCGTGTCTTCAATATGGAGCCACCTAAGTATAAAAATTGGATGAGTTGTTCAAAATAACATGGATGTGATATTTTAGAAAACACTTTAGTGAATTTCTAGGAACGTCTACCTATTAGATGTAAAGATCAGTAGCCTTGAAGCATTCATTGGGCATGGAATCAAGCTTGAAACTTAAATTTTATCTTTAAAATGTTATAACACTATTTGAATATACATGAAGCAATCAAATAGTCTTATTTGAAGTTTTCCTTTTGGAGCTTGAAAGAATATTCTCCTTGAAGCTTCCCCAAAATTTTTCTCGATCTTTTTCATGAATGAAAAAACTAGACTATGAACAACCACAAAAAATATATACAAAATATACATCATACATGTTCCAAGTGGAAACATGTAAAGTGTGCATAAGCACTTATTGTGAAATAAGAAACCCTAAATTAATCCTACTCTAACTAAAAGGAAAGAAAGCTAAAAATCCTAATATACGCTAGTAAAAGTAGCTTCCTTTCATACAAAATGTGGCTCTAAGCCTTAGAATCAAAACACGATTCCTTATACACTCATCCTACTAAGGTCACGCTGGGATAGTTAAAATTTGTAGGATTGGGGAATTCCAATAGGTAGCTATAGGATAATCAAAGACTAAGAACAAGTAGTGTGAGTTCCTACGAGTTAAGTTCGCCAAAGGGGAAACATAAGCTATGAATGGGTAACATAAATTCCCTATGGTTTGGTTGTTTGTTCCGATTTGAATATTAAACTATGTTGAAATTTTGTTTTAAATAAATAAGAAAAGTAAATCTATCTTAAATAAAATACAAGTGTGTTTAATCTTTTAATTAACCAAATTCATTTCCGATTAATTAAATAAAATGAAATGAAAAATCTACTCTATTTGTCTGAGAAAGAAATGAATTGAAAGAAACTAATTAAACAACTAACATCTTTTTTTATTTTTTTTTCCAAATTTAAATAAAATAAATAAATAAGCTATTCTACAGACACATGAAATTAATTAAAATAAAATACTACTACCTCTAATAAAATAAACTAAAAACAAAGAATAGCCGGATGTGGCTATTCCTCTGTTGTAGGGTTGTCTGATAATGTTATTCTAAAAGAATGTATTTAAAAGTTATTAATCTAAATAAAATAAAATAAACCTCTTCTAGAAAAGCTTCTACCTCAAGTTTTCTGGAAAGGAAAGCTTCTCAGAAGTAATTTCCTCTTTTTCGTATGAAATTTCCCCTACAGAAGTAAATCTAAATTAATCAAAAGAAATAAATGATGTGCAAGGATTTATTCACTAGAAATATAAGTTATCAAGGGAAGATATAAGAAATATTTTGAAAGTAATACTAGAAATAAAATAAATATATTCAGAAGTGATGAAATCTTCTCGCTTTTATAATTCTACCAACTTAGAATAATGCATTATTTCTATTCGAAAAATATAAATTAATTAAAGCTTCAAAGAATTTAAGTACAACCCCAACCTAGTTATTATTGTATTGTGGTAGCTTCCTAAAGATGAAATGTGTTTTTGTCTTCTCATCTTTGTATCCTCTTCCAAAGATGAAGTCCAATTGATCCAGGAATGTATAGTTGTTGGCTAGTAACAAATAAAAGAAAAAGACTAATTGTGGTTGTCTTGGTGTAAGAAATGACTGGAAGAAAATGGTAGGAAAAAACAAAGCAAAGAGTTGGTTTTTTGTGGTTCCTCTAAAAATTCAGCAAAGATGACTTTACCTTAAGAATGTGAAAAATCAAACCCCTCATATGGTAAACGTTTGAATTTTATTAAAATATAGGAAAGAATAATTCAATTACATGTGTTGATCAAGAAGTGAAAAATCATCAAAAGGAGAGGTAGTCAACATTCTAAACATATCCAAATAAGAAGAGAAAATCAATACGATTCTAATGAGTCTAAAAATAGGAAAAATGGTTGAGAAACGAGTGAGAAAATCACTCCCAAAATCCAAACACATGTTAAAAAATGTGTGTTTTAACTATCTAATTTAACGTGACAGATTTCCGTGTAGAAAAAGCTGGGGTTACGTGAATCGTAAGGGAAGTCACACAATCGCCGGGGTGGTTACGTAATCGTTGTTGTGATGATTACACAACCACCGGGAAGTTGCGTAGCCATTGCTAAAAAAATTTCAAAAGCTATAAAAAGGTCTTGGAAGAAAAATTAAATTTTTGGAGACAAAGCACAAGGGTTGATTTAAGTCAAAGGAGGGATGTAAAGGAGAGAAGAAAGGATCTGGACCTCTTTTTACATTGGAAGAAGTTTTTATCATCATTGGAGTCGTTGCATTTTTTGTGTCGCACCATGTAATTTTTAGGTGCCCCCTTAAAGAATCATTTTAGCTATGAATGGGCATAAAAATGGATTCAAGTATGGCACTCCTAAGTGGGAAAGTTAGGAATTATACCTTAATTTTCATTATGTTGAAACCATGTCAATCCAAGATTCCCACCACTACAAAGAGATACGTGAATCAAGTGCGAGATATAAAACATGATCAACAAAAATACTCTAAATCAAATGACAATATTACTTACCATATCCATGAGGGTAATAAATATACATTTAAAGCACACCAACCCTACATGCACACACTCAAAGTGATATTAGAAAACCAAACTTGCGCTATACATATATATTACTTTTTACTATTTTTGGAAATAATTTGTGTTTTACAAGTTTGCTGAATTAAGAAACTCCTGATTTCTGCGAATGATTCATTCACAAGTATGGTTAAATTGAAAGGGATTTAGAAATGATGGTGTTGGACCCAATGAAAGTGGAATGGGATCAGAATGGGTTAGATGTGAGAGATTTGGTCTTTTTGCATTAGGCTCTAGATTTTTCTTTTTGAATGCAATTAAGGACTTATAGGAAATTTGTAACTGAAGCAGTCATAAGGGGTCTCAAAGAGATGGATAGGTAGAGTGCCTTTATTTCTTAGTCTCATTTTTGTGTATTTATTGATTTTTTTGTATTTTCAGCTCATGATTGAGCATTTTGGCCACACTTACTCTATGGTGTGATGGCATTGTACATGAGAAACTTGACAAATTATACATATATACATATGGACATCTTTTTGGTTCAACATTCCTTGTAAGAGTTGACTTCATTATGGTTTATTTCATTTGTGTACTCTTAGATGGTTTGGAATTTCTGATGTTTTAAAATGTATGCTATGGATGATGATGTAATGTGGTAAAAAAATGATTTTGTATGACTATGCATATGATAAAAAATTGTAACTTAGATACTTTGTTTCTCAAGTAATATTTAGCATTTCTATTTCATTGGAAAAATGTGTTGAATGTTGTATGATGAAAAGATGAAATCACTCCATTCTCAACTCTAGGAAACTAGTAGGATGCGAGGGATTATCACCGAGAGTCAAGAAGGATGAAAGTTATATGATTGGAAGAATGTGAACATGAATGATGACCAAGAGATAAGATGTTGACAAAGATCCAATTAGAAACTTGTAACTCAACCCTAACCAAGATTAACTACCCATTTCGAAATGAATTCTGCTTGCAAGTTTGACTAGACTTAAATTCATGGATGGCCTATTGATTGACAAAATCTAATTTTTAGGAAGGAATGTCTCTTAACATACACATGTAATTCATTTTATGGGAATATTTAGAAGAATTTTTATTCATTTTTTAATTACTTATGATGTATTAATGTGACCCCTAGGTCTTACCCCATGCTACTGGTAGAAGCATGGAATCATTACCAAGGAGAATACGTAGGTAATTAAGGGCATTTCCTCCTTTCCTAATCTCATGCTACTAGTAAGAATCATGGGCTCATCACCGAAGGATGGTGGGGACGAGAATTGCAATTTTATTTGTAAATGTAATAAATTTAATTTTATTATTTATTCATCTTTTTTTTATTGACTTTGAGTTGTGGTATTAGAAGGAAATTTTTCCTAGCCTCAACCCCGTATAACCAAAGAGGATGCGAGGGATCACCGCCAAAAGTTGAGATAGGCAAAAAAATATTTTGAGTGAAATGTTTAGAATGTTTTTGTCATAGAGAGAGATTTTTAGGGGAAGATTTATCATCAAGAATCTTCTAGATAAAATTGTGGGCAAGAAACACCCAAATTGAGAGAAACCATGAAGAATACTAAGAATATAAGTCCTCATAGTATCAATGTCAAAATTTGGTCTCATGAGTAGAAATGATAACAAAGATTGGATAATTTGAGAATGTGTAATGAATGTTGAAGAAGTATGATTAATATATTTTCCAATGTTTGAAAATTTTAATAAGTTACTTGAAAATTAAGTTTCTAGTTTACAATTTCACAAGATGATAATGTAAATGACAAAGCGGTATGAATGCAATAGTGTACAATGTGGGAGTATAAGTGACTCTACATAGAAATGTCTTAGGTGATGAGATTTGATGGCTTCATCAACCCCCCTCACCTCCAAAGATACACAAATGATACACAAGATTTTTGAAGTTTCCTTTTTCTTGACAAAGGCCTCCTACCTTGGGTTTAAAATTATAACCTATGCCTACGATCATATTCATCCAAATATCTAGTTTTTGTACATGAACATCTATTTTTACGAGGCCTTTGCAAAAATATTCTTCACATCCTTAACATATCATGTTCATGTGACTATGATGACATTTTTCAACTATGCTCCCACATAGGGAGTAATAATTGCATTTGGCATTTCTCACACTATGGGGTCATGTCTTGTAGACATGATGAGCTTAGTTTTTGACCTGTTTATATCTGGACCAAGGTTAGGAATAGGAGAATCCCTAGGAATATATTTTATGGGCATCATTTTGTTCTAAAAATCCTCTTCCTATTCTTCTATTTCTATCATATGTATGCCTAGACCAAGATCATCAGTAGGAAGAGAGGCTAAACCAAGGAGAATACCAAATCCTTATGGTTCAAAGGGTAGAATGGTCAAATCATCACTTTCTAAGAGATTAATAATCTCTGTTGTGGTTTTGGTGGAGATGGTTTCCATAGATATCACCTTACCCTTGTATGTTTTCACCACTTTGAATGTTTTTGGGCCATCGAACTCAACTTTTAGAAGATTTTAGGTGGTCGTGACCAATTCCTTTGAGGGAAGTGATTTATTTAACTAGTTCATGAGAAGCTCATACTATGAATGAATCCATGGTTTCTTCTTGAGATTCTCTAGATGTATATCAAAGGGTTTAGGATCCCCTTGAGCAATGAAGAAATTTACCAAATGGAGGAATCTAACTTCCTAGAACAAGGTGGAAGGAATAACCTTCATTGTATAAATCCAAGGCCTACCGAGAACTATGTTATAGTTTTTCTCCTTATCAATGATGTAAAAATAAGTTAGAATAGTTTTTGGCCCGAGGAGACATGAAGAACTATACTTTTAATTGAGGTGGATTTAAGACTATCATACCATCGTAACATGTTTCTAGTAGAGGAGAAATTAGGATGCCCATATCCCAAATTTTGCAAGAAAGAGAAGGGAACTACATTCACATCATCCCCGTCATCAATCATATATATGTATATGTAATTTTTAAAGACCAAAAATTATAGATATAACACATGATCTCCTCTTCAGCTATTTCAAAGTGTCGATGACATCTTGCTTATATAAAAACTCGGTATCCCTATCGCTCTATCCCAAAGGATGAATTTTGAAGTAAATATGATTAATTTGATCCCTAGAAGGAGGCATAACATGGATTAAATGACCAAGATCTAATGCATCTAGCAATGTGGAATGATGCATAGGGAAATTATTCAACAAATATAGAAATTAGATGTGAGAAAATGTCTTTTTCAAATCTGAAATCAAATCATAAGCTCCTATAGGTTTTGAGATTATGAGAGTGTCATCCTACAAGAGGGAATGGGATGGAGGAGGTTATGAAATGTACTCCCTTTTCCAAGTTGGTACGTTTATTTTTGATTTAACCTCTAACTCAATTAAGCCCAAGATCTTTGGATTGTTACTTGAGCCTAGGTTAGGGGAAACTTGAGATTTGTCATAAGTTGAGGCCTCATGGTCATTATTACCAGTAGGAATACCCTTTTTTACGTTTTGAGGATTTAATTTAACCTCTTCTTGAAATTTAGGGAACAAGTCCTGATAAATTCCTAGGTTCCGTTTTGAGGTGCAAGGGGTTATATATAACTTCGTTGAGAGGTCCCTTTAGGATTTACTAAAAATATGTCTACAAAGAGTTTTCGTTGATTCTAGGGGATTATTTTCATGAATTTGTTACAATCCTTACAAGATCTAGCACCATGAGCAATAATACAATGATAACTACAATATAGATTGGGATCATAGTCTCTTGGAATTTTATTCAAGTTTTGTTAATTATAACCTCGATTGTAGTCTTGAAATTAGTTGTTATAGCCATAGTATGTTGCCCCTTGGCTAAAGTTCTAGTATTGGTTTAGGTGTTGGGTTTGAGTCTGTCGAGGAGGGGGATAATTAGCATCAACTGTATTAATAGAGGAAAAAAAATTGGGGCGTCTTTGATTTCCCATGTTGTTATTATTATTGTTAGTGTTACTTGTTATTTGTAAAACTAGCATTCTTCACTTGATTGATAACACCATCCATGGTAACACCGTGATTACGATTCAAAACCTTGGGTCCTTGGTTGTTGGCTCCATTGTGTTGATGGTTTGTATTATTTTTGCTAGGGGACACCATATTCCCATTGAGACCGTAAGTCTTACTCATGTTGTCAATAGCGGCTTGGTCGATCCAAAGTGCACCTTCCGTAACTTCTTCGTAACTATGGAAAGGAAAATTTTGGACTTCCCCCTTGGTCTCTCGATTAAGCGAGTTAAATAAAATATCAAAAATTTCCATCTCATCCATGTTAGGTGCACTTGCATAAGAATAAAGAACTTGATGCCATATTTGAATGAAATGGGCAACAAATCTGCTTTGCTCCTACCTAATATTAAGAAAATCCTTGATCCCTATTTGTAACAACTTGTTCATGTCAATTTATCTAATGAATTAAAAAAATATGTTTAAAGGAATGCATAGAAGATTTTGGAATCCAATAGTCCCAATATAATGCAATTCCTCGAGATTCTTAAGAAATATTTTAGTTACTAAAACATCCTAAGGAAGAAATTCCTAGTGGCATTAACATAGGAATTGATATGAGAATTCGGGTTTCCTTCTCCCTTAAACTTAGGAATGTTAGGAAATGGGCATGGAATCATGAAACCCCTATGGTAAAGTCACCTGAATTCCTTCAAATATTCAGCATAAGTTCCCATCACATAAGATTCCACCATTGAATCCTCTTGATGATGATGATGAGGATGAGATGGATAAGCCACAATGTAAGCATTGATAGGAAAATATGGAGCTCCTTGATATGAAATATAAGGAGTATGGAAAGTATACGCATCCATCTGAGGGGATTTTGAGTACATATGCAGTAAGGAGGAACAACACTAGGATATGGGATAGTGGGCATAAAACTAGGGAACATTGCATTTCTATGAGGAATGAAATTTGAGAACACATTTCTGGAAAGCCCCTGTGTAGGATAAGCATGAGATGGATGAGGACCCATCCCTAGTGTGTTAGAACCTGTGAGAAGATCACCTAGATTTGATTGGACTAGATAACCTTGTTACACATGATGTTGAATTGGTTATGCATTGGTAGGGGTGTATCCCTTATTGTCAATAGGATACCCCATGTTTTTCCCTATTGCATAAGTAGGTTGTGAAGGTTGGGCACTCTCTAGTTCTCTAATCCTCCATACTAAGGTAGAAATAACATCATGGGGTGAGGATTGAGTCCCTTATTTAGGTACCTATGGTGTAGGGTTTGGTTGGGAGGACATGTGATACCCTCTTATGAATTGTTTGGCGTTGTCATTCTTGTCTTCCTTGAAAATAGGAATCTCAGGATTGGTAGTTAATACATTATTGTTGAACATATCAGAGGTATGGATCTTCATCCTATCCAAGGACTTGTCTATTATGTGAATAGGATTAACAATTCATGTAACAATGTCATCGTATGTTGGTTAAATGCTAATGTGAGGTCTTGACATGTCTAAAGGTTGATCAACCTCCTCCATTATCAAGTGACTAGTGAAGTTTGATACATACCTAGGGGATGTTTACACGTTTTTTGTGCAATTTTCAGCCCATCCCGAAAATAAAGGGTATTGTTATGGTCGAACGTTGGTGTAATACCTATTCAAGCCAAACAGAACACCAAAGTCTCTACCAAATATATTTGAGGAAGTATTAAAAGCCTACCAAAATAGGGGAATAAATGGAAACATGAGATAGTAGCAATGAAAGATAAGGAAATAATAAGGAACTCATAGTTCACGTCGGGTACACCAATTTTGTATGCCCGATAATCAACACGTGATTTTAGACGCACTCAACCTCCCGAGGTCATGCTAGGACAACTAAGATGTGTAGAATTGAGGGAATGTTGGTAGGTAACTATATGAAAATTATGGATTAAGAATGGGTAGTGTGAGATCTTATGAGCTAAGTTGACCAAAGGGGAGATAGAGGCTATGAACAGGGAGTGTAAATTCCCTATGGTTTGGTTGTTTGTTTTACTTTGAATGCTAAATCATGTTGAAAGTTCATTTTAAATAAATCGAGAAAAGTAAATATATCTTAAATAAAATACAATCGTGTTTAATCTTTTAATCAACCAAATTCATTCCCGATTAATTAAATAAAATGAAATGAACAATCTATTCTATTTGTTTGAGAAAGAAATGAATTGAAAGAAACTAATTAAACAACTAACATCTTTTTTTATTTTCCAAAATTTAAATAAAATAAATAAATAAACTATTCTACAGACACATGAAATTAATTAAAATAAAATACTACTACTTCTAATAAAATAAAATAAAAATAGAGAATAGTTGGATGTGGATATTTCTTTGTTGCAGGGTTATATGATTTTTTTTTTTATTATTGGCAAATAGTTTTTTGAAAGGGACTATACCCTTGAGAACAAAAGAGGGCCTAGAAGCCAGAATAGGAATGAGAACCAGAACAAAAAGGATCAAAATCCAGATGGGACAATGAAAACCAAAGTAGCCCAAGAGCAGCTACCCCATCAAAACAAAAACAACACGAGCACTGCAGGAAAGCAACAAAAAAACAGCAAAAAAATAGCAATAATTACAAAGAAGTGCAACAAAAGCACCCACAATTACTTCTTGGCGGCTTTGTCAATGTTGGATTTGATATTCTACCAAGAGGTGAACATAGCCAATGTCGTCATGTGGGCAGAATCAGTAACATCCAGCTGTTCAATGGTCCTTTTGCTTTCCTTATCAGTGCCCCAAAGGGTTTCTAGAACTCCGCTGAGATTGGAGACGCTGCGGACATGCTGCTCAATGAACTCTTCAATTACATTAAAAATGGCCATATTATAATCATGACAAGTCTTGGCCTTCCCTAAATGGGTGTCTAAGGAGTTCAACTTCTTGTATATATCTTCAACCTGACTATTATCCATAGCCACCTCCTCCTCCTTCTTCCTCTTACCTTTATGCTTTGCCAAGTTTTTAACCTCTTCCTTCAACAACTTCATATCAGCTTCTAAGGCTTCCAACCTTTTTTTCAGGGCTCTCAATAAGTGCTTCCTGGGAGCTAGCACCACTAATATGTAGGAGGTTATGGGTAATTTCAATCTCTTGAGGAACCTTCCCCATAGCAGGGGTATCAAGGTTCAGCATTCTAGAAGATCTGGTAACAGGTCTGGCCGAAGTGGAAGTGAAGGGGGTGGGAGCAGAGGTGGGGGAATGGAAGAAGGAGCCAAGAATGCCGGTAGAGGGGTGATACCAGCTAGTGGCGGGGACAAAAGGTGGGGAGAAGGGACTAGCAACAACGGCACCGGGTAGAGGAGGAACAGAGCCAGGGGAGGAAGGGATACTGGGAGAACAAAGAAGACACAGTTTATGCAGAAAAAGATGAGTCCCTGGTGCAAAGGAACAACACGAGCATGTTTTTGAAACTCCAAAATGGAGTGCTCAAGTGAGTTAAGAAGATAGTGGGGGAAACATACCGTGTGATTCCTACGGAAGTGGTTGAGGAACACAAGATGTTTAGAGGGCACAGTGACGAACCTCCCCTCCAAAGAAATGAAATGCACCATCATACGGGTAACCTCGTCAAAAGGCGAAGGGATCGAACTGACTTGTAGGCCCACCGTGACAAAGACCAACTTCTTAGTTCCCTCAACAAATTTCCTCTCCTCAGCTTCTCTGTCCACCCTTTTGAAATGTTATATGATAATGTTATTCTAAAAGAATGTATTTGAAAGTTATTAATATAAATAAAATATAATAAACCTCTTCAGAAAATATTTTGCTTCAAGTTTTATGGAAAGGAAAGCTTCTCAGAAGAAATTTCCTCTTTTCCATATGAACTTTCCCTGACAAAAGTAAATCTAAATTAATCAAAAGAAATAAATGATGTGCAAGGATTTCTTCACTTCTTCCTTTAACTAATTTCCCGAGCATATCCATAGGGATAAGCCAGGAAGAAGTTATCAAGGGAATATTTAAGAAATATTTTGAAAGTAATACTAGAAATAAAACAAATACATTCAGAAGTGATGAAATCTTCCACTTCTACAATTCTACCAACTTAAAACAATGCATTCTTTCTATTCTAACAAATATAAATTAAATGAATATTCAAATAATTTAATTACATCCCCAACCCGATTACTCTTTGTCTGTGGTAACTTCCCAAAGATGATATGTTCTTGTTTTCTCCTCAGCTTTGTATCCTCTTCCAAAGATGAAGTCCAATTGATCCATGAATGTACGAGATGCTTTGGCTAGCTAAAAAGAAAAGTAAAAGATTGGCTATGGCTAGCTTGGTGCAAGAAATTTATGGAAGAAAATGGTAGAAAAGAAAAAAAGAAAAATTTGGTTGTCTATGTAGTTCCTCTCAAAAATTCAAGTAGCATAACTTTACCTAAAGAAAGTGAAAAATCCAACCCATTATATGTGTAAAAGTTTGGATTTTATAAAAATATGGGAAAGAAGAATTCAATTACATATGTCGATCAAGAAGTGAAAAATAATCAAAATGAGAGTTAGTCAACATTATAAATATAACCAAACTAGGATAGGAAATCAATACGATTCTAGTGAGTCCAAATATAGGTAAAAGGGTTGAGAAAGGATTGATAAAATCACTCCCAAAATCCAAACATGCCTTAAAAAATTCATGTTTTAACTATTTGATTCAAGGTGACATGACCGCCAATGTAAAATGACTAGTGGTTAAATAAATATCGAGGTAGTTACATAACCGCCACCGTGATGATTACACAAACACCGTGGAAGTTGCACAATCGCTTACTCAAAACAATGCCGAAATCTATAAAAAAGGTCTTGCAAGAAAAATTAAAGTTTGGAGACAAAACAAAAGGGTTGATTTGAGTCAAAGGAGGGATGCAAAGGAGAGAGGGAAGGATCTAGACCTCATTTTTACCTTGGAAGAAGTTTTTATCATCATTGGAGACATTACGTTTTTCGTGTCACACCATGTAATTTTTGGGTGCGTATAGTGGCCATGTGTTTACTTTTACAACTAAATCACATAATGAAATTGAAATTTTGGCCCACACTTCTTTGTTACTCAAAGTATCAGTTGGGAAAATAAAATACACCTCTTTTGATTTCTCTGTATTTGATTTGGATGGGTGCATGGGCTGAACTTTGATGCTTTGAAGCTCTTCCTTATGCTCAAGTGAACATGAGTAGTGACAACTCTGTTCTTGGATATGTTCTAGTTAAATGTATAATTGGACATCCAACTATGAGAGCCAAAGGACTGATTCTTTTTATTTTCCCATCTCCTTCACATTCCACTCCATGAATAGAGATATCATGTAGATTTTTCTCATTTTGGAGAGGTTTTTCAACTTGTTCAAACTTATTTTCAGTTGTTTCCTTCCCTATGACCATATGTGATTCAACATTGGGCTCCTTAGTCTTATCCTGAAATTTAAACAAGAAGTTTGAAAACTAAAATCTATCCTCCTCCTTAACATCAAATATGATTTGATCTTCATGTCGATTCCATTCTCAATTTTATCCTTGGGGATCACCTCAAGTATGATTCACCAAATGAGATTGAAGATTGATCAATATATTCATCATCAAAAGAGATCAATAAGATCTCAACGATATCTTCTACATTCAGATCCTCAAGGTCTTATGTGTCCTCCTCTATCTTTTTCTCTTCAACCTCAACCTCATTTTTAGGTTGATTGATAAAAATAACACAAGGCTCTTCAAAATGTTGGGCCATTTCTCCATTCATGTTTTATGAGTCAATCCATTCTTCAACAGATATATCATGATTAAAAGTAATGGAGCTCACCTCAACTATTTTTGATGTATTAGAAGGAGATTGACTAAGGGATTCTTAATGAAGGATGTGGTTGTCATAAAACTCCCGGATCCAAGCCTTGAAACTCTACATCCGGTCTTCTTTGTTTGGATCTTGAAGGCTACCCTCATAAGTTTGTCTACTCATGAAGCTTATCCCAAAATGGGTTTAGATATATGTAAGGAGGGAAGGGTTGAAACTTTGAATGATTTTATAAAGGTTTGAATTATGGGGGAGGTGTAACATACTCTTATAAAGGAGGATGACTAAAAGAGAGAGCTTTGCAAAATCTAAGAATTTAGAATTTTATCCGAGATGGTGCATGTTGGAAAGAAGGAATGGGAGAGCTAACTCTGGTAGTGAAGGGTTACCCCAAAGAAAAGGTTTCATACACCTAGATTCATAATATTTCATTGACTCAATCCACCCCGGTATCTAATTTAAGAATTCAACCATTATGTCTAGATTATTTTGAGGGATAAGCCACTCAGTGTAAGATCACCCCATGGAAATAGGTTCATAAAACCAATCTTGGTTGCCTTGATTTCACCTGTCACCTTCCTTTGAAACATATTTTCCTCCTTAATCTAGATATGCATATGAAAATCATCATCATATATGAGACTTCCTCCAGTTTATGCATTTCCTGTTCTTGAAAATCATCATGGTTAGTATGGTAACCACATATTCGATGAGGGTTTGTATCATAAGAATATTCATCATGAAATGGTCCATAAAAATGATTTGAAGGGGAGTTTTGGAAAAAATGAGATGGAAGGGAATGATAATGCTCTTAAAAATAAGGATCCTAATGAGGAAATGAAGTCATGATTACAAAAATTCATGAGAACAAAATGGAATAATGGAAATGGTTTGCAAATGAAAGAAATAGGTTTTGGATCGGTGGAGTCACTAGATGTGTTGAAATGAAGTCTCCAAAGGCTAGATATTAGGAAGACACACACCAATCTTAGTAAATACAATGTAAATATCATCAAACTTGTCCCATCGGGAATGGTAAAACTATTTCCATATAAGTTTCATGCCTGCTAAATCTATAAAATTTAATACCTTAATGAAATATGGGATGATCTCTTAATGTGGGACTTGACTATATGAGATTGCCCTCTAGAGAAGGCTGACTTCCTCTACTTATCTTACTAATACTAACAATACTCCTAAGCATTTCAAGGGACAAGATTTGAGAAGGAGAGAAATGAATGAAACAGAAACTAAGCTAAAAAGAGTGGTGATAGCACCGAAGAAAGAGGATCACTCTCCATGAGGGGAATAAACAAAACTTAGGATAAGAGGAAGACACATGTCATAGATTAAATTGACATGAAACATGTGATTCCACATAATATAGATACATAAAAATGAAAACCAAGAGATAATCCATACACATCATAAAATGAATGAAACAAAGGGACAAAAAGGCAAATAATCTATGAAAAAGGGAAGATATAAGCCATAATTAACATTATATCATTATTTTCTAGGTACACAAACCATTACAAATGCTCACAAGGTGTTTGATACACTTAAATATCACGTCTAAAGTCTCCCTCATGAGATCTTGGCCACCATTTTGACATGGTGAATTTACAGTTGGGAGAGGATGTTTTATAATGAGTTTTCAAATTACATCTATAAAAATAAGGACAGAAGAGAAAGGGAGAAGATAAAATAGTTCCATTGAATGAATTTAACCAGCCGTTTCCACCAAGGAATAATCACCACTCTTGTTTGCACGACGGGCGTGGGTGTTATTGATTTTACGAGGTAGGTATGGGAACCTAATATTGATCCACTTATACACCATCCAAATCACCTAAAAATGTGCACCTTGTGATGTGGGTCGTCAATCCTCGCCATTAATAATGTCAATCCGGGTTGGTGTCTGAAGGTTGTATGCATTAAGAGAAGAATATCTTGGAAAGAAGCTCCCTTAAACACAATCCAAACTTGCATAAATTGAAAGCACACATGCAGAAATTTAAATGCACACTTGCAGAAATGTAAACACACTTGCATAAAGGAAATCACACTTGCAGGAATAAAACACACTTGCATAAATTGAAATTTCTGAATTGGAAATAAGAAAAATTAAATGAAACACCTATAGGTTTACAACAGACTGAATGTTACAATACAAAGAGAAGAAGAACTGCGTATGTAGATTTTAGGTGTCTACAAAAACTTCTAACATCTTTTTTTTTCCGGTGTGGCGGGTTTGTTATGAGACACAATTTTACTAGATCTACTTGAATTCCTTCTGAGGAAAGTTAGTTCCTATTAGAATTTGAGGATTTTAATAAATACATATTTAATCAACTTACATATTATATAATGTTACAATAAATATTTAAATAAAGATTACATCATAACATAAGTAAATAAAGAAATACTTACAAGAAATAAATAACACACATGACACAATATTTATAGTGGAAAACCCCATAGGGTAAAATCACTTTGAAAATAACATTTTACTTCAGAGAACTTATTTTACATCTAGTAAGATCACCTCCTCCTTTGAAACCCTATTTACCAAGGGTAAAACTAAATCACTTGATTTACACACCTTTGATATATTTCCCGAATATATCAAATGAGGACCTAAAGTCCTTTTTATATAAGGTGATCGGGTATGTCTCTCACCCACATTTTCAACCTAAAATGGTTGACACATACACCTAAGTTTATAATATTTAATATTAGAAATATAATCATTTCATGATATTAAATATTTAACCTAAAGTATATACCTAGGTTAGCATATTTAATAATAGAAATATAAATATTTCATATTATTAAATATTAACCTATATATTAGTGATAGACCCATATACATTAAGGGTTGGCCAGACCACTTAATCATTATGTTCTAACACTCCCCCTTAATGTTAAGTGGGATAACATAACATATTTTAATAGATTACTTGCTTATGGTACACTACAAGATTTACAATCCTTAAACCATAAAGGTTTTAGGATAGCATATCGGTTGAAGGAATTATAACACCTTTATCATACTCAATTTACTTTTTGGTAAAAAGATTTGGAATCCCAAAGATCATCCCATGATCAGTGGCTAAGTATGATTTGTGAGTTTTACATGTTCTCACAGGTTCTCATAAAAGGTTATTGAACCCAAGCATATAGGATCCTTTTACAACCAAGGACCTCCTTAACAATATGATTGTATTGGATGTTTACCAATAAACTTAATAGCACTAAAGAGTTTACTGAAGACCACCTTTAAGATCTTTCTACACTTATTTCTAAAAAAGAAGCCAAGGAGGTATACATGCCCAAAGGTCTTTTTACACTTTCCCAAAGGTCTTTTACAAATGCCCAAGGTATTTTTATAAAAACCAAGTTCCATTAGGAGGTGAAATTGTCATGCACACTCCCCCTCAATGGAAACTCCGAAAATCTAAGATTTTCATGAAAGTGACAAAACTTTATAGCACTCAGGGACTTTGTGAAGATGTCAACAACTTGCTCTTCAGTCAACACAAACTTGAGATTTATGTCATCACTTAGCACCTTCTCACGGGTGAAGCATATATGTATCTCAATGTGCTTCATCCTCTAATGTTGAACCAAATTCTTAATCAAGAGTAATACAACTCTAGCCACCACATAGAAGAGGAATACTTCCTTTAACTTCCATGTGTATCTCTACCAATAATACTGCCACATGACTTATTTAATTCTTCCATTATACTTCTCTACCTCAGTAGAAGAAATGAGACTTTTGATTGCATTTGTTGTTCCAAGTAATGGTTCCTACACCAAAAAAATTGAACACATATCTAATATATTTTATAACACAACATCAATATGGTTAGAATCACAAAATCCATATAAGATAGCATTTTCATTCTTAGTATAATGCAACCCATAATTGATTGTTCCTTTAATATATCTAAAAATTCTTTTTGCAAGATTCCAATGATCTCTAAAAAGGTTCCTGCATAAACCTTGAAGTAATTCCTATTGTATAGGAAATATCTAATCTAGTTATAGTTAGATAAATCAAACTATCAACTAACATCGTATATAAAATAGGATCAACCTTTTTCATATGCAGATTTAGGGTCAATATTTATTCCAACTTCCATTGAAGTAGAAAATGGTTTACAATCAATCATAAGAAACTTTTTCAATATAATGGTTGTATATTATGTTTTGAAAAATAACAATAGAATGAAATACATTCATACAAAGAACATGATGTGAGAGACCTAACTCATTCATTTCAAAGTACTTGCTTCAATTTCTCTTTAATCCTATGAATTAAATCAGAATTGTCACCAATCATAAGCAAATCATCAATATATATACATATAATGATAATATGTGAGCCTTATTTCTTAATAAATATATCATTATTAGAAGAACAATTAACAAAACTTAACAGTTTAAATATGAAACAATTTTTGCATACCAAGCTCTAAGAGCTTGTTTTAAACTATATAAGGTTTTCTTAACTTACAAACATAGTTTTCTTTACCAATTTCTTCAAATCCTTTAGGTTGAAACATGTAAAGTTATTCTTTTAAATCACAATTAAAAAATATTTTTCTTATCCATTTGGTGGATTTCCCACCCAAATTGAGTAGAAATTGCAAATAAGGCCCTAATAGTACTCATTTTAGCTACAGGGAAAAATGTCTCAACATAATCAATACCAGGTTTCTGATTGAAACCTCTAACAACAAGTCTAGATTTATGTTTTTAATACTACCATCAACATTATACTTTACTTTGTATATCCACTTAGACCCTATAATACTTCACGGCTCAAGTTCATATAAGGTAATTAATGCATGGTACATATGATGGCTTTTGGTCATTTTCCTAAGGTTAATAGGATTTAAACTTTCTAACATAGATTGAGCCCAATTTAATTTCTTATCTAGAAGATAAGAGTTTCAGAAACATCTATAACATCAAAACATCATCATGACCATTTACTAAATCAGAATCAAAACCATCATTTAGAAGTATTTAATGAAGTAACTTCAAGAGAAGAAGACAACACATATAAACCTTTCACTAGATTATATCTATACATTTCATATAAGCTTTGATAATTAACATGTCCTAACCTTTCATGCAATAGTTTTGAATTACTCAAACTCTGAAATATAAAACAAGATGTAGAAGATAAATCATAAAAATATACAGACCATTTCTTTGAATTCCTTCAACTATTATACTCTCATTACTATCCTTGATATACCAAGTATCTTTCATGCATGGATTCTAGTTGTGTCCATACCTCTTTCGGATGTTCGATATTACCAATGTGTAGAAGGTACTTGTCGTTCACATTGTGCAAAATCATAGAAAGAGCCTCCTACATTTGTTGTAAGAATACATTCATGTTATCTATAGTTGTTTGACGACCAGTGGGAGCAACCTTAGATCTAGAAATAATTGTTCATAGTTTCCTCGCCATAAATTTGTTTTGACCCAAATGTTGTAGTTGGTTTCATTCAGGATTTAGGTTTTGTCAAGACAGAAATAACTAGACGTCATTGTTTTCCTAAACCTATAAAACACACCCCATTATAATATATAATGTACCACAGAGTTAGATACATATTTATCGATAATAAAAACAACACTTTTAATAGAATCATATCTAAATTTTATAGATCTAAAGAAACTATTTGATCATAACTAATTATGTCATTACAATGCATTATAATTAACCTCCCATGATCAAAATAATAACTCACAATATAAAGGGCTCTTTATACCCCAGATTTATATAAAAATATTTCCAACCATATAGAAGTGAAGAAGAGACCCTAAGAATGCATAACAACTTCAAATTTTTAAAAAAATAATATAGACAAAGATCCGGCCAACTTAAATTTGACTTCTAAATGATTTTTTTTGTCTTTCGTGATGGTCATTTGACCGTCAATTTTAACATAATGAAAGTTTCTTTGAACCTATGAGCTTAAATTTGACGTCTAAATGAATGTCATATTGTCTTATGTTTGGTCTACTAGTGATGGTCATTTGACCATCAAATTTAATGAAGCCAAAACTTGATATGTATTTCCAGAATGTGAAATTCTAGAACTTCTTCTTCAGTATAATATTAGGAGGTTATATTTTAATATATTATAATATAATAAATATATACACTTTAAAAAAAAAAGGTATATAGTTTATATAATGTAAATAAAAAACAACATATAGTTCATAAAAATTATAAAATATAATATATATATATGTATGTATTTATGTATGTATATATATAATAAAAAACACAATGACCAAATAAAACATAAACTATTATTATGTATTATTATTATTTTAGGTTTTTATAAATATAAACTATGCCAAGGCAGCCCACATTAATATGGCATGATAATTTGGAAACATAAGTTAGGATATTATTTTTTTAATTAAACATGCCATACTTACCAATGCCACGTGAAAAACCTAAGAAAATGCCATATGATTTTAAAAACTACTTAGGTTTAAGTTTACATTTTTTATATCACTTAGAAAAAAATGGGGCTACTTTAGAGTTGAAGTAGTTTTTATGGTTTAGGTGTCCATTTTTTTTTTTTTAATGAACAAGTATAGGATTAAACTTAGTAATATTGATTACTAAGGCCACCAACCTTCAACTACCCACCATTCACCATGTTGTACATTAAGATTAAAACAATGATTTATAGTTTAGGTATGTTGAAAACATTTTTTTACGAGCCCATACGAATGGGGTACTTATAAACTATAGTATAAGAACTATATAAAATATATAGTTTTCAAATTATATAAATTTTAATACGATGTTTATATAAGTTATTATATAAACCTTATTCTATATATTTTTAATTTAAAAAAATATAGTTATAGATTAACTATAAACTATAGTTTTTCAAATCAAATTCTTTTAGAGGGGTCCAAAGAACACGAGTATGAATTTACCTTCCAAAATATTTAACCTGCAAACATTTGAAATTATAGAAAACATGAAAATTATTTCATATAGTAATAAATCATTTCCTTTTTATATGTGATTTTCACGCAGGTAAATATTTGAAGCCCTTTTCACCTGTGCACACATCAATCTCCAAACAAACATTAATTCCATATAATTTACAAAATGTAAATGAAAGTAAGAATCATATCATATTACATCTCCCCCAAAATATTAGGGATTTAAAATTGAAAAACCTAAAAATTTTACCGAGAGTTTAATTGCACAAATGTAGTGCTAAAATAAATTGGGAAAAAAAAGAAGGGGACCGAATACTTTTAAATACCCTTTCGGTTGGTTGAAAAAACCCATACAAATTAAATAAATAAAATACAAAACATTTGATCTTAATTTATTTAATTTACCTCGCTTTGATACCATGTTAAAATTTGAGGATTCTAATAAATATAGATTTAATTAACTTACATATTATATAATGTTACAATAAATATTTAAATAAAGATTACATCATAACATAAGTAAATAAAGAAATACTTACAGAAATAAATAACACATGTGACACAATATTTATAGTGGAAAACCCTAATAGGGTAAAAACCACTTTGAAAATAACATTTTACTTCAAAGAACTTATTTTACATCCAATAAGATCACCTCCTCCTTTAAAACCCTATTTACCAAGGGTAAAACAAATCACTTGAATTACACACCTTTGATATATTTCCCGAATATATCAAATGAGGACCTAAAGTCCTTTTTATATAAGGTGATCGGGTATGTCTCCCAACCCACCTTTTCAACCTAAAATGGTTGACACATATACTTGGGTTTATATATTTAATATTAGAAATATAATCATTTCATGATATTAAATATTTAACCTAAAGTATATACCTAGGTTAAAATATTTCATATTATTAAATATTAACCTATATATTAGTGATGAGCCCATATACATTAAGGGTTGGCGGACCACTTAATCATTATGTTCCAACATGCGCTTCCTTCGCACCTTAGGACAGTCTTAGGAATCAAAAGCAACGTTTAAATCCTCTTTCTATGATGCCTTGAACTACTAATATTTACATGAAGGACTATATCACTCGCAAAAATAATAAGGATGTAAAAAAATTTAGCATGTTTTTGTAGAGTCGACAACGGTGTGAAAAACCTCATTAAGCTAAAAGATAAGAAAACAAACCATATTCAAAACATTTGATTTGTAGGTTCGGATAAGGGTAAACCCGTCCACTTTAAACTAGGAGAAAATTTCTTCGGCATAAGAATTAATATAATAAAATGGATGATTCTCGGAACCCCAAAGTTATCCATACAAGAGGGAACCTTGTGGAAAAAATGGGAAGCACTCCGCTTACCTACTTGATTATTTTACCCTTACGAGTTTAGAGTGAAAACTATCTTCACACAAACCCAATGAAAATACAATCGAATGCATTTTTATGCTCATTGTATTGAAGAGGGTAAGTAAATTCAAAATACTCCAAGGTTTAGTCAGTGTGAATTCCTTGGAAAACTGATCTCGCAAAGGTATTTTGTGACACCTAGTTGAGAGAACTAAATAGGAAGCTATATAATCTTAGAGCCAACTTCATTGTATAAAACCAATCATGTTTTATAGAGCTTTCATAAAGTGGGAACTTTTTGGGAGTCAAAACCTTATTAATTGAATAAGGAGAGAGTCCATTGAAGTTTGAACTAAGCGTCATTCATCACAAAATTTACAAAGCATTATTTTATCTTAGTTTCTCACTCACCCAACGGTAAGGTGAAACTCAACCAGAGTAATGCTAAGTATCTTTCAACCTCACTTGAACTTGCTCAATAGAAACAATCTTGCACATAGAGGAAAGACATCGAGTGTCTTGGCATACTCATAAATCAGGAATAAAAGGGTACATATAGGGTGTTGAGTAACCCTAGTGCATGACACACAAGAAAACCCTAAACCTAACCCATGTGAGATGACCCTCCATATGTGAGTGGAGGACACATAGGATCCCACACACCAACACCCCCTTCATCAAAGCTGGGGTAGTGGCTATGATGAGTCAGACAGAACAAGAAGACACTCCTAAACAACTAAGAAAGATGTGTCAATGGGGCCCGGAAGAAACTAAAGGCATTGATAAGGTGCCCATATACAAACAACATCTTCCTAGAAGAAGAAGAAGAAGAAGAAGAAAATATATAGCCCAAAGAAGATGAGCAAGCTGCATAAGACCTCACCCCAAGAAGAGACCGCAAGTGAAGAAACTTCACCTCAGTGAAGGGCTTGGTAAATATATCTCAATCTGATTAGTTGTCTAATGTATTGAATGTCGATGATACCATCATGAATAAGCTCTCATATGAAGTGCATATGGATCTCAATGTGCTTCATCCACTGATGTTGAACTAGATTTCTACAAATTGAGATAGTGCTCATGTTATCACAATAGATAATGGTAGGCCACAAAGTGGATGCCAAACTCTGTCAGAATACCTTGTAGCCAAACAACTTTTGTGGCAGCGTTAACTACTCCTCTGTATTCTACCTCTATAGAAGATATCACAATTGCATTCTACTTCTTGCTAGACCAACTAATAGGACCCAAACCAAGAGAGAAACTATAGCTAGAGGTAGATTTCTGATGATCTAAGTCACCGGCCCAATCAAAATCTATGAACCCAATCAAGTCAATATCCACCCCTCCATAATAGTGAATGCCATCAATATAGGTGCCATGAACATAATGAAGGATCCACTTAGCTACTTTCCAATGTAGCTCATGTGGCTCCTGCATGAATCTGGACATGATCCCAACAACATAAGATAAATCCAGGTCGAGTGTGAGTCAAGTAAATCAAGCTCCCCACCAACTTATTGATAAAGGGTACCATCAACCAAGGGAGTAGAGCAATCAGAAACCAACTTAACCTCGAAAAGAAAAGGAGTAGGAGAAGACTTGCAATCGACATCTGAAAATGAGCAAGCAAGTCAAGAGCATACTTAGGTTGTGAAATCACAATTCCCGAGTCAGATTGTGAAATCTAGATCCCAAGAAAGTAATGAAGCAGACCTAAGTCAGTCATGGAAAACTTGTTGGCCAAGGTGATCTTCACAGAATCAATGATAGAGGAAGAGCTTTCATGTGATCAAAAAGTCATCAACATAGAGAACAAGGATGAGTATGGAGTCATCTTGCCATAGAATATAAACATTTGGATCGAGTGACACCTAGTAAACCATGATGTAAGTAAAAAGGAGTCCATCTTGGCATACCAAGCCAGGGGGCTTGTTTAAGGCCATAAAGAGACTTCTTTAACTTACAAACAGGGAGGGATCATGGACATAACCCGGAGGTTGTTCCATGTAGATCTCTTCCTCTAGGTCACCATGAAGGAAGGCACTCTTAACGTCCATTTGATGGACTTTCCATCTGTTTGTTGTGGTAATGGCAAGGGTCAGTTGAATAGAAGTCATCTTCGCAACTAGAGAAAAGGTTTCAGTATAATCAACCCCAACTATCTAGGGAGAAACCCTTAGCTACTAATCACACTTTAAAATTTTTGACGTCTCCATCTACTCCATACTTTGTTCGAACACCCACTTACACCGAAATGATTTTTCTTCCTTTCGGAAGAGGGGTGAGATCCCAAGTATCATTCTTCATGAGAGAGGAATACTCCTCATCCATGGTAGAATCCCACTCAGAATACTAGAAGCCTCCCAAAAGACTATGGATCAGAAGCAGAGGTGAAGAAAGAGTGGGGTCTAATGAAATCTGAGTGAGTACGTCTCATATCCAAAGTATCTCCAACTAAATCTCCAACACTTTGCAAATTTTTCCTAGCCCAAAGAGGACCAGGAGGATCAGGCTCAAAGTCAAAAGATTCTTCACTTGAGTGAGAAGGGACATAGTCCTCATCATCACTACTATCAAAATCGAAGACTCAAAGTCTGATGGTCGGGAGGATCGGGAAGAGGAGCACGCTCAACAACATCATCATCTGATGAGTCAGAATCCAAATCAGAGAGTGAAGAACCTCAATAGGTAGAAGTAGAAGTCAAGAAGACTCATCAAACTTAACACTTCTCTCAATATAAAATCTCATGAGAAGTAGGATTCAACAATCGATATCCCTTCACACCATCAGGATACCCTACAAAGATACAAGGTTTGGATTGTGGTTCCAATGCCTTGTTTCTTCTTGGGAATCTGAGCCATAGCCTTGGATCCGAAGACTCAAAAGTGCTCAACATCAGGCTTGCATCCAAACCAGGATTCAAAGGGTGTCATCCCTCTTACTACCTTGTGTGGAACATGGTTCTAAATGTAATTAGCACAATTCACTACTTCAGCCCAATACTTGAGGAGGAAGAGACTTTGAGTGAATCATACAAGTGGCCATCTCCTTAAGAGTATGGTTTCTTTCTTTCTGTACTCCATTCTACGAAGGGATATAAGCAACTGTATGCTGTAAGGAGATCCCTTTAGAAGTACAAAAATCCATGAACCTATTGTTTACATATTCACCTCCATTGTCGGTTCAAAGAACCTTAATAGACATTCCACTGTTTCTCAGTAAGAGCCTTAAAGTCCTTAAAAATGTTCAAAGACTTCAGACTTAAGCTTAAGAAAATATACCCAAGTATATCATGAATAGTCATCAATGAAGGTGAGCACATAAAGAGCTCTAGTAAATGAAGGAGATGAAATGGACCAGAAATATCGCTGTGAACAAGATCCAAGGGACGAGTAGCTCTCCAGGATTTTCCTTTGTCAAATTCTTTTCAGGATGCTTTCCAAGGGTACAACCCTCACAAAGACCCTTAGAAAACTTGACACGGGGTAACCCATTGACCATTTCATTTTGGCTCAATTGTTCAAGGTAGCGATAATTTAGATGTCCAAAATGCTCATGCCATAGCTTACTAACCTCATTTGCATGAGTGAGCAAGGAAGTGGGCGTAGAATCAAAAGTAAAGTGGGAAAAGGTATATAACCATGAATGGTGATCCACCTTTCCCTCAGCCACTGTAGTGTCATCGTTAAGCTCACGAATAATCACCGAGTTAGGACCAAATTCCACTCACATTCCTTCACCAAGGTGAGTAATTTGGTAAACCGATAGGAGATTGGTAGAGAGATCAGGAACACTCAACACTTGGTTGAATGTTCCCCATCCATCTCTACCGATCCACTACTAAAAACCGACACTTGTCGTGTCATTACCCATCGTGATTTGGGACATACCACAAGGCTCGATGTTGGAGAACTCAACATGCAAAGAATCCATGTGGTGCGAGGCACTAAATCTATAATCCACGTCGATGAAGGAGAAACTTTGGCTACAAGGGCCTTTCCTTTCTTCTTATCAGATTTAGACCCTTTTGCAGTAGAAGACTCGGCCTTTGGAGCATTTTGTTTGATAGACTCAGGAACACCTATTTGATTTTTCTCAAGTAAATGAGTAAGGTGGTCAATTTGTTTTCTCATACATAGATGCTCTTTATGACCAGGATTCTTGCAATAGGAACACAAAAACTTGTCTTTATGTTCTCTAGGCTCTAGAAGTCAAAGCGTTCATGTTAAATTTAGTTTTGGTCTTGGTTTCCTTCTTAGGTTGATCCTTTCTTTCTTTCTTCTTTTCAATCTTCTTTTCCTTACTAGTACTTGCTACAAGGGCATGTGACTTGGACTTGAGAGACCCCATTTGAATGAGTTTTCTGTTCTCGAATGAGTTGGGATGAAAAATAGTCAAAGGAGGGCATATTCCAATCATTTCCCAAGGCAGATTTTGTAGCGTAAAAAGTTGACACAAAGACAAAATATTCGGGACCTAACTTAGAGAGAATCGACAAGATCAGTTGAGAATATTTCTTCTCTACTTGACATTCCTTTAACAACAATCTAGTGTGGACAAACTTAGAGAAGTATGCTTGTAGGTTTTCAAAATCACTAGGATTTAACCCTAGTAGTTCATTTTCCAACTCATGCGCTCTCATGTCATCTTGTTGTCCAAACATTTTATCTAATGTTTTCCACGTAGAATTAGGTGTTTTGGATGACTCAATGTGGAAGAGCAAGTCAGGAGAAATAGACATGCAAAGAAGACCTAAAGCTTCATCACTATGGTTTAACCACTTAGATTTTTAGGGTCATCATCTTGGTTCAGTCTCAGTTCCCATGGTGATGTGAATAACCCTTTACCTCTTAGTTTCATAATCATTTTTGATCTCCACTCAAAAAAGTTGAATGGTGTAAGCAAAGGAAGTGAATAAGCATCCATTGTGAAGAGAGAGAGGAATGCAGAAAAGAATCACAACCACCCAGGACAATATAAAAACCCCCTACTTTTGGCACTTTATAGTTGAGTGTGTTGATACAATCGGTTCGAGCATGCATCTTGAAATAGTTGGTAACTCACCTTGCAATCAGCGTAATAACACGCAAGAGAGGAGACCATAATCGTGTTTCGTGGAGCACAACAAAGTGACACCGTATACAAGCACAACTGCAAAAAACTAGGAAGGAGGAGAAATCAAATCCTGGTTGTGAGAAAAAGCATCTCACGTCACAAAGGATACCCCCTTGCTTTGCAAAAAATGGTGGCGGAAGCACTCACTCGTTGCAAGCAATAATAAGGGTAAAATACAATGAAGAAAGGAACTCAAGATGAGTCCGAAGACCTCCAAAATGCGGAAAGGCACGGAAGAAAAAGGTGCTCGGAGTGATACTACACACTTGAGCACACATTAGTAAAAAAATTGACAATAACGCCTAAAAATTATCGTTTTGAAACGCCCAATTTGGCTAATTTTAGAGCTATTGGAGTTTTTAAAAAATGACAATTTAACGTTAATTTTAAAAGATGATTTTAATTATTTTATCTAATCGAGAATGAAGAGATCATAATTAATAGAAATAGATTTAATTACAATTAAATCTAATTAATTACGAATAGAAACTAATTAAGATCTATTAAATGAAATCTTAATTAAAAATCAAATATACTTCCCTTTTTAAAAAAATCAAATTTGAATGGTTTCCCACTACAATTTGAAAATTTCCATTAACTTGCCTTAAATAAATTTAAATGAACTTACCGTTACGAAGAAATTCTAATTAAGATCTAGTGCAAATTAAATCCTAATTAAAAATCAAATATACTTTCCCTTTTAAAAGAAATTCCCACCAAAAAATTAAAAACATACCATAAATGAATTTTAACAAACTTACCATTGTTTGTTTGAAAATTCCGTTGGAGGTGGGAGGATCCTAAGTTGGGTGGATCGGTCGGGCGTGGGGAAAACGGGGGCAGGGAGGCAGTAGCACATGGGAAATTGTTGGTAGAGTGTACGGGCTCGTGGGAGCGGGAGAGAGAGCAGGGACGGATTGGGGGAGGAAACGAGAGGACTCGGGGGGAAGGAAAAGGCTCTAGGGGAGAGAGAGGGCATGATCCGGAGGAGGAGGGCATGACTTAGGCTTGGTAGGGAAAAATGAGACCAAGGTAGAGAAGGGGATCTCCCGAGAAGCAACACAGACGAGGCTCGGTGAGAAAAATGACCCATCGAAGGAGAAAATGAGCTTGGCTTGGGAAGAATGGAATGGACTCGGCTTGCAAGGAAGGAAAAAATTCAGTAGCACTTCACATGAACTCAGCCATAGTGGGATAACACCACGCCCAAAAATAGAGTGAGCCAAAAATGGAAAACGCTCTTGGTTTGAAAAAGGACTCGGTTTGAAGACCTAGAGTTCGGTTTGCATGAGAGGTCCCGTGGTAAGCTAGAAGGTGGATGAAAATGGTTGAGTTGTTGAGGAGCCAGCTCGGTGGGAAGATGTTGGTAGGTGCTCGATGTGAACCAAAACACTAAAACACTAACCCACAAAATGAAATTTTTTAAGCTTGTATTCTGCAAAACCACCACAAAAAAACAGAGAGACCAAAAAAAATAGAGATCTAAAAAATTTTCCAGTTTAATAAAAAATTAAAAACTAGAAAATAACCTCTATTTTAACTGATCTACCAGATTTAGCTGTAGTTAGCTAAATGTAGCTGCAAAACCCCTAAAAGCTTTAGGAATACCTACACATGCATGAAGAACACAACAAAAAACAAATTTCCAAGAACAACTTGTTAAATACGTTAGCAATAAATTTCTAGAATATAATGATCAAAAAAATTGCACGAGGAGTAAAAAACGAGACCAAGAGTAATCGCAACTCAAATGACAAATGCACGTTTACTCGATCTCAGCTCTGATACCATGAAAGAGTTTACGAGAATCGAATTAGAAATGATGCACCACGAAGTAGTTGTTTCACTCCAATGGAATCGTAATGGCTCCAGCGTAATCGCAAGGATCGATCAACAATGGAAGAACTTGCTCAACAGAAATAAAGCTTGCACATAGAGGAAAGACAATGAGTGTCTTGGCATACTCATAAATCAAGAATGAAAGGGTACATATAGGGTGTTGAGTAACCCTAGTGCATGACACACAAGCAAACCCTAAACCTAACCCATGTAACCCTCCATATGTGAGTGGAGGACATGATCCCACACCCAAAAACCCTAAACCATAACCCATGTGAGATGACCCTCCATATGTGAGTGGAGGACACATAGTGTTGTTTATGTTGTTTACATCACCTTTTCACAATTATGATACTCATTTCTAGTAAAAAAATCTAAGTGTCTATATTATAATGTTACATCTTAGAAAATCCTTATACTTTGATGTTTTTAATTTCAAACATTACCTCAATATCAAAGAGTGTTTTTTACTTTGTTTGTGTTGTATAGATATTATTTTGATAATAAAGCTTCTTTTTCACAAATCTTGGATAATGTATCCTAAGATCACTCACATCATAACCATCATTATTCTTATAGGGTTATTCTTGTGTTTAAGATCATCACAAGTATCATTTGGTTAGAGATCACATTAACCCCTTGTTAATACTTACACCTTGTTCATTTCAAACTTGACTTAAGTATTGACATTGTGTTGACCATATAGCGACAAACTATCTTTGAAAAACATTTTACATAAGGAGTATTTTCATGTAGATTTGATTAGTTTACCAGTTCTTATGTGATTGTTTCTTGTGTGTTATCTATCTTGAAAACTTATTTTTAGGACAATCCTTTGATCCATTAATTCATTATTGTTGACATTCCTTTACGACATTAACAATTGTCACGCATTTTAATTAGTTTTTTTGTACTCATGAAAACATTAAAGAAAAATATTTATAACCTTTGTGTTGCTATAACTTTGATCAAACCATTTTGACATTTACACTTGTAAATTGTTAGCCAAACCTTACTGATTTTTCAAAATTATTTCAATCATGATGTCTATTTTCCTTAGATTCCCTTTGGAAAATCACACAAGCATCCCTTTGTTTACAAAATGTCTAGTTGGTTGTCATTATGTTTCTTGAATCGACATGGAACCTTCTTCCCTTTGAAGAAGTTTGATCACACTATCTAGGTATAGGCATTTATACCTAAACAATACCAATAATGACTAAATATTTGATGGTTCCTCAAACATCTCATAACCAATGGTGTGATCATAATCTAAATTATTCTTCCGGTTCCCCGATCTCTTTATTCTTCTCGATCCAAAGTATTATTTTGATCCAAAATATTATTCGATTCTCTTCAAGATTTTGATGATTCTGATCTAAATTATTATTCAGATTTCTCTAATTGGAATCCTAATTCATGGCCGTTCCTTTCTTTGTAGGACCCCCTTTATCACGCTTGAATAATGTCCTCTTCCTTTGAATATCTGTGCGACTCCAAGTCCATCCAATAAAACACCTAATTCGACCATTGAGTTGTGGTCCTCCCTTTCTCTATAGGACCCATTTTATCATTCACCTCAATGACCCCTTCTTTTTGATCTAGCAGAAGATCATCCTACGGATCACCAATTGTTATCCATTCTATTGAAGATATCTCTAAATCAAAGTTCCTCTAATCAATCAGCCAAGTGGACCCATACGTCCGAATATACTTCTGGATGAATGATCCTACTTTTTCTTGGTAATATTTCATTTTATAGATAAATAAATGCAATCATCTTCCACTTGAGATACATATCAATCCAAATCTACTTCATCTCTTGAGCCATCTTATTCTATAAATTAGAATCCAATCCCTCTTCATCCCCTGGGTCATGTTGATCATACCTTATTCCATATTCATCAATATTCTAAAGATCAATGTTTGCATCCATGTCATTAAGATATCTTTTGATGCATTATCCAATTCCTTTGTGGAAACAATAAGGTCAAACCTTCCCCTCATCAAACATCTTATAGATCTTCCACACATGTTGGACCTCTTTCTTCCAATCAACCTACTCTAGTTGAAAAAACTACACATATTGATTGATTCATTTCAAATGAAGAAGAAATCAAATCATTTATAGGGGTACATGAATATATTCCTCTAGAAGGTTGTGAGAAAGAAATATATTTAGACCTTGATACATTTGTGTATTATGGGGAAGAGGTTGATTCCTTTCATCAGAAATAGAGGGATCATAAAAAATTATCCTCCTCTTATTCTTTCATCTTCACCTTCCTCCATGCATGATGAGATTCCTGGGCCTAGCATTGATCCATGGCTTATCTTCTCATCACCTAATCATTCCTTACATATCAAAATTCCTCAATCACAATCACACCTTTGGTCACCTCATAGTAGCCCATCATCTTCTCCTATCCTGGGCCACCCCACAGGTAGCCATCCATTTTCTACTAGCGGGTCACCTCCTAGTACCCATTATATTTTATTCTTTGGCCATGTCCTAAGTAGCCTCCATTATTTTCTATTTATAAGTCATATTTGGGTATCTAATTACCTTCAATTCTTTGTCCACATCTTAGTATCCCTTCACCTCTTATATCTATAGGAAACCTTCGAGTAGTCCCTCATCTTCTATACTTGGGCCCAATCCTAGTAGTCCTTCATATTCTATCTATGGGACACCTCCTAGTACCTAATTTTCTTCCATCTTGGGGCCACATCCTAATAGTCCTCATTCACCTATCTCATTGCTCACCTTCTTATAGCTCATCTTATTCAACCCTTGGATCATATTCTCTTTGTCCATCATATCATCTTCTTATCAATGACAGGGGTAAGCCCACCATAATTTCTCACATCTATCTTAAACATCCACTTTCTTCTCCCACTTCTCGGGATCATAAAAATCACCCGTTAGCTTATATGAAACCCAAACGATGTCTTCATCAAGCTAAGATAAAAAATATGAAGAGCTCCAAACCTTCAATCAAATCCAAAATTCATAATTTTAAAAATCGACGCGATCCAAGTGTTCACACCAAAGAAAATATCAAGTATGGCACAAAGTGCATAAACCTATGGATAGGTAACTCGGTCTCCTACAAAAATCCATGTTTCAAGATAAGTCGCAACCATTTGTTGAGTATGAGCTCACCAATCATCAAAATCAGAGATAATATGAATCTTAATAAGTAAGCACACTTAATTTCCCTTATCAAAGAGATCATGATAATTGTTGTTGGATCTTATCACGTAGATTGACATTGATTGATCCCAATTTCCCAAAAAAAAAAAAATACAAAAAAAAAAACATTAAAATTGTATAAAGATAAAAATTCTAATCAGGTATTACATACACATGGATGTTATTTCTTCCCTTTATTACCATCCTCTCGTAATTCATCCATGATTTTCATCCCTTTAATGATATTTTGGGTAGCCTATTCGATTGCATTTTGTGACATTTATCTCTATGGTATCCGTTTGACTTTGGTCTTTCATCACCTTGGTAAATTAAATATCAACTGAGGTCATAGAGATCCTATCACTATCTACATCTAATAAAATTGTTGTGAAGAACTTTTGGCCATATTTTTTGACACTATCCAATGTCCTCATCACAATCAATTCCACATCCTTTTGTAAAGCCATTTGTGGTTCTTAATCCCTTGTCGAACAATCAAGAGAGATGTAAAATAAATTTTCATAATGAAAAAGAATCAATCAAAATAAAAATAAAAAGTAAAAAGTAAATTAATGTATAACTCTCTCTTGGGGTATTTATAATTATCTCTATTGGCACTATGGATGCCTAACTTGTAGTAGAGAAATGTTTCAATTAGAATCAAATACACCTCTTTTGGTGCTATGGACACTGGATGACAACGAAGCAATGTACAACTATCCTTACACCCTTCATTCAAAAATCAAATTTGAAAATAAATCATTCCTACACATTAGCTAGGGTGTCTTCACTTGTTGTCTATCAATTATTCCTTCCAAGATGTAATAAACTTCTACCCGCACACACTAGATATCTATGAGAAAACAAGATTAGTATGATACCAAGTGTGTTTTTCACTCTTACTTTAGTCCTTATTGTGATGATTTATGCCATGGGATAAGTACCTTTTTATTGTAAGGCTTCTAGCTACCTTTTCATACCCTTCCATAGCATTCCCGCTTTTCTTACGCTTCGTTAAGAAAATCCATGTGTATAAGATTGTCATTTTACTATGTTTGAGGGAAACTTTGTTCCTTCTTGGAATAAACAATCTTCTACTCCTATCTATTAGAGCTTCTTGGCCAACTTACGTTGGGGGCATCCTTTCTCCTTCTTGGCACTTCATTAGTTTGTGTTCATCATTAGTTTGAACATATCTATTTTGGCCTTGATCTAACATATCCTCTTGTATATATACATGTGGGGTTTTCCTTTGTATACTCCCATCTCACGTTGTGGGAATATTTGCATTTTTACATTCTTGAACATACGCATGGAATTATTCCTTGTACATCCCATTTAATGCTAGAGGAATCCAATTTTCTTAGTTTTCATGTACACAATTTTAGAAAAATTCAAAAAAATGCCAAAAACATTCAAATACGTTTCCATTGAAAACTCAAAAACAATATAATTTTTTTCACAAAAATACTAAAAATTAGAAAACATCACATAAATCAAAACATCGGTAATGAGCATGCACGTAGCTAAAGCCTGTATCACATGCATCGTACTCAAACATCGAAAATCATCCTACAAAACATATCTCTTTGGTTCTCACCTGTTCATGTGCATGACTTGCGGATCATTTGGATCTACCTTCCATTAACAAAATCTGGTTTTCTTACTATGTTTGTTTTCCCTTACACGAATGTGTTTCTTGGGGTAGTATCATAATGCACGATTGCTTTTCAATGGGACCCCTGCATCATCATGTATTCCCCGCATATATCCTTTCTCGGGAATCAAAATTAACCCTTGTTGTTAATTTGCACAAGTTAAAATCAAAGCTTGATAAAAAAAACATTTGTACAACTATCTTGAATGTTGTTTGTTTGAGTATGTGTGTTTGTACTTGTTTTCCTTATTAAGATAGTTTTTTTCTCATATTGCAATGCATTTTGTATGTTGCATAAAGTTATCATTTTCACAATGAAAACATGTTCTTGTATGGATTTTCATATCATCTCACATGTTTATTGTAGGCACTCATTTTAATAAAGACCAATGATGTAGATCCTAAGCAATATGATGTAATAAAGTTTCTTTTACATCAGTTGGATGAAAGCTATTTCCATTCTCTTCATCTTCATCTTCCTTCCCTATCATTTTCTTCTATGTAACACTATTCTTCCAACTCAATTTGGGCAACCTGCTACAAATCATTTCTACATATTTGTTAAGAAAAACATATCCTATGCTTCACAATGATACACACATGAACTTTTTCAACAAAAGGGTTCATACTATTCTTATGCAAGGTTCAAGACTCGCACCTCTACTCTATATCTATATTTGGTATCACTCTGTCTATCTCCCATTGCAATGGGATTTTACCCCGCTTTGGTCTTTCATCTTTTCAATCATCGATCAAACTCTTTCATCACCCAATCGACACTCGAGGGGGTATCCTTCATTATACTAATTTTTCTTTTACCCATTCAAAAAAATTTACTTGTTTATGCATGTTTACTATCTTTGAAGTGGCATCAGTTACGCCACCCCAAAGCGGGAAAATGTAGACACCTAAAATCTACTTACGCAGTTTTATAGCTAAAATTATACTAACATCCCATTGTAATTGGTGATTTCTCATTAATTAGCTAATGTTTCCTCCAATTCAGTTGATTAATGACACTTTGTTAATAACTATAATTTTCTCCATTCTCAAATACCCATTTGTGACACCTTCTTGGTTGTGATCATTCTATAATCAACTAATCTGGCTAATAAACCCTTTTATTAGCTAAATATCCCTCTTTTAACCATTCAAAATATCCATATTTCCCTCTAATTCACTTCTACAATCTTCCTCGGCTATCTATCAAACACATGTGATTAGTGAGACCCTCCCAACTCTCATCAGCTTACTAATCACTTGCTAATCAATTTTAAACTAGCCTAAATTAAGATTAACTAGCCTAAAGCATGTTTATACACTTGTAATCAAAAATTTGTTTTTGACTCACCGTTTGTCCCACATGCACTAGGATTCCAAACTTTCCCAAATGGAAATCTATAAATACAATCCTAGTGCATCCCTTTCAATTTTACACCTTGATCTCTTGGAAATGTATGATATTTAATTGTATTAGCTAAAGCTATAAGACATTTGATCTTGAGCCCTCCTCCATTGTAGTAGCTTCTTCATCTTGCATCCATTCCTTCAAGCTTGGTTAGTAGGAGAATATCTAAACATGGTCTTATAGACATTTTAGAGAGATCTCTTCACCACTTGGAGAAAACAACACAAAACTGATTTCTTAGGATCTAACTAGGTTCATTTATGTTAGCAATCTAAAGAGTAAAACATAGCTTAGGATGTTAGTTTGGTTTATTCAAAGTTCCATGCATTTGTAGAAGTTAGTTTTATAAGATCTTATCTTGATGTTCTTGATAGATTTAGTTATGTTTTGGGACTACTAGGTGTTAATTTCATTCATATTAAATAGATAATCTTTTCATGCATAAAGTTTTTAGGACATGCTAGATATTATAAAATATTTATACAAGACTTTAGAAAAATTGCGGTGCCACATTTTGTATTGTTAGGAAAGGATGTTGATTTTGTCTAGACTGAGAGATGTGAAAGTGATTTTCAAACTTTAAAGAAGATGTTAAATACCGCTTAAATGTATTGAGAGAACCTTATAATAACTTACATTTTCACATCCACACAGATGCATTAGATCATACTATTGGATTTTTCCTAGGAAAAAAACATGGAAGTCTGAACTATGCAATATATTATGTGACAAATAATTTGCAAACATGCACTATTGAACTATACGATTCTGAAAAAATTCCTAGCATTTGATATTCTATAAAAAAATTTATACATTATATCACAGATATCATGTGTTTATTTACACTCATCATGCAACCATCAAGTATCGAGTAAACAAACCAATATTAAGCAACAAAATCATAAGATGGTTTCTTGTCTTACAATAATTTTATTTCATCATAGTGGAAAAGCCTAGGAAAGATAATGTGGTAGCATATTTCCTCTCAAGGATGGAGACCAACAATGAAGAACAAAAATTGATGATTTATTTCTAGATGAGCAATTCTTTACTATTTCTACAAGAAAACCCGATATATGCAGACATATCGAGAACTTCTTGGACTCGGTAAAATACCTCCAAATTTTTCATCATCTCGAGAAAATTAATTTAGTTGAAAATATTTTAATTTTTTCTTAGATATCTAGATTTCTCTTTCATATAGGTCAAAATCAAGTAATGAGAAGGTGTATAGATGACGAGGATACATTTTATGTTCTTAGAGCATGCCATAATGAACTTTGTGTAGAGAATTTAGCTACAAAAATAAAAATGCGTAAGATGTTGACTACTAGCTACTATTGGACAACATTACAACACGATATAACAATATACACTAAAAGACGTTACAAATAACATAGAATGTGCAAACCCACTAAGTCGAATGAGATGTCATTGTAAACGTCAATTGGTTCAACAACCTTTTGATAAGCAGGGATTAGAGTTTTTTGGCCCTATAGATCCTCCATCTCTGCGCAAAAGAGTATATCCTAGTATGCATAGATTACCTAACCAAGTAGATGGAGGTGAAAAAATTTTCAATCCAAAAGAGTGAAAAATTAGCTAAATTTTTGTAAGAGAACATATTCACTAGATATGGAGTCCCAAGGGATATTGTAGAATGGACATCGAGGTACAAAACTTACCGTTGATGTAATTTATGATTTGGTTAGTGAATATGAAATTAGGCATAGGAGGTGAACACCATATCATTTCCGGTCTAATGGAAAAGTAGTGGTTAAAAATAGAGAGATAGAAGCCATATTGAAAAATACTATAACACTCCATAGGAAAGAATGGGTAGATAGGATTCGAGAATATTTCTAGGAATTCAACACAACATGGAAGACCACAACTGGCTTCACACCATTTGAACTCTTATATGGAAAGAATGTTATTTTTCCAATAGAATTTGAGCATAAAACATTGAGAATTGCACTTGAGTTGGGAATAGATTTATTATAAGCTCAGAGAAAGATAATTCTCTAACTCATTGAGTTGGATGAATTGAGGAAGCAAGCAGTTCATAACACATAGGTAGTGTAAAAACAAAGAATCAAATGGCATGACCGATATATTGAGACAAAAATTTCTAGGAAGGTGACTCGCACTTCGTTTGACTAAAAATACAAGAATCATATAGGCATTCTCTAATAAAGGTGGCTAGGCCCCTATCAAATTGACAATATTTTCCCTAATGGAGTTGTAAAGCTTAGTAATATAGATCCTATGAGATTCAAGTTGTTAGTGAATGGAAACAGTTAAGATTGTACAAAATCTAGTTTATAAAGGATAATTCATGGACTGTTAAGAGGAGATAAACGAAGAATGGATGAATAAAATCATAATCAACCTCGGACATTGAGACTCGTTGGCTCACCTCTTGAGATTGTAGAGGATTGAGTGGGCTTTAGTATCCTCGAGCATTCACTTCCCGAATATTTCAAGGAAAATTAAAAGTGTTGTGATCTACATTTTCCGGGTGATCATCAACACTCTACTAACACATTTATTTTATGTAAGTTTTTTTAGGTTTTAATGAAAATTGATTATATAAGGGCATGATCTCCATCAAAAGGAGAAAATTCAAACACCAAAATTCCCATTTACAGTACAAGAAATATGACCCTATTTGTTTTAGTATCTCGGTAGAACTCATATTACATAACATAAATCATGGAAGCATGCACACTTGGAAGATATCTAGGAATTATTGTTACCCCAACTAATTGGATTTCCCTCTCTGGGAATCATCTATTTGTGATAAGGATCATCCAACACAAATTAAACCACATCTCGTAGCATCACAGGCACTCGTGATATAACCAAAACTCCGATTAACAAAGTTTGCACATCCATCATTGCAAGCAAACAATGAGATAAGTGCATCCATCTATCACTTTAATAAAGTATGATTAGATTAATTATATTTAATTAGGAGTTATGCCGAGTCATCATACATGTGCAACATTAAAATACCGTCGCTTTCAAGATATGATGTGTCCACTTTACCTCCTCCACATAATCCAATGTTGTCACATCACTTTTCTTCATATGCTCAATGTTGTCACATCCATTAATGATTAATAACCCCTACAAAAATTATTTTTTCCCTCGACAATAAAGTTCAAATGATGAAAATCCATCAACACAACTCAATTGTGTAAAATTATTTCAAAGGGAAATCATGTTGTTGTATATTGAGCCTGGGAGAAGTTGTGTATCCACCATGGGAGGTGACTTGATCATACATGAGCCCTCAATGTATTTGGAACTCTAGAATCATCCTAAAATTGTCTAGTATTTTGAGAATCATGGATGGATGCAATACATCAACAAGTTTCAGGGTTTTGATGAGGAATTTATAATAGAATTTTTAAACCACATGAAGGATGGTGTGGCAAGCGTAAAAGGGTTAACCATAAGAGTAAGTGATGAAGTTTTGGTAGAGGTTATTTATCTACCAGCTCAAGGACAACCATTTCTAGATAAATCCAGCTAAGAGGAAGAAAGAAGCGAGTTTGCAGATGTTGATGATGAATTCATCTCAGATTGAAAAGGTACATTTAGAACATCTCTTAAACTCTTATAGGCACAAGCTACCAATTTTTTTATTCAATACTTTACTTATGAAGGGAGATATTTGAGATTGAACATAGTCCATTTCAAATTGTCAAATCATTTGAAGAATAATAGTCAAGTAAATGTCCCACATTTCTTGGATGAAATGATCAAGAAGATGAGTAAATAAGTTTAAAGGGTTAGGAAACACTATCTCACCATTGTCTCATAACCCTAATGGTCCAACACACTTTGGAAAGGGAGCACCCTCAAATACCATGGGATGACTTTGTAAGGGTAACCAATATTAATACTTTATTTGGAAACATGGGAAATGAAGGAGCAATACCGAAATATCCTCTATAGCACCATCCACTTTCTAACCTCAAGAACACCTAACCTCTAAAGGTCTACCTCCTACTGAAGAAGACCCTATAACTATTTCTCTAGAAAGTATTTTTATAGATAAAACTATATTGGAATTCTCCTCTCCTAAAACCTCCACTTCCAAGGCCAAACAAAAATATTCTCATTCTTCTCATAAACAACCCCTGCATTCTCATAAGCTTTAAAAACTCCAGTCCAACACATTCACAACCCATCTCACTAGATAGTGATTTGGAAGCCATAGAGGAAAAATTTGAGCCTCAACAATTGGAGACAGAGCATAGAGATACTAATACTACAGTTCATGAGCCAGAATACCATGAAAAATCCATAGAAAAACAAGAGGAAACGACTCAAAATGAGGAAAAAGGTCATGAAGTGGAAAGACATAAAGAGGTACAAGAAGAGGAGGCGTAGGAAGACAAATTGAACACCAACCACCGCCTATAGTGATTTAACAATTCATTGAGAAATTTATTAACTGACGTAACATAATAGTCTACCACAAGAAAATGTAGCACAAATGCAAGTTCAAATTATTATTCAATAATTCATTACGAAACCTACAAAACCATCTTATAGTGAGATGGAAACACAAACTATGGGGAAAAATATTGACAATATGATGTTGCCATTCAATGCCTACGATAAAAGATCAAAGGGAAATGGGAAAGGGAGAAAAATCCCTCATCTCTAAAAATAAGATAAAACTAGAGGACAAAGATAAAGAGATTAAGAGTGTGAAACAAAAACATGAAGACACAAGTCATGTGGCATTGGATATGTTAAGGTGAAGACCACCATCAAGTTTCTATGTAATATATTTAAAATAAAGAATGTTTCACCATAAGTTTATTTGCATTGATTATGAAATGGTATATGATATTAGTTCAATAAGAAAATTCTTTACTTTGTATCAGAACAATACATGAGAGCTCCAAAAATTGATGTGTGAAATTTATTAGCATAACTGTGTCATTTCATATGATAGAAATTAGATCCCAATTTTATATATTGGTGATATACAGGTGAAAGAATTATGTTCTTATTTCCCAAATGAATTAGAGAGAGAGATAAATAGATAGAGGAATACAAACATTTTGAAAAGGTTACACAATTGTATATCGGGTTGAAAAAAAACATAAATGAAATTGTTGAACAACATGATAGTTATATAGAAGAGGATGTAATAAAAAACAAGTGTTGAAAATAAGAGTTGAATCCCACACTTTGAAGTATGCAACATGATAAAGGAACATGGAATTCAGGTTCTATAGGCATGTCAAATCATATGTAATGATTTTTCCCCTGCACTCTAGAGGAAAGATATGCATTCCTATCTAAACATACTTCTAAATTTTCGAAGAGTGAATAAGTACGTTAAAATATCTTATGAATGTGATGATAAGTGGTTTCCTATAGGTTATCATCTTACAATATTTAATTTTCTAATTCCACCATGGAAATGACACTTACCGATCAATCAGAGGATTGAAGATAGAGTTTGGGACATATTTATGAGGAATGGTGGGTTTTTTTAATCAAAAGAAGAGGGCACAAATACTCCAATTGATTTCATGCGCAAGAATGTAACTTCCAAAAGAGAAAATATAAATCCATTGAATGAGGACATTCAACAGTTTAAGCTTAGGGGTGTGATGAGTTATATATATATTTATTTCATAACAACTCATATTTTATATTTTGATAAGGCTATTGTAAACCATGTCTATGTATTTTCAAAGAACATTGCTGAAAACTACCATCCCAATCATGTACTCTTGGCATAATGATTAATTAATATAGTTATCTCTAATTGTCTTTATTTTGTGATAATGTGTGTGCATTTATTCTTGTTATCCCAATAAATTGTTTGGATGATTTTATATGTGTTGATGCTACTCTTGGTTGTGAGTAATTTTCCATATGCAATGAAGTAACCTATCCATAGTAATTCATTCGCAACCAAAAACCTATTCGCAACACCTCATATGCAGCAAAGGAAGTCATCCAAAAAAAGTTCCCGGTTTTGAATATATTTGGAATCATGGAGTTATGGAACTGAAGTACTTATGTGCCATTAGAGAAGTAGTTACTGAAAAGAATGTGGAAATATGGGAAAAAATCAATCTTTGATTTGGTCATTGATAAAGAAATTGGTTGTTAGATTAACACTTGTTATGTGTTTCATGAAGAACTGATTGATTAGTTGAACACTTGTTATGTGTTTCAAACATGTGTTGAATCTTTCACTCATTTTGTTGAAGAATCCTTGTTGTATTCTTCTTTTTCTCACGTGTTGTAATGATAAGGTATAAAGGAAGGGATGGTTCCTGAAATCGGAGTTCAAAGTTAGTTAGTAAGTTGTAGAGAATAAGTTAGAGAGTCAGATTTGGAGAACAAAGGTCACTCTGATATTTTTGTTCCTAGATGTAATGTTTCCTAAAAATCAATAAAGATCTAAATTTTGTCATTTAGTTCTTAGTCACAAAGTTAGGAAGGGATTAACACCCAAGTTAGGGCCCACTTGAGGTCTGCTACATCCCCTCCTTTGTTTTATTTCATGCACGTCTACTTAAGAGATATTTTGTTTCTGAATCTACAACTTTACTTAAGTTATAAGCATTTAACAATTGTTTATTTTCTGAGTCTGGGTTATGTTTTACTTCCAACATTGTTTTGTCACAAGTTATTTCATTTTCAACCTCTTAAATTCACTATAACTCTACATACATCACTGGAAGTATTTCAATTTTACATCCCCTAGTTTTATAATTAGATGAATGTGATTTAATGTACAACATATTAATTGTTCAAGTTGATTCACACCACCATGGCCCCACTCACATTTGCAAGTTTTTTGAATATATTTAGTCTTCTCTAAAGTTTTCCATTAGACCTGATGACTAAATTGGTATTTAAGGAATTATGGGAGATATTATTAATTTAAAAATGGTTTTAGATATGGTTTATCTTTTAGGAGGTTTTTGTGCCCTATCTTATATGACTTATTATGGGGCACTTTTTGGGAGTGAGAGGCATTCAAGTTGGTGTTTTGGAGATGCTACACTGATCAGATTTGTGACACGGTTTGAGTTTGGTTATGACCATGTGGTCATTTAATTTCCATTGGTAAATTAAAATTTCATTTTTGATGAGATTTTATGAAGTTATGGCTTGATCTCTAAAGACTAGTTTTGAGGGTGCTTGGAAATGCATGTTCTCAAGAGGGTTTCATGGCATGAGATGTTGTTGTAGAGTGTTTCATGGTTGTTGGAGTTTTTGAAGGCTTAGAAAAATTGTATAAGTTTGTTACATGTTTTAGTGAAGGTTTATTTTCTCGATAACATTCCATTTTTAGCAAGTTATTTGTTTTGGTGTTTTGGGGCTTCTTGTGTCCTAATAGAGGTCTAGAATGATCTAGATGATGTTAAAAAATTATATGGTATTATGGATGATTTTATAGGATTTTATAATGATTTTAAGTGTTTTTTCTATATGATGGTGTTTCACCAAATTGTTATAGATAATGAAATAGATAAGGGTAAATAGGCCAAGGAGGAATACCTATTGTCACGTGGTTGAAGGTTGAGAGTGTGTGTTTCTGATTTCCAATCCAAAACAATTGCGTGAGCTTCCTTTTGACTAGGATAAACTACCTATAATGCAAAGAAAGACCACAAGATATAATTAATAGAAAAGGTTAGTGGATTGCCTAGCGTGAGCTAGATCCAGAAGTGTGATACTTCCTCGATGGTTGTCAATCCACTAATATATAACTTAATATAAAATAAATGAACATGCAAATAAAAGAATCTAATGCTAGTGTTCTGATTTAGGTATCTCAGATTACTATCAATGTCAATCCAATTAAATGCTTAGTAATTAAACTAGTGAAGGTCCTAGGTTAGGTTGTAGGTTGGGTAGGTGGTCTGAGGGTCACAGATAGGGTTTAGGTAAGATCTAGTGCAGTTTGGGTTGATTTTGGATGATTAGGAAGCTTGTTGGTTAAGGAATTTTACCAGACATAGAGACCGATGTCAGTCAGGGTGTGACCGATGACAGTTTAGGATGACTGATATCGATTACTATGGATAGTAACAAAATGTCAAAAGTGGGTGTCTAGGCTCTCTCTATGTCTGTAAAAAGAGTTAGGAATGTCTTTGGTGAGGTTGTAGGTGAGGTATCAGGTTTGGGTGAGGTTTTGTGAGTTTTGGAGGTTGTTAGGGGAGGTTTAGTGAAAGTTGACAAGAGACACAGTAACCGACGCGTCGGTCTAATAATCGATGCCAATGAAGAGGAGAAACCAATGACGGTTAAGGTAATCCGTTTCGATAGGGGTGAAATGGTAGTAATTAAATAAACCTAGTTTTTGGACTTCTTTGTGATTGCAAAAATGATGTAAGGAGGATGGTTGGGTTTTAATGAACTCGAAAGACTCGGGATGGCTAAAGATCAAGTATGGAGATCCATAAGGTTGTGGGTGGTAATATGGGAAAATTGGTAAAAGGTGGGAATGGAGGAATGTAGGGAAGAACAAGATATAATAACAAAAGATAAAGAACCTATTAATTTAAGTGAGTATTGAATGATGCAAATCAAATACACTTACTTGTATTTGTAGGTCTAGTTGGTGAAGGATGGTAGTGGTTGATCCATGAAGAATTTTGTGGTCAGTGTCATGAAAATACTTCTTGAAGTTCTCCCGTGAATGCTAATGCCTCTGGATGAGTATCAGGTGCTTTCTTGAGCCTGTGATTGAGTGTATTTCATCGTTTGGATGTTGAGAAGTCTCTGGTTCATGCTTGAATACAAGAGATCTCTCAAAACTTAGAATGACCAACCTAGGTAAAAGGTTACAAAATTGTATATAAGGTAACCGATGATGGTTAGGGTGACCGACGTCGGTTGAGGGTTAACCGACATCAGTTAAGGTAGGAAATCCTAGGTTTTCAAAAAATAGGAAAATCCTTGCTATTTTTGGCATGCTCTGATTTTTAGTCCGGTCTCAAGTGAGGGTTAGCATTTAGATAAGCAGGAATATTGTTAGAGAAGGAATAGGAATTTAATTTTAGGGTTAGACTAAGTCCTAGTTGGTTAAGATAAGTGGAGACTCAATACTAGTTAATTAATAAGCTAAGAATAAGTCCATGATGAGGTGTTTAGGTGATTCTGCTTAGGTGAGGCATAAATTCATATAATTAAAGTAATTTTATTAATTAATAGTGTGAGGATGAGCATTAATTTGATTGTAAGTAATTAAATTAATATGAATGTGGGGTAAGTGGCAATGGTTAGGTGAATACATTATGTTAATTAATTAAAGGGGACCAAACGGAAAATTTAGACACCAAATTTGGTGTCTAAATTTTCCCCTTTTTGTTGGGTAGCTTGTATTAGTAATCGATGCTGAAAAAATAGGAAGTGGTTACCTCAAATATAGGTGAGAGTGGGGTTTCCCCAAGTAGGGATTAAGGTGAGGTTGTCCCAAGTGTGGGTGGAGATGATCACCCTCAAACCAGGAGCTGATGAGGTGTTAGACAGATTCAGTGAGTGTTTTGATAAATGGGTAAGTGATGAAAGTGAGGGTAGGTGGGTTTTAGGGAATGGTATGGACACTTTGTAATGGGTAAGGGTCATATTGGGTAATGGGTAAGGGTCATATCGGTAATGGGTAATGGCAATCAAATGCACACACACATATATATTGCGATATGGTACCAGGTGGAAGAGCTTGCAAACTCTATATCGTCCAAGTTTGATAGGTTATCCAAACAAGGTTGAAGTGATTTAGGTATCCAGGTACATGATATGGTCTAGAAACATAACTTAGGTTAGGTGCAGAATGTTTAGGTATGATTCAATACACCAAAGGTTTGGTTGGGATAAACAACATGACAATAAGAAAGGTAAGGTCATTAGGCTAAAAACACAGGTAATAGCATTGCAAGGTATAACGAGTACACAAATTCTAATATGAAAAACGTGGTTTAGGTCAAGGTATTGTAGGTCATGGCACGGGTAAGGTTGGGGTATAGGTAAATAACATGTCCTTGAATGTAATTAAGGAAATGTACAGTAATTTAGGCTTGTGGGTGAGGTGTAATAGCTGTTGGTAAGGTCGAAGTGGTTGGAGAAATATTATTTCTAGGAAAAATGGGCATTAAGTAGGTAAAAAGCTAAGGGGAGGTGACTGATACCCGTTATAGTATAACCAATGTCAGTTTTCTAGAGCACGACATGAACGATGTTTTTCATGTCGATTTAGGTCTAAAAACAAAAATCTATGTTTTATGGATTCATTTTGACTTTTTCATTTATAGAAAATGACAGAGGAGCAAGTGAGGAGTGAAAAAGAGTTAATATGAGGAATTGAGATAAGTTGGCAAGCCACATAGCGGGTGATTGGTGTTTGATTGGTAGGTCCACGAGTTTGATTCGGTTTGATTCGAGTCGTTCTCGATGTGAGGTGTTGATTTTTTCATGACGAGAGGAGGGAGAAGGTATGAGAGGTCCAACGGCACAGAGAATAGAGGTTCCCCCATGTAGATGGTGGTGCCTTGAGATGAGCTAGGAGGCAAGTGAGATTGGCCTAGAGGATATCAGGTGGCGTGATGTTTAGTCACTTAAGATGATTAGTGTTTTGATTTTTGGTATTTATATCGGCTTATGCTAAAGATAATGAGGTCAGATTATGAGAGTTTTTATGATTTTGGGTGTATATTTGTATCTATGTATATATGTATTGATACACAAACTCTCCCATTTATATAGTTTACGATGTTTATTGGATGAATGATGTACTTTGTTTTAATTTCCATTGTTATTGTGTATTGATGGAAACTAGGTGAATTAGGCATGATTACATCAAGGTCATGTAGGAATGATTGAGTTTAGGTCAGTTAGGCATGGTGGAGTTTAGGTCAGTTAGGCATGGTTGAGTTTAGGTTAGTTAGGCATGGTTGAGTTTAGGTCATGTAGGCATGATGGAGTCAGGTATAGGCATGGTGGAGTCTAGGTGAGTTAGGCATGATTTGGTCATGTTTTTGGGTTTGATTTAATTTCCAAGTGATTGGTAGTATGGAAAATAAATGATGATGTATATGTATGTTGTGGTGTAAATTTCCAAATATTTGATGTCATGGAAATGTGAAATGGTAGGTATGCATGTTTATATGTTTGTTTAATTTCCAAGTGTTATGTAAAATATGAAAATTATCCATGAGAATCATGCCATGAGTAGAGCCATGGTACTCATATTGAAGACAAGGCTAAAAAAGTGACGTGTAATCACATGATTCTTGTTTAATCGTTGATCCTTAAAATAGGTAAAATGGAAGGTGAATGGTGCTCAAGGGATGAGCATTTTAACTAGAAAAAATGTGATATAGGACTTGATTCAACAATAGAATGGTCAAAGCTACAAGGCATTCAAGGGATCAGGTTCAAGTTTATCTTCGAGTGAGGAAAATGATAAGCACATGATACATATGTATGAGTAAACGATATAGGGTCTAAGCCATTAGGATAAAATTTGCCTCATTTACTTTTCTCCTCTTTTGTTACATGTTGATTTTCCTTTAGGACAAGGTCGTCGACTTGGAAGGTTCATTCATGAACATGTTTATCGTAGCAATGTTTGATACACCATTGGTAGATTTGGAGGTGATCAAGAGAATTGAGATGATGTTCGTCTAATAAATCAAGTTGTGCCAAATAGTCTTGGAAAAAGTCATCATCATTGAGCATATCTTTGAGTGAGATATGAAGAGATGGAATCTGGACTTCAACAGTCGAACATCCTCTATACTTTAGACCAAAGAGAAAGGTGTGGTAGTAGTTGAGGTACGAATACTAGTACGATAATCCCATATGGAAAAAGGAATGTGTGTATGCCAATCCTTTCCAAAGTATCATCAAGTACTTTCATAAAAAAATTGTTTGAGATTTTTTGGTTGATTCTGTTTGGCCATTTGTTTGAGGGTAATAAGGTGAAGAAAATATAATTTTAATGTCGAAGGAATCACGAGTTTTCGTATGGTTGTTTTTTTGAACCTGTCTTTTGTTATCGCGATGAGGCCATGAGGAACACCAAAGCGAAAAATGATGTGATGATTGATGAATTCACATATTTTCTCGATTTTTGTAGAAATAAGAGGTATGGCTTCAACCCATTTAGTGTAGTATTTGGTAGCAGTAATAATCCATTAATGACATTGTGAAGAATGAGGATTGATCTCTCCAACAAGATCCAAACCCCATTGAGAGAAATGTCAAAGGTCTCGTGTGATGTGTAAGGCGTGAATAGGTGTGTGATGAATATTAGCATGTTGCTAGAACTTGATGCAACATTTGACATAATCCACAAAAATCATGTTTTAAGGTGGGCCAAGTAATAGCGAGAAGATAATGCATTTAGAACCAGCTAAACCACTTAAGTGACCTCCACAAATTCCGTCATGAACTTCCTTTATGGTATAGGGAATTTCAGAACTTGTAAGTTATTGTAGGAGGATACCGTCAAAGCCACATTTGTAAAGAAGAACACCCATGATGACATAGTGAGAGACACTTTTGAGATAGGCTCGTTGTCGATTGTGAGTAACACCTAGAGGCGAATGGAAAGGGAAATCTAGTTAGCAAATTGATTCTACCAAAGGTCATGTGGATTAGGCTCAATGGTTCCGAAAAGGTTGACGTCTAGAAATAGATAGGAAGGTGATTGCGAGTCTTTATACATGAAAAATATTTTTGAGTTAAAGGGTGAATCGGGATTTGAGAAACAAGGTAGCCCATGGTGCCTGCAAATTTATTAGTGGAATGCCGGGGTGGTACAAAGTTCATAATGGTCAAAGGTAGTAAAAAGTATGTAGACATGATGCTTATACTTTTTAAGTATCTCTTTACGACACTGGTATATACCATTAACTTGGTTTACAACCAGTTGGGAATCACCAAAGATATTAATTGACTTAATTTCTAAGGTGATGGTGGTTTTAAGGCCTAATACGAGTGCTTCATATTTGGTAATATTGTTAGTATAATAAAAATCTAGTTTGAAAGATAATGACATAGGCTCACCATCAAGAGGAATGAGGATAACTCGACACCACCCCCATGCTGACATTTGGAACCATCAAAGAATAAGGTCATCTGGTAAATGGTATCGTCCAAAGAGAGGGTAGCGATGGATTCATCCGAAAATTGAAGTTAGAGGATTGATTTCCGGAGAGAGGTGCTTTTGCAAGTTGGTCAACAATGGTTTTTCCTTTGACATATTTTTGATGGATGAATTCAAGTTCTAGGTCTATAAGAAGCATGAGCCAATGTGCAACACATTAATGTTGATAGGGCTTGGCGTACATGTAATGTAAGGGTCAATATTGGTGACAATGAAGGTTTTGTGGTTAAGTAGGTAATGGAAAAGTTTAGTGGTGACAAAAACTAAGGCTAAGCAAAGTTTTTCAGCGTGAGTGTATCTAGTTTTGTAGTCTAAAATTATATGGCTTATATAATAAACCACTTTTTCCCTATGTTGCTCGTCACAATGAGCGAGCATGGCACCCAAGGAATGATCAGTGGTAGAAATATAAATGTAAAATGGTTGGTCATCCTTAGATGGAATGAGCACAAGTGGTTAGACAAGGTATTGTTTTAAGGCATCGAAGACTTTGTGGCATTCATCATCCCATTTGAAGGAGACATCATTTTTTAGGACATGATGAAATGTGTGGCAACGGTCAAAAAGCTGATGAAATAAAATGACAAATAGATTACAACTTACCTTGCAAACTACGAATTTGAAGAAGGTTAGTAGGTGGAGGAATTTCAAGAATAGCCTTAATTTTAGTGGGATCAACTTCTATGCTACACAAATAAACGATAAAACCAATGACCTTACCAGAGAGAACAACAAAGACACACTTCTTAGGTTGAAGGTGAACAGAGTACTTGATCGACGGTCAAATATGACCTTAAGGTGTTGATTGAAGTTTCCAGCTTCCTGTCTAGATGAGTGTACAAGAAATCAAGAAACACAAAACAATGTCGAGTATATAAGGGCTTAGTACCTTGAAGATGACGATGGATAATATGGGCACAAATTTGATGTCGAACTCCCCTGTGTGATCCCAACAAACATGTAGCTCACATACACTAAAGAAATATTGATTAGAGATTTTATGCGGGGTTGCCTAACAAAGTAGACCGGAAGTGTTAACTCCCTCGGTGGCTATCAACCCCCGTGCGATAAGAATAATAATAAAATAGAGTCCAAACAGATAACATGCAAATTGATAAATAAAAGAACCTGAAAGATGTCGGTATGTAGATGGTGTTATTGATCAGATGTGTGCAACATGAATCTCACCACATGAACTAGATCACGAGTAGAGTACCATGGAAATTCCACATGTTATCACAAAGATAGAATAATAATGATATTATGATAAATGGCTAAAATTCCTCAACATTCACCCAAATTTTTCTTCCTCTTTCAAATATGTGGAAAACCCATATTTATAGCTTAGATGTGAGGTTAGATTGGGGTTAACAAGTAACCAGGGTTGGGTAGAGTAACTCGAGTTAAGAAATATGATGTGATCATGTGGGGACCACGGATTGAATTATTAGATGGAGTGGGGAGCATGATTGACATGGTAGGTGAGATGATAGATTTCATTTAGAAAGGGGTGTCAGATGGGTGTATTAATACCCATGGATTGAATAATTTGTGAGAGATGGGGATAATGCCAAAATTCAATTATTAAATGGGTTTATATGGAGCCCATTTAATAATTAATTAAACAAGGTGAGAAAATAGATGGGATTTCATTTAATTTAAGAAAAAGAAAAAGGTGAGAGGGAAGTTGCATGAATGTGAGATGACGGAGAGGCACTATACCAAAAATGGTATCTAAATTTTCCCCTTTTAATTTAATGGCTTGCGATAGCAGCCATGAGACAAAAAAAAAGGGTTAGATGGGACATGTGTCTAAAGATGGATGAAGACATGACCAAAGGCAAGATGCCTTAGGCAAAAAAGGATCACAATAACAATGAAAAAAAAAAAAGTGTATGTCCGTGACTTCAATATCACATCGGTAGAGGAAAATTATGGTCTCAACGAAGACAGATGACAACGTTCTCTGCACCATTGAGTGGGTGAAGACCACTGCAGGTATGGATGTAAACCAAGATGACCAATGACTCATAGGAAAACATCAAAATATGTGTAACTGAATACGAAAGATGTGTGCAATCCTTTTTTTGTGAGGAATCATGTGAAAAATCATGCATCTGCAAAAGGGATGAAGATGAAGATAATGATGCCCCAAAGACAAGGCAGAGAGAAGGGCACAAAAGGAGTTATATGTGTTGACAAGTACAAGGAGTAAAAGGTGCCCCAACATAAGACATAGATGGAATAATCATAAATGTGGACATGATGAGTAGATAGGATAGAAAGGTGAGATAAAATTCCCTAAAAGGGTAATAAATATGATGGCAATCATGTTTCATAAGAAAGAGGTGTAAGTGTTAGCAAATTAGAAGGTGAAGAAGACAAAAAGTCTAGTTTCTTCGACAAGTATGATAGAGATACTTGTTGATGTTGAATCACAACACCCCGAAATACCCGCAACTTGATGGGCTGATACTCTCGGTGCGATTGCATAACATGGAGATTTTCCCAAGTGTGGGAGCTTGTAAAATTGGAAAAGCTCTCCGGATGAAGGCCGGTTCCTATTCCTCTATTCAGATGCACACGTAAAAAATGTAGAGGGTTTACTCAAAAACCTAAACTAACTTTCCAAGGAGACAGGGTAAGAAGATGCATAAAATAAACCTAAACTAACAAAGGTGATGCACCAAGGAATGAAGAACACCTGTCTTGCGAATAAACACAAACCATTAAAATGCAATGCAAGATCATGCATAGATAACCAAATTTGTAGTGAAAGATCAGGAGGATGAAAATGAACATAGAGAGGGTTGAGAATCATCCACAGACATGAATTCCTTGCTCCAAATATTGATACAATACACTACAAAAATGCCAAGAGGAAAAGTTGTATTGCAGTTTTAGATGGGAGGTTTGAACTCCACAAATTTTCCTGCGCCAAAGAGAAGAAGGAGGGCAAAACAAGAATGTCCACCTTTAGAAAGAATCACCTCCTTACAATTTATAGGAAGAATGAGAGAGAAAAGAGAGAGGAATTCCAAATCTACCCCAACCACCTCTAGGTTGCATTTAATTCATCTCATTATGGCAGTAGGTGAGAATCCTAGCAACCCAAAAAAATGGTGAATTGTATTTTGCATTTTTGAAGAACTTGTTCTCACCCAATTAAAGATATCCATTCGTAGTTGGATAAAGGACCTCGTAAGATTTCTGAAAATTCCAACCTTGCATGAATCCAAGCTCCCTGTGAAAAGTTATGGCCATCTAAATATCTGTGCCAGGGTTTGCTTCTTGTCGGGTGTCAATGCTTAAAATGTTGCACCTCCTGAAGATGCGCCTCGGCACATCCATCCTTATGTCGACATACTCTTACATGTGCCATGGGTGTGAATTTTGTCATGTTGACACTCTGTGTTGTGCACCTCCAACCTGTGCCTTGGGTGCGAATTTTGTCATGTCGACACTCTGTGTTGTGCGCCTCCAACCTACGCCTTGGGCACGAATTTTTCATGTTGACACTCTGTGTTGTTGACTATATTTACCCGGGGGAGATATATACAACAATTTGGTGACTCAACGGGGTCACCTGCTTGCTAGTTAGAAGATCAGTGGCCTTTTAGTAATCCATTGGGCATGGAGTCATAAGAAATAACCTGAAACCAACTTGATCTCTGATCCCGAGCCTGATACCGCAACTTCTTCTCCGAGAGCAAGCTGAACTATAGAAATTCAACCTGAGAGCAACAAAACCTATGCCAAAGCACTTTGGGAAATTGAAACCTAACTACAACAGAACAATGTGCATACGCACTTAGAGGAATTAAAATCTAGGCTAATATTTACAAGGGTAAACCTTTTCCTTTTAGTAACAATGTTTAAGATAGATCTCGTTAACCGAATCGGGAGTTCTTCTCCATCCAACGTAGAAAATTGGAAGGTATTACTACTTTTACATCCCGTGACCATGTAGGGGCCACTCCAAATGGCATCAAACTTGGAATGCCTTCCTAGTTTTGCCCGATCTGCATCCCATTTCAGAACTAGATCCCCTTCCTGGAAGGTCTTTGCTCTTGCCTTCTTATCAAACCATATTTTTACTAAGGCCTGATCCTTCTCAATTGTCTAAACTGCATATTCTCTTATTTCTTCCAATTCCATCAACTCTGCATACCTGACCTCCATTGGTTCAAACTCAGACAACTCCAACTACTTCATGAGCTCCAATGCTGGGAATTCTAATGATATAGGCAATACTGCCTCTTTCCCATAGACCAACTTGTAAGGAGAACTACCTGTAGACCTCTTTGGTGTTATCCTATCATCCCATAATGCTGATTTTAGATTGGTATGCCATTTCCTTTGGTTTTCATCTAGAGTTCTTTTGATGATCCTTAACAAATTCTTATTTGTGGACTCTACCTATCCATTACCCTACGGGTAATAATTTGAAGAGGTGCTCAAATAGATTCCATTCTTGACAGCCCATTATGTAATCTTGGAATATATGAATGCCAATGCATTGTCTGATATGATAGTGGCTAGCACACCAAACCTGGTGGCTATTCCTTCATAAAAGTCTAGTATGTTAGACTCATTTGCCTCTTTGAGTGCTACTACTGCCGGTTGACTTGGTGAAATAGTCCGTTGCCATGAGAATCCACTTGTGGCCTTGGCTTGAGCTTGGGTTGATGACCCCGACGAATTCCAATCCCCATTGCATAAATGGTTGGTCAACCAAAATTGGGTGTAATGGAAGTGCTGCTAGTCTTTCTTTTCCCATGAAGAGTGCACATTTCTTGCACTTTCTTATCCATGTATAACAGTCACTGAACACTTTGTTGGCACAATAATACCCTGCCTTCATTATCTTGAGAGTCATTACTGTGGGGCAAAATGTCCTCTAAAATCTCCATCGTGAAAATCTCGTAACACCCTCTCAATTTGACTCCGTCCCAATGCACCTCAATAGAACTCCATTGATGTCTTTTTTAAACAAAACACCATCAAAAAGAACATATGGAATGGCTTGTAATCTAAAGTATCTCCTCTTTGCTTTTCTCATTTCTGGAGGGCATAGGCCTGTCTGTAAGAAGTGTATCATATTATGAGTCCAACAAGGAGTGGGCACATCATCAATTTCCTGTTCTTGACCATCCTGTAGTACCAAGACAGTCTCTTTTTCATTACCCGCTTCGACTTACCGACTCAAAGCTAGTTTGTTCACATAGTCCTTTTCCACGTACTAGTTTTTTTGACCTTGATCTCAATGTCATATTCCATGACACGGGTTATCCATCCCGTATGTTTCTTGTTCAAATCCTTATTTAGAAGGAAGTCCTTAACTCCCGCATGAGAGACCAATAATGTTTCTTGTTATTTGAGACTAGGTGCTTGAATTTCTTTAAGCTCCTGATCACTGCAAGGACATGCTTTTCAATGAAAGATTACCTATTTTCGTATTCCTCCAAGCCTTGACTAAAGAAAGAAATTGGTTGTTCTAATCCTTCCTTGTTTCGCTATACTAGGATTGCAGAAATGGTGTCTCCACCACCGAAGGTATATAGCGTGAAGTCCTTGGAGAAGTCCTGGATTTTGTGAGTCGGAGCTTGAGATATAGCCTCTTTTATTTCCTCAAAACTTTCCTTGCCTTTAGATGTCCACTTAAATGCCATGCTCTTCTTCAACATTAGCATTATTGGCTTTACGAGAGCTGCAAAGTTTGGAACAAACCTACGAGATGAAATTGATCCTTCCTAAGAAGGTTTGAAGAGCCTTCTTGTGACTTGGCAATGGCAATGCTCAAATTACTTCAACTCTTTCTGGGTCAATCATCAACCCCTCCTTTGAAACAATATGGCCTAGAAGTTTTCCCTCGTGAGCCAAGAATATGCATTTTTTGTGATTCAACGATACCCCAAATATTCTACACCTCTGAAATACCTGCCTCAAATGAAAGAGGTGATCCGCTGCATTTTTAGAGAATACAGTGATGTCATCAAGATATATTAGAACTATTTTATTGATCAACCCCTTGAATGCCATATCCATTTCCCTTTGGAAAGTGGCTCCAAAGCATTAGATAGCCCAAATGGCATCTTCTTGTAGGCATAGGTGCCCCATTTGGTGGTGAAATCTATCTTAAACTGGTCATGTTATTTCACCATTATCTGATTATACCCTAAGTAACCATCTAGCAGAGAGAGAATCTCTCCGAACCGGATACCACTTGTAATATTTGTTCCATTGAAGGAAGTGGGTAATGGTCTTTGAGAGATGCCCTGTTTAGGTCTTGAGTCCACACACAACCTAATTTCTCCACCCTTATTCTTGACCGGAACCAAGTTTGCAACCCAGCTTGAGTGCTTGATCGGGAATATAATGCTTGCCTCTATTAGCTTGTTTAGCTCTTTCTTCATTAGAGGCTCAATGTGAGGGTTGAATGGTCTCTTCCTTTGCCTGATGGGCTTAGAATCTAGATCCAATTCTATGGTATGTTGTGCCAACTTCAGATTGAATCCTCTCAAGTCTTCATAGCTCCAAGCAAAGACATCTGGAAATTCTTGGCAAAGCTGTATGAAATCTGATTTCTCTTGCTCAATGGCCACTTTACCAATTTGAAGTGTTTTGCCTTCCCCACTCGAATTGGCTCTGAATCTTCTCTCTTGACCTGTATGTTAGCCTTTTCCTTACAGAACTGGTCGTTAGGGTTGAAGATAGACTCCAATGTTACTAAACCCTTAGGAAGCTTGTTTGTCCATAGTTGCACTACTTGATCCCCGTACTACTGCTCTAGTCTGTCCTGATTCCTAGCTAAGAATTCAACTTCTTCTTGTAAAAAATTGACGATCTGTTAATTGTTCTCAAACACTTGCCAGCTTTTTTATTATTTGGAACTACTAGCCTCACAATCACATGCATATATGGTTGTGTTTTTCCCCTTCTGATGTTGTCAACCACATCAAACGTTGCTCCAACTACTGCGAGCCTATATGTGGCTTCATTTTTCTTCCTGTATGGACATGATGTTGAAAGCTTCAAAATCCTCAATGAGGTCCCATACCCTGTTCTTGTAGTTCCTCAATAGGTCATTCTTTGTAGCATGTTGTCCCCTGACTTGGTTGACGATTAGCTCACTATCTCCAAACACCTGCATGTTCTTTATGCCCTTTTTCCTGGCCTAATGAAGTCCATGAATCAATGCTTTGTATTCAACCGTGTTGTTTGAACAGGAAAACTGGAAACAAAAAGCTGAATAATATTTGATGCCTTAAGGTGAAATAAGCATAAATCCTCCTCCTGCACCTTGCCTACTCCTTGATCCATCGAAAAATAATTGCCATACCTCATTATCATCCTTATGGTCTGGTTTGGTGATGCTAAGAATAGAATGGTTTTCTTCATGTATGCAATAGACTCCTAGTTCAAATTCTTCTACTTCTTGGTAGGGATCAAAAGCATGTACCTTGCTCACCCATTCATCAAGAGTCAAATCTGGGATGCTTCCAACTTTGGTGTCAGCTTCATCTGTGCTTTGATAATCTTCTTGATCAAATGCTAAATAGTTGGCATTGATTTGGCTTGGAGTATGAGGCTCAATATGAAAGTTTGCAATTAGTTCGGATCTGATTGTGACCTTAGTACCATATCTTGTTCTGAACAACATGTGTGACCAATTAGTAGATAAGTAGCCTCCAATTCTAGCCGTGAAATCCCTTGATAAGCATAAGGCAAAGAGTGGTGGAAAATCTATCACTAACACATCTTGCAAAATGGTAAAATTAGGGCATGCATGCAAGGTAAGATTCAAACCTTTAATCAGTCCCACCATTGCTACTCGTTGTCCCATCCAATTACACTACCCTATTTGATATGAATTCATATTGGAGACCCAACCGATCAGCTATTTTCTTAGGTATGACAAAACTACTTGCCCTTAATCAATCATGCAATTGTGTACTAGTTTATCCCCAATGATTAATGAAACATAGAATGGAGGGGGCTTAAAAACTTTACCTTGTTGTCCTCCATGATTTCCTTCAGCCGAGCAAGATTTGTGAGGACATTCTCTTGCATATGGACTCTAGTTCGAAGTTGACCAATTCTTCATGGAAGCTTGTAGAAGATCTCTTTGGCACAGGATGGATAAAGATTCCCACATTGATATATTCACATTTGTCTTCTTCATTTGATCAATGATGCTAAATGGGGATGAAACATATCTTTGCTGTCCTTTAGCCTACACATTCCTTTCTTGTGCATGGGCAGCAACAACTAGCATTTGAGTTGGTTTTGAAGGTGGTTTGGGCTGTCCTTGCGTGTTTGGAACTGTATTTTGCTTACCAACACCTTGTGGAGTGATGGAAGGTTGTAGATCACTTGGAGCCAATGACTTCCCTTCACCAATATTCCTCTTCTTTGATCTTGTGTTAGTTGCTACACTCTGAGAAATTGTTTGATTCATGCCACAAAAATCCTCAGCTTGCCAATTCACAAGTGCGGTATCATTTGGAGTTGTGTTTTGCTGAGATGTCCCTTGTTGCTGATTTGTTTCTTGACTCACTTCACCCTCTACGCTAGTAGTTGTCACCATCAAGGCTTGGTTCAAAGCACCATTGAAGCACATAGATTGGTTGTGAGGTTCATTACATGGGAAACACCAATCATACTCTTGAGCTATATTGTTTTGCACTGGCACTAATGCTTTAGAAGCAGATGCAACATTGGGGTTATAGGGCTGAAATGGTCTATTGGCGGGAGGCCTTACTTGGCTTTGATTTGCAGCTAGATTGGGTGGCCTATTGGGCTGGTATGGTTTCCTATTAGGTTGAGCTTGAGGCTGATAAGAAGGTCTAAAGCTTTGGGCTTGCTGCCTCTTGAGTGTAACTAGCTCATTTCCCAAATTTTGCAATTGTTTCATGACCTCTTGGAGTTCATTTGAAGCACTAGAGGATGAAGTAGAAGTTTCATTTGAACTTTGATTTCTAGGAGTGGGAATAGGAGCCAAAGTGGGTGCTTGACTAGTGCTTGGATTTTCTAAGTTTGGATACAAGGGCATGGGAGGCCTAGGAGCTAGCTTACCAGCTTGAATAAGATAGTTTTCAGCCCTAATGGAAATTCTATATAGCAGCAAGTAAGGTTGTGCCTCCCATAGATTAAATTAACATAGAAATATCAAATTCAAAGCCTTAAGATAATATAGAAAAGTACCTTCAAATGTTGGCACGATGGCCACTGGAATCCTATCCCACAACCTTTGAAATCTGAAGTTGAAGTCGACCACCGCTCATGGGGAGCTCTCTTGATAGTTGTTAATTTTTCTAGTAGAGACAAATTGTCTCCCTTTTCTCCAAATTGCTCATGGAGAACTATGCATAACTCGATTCCAATTTTGGATAGAACCAGCTCCAAGGTTCCTAACCCATTGCAATGCCTTCCTTTGAACGAATATGCCAACAATTTGACAAAGAACATCCATTTCATTTATCTCATGGATTGCACAAACGCGTTAGTAATGTCTTTGACATGATCACTAGAGTGGTATGATTTTGTCCAGGTGAAAATGGAATGTTCTTCAATGCCGCAATTAGAACTCGGATTTTGTGCATTGAGGGTAAGTGGGCTACTACCGTGAAGTTGACAAAAGGGTTTTGTTGCGCCATTCTGATTGGCCTAAGAACCCTTGTTGATCGGATGAAAGGTATACCAGGTGGAGGGGTTGATAAATTCCTGTTAGGTGGAGATGGTGATCTTTGTAGTCTTATTCCTCTCCTTCCCCTACCGGTGATAGATGCAAGTAGACAAATGATCCTTCTTCTCGAGTATCAGACCTGGTTTGAATTCTTCTCATGTACCTGGGAAAATTGTGCTGCTATACCACTGAATTCTATCCCTTTAGAGTCACCAGATGTGTTGGGGAACGAGCCTCAAAAGGCTAGATTTTTCCAAGTTACACACTAAACTCGACAATATTAAAAACAAAATTTAAAACTTTGAAGGACCCGAAAGATATAGTTCTTCAATTCGGTTATCGGGTCTTTTTGTGTAGCTACTAATCCTTGAAAGGTACAGGTGAAACTTAGGTCATGTAAGGCAACTTACAAAACTGAAACACACTGTGTCGGAACTTGGGACATGCTCAACACCTGGGAAAACCTAAAATACTAAAAACCATGAAATTTTGAAAGTCAAAATCTCAAAAATCTAAGAATACCCTTTTGAATATTATCCCCCGATCTATCAACTGGTGAAATTTTGACTTGTTTTGAGCAAGTTAAGCCTTTGAAAATCGATTTCAAAGTTCATCCTGGAAGGTGAAAAAAATATGAAATTGTAAAACCTACAATTTCTAAGTCCAAATTTCTTGAAAATTCTGTCAAATCTTGTGGAATGACCTCTTGGTCCCACCGAGCGTGCCAAAATCGCTGATGTCGAATCACAAAGACCCTTGAAATACCTGCAACTTAATGGGCCGAGACTCTCGGTGCGATTACATATTATGGAGCTTTTCCCAAGTGTGGGACCTTGTGAAATTGGAAAATCTCTCTGGATGAAGGCCAGCTCCTATTCCTCTATTCAGATGCACACGTAAAAAATGTAGAGGGTTTACTAAAAACCTAAACTAACTTTCCAAGGAGACAGGGGTAAGAAGATGCATAAAATAAACCTAAACTAACAAAGGTGATGCATCGAGGAATGAAGAACACCTGTCTTGCCAATAAACACAAACCATTAAAATGCAATGCAAGATCATGCATAGATAACCAAATTTGTAGTGAAAGATCAGGAGGATGCAAATGAACATAGAGAGGGTTGAGAATCATCCACAGACATGAATTCCTTGCTCCAAATATTGATACAATACACTACAAAATGCCAAGAGGAAAAGTTGTATTGCAGTTTTAGATGGGAGGTTTGAACTCCACAAATTCACCCGCCAAAGAGAAGAAGGAGGCGAAACAAGAATGTCTAGCCTTTAGAAAGAATCCCCTCCTTACAATTTATAGGAAGAATGAGAGAGAAAAGAGAGAGGAATTCCAAATCTACCCCAACCACCTCTAGGTTGCATTTAATTCATCTCATTATGGCGGTAGGTGAGAACCCTAGCAACCCAAAAAAATGGTGAATTGTTTATTGATTTTTTGAAGAACTTATTCTCACCCAATTAAAGATATCCAGTCGTAGTTAGACAGAGGACCTCGTAAGCTTTCTGAAAAGTCCAACCTTGTGTGAATCCAAGCTCCCTGTGAAAAGTTATGGCCATCTGAATATCTGCGCCAGGGTTTGCTTCCTGTCGGGGTGTCAATGCTTAAAATGTTGCACCTCCTAAAGATGCTCCTTAGTGCATCCATCCTTATGTCTACACACTCTTACATGATCCATGGGTGTGAATTTTTTCATGTCGATACTCTATGTTGTGCGCCTCCAACCTGTGCCTTGGGCGCGAATTTTGTCATGTCGACACTCTGTGTTGTGTGCCTCCAACCTGCGCCTTGGGCACGAATTTTGTCATGTCGACACTCTGTGTTGTTGACTATATTTACCTGGGGAGATATATACAACAATACTTTTGTGATAAAACAAAAGGAGAGAAAATATTCATGGAAAAGAACGAGATCGATAGATGATGGTTATAGTATCTTCTAAGACAAAAAAATGTCAAAGGAAGATGGGAAGAGATTCTTAGAAATGGATATGATGATGTCCTGTGAGGACCGATGAAGATAAAAAATGTGACAAGGTTCTCAAAAAGAGAAAAGGTAAATGCTGCAGAGAGAAGAACAAGAATGGTAATGAAAGGGATAGATGGTGATACATAAATGGAGAAACATTGGCATTGACCATGAATGCCAGATGTGAGGGATGTTGAGAAAGAGAAAAGGGAATAGACAAGAGGATTGGTTGATTATGAGAAGAGAAAGAAAGATTGAATATGAAGGTGACAGGGGTATGGAATAGAGGGACGGAGATGGAGGAGGATAAAAGAAGGAATGTAAGGGAGGGAAGAAGATAACAAAGAAGGATTATAGAGAAAGGGGGAAATGAAGAAGGACAAACAAAGAGAAGACAAGAAAAGAACAGAGTAGAGGATGAAATTATGAAAAGAGAGAGAGTTATTCAAGACGAAAGGTGTGAAGAAGGATGGAGCAGAGGAAAATAGAGAGGTAATAGAAAATGAAAGAGATGACAGAGTAAAGAAAATTGAAGGAAACAGATCATAGTGAGGAAATCCAAGGCAAAGAATATGGAACTGACCACATGGAAATGCATGTGGATGATAAGATGATAAAGGAGATGGGATAACACTGAAGAGTCAAGTTTTTGATGGGTAAGTAAGGAGAAAGTGTGAGGTAAAATGAGGAGGAGGATGATAAAGAGGAAGTGAAATAGGATGAAGATCTGAAATGAGGAGAAGACAATGAAGAAAATTATGCAAATGGAAGGGAACCAAGAGTGAAGATATTTGGTAAAGAGTGAGAAACAGAAGGAACATAAAGAGAAGCTTGAGGGGGAGGAATGCCATTGATTGGAAAATAAATGGTGATGCATGGGATGAGGATAAGTTGACGATGAGAAAATAAATAGAGGTCAGTGTATGATGAAGACAAAGAAGAAATTAGCAAGGAAGAATGGAAGATGGAGAGGTGGCGAGGAAAAAGAAAGGAAGGGATAGGAGATGCAATGCTAGTGAATGGATGTTAGAAGAATTCCACCGATAATGATCGGTAGGAAAGGATGGGAAAAATATGAGACGAGGCGGCGAAAGTAAACGAAGAATGGGAGGGGGAATTATAATGAAGGGATGTTAGGAGAAGTCCTTGATAATGATCAAAGGACATTAAGGAAGGAAGGAATGAATATAGAATGGAGGAGGTCAAAGAAAATGATTCAGCCGTAGAATGGGGATAAGTGATTTTTAGGAGAAGTCCATCGATAATTACTAGCGTGAAACAAAAGATGATGATGAAAGAATGTTAGGGGAAGATCAATGACAATGATGGGTAAGTATGGGGTAGATATGTGGGAGAACTCTAGAATATGGAGTGGAAAGAGTAAATAAAGGAGGGATAATGATGTGTAGGAAGATGAAGACAAGGAGAGGATACAATGGATGATAATGAATGAGAGAAAATGAAGAAACAAGACACGAAATGAATGGAGAAGAAACGGTTAAGTAAGATTACCCAAACATGGATGATGGAGATGAAAAAGGGACTAGTATGAAGTGGTGTTTGCGTGAATGGAAGAGGAGGTGAGAGGATGTGATGATGGAGAATGAAGAGAAAATGTAGATGGAGGGAATGTGGGGTAGTAGGTGAGTGCAGGATGACAAATCATGCTTAAGAGGGACTCTTAAGTAAGATCACCATGTCGTAGAAGGATTTAAGTAAGATCACCAAACTGGAAGTGACAATATGGAAGGAGAAAGACAACATTGTATAGGATACAAGTGTGGAAGAGTTGGTTGGATTGTAAAATTACAAAGAGAAGAGGGAGACAAGAAGATGAGGAAGATATGATGGGAAGTGGAAGGGCCGATGACAAACCAATATTAACAGGAACTCTTAAGTAATATTTCCCGGCAATGGAGATGGTTAAGTAGAATCGCCAAACCGAAAAAAGAAGAATGATGAAAAGATCTGAGCAAGTGTATACCAAAATGAAACAAGAGATGAAAGGAGGTGATATTAAAGTGGTAACAAGGAAACAAAGGAGTGTGACATGGGTGGGTGGAGGAATATATGTAACGTAGATGGAGAGTGTAAGGGAAATCCTTAATTAGGATGCCCACGTGGTGGGAGTGATGATTCAAGAGTGTTAAGTGGAAAAGGAGGAGCAAAGAGATGTTTGTGTCATGATTGTCATCTATTGAAAGAGGAAATGGTGGAGAAGCTAATACAAAAGAGAAGGATCCAAGGAAGAAGATATACCTTAACTAAAGTTCTCTGCATCCGGCTGTATGGATGGTTGAGTAAGATTGTTAAACTAAAAATAGAAGAGCAAAAGAGAAAATCAAGAGGAAAGACAAGTAAGATTTCTAACGTGGTGAAAGGGGATAAGAAGGTGATAAGGATGATGTGGAGACAAATGGTGATGAGTGGAAATGGGGAGTGAAGAGCAATGGATCAAAGACATTGTTGAAAATGTTGAGAGATAAGGAGCTGCATGATAACGGACTTTCCTTGAGAAGGATCCTCAAGTAGGATTTGCAAACTGACAAGTGTATTTGCAAACTCATTCATGATGATGATGGATAGATATAAAATTCATAGTGTGAAATTTGATGTGATTTTTATAAAATATGATTTGGATGAGATGAATGGAACATAGTTGTAGCAAGGGTGTATAGGGAAACTATTTTTTGAATTGTATTAGAGATAAACAAGAAAGGGTTACCACTCAAGGCATTACACTTGCAGCCAATAACAGTGTTAACACATAACCAACGATAGTTAGTTATACCAAAAGATCATGAGGGAAATATGGATGAAAGATGCTCGTAATCCTAATGTTGACATGACAAAGGGATTGAGATGTAACTTGTATGTAGGAAGAGGGATCTCCAAAGGTGGTGTTCCTTAAGTTTATGCCCCAGCTCTGGGTAAGGGAAAGAAAAATAGCATAAAGCTTTCTAAAAATGCGGGAAGATTTCAAAAATGTTGATAAAGGAAGGCTGATCAATGCGGAAAACCTTCCAGATGCCATAATAACAAATTAGCCATCTTTCAATGGTATGGTCTAATTTATACATAATAAGGATGGAAAGAATAATATGATATCCTTCCTTCAAGGGATCGGTCTATTTCCTTTGATTTTGATTTATATGATCTTTTTTTTCTCTTTTTTTTTCTTTTTTTGCATGAACAACTGTCCTTTGAGGATCGATCTATTTTTGATAACTCGTGATTTTGTCTTTTACATATGTGAATTTAAGTTTCACATGGGGAAGAGTTGGGAATAGCTAAGTAAACCACTTAAGAGGGGATAAAGAATGTACAAGAGACACCCTGGACCCTTCGCATGGTTGCAATAGGAGAATGAGAAGGTGATGGATGTAATGGTTACAGGGTCACATCAAAGTAGTGAAGGTGGACCACATAATTCAGATCATTACAATGAAAAATGGAAGGGGCTAAAGATGGAGGAATAATCTAAGGATGTAAATAAGTGCTCATTGGTAGATATGCTAACAGTAGATTGGTCACAAGTGTAATGCATTAAGAGGTTATGTTTTTGGTTTACCACCACAAGAGGGAAGACAATGAAGTTGCAATAGTATGAGATGATAGACAAGAAGGAAATAAAACTATGTCCCGAAGGAAATGAACATATGACCATAATGGTGGATTTAGATGAAACTAAATGATTCCCAAAGAGAGACATAAACATAGATGGAAAATCATGGCCTCAAAGGAGGACTTGATGAAATAAACAGTGTCCCAAAAGAGACACAAATATAGCCACAATGGTGGACTTCGAAATAGATGGTGCCCCAAAAGAGACACAAATATAGCCACAATGGTGGACTTTGAGAAAAATGTCCCTCAATGGAGAGACAAACATGGCCTCAAAAGAGGACTTTGATGAAAAATATGATGCCCCAAAAGGGGCATAAACATGGCCACAATGGTGGACTTAAAATGAGTGAGGATTTGGGTAGAAATAGTTTAGATTGGATGAATATGAAGGAGGTAGACAAAACAATGTCAAAGAGCAAAGTCCCTAGTAATAAGGGAGTTGTACGGATGAGATGCTCAAGGGAGAGGGAAGGTTGTTCCCAATTTGAAGGAGTTAAAGGATTTTGAAAGAGTTTAGATGAGATTGTTTTGGATTTGGATGGGGTAAATGATCAGAGACCACAAGTGTGCTTAGTAAGATAAGTGGTATTGATGAACAATGGAGGGCATTCCTTAAGAGGAATAACATGGGCTGGAGGGATGTTAAGGGATGATATGGATGGAGAGATTATGGGAGACCCGACATATGGGATATGAATTGGAACCAATATAGATGGAGAAGGAACTTTCCCCGAATGAGTAAATCATCTTTCTCTATACGATTTTGGATGATTGACCAAATGCCTTACAATGTTTGCTATCATAGCCTAGGGTACGATGATAAGCGCAACTACAATTAGGATTGAACCAAGATGGCTTATGACCTTAGGGATTACATGATTTAATAGGAAGAAGTTTGATGGCAGATATTTGAGTTAAATTTCAAAAGATATTTGCGTTTGATACCATTGAAGTGTCATGGGGAAGGTAACTCTTATGGGTTTTGATAGGATATCTCAGCTTGGAGTTAGGAGAAAAAGTGGATGTAGATTGGATGGGTGAATTTCATGTTTTGGAGGACAAATCAAATTTGGTTGAAGGATTGTATTGTTTGGATGTGGATTGATTGTTGCAAGATGTCATAGATGGAGAGACTGATCCTAACATGGATGTTGTGGCATTGGATTGTTGAGAAGAGGGAAAACTGAATGTTTTCGAGGATGCACAGGGACCGTCAAGGATTTTTACCCAATATTTAGACTTCAACCGAGAATATTTACCTCTAGCAGGGATGATTATAATTTCAACCGTGAGGATCCGATAAAGATAGCGATCTTGTGGTTATTAATGGAGAAATTGTCCTAAAACAAGATGAGGATGTTAATGGAGAAATAGGTGTTTGTATGATGTGATTAATGATATCTATGTGAGATGTGGATTGTTTTGGTTTTGGCATGGGAAGAGTTGATTTTGTAGAGGGATAAGGTAAATTATCTTTATTTGATTTAGGTGGATGTGTTGGTTCAGTAGATGATCCAAAGGGTATCTTAGATAGGGTTGCATATTGAGAGGATTGGGTTGGTATGATAGAAGGATTAGGCAGAGAGTATTGAGATAAAGTTGATGATGTGGCCATTTTCGAAGCTATAGGTAAAGATGTCGGGGGTAGGATAGGTGTATTTGTTGGTATGATAGATATAGGGGTAGTTGGGATAGATAGGGATGTAGGCATATTTGGAATATGTGGAGATGTGGGTGGTGTGATAACCAATGGAGTAGACCTTATGGGTAATTTAATAAATACAGTGTGTATTATCCGGTGTAGAAGTAGATAGGACTGGTTGTTTCATAATTTTTCGAGGGTAAGAATGATATGTTTGCTAAAGGATTTGACATTGATGGTGGGATTGTAAGGGTGCATGTAGTAGAACCGAGTTTTTGGGATGGTCATGAGTAATGTAGGTGTAGTAACAAGTTTATTTGAGGAAGATGTGGGTGAAGAAATAGGTGGGAGAGAAGTAGGGATATGTGTGGATATGAGTGGGTCTAAAACGGGTTCTAAGGAGGAATCTAATGTGGTAGATTGGGGTGTATTTGAAGTAGTGGAAGTAGATGGTATAGTTAAATTTGATGTAGAGGTGACAAGGATAGGAGAAGGTGCAGATTCAACACAAGTAGTAGAAATTGATGTAGGTGTGACAGTTCCGAATAAGAGGTGAGAATAATGTCCACTTTGTAGGAACATGCGGAGTTTGTGATAAGATGGGATCTTGATTGATGCAGTGTCAATCATACAAGCATTTGATAGTTGAGATGTAAAAGGGTGACTTGATTTTTGGTGTTTAATTAGTTTGTGTAGTGGAGGGTATCAATTTGATATCCCCTGATTCAAGAGTTGTTGGACACAATCTTTGAAGGAATGACATCTCTCATTTTCGTGACCTTTGACTCAATGATATTTACAATAGTGGGATTCATGATACCAAATAGGATTGGCTTGCGATTTTTCCACGGGTTGTATGTGAGTAAGTTGGATGGAGTTTATGCTTATCAAATTATCAAATAAAAAACTGTATGATTCTCCTAAGGGAGTGTAGTTGGTTGTTGATTGAGGAGATCGTTGTTGATACCATGTGCTTGATGTAAATGGGGATGAGGGTTCAATGACCATAGTGTTGGCCACAACCTTAAACTCATCGTTATGTGTGAATGGTTTTGTGGATTCAACTTTAGGTTTAATTGAACTTAGTTTAAGATGACCTTGCTCAATGGCACAGGTTTCAAGTTTGTGAGCCATTGTGAAAGCTTCATTAAAAGTTCAGAATGATTGGATTTGTAAAGTATATTATATATGTTTTGCACTTGAACGTGAGAATAAGTCGATGAGTTCAGTTTGCGGGATAGTGAAGGATAGTTGGTTTATAACATCATGCCATCGTGTGACGAATTTGGTGATGGGCTCATTTTCAAACCACAAATGGTATATAGATCATAAATAGTGGTTTTGTGTGTAATATTAATAGAAAAGTTTTCTAAGAACAACTTTGCAAGTTGAGTGAAAGAGAATAAAGAATTTCGTGGATATCTTGTACTAGTCCAACTGGGACTAGAAAAAGACATGGGGAAAGTGCGAAGAATTAGATCATGATCATGTGCAATAAGACAACATGCATGTTTAAATGTGAGGAGATGTTTTTGGGGATTTTCCTTATTGTTAAACTTATTAAATGCAAGAAGCTTCCAATTAGAGGGATAGGGTTTGATTGAAACCGACGGATGAATTGTTTCATTACATATGTGCTCATAGGATAAGGTGTTTTTGGGTGCCAAGGTAAGGGATTCTAAATGGCTAACCAATTCATTAAGGTGTGAATTAAATCACTCGAGGTGTTGTAAGGTTGAGATTGGATTGGTTGTGTGGTTTTAAAAGTATTTTGATAAGGAGAATGATGTGTTTGTGGGTGTGTGGGTAGTTGGGAAGTGTTTGATAAGGTGGTTGATAAGTTTGTGGATAGGATGTTTGCAGAATGGTTTGATAAGACAGTTGATTAATTTGTGGATATGTAGGTGTTTGGGGAGCTGCTTGGTAAGGACTAACATGTGTCATAGGTTGGGATTGCTACATAGGCTGACTTTGACTAATAGGGGCATGATGTGGTTGTTGAAGTAGGGTAGGTTGTTGTGGTAAAAGATAAACGGGGATATGTGTGTTAAGAGTTTGAGATGGTTGGAGCATATGATGGACAGGAATGTAAGTGTGAAGAGGTTGAGATGGCTGGACATGCCTATTAATAGTGGATGAAATAGAATTGTCAAAATGGGAGGTGGGTGGAATGCGATCCACCAATTTTGGAGATTGGGAGGATTGAGAGATTATAGGATATTTTTGGAGTAAGAAGTCATATATGGGGTTAGGAGGAGATTCAAGTGTATCTAGAGGAGTAGGAGATGGTGGTGTGATCGGTTTAGGAAGACTGGATTGACGAGGGATATGAGGGTTGGTGTCAAGGTGGGGACAATTTTGGATGACATGGTTCTCATGAGGTGAGACCATGGAGACTGGAGGTTGGTCAGTGACCTAGACGCGTGGTTTTGAGTTTAGAATCTTGTTGGGTGAGATTGTAAGAAGAATTAATATCGTTGGATAGAGAAGATTGTTTGTTTGTCTCGATTCGAGAGAGAGTGACAATAGGTGTGAAGTAGAGAAACATCTGTTTATGTATGTTGTTGACAAAAAAATCAAGTAGAATATTTTTTATCATCATGATTAATTTAAGATGTAAGGTAAAATGGATAATGAAGGTGCCTAAAGAAGTCTAAGGCTAGTTTCAGGTAGTTATGGATTGGGAGATGTCTAAGACGATTTCCTATTGGGTGTTTAGGCCCCAATCAATTAACCAGGTGAGAGGAATGTTTTGATGTGTTAATTATGTTTGTGCAGTCTCGGTAGTGTGTGATAAGTGAAATGTAGAGAGTTAAATCCTTTACTTAGGCTATGTAAGAAAGCAGGATGCAGAAGGTTTGTTTTAGACCAAAATGAAATGTGATATTCGATGCAGACACACTCGGGAAAGGGAAAATTCAATGCAGAAAAGAGAAAATAAGAAAAATGAGGAATACCTGGAGAATCACTTTTCCTGGTTATTTAAATGTGTGTGATAGTGATTTATTTTGAAAGCGCCAAAGCTTAGTGTCCAGGAACGTCCGGGTACCCTGAAATGGCACCATTTAGAGTCGAGAGACGAGGCTAGTGAAAATGATGTTTTTTTATGTTTTGCAAAATGGTCTTTGATGACGTGATTTAATGGCTGCAAGGTCATTAAATTCACCTACAAAATCAAATAAGACAATTAGTGGACATGGGTTAAAAAGGTACAAGAAAGACAATAAAAAAATGTTCTAATATTTGTATGCAAAAGAAATCCCTACGCATAGAAAATTAATTTTATGAAAATTAGTTCGACGTTCGTATGTACTTATAATGTACAAGATATGAAAACTAATCAACTAGAAGATAAACTAAACTATGAAATAACGATGAAAAAACTATTAAATAGAAATGAGGAACTATGAATTAAACTATAGAATGAAAAACTATGCAATGTGGTAATGGATCCAACATGATAAACTACGATATGAACTATAAAATGATAAACTAAAAACTATAAGACTAATCTATGAATTAAATTATTAACTAAAGAGGAAATGCACTTAGTGAGTCAAACGTTAATATTATTAAATAAATATGTAGTGCATGTGTGGTCGAGCCATGCGGAGTTTGCATGGAGGGGTCCTCTTGGTTAGGAAAAGTGTGCGTGGAGAGAGGTGAAGACCACGTGGGTCGGTGTATGTCAGTTGGGGGTGGAGTATAGGGTCAAGCCGTATGTGGGGTGAGTGGAGTAGAGTCAAGAGGAAGGGAGAAGTGAGGCAGTTTGATAGAGTAGTTGGAGGGGCATGGCCGAGTATGAGCTATGTGGAGTCGAGGATAAGAGAGTCGGGCGGATGGAAGGATTTGTGTGGGAAGGAAGTCAAATGGGAGCTCGAGAAGAGGAGAGTGGAGCTCATGGGAAGAAAAAGATAGGTGGAAGGAGGATGGAGAACAACACGGGGGAGGGAGTAGTGGGTGGCTTGGTGCATGGTGGAGGATATGGGAGCTCGGGAGAGCAAGTGGGATAGAAGGGAGATGGGGAGCAGCGCATGAGAGATCTCGAGTGGACAGGGGGCAGGAGAGATGGGTGTGGTGAAGTGGCACAGATTGGTGTGGAAGTTGGCATTGGTAGAGGTTGAGGGGAGATGGGACGATCGCGAAGGAGACTCGCATAATTTTGTCTATGTGAAATTGGGAGGAGGGAAGCAGGTGTTATGGGGAGTTGGGTGAGGACAAGATGTGGAAGTGGAAAGGATCTATGTATACCGAGAGGGAAGAAGCTTAGTGTGGGTGTGGGCGAGGCTGGCAGTGTTGGGAACAGTCGAGTTAATTTTGTGGGAGGTGATAAGGGAGAGAGGTGGTGGACGAGTTGAAGCCTAGGGAAGTGGAGACAAGAGGGAGTTCGATGGAGATGGGGAGTGTAGTGGATAAGGGGGATGAATCTAGATGTGGGTGTGGAGAGATCGGATGGATGAAGTTGGACGGTAGCTCGGGTAGGGAACAATAGAGAAATAATGAGTTGAGCGAGTGATAGGGTTCGGTGAGGATGGAGATAATGATTAGAAGGTGAAGGGAAGAAGGATCGGTGAAGCAGAGCTTGAGGCAGGGAGGGATTGACAGGATTAGTGGTCGAGGAGAAGAAAAAGGGAGTTGTGAATTCGGTAGGAGGGGGTCAAATTGGATAGGGAGATAGGGAGCTTGGATGGAGTGAGAAGGGTGATATGGAAGCTCGGGCAGATGGGGACAGAGTGGAGTGAGGTGGATGTGGGGAGTAGTGAGTTCGAGGTGGGTAGAGAGTGGGACGAGAATGTGAGGTGGACGAGTGGGAGATGGAGAGATCTGAGTGAGGATGAGGAAGCTCGGTAAGGGAGAGGTGGTGAGCTGAGTGGGAAGGAGGGACGTGAGGTCGGAAGGGAGATAGGGAGCTTGGTTAGGGTGAAATGGGGTGATAGGTAGGGGAGGGTAATTCGGGATAGTTAGGATTTAATTTTTTTTATATTTCTTTTTTATAATTTTAATTCCAATTTATTTTCATAATTTTTTTATTAATTGTTATTTTTAATATTAATTGTCTTTTTTAATTATTTAAATAATAAAAATTAACTCTATACTACTTGTAAAACCAAAAACAAAACTTCAATTTTTATGTTGTTGCAAAAAAACAAATGATAAAACTACTTACCTCAAGGCGGAGAAAAATTACAAAATGTAAGTGACACACAAAATAGAGAAAGATAATCTTTAATCCTGAGTAGGTGAGTAAGAAAAATAAACGATGCAAAATATAAGACATGAAAAAATAAAAGAACAAGGTTAATTTCTAGATTTATATCCCATGCGCTTAGATGTCAACAAAAAAAGTAGAGTACGTACCTCTGGTGATTTCAATAAGTGATCGTACTAGCACCGAAATTGAAAAATACTAAGATATTACAAACAAGCAAGTTAGAAAAGATGAGTAAAATAAAAAACAAAATGACCAGATCCAAGATCTTGTGTCACCGAGCATGCCAAATGTTGATCAGAATTTCCAACTTCCTGTCTAGATGATTGTACAAGAAATAAAGAAACACAAAAACGTCAAGTATACAAGGGCTTAGTACCTTGGAGATGGCGATGGATAATACGGGTGCAAAGTTGATGTCAAACTCCTCGGTGTGATCCCAACAAACCTACAGCTCACATACACTAGAGAAAGATTGATTAGATATTTTATGTGGGGCTGCCTAACAAATCAGACCCCGAGAAAGTGTTAACTCCCTTAGTGGCTTTCAACCCCCGTCTGATAAGAATAATACTAAAATAGAGTCCAAACAGATAACATGAAAATTGATAAACAAAAACCCGAAAGATTTCAGTTTGCGAGATGGTGTTATTGATCGATCGTGTAACATGAATCTCACCACATGAACCAAGATCACGAGAAGAGTACCATGGAAATTCCACATGTTATCACAAAGATAGAATAATAATGATATTATGATAAATGGCTAAAATTCCTCAGCATTCACCCAAATTTTCTAACTTTTTCTTCCTCTTTCAAATATGGGGAAAAACCCATATTTATAGCTTAGATGTGAGGTTAGATTGGGGTTAACAAGTAACTGGGGTTGGGTTGAGTAACCCGAGTTAAGAGATATGATGTGATCACGTGGGGACCATGGCTTGAATTATTAGATGGAGTGGGGAGCATGATTGACATGGTAGGTGAGATGATAGATTCCATTTAGAAAGGGGTGTCGGATGGGTATATTAATACCCATGGATTAATAATTTGTGAGAGATGGGGGATAATGCCAAAATTCAATTATTAAATGGGTTTATATGGAGCCCATTTAATAATTAATTAAACAAGGTGAGCAAATAGATGGGATTTCATTTAATTTAAGAAAAAGAAAAAGGTGAGAAGGGAAGTTGCATGAATGTGAGATGACGGAGAGGTGCTATACCAAAAATTGGTATCTACATAAGGATCAGTAAGGGGTTCGGCCCAAATTTTTGATTTGGTAAGAAGATCGTTAACATAATATTCCAATATGTGATTCATAATGTCTAGAAAGATATAGTTCATATCCCGTTGATATGTAGTACCAACGTTTTTAAGGCCAAAGGGCATGACATGGTAGCAAAAGGTTCCCCAAGGAGTGATGAAGGTGGTTTTGTGTTGCTCTTCTAGGGAAATTAATATTTGGTTATAACCCGAGAAACCATCCATGAGTGATAACATCTCATGATCAGTCTGAGATCAACTAGTTGGTCAATGCAAGGTAGAGGAAAGTAATCTTTGGGGCAAGCTAAGTTAAGGTTACGAAATCCACATCGATGTGAAAGTCTCCTATCACCTTTGTGATAGGAACAATGTTAGAGATCCATTGAGGTTAATTAATGGGTAGAATGAAGGAAACCGAAAGAAGGCATTAGAGTTCTTCTTTGACAATAAGGGCAATGCGAGGATGCATTTTCTGCAACTTCATTTTAATGGGTTTGGATTCGGAATAGTTATGATATTATGGACCACAATGTTTGGGTCAATACCATGCATTTTAAAATAGGACCAAGAAAAAGCATTGTTATGATCCGAGAGGAAAGAAGTAAAAGATTCATGTTCAAAGAAAGATCTAGAGATTGACATATCTTTAGAATATGTAGTTTGTCCCGAGTGTTAATATTGATTTCAATGGTTGAATAATTTAACATGGTTTTTTTCTCAGAAGGTAACGACCGGTGTATATACAAATATTTTGCACCAAGGTAGGTGAGAATAGACTCATCATCCTAACATTGAACGACATTAATAGAAGGTGTATCATCATTGATCATGTCAGGATACAAGAAGGGAAGAGAAGAGGGAGCCTCGCCATCTCATTGTTAAGCTAGAGGTCCCAAAGAAATGGTGTTTACAATTTTTTAGGAGGAATAGCTTACGGATCCATAAACTCCATAGGTGAAGGTGGTAAAGTTGGTAAATAAGGTGAAGAAGGTTTATCATTGTCAATGAGTTCGAATCGGTCCTTCTTGGAAGATGGTTTGGAAAAGCTAATACCATTACAGTCTTTATGTTTACGAGTACATGCACAGATGAAAATATCACAACCTTGTTCATATAAACCAAAGACAAATCCATTCCATGCATAGTGATGGAGGAAGGTGTGGGAAAAGCAGAGGTTAATGAGACATTAAAGGTCGGATGAAAATAGTCACATTTAGGAAGGTGGCTCGGTGAGTAAGTAGAAGTATCAAGTCCCCATACGTAAAGTTTGTGCGAATGTGGGGGGCTGTAAGGGAAAACCTCACCTATGCAGTGATCATATCGGGGATGTTGGAAAAGGTTACCATACTCTTGAGGAGTAAGGAATGTGTTGATGTTGTACAGGTGGTACTCCCTAGAGTGAGACATTGAAAAAAACCTTCTAAGGGATCGGTAGTTGGTATATGGGTAGTGGAAATGGATGAATTACTTGGGCGAAGAAGAAAAAAATTAGCTGATTGAGAAGTAGATGGGTTATCTCAGAGAGGTTACGACTGCAGTGGGAATAGATGAGTTAGGTGTGGGAGAGGTAGTAGCAACATTGGTGGATGGGGCCATGGGTGAAGGAGAGGTGGCGGTGGTGGTAGATGCCTTAACTGGTATAAGGACATCATTAGGTCTATACAACATGTTATAGGTTCTGAATGGTGAAGGGTCGATTAGAATAGCATAGTTATGTTATGTCGTTCATGTTCAAATTTTAAACAACAATGTAAGGTTAAAGGAACACAACCCATGACGCGGATCCAAAGTCAGCCAAGCATTAAGTTGTACTGGAATTCCCCTTTAAGACTTAGAATAATTATGGAATGGTATGGGGGCCCACACAAATGTGGAGAATGATGGTGCCAAGGATGGATGTTATGGCATCATTGAATGAACGCAAACATAATTGGGTTATTATGCATGCGGTTGGTAGGGATACACATTTGGTTGTATGTGGAGGAGATAATGTTGATGTTGACAATGTCATTGATCATAATGCGTCGAATGTGTATATTATCAATGTAGATGTAAATGAAAAGGGGGATCAAGATCATCTAATTGGAGAAGAAAAATCTCTTCATCATATAAACCGAGAGCGAGATACTTGAGGAGTGGTAGCAAAAGAAGAGGAAGGGGATGAAGTGGTGAGATATGCCACATGGTGAGGAGTGATCATGGAGGCTATATGCATAGGGTCATGAGGTAAAACCTTGATGGATTGCAAAACCTCCATGAGGTAATGTCGGTGAGACTCGAGAGGTTTAGACAAGGTTGTATAATGAAATTTTGAGAGGAGATTGGTGTAATTGTTAAATCATTGTACAATGGGTAAATCTATCGAAATAGGGTATGTGGGTCCCTGAATGGTGATTCTTGGTGTGGGTGTAGATGGTATATTGGGCACAGGATTGGTGGATGGGATGGTTGTTTTCTCCTTTCCTTTTTCCTTATGGGTGCGAGTGGCAATGTTAACCATATTAATAATGGGTGAGAGAGAAGATTAGTCATGATAGGTGTAGCAACAAAATGGGAAATAGAATGAAGGACAATGTTTTTGTGAAAGAAGTTGGGCACATTGACATTTTGGTGGGGTTTTGGCTAGCTCTCTTATGCAGACCATATTGATCTCGAATGTTGGAGGTGGATAAAAAGGTTTTGGAGGTGGAGATGAAGGTCACTGGATAGGTAAGGGATGGGGGTGTGTGTGGTGATAGATGAAGGTGGAGCAGATTCCTCATCTAAAAGATCATCATTGTCAAAGTTTTCTTGAGGACACAATTGGAGAAGAATGGTCTTAAGAGCCTTAAAATTTTCTACATCATGTTCTGACACATGATGGTAGGCACAAATTTTGGTATCGTCAAACCCTGTTGGTTTGGTTTTGAGTGGGTTGTAAGGTCTAAGTGGTGGCAATATGATGACAACAGTCTCTAAAAGGTTTGTTAAGATGTTGGCATAAAACTTTGCCAATGGATCACAATGGGAGGTCAGTGTGGGTCTAGATGGAACTCTGGGTGATTTTTGTGGTAGAGGTGCTACAGGAGGTGGAATCAGAGGTGGGGTACATTTGACCATTGGTTTGGTAGGTAGTACGGTTTTAGGCTTGGGTTGTACCTTCTTGGGTAAAGGTGTAGAATATGAACTAGTGATAGAAGGTGTTATAGGTGGTGAAGATGATGTGCATGATGTAGAAGGGAAAGTAGATGGATTAGAAAGGTGATAATGGAGGTGTGGTGAAGGATTTGTGAAGAGGTGAGGTGGAGATTATTGGTTGAAGAGTGGGGAATACCATAGGTAGTGACATGGCTACCGGAAGTGGTGAGGTTATAGGTGGTAAAAAGGATGTAGTTGATGTCATAGGTGTACATTGTGTAGGTAAATTAGGTGTAACAAAGGATCGTGATGAGGATATGGGATACTATGTTTTTAGTTTACCTTGGGTAGGAGGTTGTTTGGCTAAGGTTGATGGGTGAGGTCCTAGGATGGACAGAAGTGGTGAAGGTGATAAAGGGGTAGTGGGTGAAGTTGGTGTATGCGACCTAGGAGGTTGGGTCCTTATCTTAGGTGGGGGAATAGTTTTGTATTGGTCTACAAGGATGTGGTTGAATCAAGTTTGATAGGGGATGGACTAGGCTTGATGTCGGCATGACACCCACAGAATGGTTTTGGATGCGAGAGGAAGGTATGGGTGATGAAAAAGGTTTAGGTGTTGGAAAAATTTCAATTGTTGGTAAGGGTTTAGGTGTGGACAAATGTGATGAAGAAGAGGTCATTACGAATGGTATGGGCATGGTTGGTTTGGTTGTCTGAAACACCTTTGGATAAATTGTGGAGGTATCAGTAGATGACATTTTCATTTGGGTTGAAAAAGGTAGCTGAAGGTGTCCCAAAGCATGGAATTATCAACATAATCCAAGTGGTCATCCAGGCATGAAAATGGCATTGTTGTAGGAGGAGATGATGTTTAATTAGTGGTAATCCCTATAAATAATGTTTGTGAGATAGGGAACTGGTTGGCTTTGGACTCTGTGGGTAAGAGAGCCAAGAGAAAATCAACAGGATCCTGGAAGGCTAATGGGAATTGTCACCAATAGCGGTGGTGCTTCTAAAGGATCTCTGATGGGTAGGGGAGATGATGAGTGGGATGAGGTAGGTTCCTCTTTTGGTGGAGAGGAAGGTGAGCATGACTCTCCCATGGGTAAGAGAGTTAACACCATGGGTTGTTCATTAGGTTGAGAGGTGTGTGGGGAAATGAAATCGGCTGATATTGTGGACTCCTCTGTGGGTGAAGGGGAGATAAGGGAGACTCCTCTATGGGTAAAGGAGTAGATAAAATAGGATCCTCCGTGGGTAAAAGAGTGCGTGTGAGTATCTCCTCAATAGAGGGAACATGAGGAAATTGAGGAAGGGCGGTATGATGTCAAACACAACATGAACTTCATGAACATTATTATCATTAGTCAAAGGTTTTCCAGTTTGGTTAGATGACGGGGTGTGATTAGGAAATGAATTCTTGAAGATATGTAAGTTATGATTAGCCGGTGTATTTGGGTTGTCCAAGATGAGATCTCCATTATCTAACATTTCTGGATAATGTTTTTGAAGGTTATACAATTACCATCGCTATGACCTTTAATGGGATGATAATTGTAGTAATCATGTTCCTTGTACCATGCAGGCATAAGACGAACGGGGTCAAAAATGGTATGTGGTTTGATGGGTGGAAGAGAAATTACTCCAACTTTTAGAAGTTTTTTAAAAATGAAGAATAGGGCTCTCCTATGGGAGTGTACTTGCATTTCTCCCACTTGAACTAAAAAGCTTGAATGGGAGAAAGATTGGAAGAAGGTTTCGATTGATTACATGGGTGAATTGGGTAAGATTTTAAAACTACCACATTGGAAGATCCTTTAGTTTTAGAATAGCTATTTTGGGGTTTAGAAGATGAATAAATATCATTCGATTTGAATGCGGTGTTTTTGATACGTAGTTGTAGCTTATTTTCTTCAAGGGCATGCATTCCAAGCTTTTGGGCTATGGTAAATGCCTCATCAAAGGTGCAAGAGGTTTGGACCCGGAGAGTCGGTGATATATGCCTGGCACAAGCCCTAGTGATCAATTCAATTAACTCTATCTGAGGTAATTGGAATGTAAGTTGGTTAATGAGGCTTCACTAACAAGCGAAGAAATCATGATAGATTCATCTTCGTATTGTTGTGTTGAGTACAAGTTGGTCATGGTGACCTTCTTGATGATATTGATCTTAAAGTGGTCCAGGAAGGCTTGAGCCACTTGGTTGAATGAGTAAATGGAATGCCTAGGTAAACCGCTATACCAATCCAACTAGTCACATCACAAGAGGACATTAGGAATATCCACAAGAGCATATCATCATTATGAGCAATTAGATAAAACCCATGTTTGAAAGACTTCAAGTGTTGTTGCACAGAGTCCTCTTTTTGTTGAATCGTTGAATTTGGGAATTTCCCAATGCGTAGGGTATGGAAAAATGGGAATAGACAGGATGAATGGGCTCATTGAAAATTTCATCATAGGTCAAAGAGGTACGTGATCCCAAAATCGATGTTTCCAATGTCTGCATATTTTCCATCATCATTTTTATAAGGTTGTGGGTAGGTTATGATGATTGGGTAACCCCTATGAATATAAGGGGGTATATGGTGAGTGTATGATGAATACTACATCCCATTATAAGCTGGTTTTGAGTATGAGAACTATGGGGGAATAGATGCAAGCCAAAAATATCCTGAATAGGTGATACACGAGATAGTGGGTTGTTGGTGATATGTGTAAGTAGGTGCGGTGGATGTAACGAATCTTGTATTGATTGGAGGTAAAGACTATGGGATGGAGAGGATGATGTTTTGGAATGGAGTATGGGTTGTTGACACCATGGGTGGATGCGATGCAATAGTTATATATGAGGTGGCGGGTGTAGATGGGGCTATGCTCAAGGTGGTTGATGAAGGAATGGTTGACACCATGGGATAAACTAATGTCAATGGTGTGATAGATGTTGTAAGTACAACAAATATCGATGATATGGGTGTAGACCTAAAAATTAAGTTGTACCACCCTTATAGCTCTCTTAATTAAATTAACCATACCTTACATATTCATATCCCATAGTGCACATGATTAATTGAATTAATTACTTTAATTAATTTAATTATCATCCTCACTTGACCACCTCACCTAGCCACATCACCTAGACACCTCATCACGGACCTATTCTTAGCATGTTTCTTTTAACTAAGACATAATTTCTACTTACCTTAACTAACTGAAACTTAGTATAACCCTAACATTAGATGCCTATTATTTCTCTAATAGCATACCCACTTATCTAAGCACAAGATACCATTTTAGATTAGGACCATGGGAAAAACTAGCCAAAAGATAGCCAAGATCTGCTATTTTGGAAATCCTAGGATTTCATGCCGTAACCGACATCGGTTAACCATAAACCAACTCCGGTCACCCTAACCGTTGTCGGTTACCATATATTCATTTTAGAAACCTTGTTCAAAAGGTAGGAAATTTCAAGGCGTTGATCATTTTTCGAGTCGAGAGAGAGAGAGAGCTATAGGAAAGCACAAACTAGAGTCTTCTCGAGCATCCAAACACCCCTAGCCAACACCAAGACTGATCTAAAGGCATTGGCATTCAAGGTAGAATTTTGGGAAACGCTACCATGATACGATCACCAGTTTCATAGATCAACCATTTCTATCTTCCACCAACCAGAGCCTACAAATACAAGTAAGTTTGTTTTTGATCTGCATCATTTTATACTTAGATTATAGTTTCTTTATCTTTATTGAATTAGATCCTATTCTCCTTTGTATTCCACCATCCCCACTTTCTGTCCAATCCACCCATCTAACCACCCACACCATTTAGCTCCCCATACTCGACTCCTAGGCATCCTTGAGCCTTCGTAGAATTTTTACGAACCTAACCATCCTTCTTCCATTCTCTTTGTAATCACATAGAAGCTCCAAAACCAAATTTATTTGATTTCCACCATTATGACCCTACAGACACGGTCACCTTGACCATCGTCGGTTTCCCTTTACCTGGAATTGGTCACGAGGCCGACATCGAGTTACTGTCTAACAACCTAGCTCGGGACAACAAGCTAATACCCATCCCCAAACTACCTAGAATCATTTGTAGCCTCTTATCGACCTCTATCAAACCGACGAAACTAAAAACAACCTACCCAACCTCCAGATCTGATCATAACCCTAGCTGTTAGATTATATTTTCTTTTTGTATTTTAATGGGATGCCTAAATCATATCAACTACGATAGGATGCTATTTCTTGCATTGAATTATATTAAACAGTGGATTGATAGCCATCTAGGAAGTATCACACTTCCTGGATCGCTGCACGCTAAGAAGTCCACTAACATTTATTATTTGGTATTCTTCTTTTGGTCTCGTTTTGTATTTGAAGGTAGTTACTCATAGCCAAAAGGAAGTTCTTGAGGATATCTTGGACCGGAAATTAGAAATGCACGCACAACCTTCAACTAAAATCACAAACGGGTATTCCTCCTTGGCCTATCGCCCTATATCTGTTTCATTAAATCTATTAAGAATTCAATGAAACATTTTGGCACACTAGGTGGGACCCTCTCTTGGGTTCATTAAATTTTATTCATATAGGGAAATCTTGTGTGGGTCTTTCTTTTTAAAAAATACACATTTAATCTTCTCCTGGTAACATTCTTTTCTTCTCATTTTCTAAACAACATTTGTGATTTGGTGTTTAAAACGAATCATTTATTTCTTCTTGCATTTGCATAGTAGTGAAAGAGCACGTTCTTGACCTATTCATCATTTGCTACATCGAATCTAATTGTTGATTTGGGTTCTAAAATCTGTTGCATTTCATCCTTGTGTGTTACATTTTATCTCACATTAATAACTAAGGGAAACCTATACGCTAGAATTCATGCCCACTGATGGTTGATACAATTGAATCGTATAAGCAATTTCTCTTATCTCTCTCTTTCCTAAAATACACAAATAAAAATTCACACATCTTCTTACATAGCACCTTACTTGGAATAAGGTGTCGATGATCACACGATCATAGGATTGATAGTGGTCACCCGATTAGTTTCTCTATCTAGTCATTATCTCGGAGAAAGGACCAATCTCGCTTAAAACATAACACAGAAACCACCCTTTAGAATTCACCTCTTTATAGGATGCATTCCCAACCAAAAAAATTTGTTACGAATTCAAAACACAATCTTAAATAGCACAAGTTCAAAACATAAAATTCACTTATAGGATTTACTTGTTTTTCTTAGTTTTTTCCTGAGTTGCGTTTTGAGTTGTGAGGTTATGTTCTCCACTTTCCTCTTCCTTTCACACTCCACCATTATAGTTGGAGTATTTTGACTATTTCTGAGTGTGTCAGGGTCTAATAATATCATCCTCAAAATTACGGGTTGATAATCTATCTGACTTAATTCACAAAATCCAATTTTTCTTCACTTCTTCAAATTTCATAGTAATCGGCATCGGTCCAATGACCATCACCGGTTTTCATCGTAGTCATTAGTTTACCTAAACGGTGTCGGTTTCCATATCTTTTGTCATTTTACTAAAAAAATCATTCATCACCTCTTCTGTTTTATTTGAAATTCTCAGGACATCATCATATCCCTAGAATTTTAAAATCACTGTCACATATAGTTTCCTTATTTCATTTTCATCGATTTTGGCCTCATTTGCTAAAACTATTGATTTCCCATAGTAACCAGTATCGGTTACTATAACCATCATTAGTCACCCTTTAACCATCATCAGTTATTTAAACCATCATCGGTTCCTCTATTCTGATTTTTAATTAGAACACCAACCAGTTCACCTCCCAGAATCTATCCTTCTCCATTTTTACTATTTTTTGTGTCATTTACTGAGTCTGATTAACTAGTATAGGCTAATTCATAGGGTGTTGAATCACATCCAAACCAACTCCCTTGTGTTTTATGCCAACCTTCAACCACTTCCACCTAGCCCATCACCACCTTCTATCTTTTCACTGTTGATTAAACTCATGCCGTCACCATTAATACTGCGGTAATGAGGAGTTCACAAGGTTCCTTGATTAGAATCCCACTACCCTACATTACTACCTTTCCCATTCCTCCACTTGGGACTCCTCGGGATAGTTGATATATGACATGCCTATGTCTATCCCTCCTTCCCTTGCCCCCACTTCCGCATCAACTACCACTAGCTCAGCATTGCCTTCATCCACCTTACCCCTTGTGGTATCTCAACTGGACCCCACATCCACTATAACTACTGCACCAATGACATTTATCACACCCATGGTGTTGACCATCCCTTCACAAACCACCTTAAGCATGGCCCCATCTGCACCCTTTACCTCATATGTACCAGTTGCATCACAACCACCCATGGTGTTAGCAACCCACACCCCATTCCAAAACCTCATCCTTTCCATCCCACAATCTCTACCCCCAATTACTACGAGAGTCGTTACGACTACCCCACCTATTTACATGCATCACCATAACCCCCAATCTCATCTATCACTTATTTGGGATATCTTCCGCCCGCATCTATTCCCCCTTCACAGTTCTCATACTTGGCACCCCCATATCTTGGGATGTCGTCCACATCATACATCCATCATCAACCTACCTTTACTACAAGAGGCATTGATTCCTCACAACCCACCAATGACCTCATTAGGATGATGATGGAAAATATGCAAACATTAGAAGCATTAGTTTTTGGCTCTCACAACTCCTTAACTTATGAAGAAATTTGTAATGAGCCTATTCATCCATCTATCCCCATTCACCCATACCTTGTACATTGGGAAATGCCCAAGTTCAACCATTTCAATAGTAAATAAGACCCACAAAAACACTTGCAATCATTCAAACATGGGTGTTATCTAATTTCCCATGATGATGCTTTACTCCTATGGACATTCCCCATGTCCTTAACAGACCCGCCTTAGATTGGTACAATGGTTTACCTAGACATTCCATCTACTCCTTTAACCAAGTGGCTCAAGCATTCTTGGACCAATTCTCAATCAATGTCATAAAAAGGTCACCATGACTGACCTATACTTGACATGATAGTATGATGATGAATCTATCATAAATTTCATTGCTTGCTAGCAAAGCCTTATCAACCAATTAACATTCTAGTTACCTCAAGTTGAGCTTATAGAGTTGTTCACTAGAGCTTGTGCCAAACACATCTCACCAAATATACAGGTACAAACCTTCCGTACCTTTGACGAAGCATTTACCATGGTGTGAAAACTGGAAATTCATGCCATTGAAGAAAAGAAAATCCAATTATGAAACAAAAATTCTGCATTAAAATAAAATGATGCTTCTTCATCTTCAAATCCCCAAAATAATTATTCAAAATCCAAAGGATCTACCAACGTGGTAGTTCTCAAAGCTAGTCCATCTCATCCATCTAATCAAGCAAAACCTTCCTCCAATCTTTCTCTCATTCATAATTTTTAGTTCCGACGGGAACAACGAAAGTACACTCCAATTGGAGAGCCCTATTCTTCAGTCTTGGAAAATATTCCTAAGGCCACAACCATTGCACTACCCCCTATAAAACCTCATACTAGTTTTGATCCCACTCATTTTATGCCCGCATGGTATAAGGAACATTACTATTTTAACTATCACCGTGTCAAAAACCATAACGATGGTAGTTGCATAAATTTTAAGAAAATTGTTACGAAATATTAGATAATGGAGATCTCATCTCGGACAACCCAATGCACTTTGTTAAATAAAAACGTGCATATCTTTAAGAATTCATTCCCTAACCATACACGATCATTTAATCAAAATGGTTAACCTTGACCAATGACAATAATGTCCTGAAATCCATGTTATTTTGATATCATACGATCGTTGCTCAATTTCAACCTATTCCATTTATCGAGGAAATTCAGAACAAGATTCTCTACCCATGGAGGAGCGTACCTCATCTACTCCTTCACCCACAAAGGAGTCCCCTTCATCCCCCTTCACACACAAAGGAGTTCACAATTTATTTTGATGCCATTTCACCATCTACCTCATAAACTACCAAAAAATCAAATGTATTAGCTCTTATGCCCATCGAGAGAATCCTCGTCACTTTCTCCTCCACCAAAAGATAAATCTACCTCACCCCACCTACCATCTCTCCTACCCATAGGAGATCCTTTAAACACTTGCCGCCGTATGTTGGGACAATTAACCATTAGCATTTAAGGATCATGTTGATCTGCTCTAGGATCTTTTACCCATAGAGCCCGAGGCTAATCAATTCCCTATCTCACAGACATATATTATACAAGGATTGTCACTAAACCAATGACATCTCCTCTTACAACATTGTCATTTTAACGATTGGTGATCGTTTGGATTAAGTCGATAATTCCATGCTTTGGGGGCATCTTCGACTCCCCTATTTGAATCAAATGCAATTTTTTCCTACAAATACCTCTAGGATCTATCCAAAGGTATTTTCAAAACCAAATTGACCACGATAATTCCTATTGAAATGGATACTTCTTCGTCACCTTTACCTACATCCAAACCCATTCCTCTATTTAAGAACTTACCTGCGACTACATCGTTTCCCAAATCTAGACCTATTACTACCCTTGGTAACATGCCGACATCCAGCCTTGTCTTTACACCCTTCAAATTGGATTTAGCCATGTCTTTACACCCTTCAAATTGGATTTAGCCTTGTCTTTACTGACCTTGTCTTTACACCCTTCAAATTGGATTCGAGAGGTTGTAAGGCTCTCAAAACCGATCTCATAGTTATGCCCCCTTGAATCAAATTTTTATGATGATGGTCTTCTAGATGAGGAATTTATTCCACCTTCACCAATCACCACACGTCTTCATCCACTACCTATTCATCTACCCGCATCTCCACCTCCATAACCTTTTTATCCACCTCTAACATTCGAGATCAACATGGTCCATATTTGAGAGTTGGCCAAACCACCACCTAAATTCCAGTGTGCCCTACTTATTTCATAAGGTTATTACCTCAAATTAGGATTTTGTCCATCATGTCATTATACTACTCATGACATACCTTCCCCATCCACCTCTTTCCCTTAGATTAAAATGATCCAAGTTGCCACTCGTGCCCAAAAAAACAAAGGAAAGCAAAACCAACAAGCCCATCCGTTAATCCATGCACTACCTAACATAACAACTACACCCACACAAAAATCACCATTTGACGTCCCACATACCCTATTTCTAATGGGGTCGATCACGAGAATGATAAAACAATTACACTATTCCCCTTTTAAAATGTCTTTGTATGACCTCATCCAAACCTCTGAATCTCATTGACAGGCCCTCATGGAGGTCCTCCAATCCATTGAGGTTTTACCTAACGACCCTACACTCATGGCCTCCATTATCACCCCTCACCATGTGCCATCTCTTACCAAATCATCTCCTTCTTCTATCCCCACTCCCACTCATCAAATGGCTGCCCCGAGTTTTCTAATGAGGAGATCCTCCCTCTCCAATCGATGACCCCAATCTTTCCCTTTTCATCTCCGTCTATATTGATAATAGACATGTATGATGCATCATGTTTGATGGTGTGCTAACATCAACATCATTTCCTCCCACGCATACAATCAAATGTGCATCCTTTCAAATTACATGCATAATAACTAAGTTATGTTGCACTCCTTCAATGATGCCATCACTTACACCCTTGGCACCATTATTATTCATATTTTTGTGGGCCCCCGTACTATCCCGGAGTTATTCTATGTTTTAGAAGGGGAATTCCGATATAACTTGTTTCTTGGCCGACCTTAGATCTGTGTCATGGGTTGTGTTCCTTCAACTTTACATCGATGTGTCAAATTTGAACATGAAGGACATAACTACACCATCCCCACTGACACTTCACCATTCAAAACCTGTAACATGTTGTAATGACCTAATGATGTCTTTATACCAATTAAGGCCTCTACCACTGCTGCCACTTCTCCTTTACCCACAGTCCCATCCACCGATGTTTCTGCTACCTCACCTGTACCTACTTTTTCTATTCCCACCATTGTTGCGGCCTCTGTAGCCGACCCATCTGCTAACCCATCTAGTTCCCAACCAACTAATCCTTCTTCTTCCTAATCACCTATTAATTCATCTATTCTAGCTACACACATATCTACTACTGATCCCTTAGAATGTGTTTTTCAATGCCTCACTCTGGGGAATACCGCGTCTATAATATAAACACATTCCTTACTCCAAAAGAGTATGGTAACCTACACCAACATCCTTGTTATGACCATTGCATAGGCGAGGTCTTCCCTTATGGTCCTCTCCACCTTTGCACCAACTTAACATATGGGGAATTGATACTTCTACCTTTTCACCTAAACCACCATCCCAAAAATGACCATTTTCATCTGACCTCCAATCTCTCACTAAGGCATCTGCTTCGCTCACACTTTCCTTCACCGTTGTGCATGGAAAGGATTTGGCTTTGGTTTTTACAAACAAGGTCATCATACCGTCATCCCATGTGCCACCTGTAAACATAAAGACTGTAGTGGTATTGGCTTCACCGAACTATCCTCTAACAATACCCATGTCGATATCATCGAGGATGCAAAACCTTCTCCACCCATTCGCCCATGTCACCACCTTCACCCATAGAGTCCATAGATCTAGAATCCATTCCTCTAACTTTATTTTTTCATAAACATCATTTCCCTAGGACCTTTGACTTATCAACATAATGGTGAGGATCCCTCTTCTCTTCCCTTCCTATATCCTGACATGATCGATGATGATATGTCATCCATTAACATCATTCAATGTCAAGATGATGAATATATCCTCACATGCCTTGGTGTGGAATATTATTATATTCAGCGGTCATTATCTTCTCGAGATGTAAACCATGTTAAATTAATCAACCATAAAATTCAATATTAACACTCAGGATGACCCACACATGCTAAAGATAGGAAAATCTTTATATGCTTCAAACAAGAAGCTTTTACTTCTTTCCTTCGGTATCATATAAACGCTTTTTCTTGGTCCTATCTTTGATATGCTGTATTGATCAAAAAATTGTGGTTGACAATATCGTTACCATCCTGAAGCCAAATGCATAAAATAGAAGTTTGTGAAAAACACATCCTTGTAGTGCCCTTCTTGTAAAGAAGAACTTCAAAACTTCTCTTGGTTTCCTTCATCCTACCCATTGACTATGTCCAATGGATTTATAACATCATTCCTATCACAAAAGTGATAGGGGGACTCCACATTTGCATGGATTTCCATGACCTCAACCTAGCTTGCCCCAAAGATGAATTTCCTCTACCTAGTATTGATCAATGGGTTGATCTTACTGCTGGTCATGAGATGCTATCACTCATGGATGGTTTCTTAGGTTATAACCAAATATTACTCTTCCCTCAAGATAAAAAAAAATTCCTTCATCACTCCTTGGGGACCTTTTTTTATCAAGTCATGCCTTTTGGCCTAAAAACACCGATACTACATATCAGCGGGCTATGAATTATATCTTCCATGACATTATGCATCGTATATTGGAAGATTACGTAGATGAACTTCTTGCCAAATATAAATATTAGGCCGAACATCTTACAGTCCTGAAAGTTATCTTTGACCATCTCATCAAGTATTGCATCCACCTTCAACCAAATAAGTGTGTCTTCATTATTCTCTTAGGCAAGCTTCTTGGTTTTATCATTTCTTTAAATGGTATACAATTCCACCCTACTAAAATAAAGGATATTATCAAAATTCCTCTTCCTACTAACCTTTTCTAGATGCAAATTTTGCAAGGTAAGTTACAATCTATTCGTCATTTTATTTCGTAAGTTTATAACTATTGCCAACCATTTCACCATCTCCTAAAAAATTACATATCTTTCAAATGGGATAATGAATGCCATAAATCCTTTGAGGCCTTAAAACATTACCTTATCCAACCACTGTACTTGTTCCTCCTAAGGAGGACCAACCATTTTACTTGTACATTTCTGCTACTAATCATTCCTTAGGTGTCATGCTTGCTCATCGTGACGAACAACACAGGGAACAAGCGGTCTATTATATAAGTCATACACTTCTAGACTATGAAACCAAGTACACCCACACCGAATTTTTTTCTTAGCCTTAGTTTTTGTCACCACTAAACTTCGTCATTACCTACTCAATCACAAAACCTTTTTCATCACCAATACTGACCCCTTACATTACATGTACACAAAACCCTACCAACATTAGTGTGTTGCATGTTGGCTCATGCTTCTTGCCGACCTTAACCTTGACCTTGAATTCATCCATCAAAAATCTATCAAAGGCCAAACCATCGCTGACCAACTTGTAGACGCACCCCTCTCTCGGAAATCAATCCTCTAACTTTGATTTCCCGGATGAATCCATTGCTACCCTCTCTTTGGATGATATTGTTTACCAAATGACCTTATTTTTCGAAACGATTCCAAATGATAGCATGGGGGTGGCCAAAAGTTATCCTCATTCCACTTAATGGTGAACCTATAACTTTATCTTTCAAACTATTTTTGATTATACTAAGAATATAACTGAATAGGAAGCATTTGTATTAGTCCTTTAAACGCCATCGCCTTAGACATTAAATCAATTAATATCTTTGGGGATTCCAAATTGGTTATAAACTAAGTCAATGGTATATACCAGTTTCTTAAGAAAATACTTCAAAAGTATAAACACCATGTCAACATAATTTTGACTACCTTTGACCGTTATGAACTTCACACCACCTTGCATTCCACTAAAAAAATTACAGATACCATGGCCTATCCGGCCCGCAGATACACTGCTTCACTTACTGACTCTAAAATATTTGTCACAAAGGTGCAAATGTTCCAATCACCTTCTTATTTATTTTGATATGTAAACTTCATCAGAACCATAGCACTGACCCACGTGACCGTTGGTATAAGTAGTTTGAAGACTACCTTTCTCTTTCCATTCGCCTCTAGATCTTAATCATAATGGACAACGCACCTTTCTCAAAAATTTCTCTCTTTATGTCATCATGGATGGTCTTCTTTATAAATGCAAATTTGACGATATTCTCTTACGATTCCTTACAAGTTAAAGATTCCTTATACCATCAAGGAATTTCACAATGGAATTTGTGGAGGTCACTTATGTGGCCTAGCTATTGCTAAACACATAATTCACTTGGGATATTATTGGCCCACCCTCAACCTTGAATATTGTGACTATGTTGAATGTTGTGTGAAATGATAGCACCATGATAATCTTCATCACACACCTAGTCATGCCTTACAGTGCGCACGAGACCTTTGGCCTTTCTATCGATGGGGTTTGGATCTTGTCAAAGAGATCATTCCTCGTTCTTCACAATGCCATCAATGGATTATAACTACTACTGAATATTATACTAAATGGGTCGAATCCATACCTATTAGTTCCAAAAAGACAAGAAAATATCTGAATTCATTAATCATCACATCATTTTTCCCTTCGGCATTCCTCACTGTCTCATCACGGATAACAAAAACAGGTTCAAAAATAAAACCCTACAAAAACTCTGTGATGCCTTTGACATTCAACTCAACTTCTCTTCACCTTACTACCCACACAAAATGGCCAAGTAGAATTAACCAATAAAACATTGAACAAAATTCTAATGAAAGTAGTTGACGATAATGGAAAGGATTGGCATACACACATTCCTTTCTCCTTGTGGGCTTACCATACTAGTAATGATACCTCAACTTCTTACACCTTTCTCTCTATTTTATGGTACCAAGGCTATCTTACCTCTCAAATTCTAGATTTTGTCTCTTCCTATCTCACTCCAAGACATGCTCAACAATGATGAATTTTGCTAGGACCATTTGGAACAACTTGAGTTATTAGATGAATGTCATCTTAATTCTCTTGATCATCTCCAAATCTACCAGAAACATATCAAACATGCCTATGATAAGCATGTCCACTAGTGAACCTTCTAGGTGGAAACCTTTTCCTAAAGGAAAATAAACATGTAACCAAAGGAGATAAGTGAACGGGGAAAATTTTCTCCTAATTGGCTTGGACCCTATATCATTACTCATACCTATGAATCAAGTGCTTATTTTTTCTCTTCACTCAAGGTAAACCCAAACCCAAGCCCTCAATGCCTTATATCTTAGACCCTTCTACTATTGAATCAATTCATTTATCACCTCATGTTTATCAAACACTCATCCCTTGAGAAACGTTCACCTTCCATTTTACCTATTTTCGGTGGTCAATGACTAAACAAGAATCATATAATTACCTCACACCTTTAAGCCTTATCTTCAATATGAGTATCATGACTCTAGTCATGGTATGGTTTTCATGGATACTTTTCATCTCTTTCAATATGGAATCCTGTGGTTGTTCATCACTCAAAACCATCTCCTTTATTTAACCTTTGTGTGATATGATTTTTTCTTCTAAACAAGACCCTAATCTTCCTTTATAGTCTTGTCCATGAATTAAACATCCAAAATAAAAATGGGATTCAACTCCTTGATTCAAACTTCTAGAAAAGAGTTGACTCCCTCAAAAGGGACATATCTTCTCATTATCACGTCGTTATAAATAGACTACTCCCTCGAAGGACAACTATACAAAGCTAGCCATACTACACATAGTCTATCACTAAAAGGGACTATCCTTGAAAAAACAAAATAAAATATTTAGAAGCTTCCCGCATCGATCAACTTCATGAAGACCTTAAGGAGATAATATACTCATCCCATATAGACTTCTCACATCGATCAGTCTATCAAAAATAAAAGAAAAAGAGAAAAAGATAACCTTTTTGTCATGGACTTTCCTATTTTGATCTTGGGTCTCTTGCCAAGTAGGCCTATTGTCTCACACCAGGTTACGCTAAAACCAACCATTTTCACCTCATTTCCTTTTCACCCTAATTTCCTACCTTCTCAAGGGACTTGCCACAAAAATGACATTTCATGATCATGTGACTTTCTTCACCCTTAACATCATCAATCATGCAACTCCTTTAGGGTCTTACTTTCATAAGACCATCTTTGGTATGTGTTAGAGCGAAATCACAAAGACACCCCAAATGAGTTCTAAAAATCCAATTTTCTAAGGTAGAATCATCTGGTGTGATTGCATAACATGGGACCATCTCTCAAGATGTGGGACTTGTGGACTTAAGATGGCCCTCTAGAGAAAGTTGGCTTATTCTTCCTGATCCTAATGCTAAACTACTCCTAATGCAGAAATGATGTCTAACTACACCTATCCTAAAAATGCCAAAGAGACAGAGAGAGAGAAAGTGCATAAAGAGGGAAATCCTCCACTAATGAGGTGATAAAAATAAGAAAAGGGAAGTGTTGGTCACAATCTTAGCTACTCAAGTGGAGAGAGGTGAGTAGAGGATAGGGTGGAAAAGATGCACCACATAGTAACGATAGATTTCACATAGAGGACCACTTTAAAAGCCATTAAACATAGCTCCCAGGGACTTGTAACAAACATCGAATATGCACAACCTACCTGCGATGATGAGAGATGAGGAGAGATAATAAAATAAGCAAAGGATGGATAGATGCATCACAAAATAGAATTTATTGCTCCAAAAGTTCACACAGGACATCATTAATGGGAAAGAGGCAAGAGAATGCCATTATAGAGTCACAAAAGGAGGTTCAAACTCTATTTTTGACCCTGGGGAAGAAAAAGAGAGGGGGACAAGGAAGAAGAATGAACAACCCTTTACAATGAATCTTGCCCCTGTATTTATAGATTTGATCAGAGAGAAGAAAGAAAATTAGGTCATAACTCAACCACTATTATTAATGCTTCTAATAAAATCTACCCCCAAATTTGTCTTTACTACATCGATCCTTGATTCGGCACCTTGAAGGAAGAGGAAATGGTGAAACAAATCAAATCTGATTTGGTTGTTGAGGCAAGAAGATCCTACATTAACAGCTTGAAGATGTTTCCTCCATTTTTATTCACCTAACCTCCTCAAAATTAAATTTTCTAACCTCTCATGGCATGGGTGAGGCCGAGATCTTTCCAATGACATTAGATTTGCAATATTTCGAGCCTTCAGTCGAAAGATATGCCCCTTCAAAGTTTGTATCGAGTCTAAACGAATGGGTGGGAAAACAATTTGAGAGATGGGTCCCCCTTTTGATATGGGACACATGGCAGCTAGATTGGAATAAAAATCAAGCCTATAGGTCCTCAATTTATCTTTTTCTCTTTATTCCGATTCCCTGCTTTGGCTTTGACTTGGGTTCAAACTTTGACTTTTCCTTTGCCTCATTTTGGAATGTGAGATTGTAGGTCCAAAACATTTTCCCTTCATATTTTCTCTATGTGCGGGGTTGTTTTGACCAAATTTACTGGGGGGTGAATTTGGGATAACAATTTGGTGACTCACAGGGGACATCTTCCTGCTTGATGAAGAGACCCGTGGCCTTTTTACATCCATTGGGCATGGAGTCCAGCCTTATAAATTGATTCTGATCTGAACTCTGAAATTTTGACCTCTGAGCCTCTTGGAAACCAGTGAAACTTGAAGTTGGACTTCACCAAAATCCAATTGAATGCACTGTGCAAGAGCAATAACACCAAAAACTATGTACAAACTAAAAATCATACATGCTCCAAATAGAACATGCAGAGTGTGCAAAAGCACTTCTTCTACTGAAAACAAACCTACCTACACTACTCTAACCAAGAGCAAAGGGAGCTCAAACAAATCTTACAGAATCGGTAGGGAGAAATAGCTTCCCTTCCTAAAAAATGGTAGCCATGAAACTGATTTGGCATTTAACATGGCTGATTGGATGAGTGAAAAAGCGACAATAAGCTGGTCGTCCACCCAAATCATCAAGGTATCAACATTAACGGAAAATACCTCCTTAAGATAAATTGCATCAGACTTCTAGAGATGTTGATGATGACCCTTGGTACTTTGATGCTCATCCTCATGCCTTAGAGTAGGCATGAATGGTTTTGGCTTCTCCCTTGGCTCCAATGAAGCAAGTACTTGATTAGGCATAGTTTGATCGATGGATGTACTGTTACTCTGAATTTTAACTCCAAGAATGGAGTCTTCCTGCGGGCCTTCTTGAGTGGATGGTGTGGGAGAGATGGGGTCTTCGATGTTTCCTTCCTCCTCCTGAGAAGAACATGGAAGATTAAGATCCTCTAACCTTAGTTCCTGAGGGTTGTTATGAGATGCAGGTTGTTGTCCTTGGATGTTCTCCTTTGTGGCAGAAGACTCATGTTCTTGGAAGGCGGATGATGGAGGAGTAAATGATGTGATCTCCTTGGGCTCCTCTCCATCAAGACAATCCTCCAAGTCAGATAGATAATCTGCCTCCTCGTTGTCTTGCTGCGGGTGTTCAACCTCCTCCATGGTGTCCTTCGAATATGAAATTTTCTCACCATGGTTCCCCTCATCTTCAAACATGAAGTTTGAAAGTTCAAACTCTTCTTTGAAATTAGAGTTTGAAGGGGATGAAGTGGGAGGAAGAAATAAAGGTTCTTCTGTGGATTGCTCTACACTTGGGGCCTCTAAAACCGTATTTTCCTCCTCTATTGTAAATTCAAACTTAGCCACCATTGGCTCTTCAACCTTGACCTCCTCTATTGGCTTGACCATTAAGGGAATCTTTGTAAACCCAAATTTAGTAGCCCAACTCATCAGATTGTCTGTTATTTCTTTTCTGTTGGGCTCCTCTTCTTGTTGTCCTTGATTGGATTCTTGAGTATCTTCCCAACATGGACTTGGGAAAGTAAGAGGAGTGGTAGGTTGGGGTTCAACCAACTTTGCAATTATTTGTGGTGGGGAGGGAGGTGGAACTTCTTGTTTGTTCGGGGGATGATTGTTTAGAAGGGAAAAGGGTAGAAGAACTAAAATGGGATGGAGAAATGAATTTCACACTTGGGGCAACATACAATGGGAAGCTTGGAAATTAAAGCTTAAATTGAGATGGTGCTACTTGAGGAGTGGAGAGAAAATTAACAGATAATGGTGTAGGATTTACCCATTGACAAGGCTGCATAGCACCAAACTCATAGGCCTCGATCTCCTCGGTCCATTGTGCAAGTTGGGGCAACATTTCAACCATGAAGTCTAGCTTCTCCCGAGGGTCAGAATGTCTTGGAAATGGGCCTTCCCATGGACAAGGTGCTTTGACCAATTAAAAGCCATCATTTCAGGTTGTTGCCCTCAATTGAACCATGTCGGTCTCCATTTTTGAAATTTCTCTAGTAGACCAGCATCTTGCATTTGATTGTCTTTATTGTATGCATATCCTCGTTTCTTGGAAAGCCCCATAGCCAAATTGGTTTTGACATCGCTCATATGAGTAAGCATAATGGTCCTGGATCTGATTATAATGCTTATCTGGAAGGAGTTGGGAAATACATTGGAGGTGGACTATATTGTTGTAAGTGTGATTTCCATGAAGGGAGTGAAGTCATGATTGCACAACCCCATGGAATGGAAGAAAATGAAAGAGATGGAAGAAGAAAATGGATGAAATGAGTGGAAATGGATGGAAAAGGTCTCAGTAACTTGGATAATGGATTTTTGACTTGATGGAGTCACCAAATGTGCTTGAAAGTGCCTCCAAAGGATGAAATCTTCACTAAGACCACATCAAACCTGATGAAGTGAAGTGGTAAGGTGCTTCAGACTGTCCCCATCAAGCGTGCCAAAATTGTTAGTGCGAAATCACAACACCCCCAAACAAGTTCTAAAAAACTACTTTTCTAAGGTAGAATCATCTAGTGTGATTGCACAACATGGGACCATCTCTCAAGTTGTGGGACTTGCATGGACTTGAGATGGCCCTCTAGAGAAATTTGGCTTCTTCTTCCTGATCCTAATGCTAAACTACTCCTAATGCAGAAATGACATCTAACTACACCTATCCTAACAATTCCAAGGAGACAGGGAGAGAGAAAGTGCATAAAAGGGAAATCCTACACCAACGAGGAGATATCACCAAGAAAAGGGAAGTTCTGGTCACAATATCAGCTCCCTGAAGTGGAGAGAGGTGAGTAGAGGAGAGGGTGGAAAAGATACACCACAAACTAGAGATAGATTTGACATAGAACACCACTTCAAAACCCATTAAACACAGCTCTCGAGACCTACAACAAACATCAGAATATGCATAGTATACCCTGTAACGATGAGAGGCGAGGAGATACAATAAAATAAGTAAAGGATGGACAGATGCATCACAAAACAAAATTTATTGCTCTAAAAGTTCACACAGTACATCGTTATTGGGCAAGAGGAAAGAGAATTTCATTACATAGTTGTGAAAGGAGGTTTAGACTCCATTTTTGACCCTAGGGAAGAAAAAGAAAGGGGGTCGGGGAAGAAGAATGAATAACCCTTTACAATTAATCCCCTTTGTATTTATAGATTTGATCAGAGAGGAGAAAGAAAGAGAAAAGTGGGAAAAGTAGGTCATAACTTAACCACTTCTTTTAATGCTTCTAATAAAATATTCCCTAAATCCATCTTTACTACATCGATCCTTGGTTCGGCACCTTGAAGGAAGAGGAAACGGTGAAACAGATCAAATCTAATCTGGTTATTGAGGCAAGAAGATCCTGTCTTGAAAGCTTTGAAGACTTTTCCCCATTTTTCTTCACCTAACCTCCTCAAAATTAAAGTTTCGGACCTCTAATGCATGGGTGAGGCCGAGATCTTTCCAATGGCATTAGATTTAAAATATTTCAAGCACTTTGAGTTGAAAGATATGCCCCTTCAAATTTTTTATCGAGTCCGTATGAATAGGTGGAAAAACAGGTTTGAAAGATGGGTCCCCCTTTTGATATGGGACACGTGGTAGCCAGATTGGAACAAAAATCAGGCCTACGGGTCTGTAATTTATCTTTGCTCTTTCCTCCGATTGCCCTCTTTGTCTTTGACTCAGGTTCAAACTTTGACTTTTTCCTTTGCCTCGTTCTAGAATGCAATCTCGTAGGTCCGAAACGTTTTCCCTTCATATTTTCTCTATGTGTAGGGTTGTCTTGACTAAATTTTCTAGGGGGTGAATTCGGGATAACAGTATGTTAGACTTGTTGTGGTTCTTATTAATTAGGAAACTCTTTTTTCACCTCTTGCCATTCACCTTCTTCATCACTTGTTGATTCTCCTATACAGATTCAACCATCGAAACCTACATTTTAGGAATTCCTCTTTCACCAAAATCAACCTAAAATCACCCATGCCTAAATGACCTAACCTCAACCATAATTACTTGACCCCAACCCAAACTAAGCCTAAACTACCCCCATTCTACCCACACCTCACCCAAATTCATTTCCCAACCTAATTAGCCTACATTCCACCCTCCCCATACCCAAATCGGTTCATTTTACCTACATTTTCAAAATTTTAATTCCTCCCCCTTTTTGTTCATTTTACCACAAAAACCAATTCAAAATATGTAATAGGGGTTGGAACCTACCTCATCCCACTACCTCCTCCTCACTGGAACCACCAAACTCCACACGGGTGGGCCTCTGCTGCTCCCTACCACTACCGTCATGTCCACAACCAACCTTCCGATCCTCCAGGTGAATCAAATCATTCCACATGATCATGTGGACCCATCTTCCTCACTCCAACAACCACTCACCTCTCGCCCAATCAGCCTTGACTCACACCCGATCCCATTTTCCTTGACAACTCGTTTGACTATTCTTCCTCTAGAGCCATTTTCACCACATTAAAATGCTCAAATGAGCACTTTTACCATGGGTTTTACATTTTAACCCATCGACAGGTGAACTGATATCGGTCCAACCTAACCAACATCGGTTCCATGCCCTAGTGTACCGATATTGGTTCACATAGACCATTATCAGTTTCACATGATTGATATTAGTCATATTGCCTACACCCCATTTGGACTCCCCTCTTCATTTTGCCTACTCTAAATTCCCTCATTACCTCCCACCCAACCTTATTATCAGTTGGGGCATACTTTGGCCCCTGCCACTACCCCATTTACACCACCCACCCTAATAACCCGTACCCCACTTTACCCCGTATACCCCTCGAATTACCTATACCTTGGCCTTACCCGTGCCATGACCCATATACCTTGACCTAAACCACTTTTTGGGACCTTTTGAACTTATGTACTCGTTATACCTTGCGATAATGTTACCTATGTTGTTTTATCCTAATAACCATACCTTACCTATTTTTGTGTCATTTATCTTGAAAAACCCCATGGGGTACCAGTTCATACCTAAACAATCCTACACCTAACCCACATTGTGTTTTTAGACCATATCCTATGCCTTGGATACCTGAATCAATTCACCCTTGTTTGGATAAACCTATCGACCTTAAATGATGTAGAGTTTACAAGCTCTTCAACCTTGTACCGTGTGTTGCAGTCTATACATGTGCATGTGTTCGATTGCCATTACCTATTACCTAATTTGACCATTACCCATTACCCAATTTTAGCCCAGCCTATTACCTATTCCCAATTTTACCATTACCCTTTTCCCAAAGTACACATCCCCTTCCTCACCTACCTTCACTTACACCAACTACAAATTTATCAAAAACTCACCCACTCAGTATAACACCTCATCAGCCCTGGTTTGAGGGGATCACCTTTGCCCACACTTGGGGAAACCCCACTCTCACCCATACATGGGGTAATCACTTCTGTTTTTGCTGGCGTCGCTTCCGATACAAGCTATACGACAAAAAGGGGCAAAATGTAGACACCAAAATTAGGTCGTACCACCCTTATAGCCACGTTAATTAAATTAACCATACCTTACATATTCATATCCCATAGTGCACATGATTAATTGAATTAATTACTTTAACTAATTTAATTAACATCCTCACTTGACCACCTCACCTAGCCACATCACCTAGACACCTCATCATGGACCTATTCTTAGCATGTTTCTTTTAACTAAGACTTAATTTCTACTTACCTTAACTAACTGAGACTTAGTATAACCCTAACATTAGATGCCTATTATTTCTCTAATAGCTTACCCACTTATCTAAGCACAAGATACCATTTTAGATAGGAACTAATGGGCAGAATTGGCCAAAAGATAGCCAAGATCTGCTATTTTGGAAAACCTAGGATTTCATGCTATAACTAACACTTTGTTAACCATAAACTAATGCCAGTAACCCTAACCGTCATCGGTTACCATATATTCATTTTGGCAACCTTGTTCGAAGGTGGGTAATTTCGAGACGTTGATGGTTTTTTGAGTTGGGAGAGAGAGAGAGAGATCTATAGGAAAACACAAACCAAAATATTCTCAAGCATCCAGATGCCCCCTAGCTAGCACCAAGACTGATCTGAAGGCATTAGCATTCATGGTAGCATTCTGGGAAGTTATTCTCGTGACATTGATCACTATTTTCATAGATCAACCATTGCTATCTTCCACCAACTAGGCTTACAAATACAAGTAAGTGTGTTTTTGATCTGCATCATTTTATACTTACTTATATTATAGTTTCTTTATCTCTCACTTGAATTATATGATATTCCATTTTCATTCCAACATCTCCACTTTCTTGTCAATCTAACCATCCAACCACCCACAATCGTTTATCTCCTTATACTTAACTCCTAAGCATCTCTCGAGCCTTCCTAGCAATTTTAAAAACCTAACCATCCTTATTCCATTATCTGTGAAATCACAGAGAAGCTCCCAAAACCAAGTTTATTTTATTTTCACCATTCTTCCCCTCTGACCGACACTGGTCACCTTGACCATCATTGGTTTCCCCTTTATTGGCCTTGGTCACTGCACCGACGCGTCGATTCCTGTGTCTCTGACATACTTTAACTAAGTTGAACTTAACACCCCAAAACCTCACAGAACCTTACCCAAACCTGGTAGCCCACCTAAAGTCCCACCACATATCTTCTCAACTCTCTGTGTAGACATAGAGATCTTGATACCCATTTTGATGTTCTACCATTATCCACCCTAAACCGTTAACGATAACATCCAAACCGTCATCGATCATAACTTTGACCGTGGTGTCGGTCTCAGTGTCTCCGACAACCTATCTCGGGACATCAAGGTAATACCAATCCCCAAACTACCGAGAAGAATTTTTAGCCTTTTACCAAACCTCTATTAAACTGAAAGAAACTAAAAACCACCTACCCAACCTACAGATATGATCATACCCCTACCTATTAGATTATATTTTCTTATTGTATTTGAATGAGATGGCTAAATCATATTAAATACAATAGGATGTTATTTGTTTACGTTATTTCTTGCATTGAATTATATTAAAAAATGGATTGAAAGCCATCTAGGAAGTATCACACTTCCTGGATCTAGCACACGCTAGGAAGTCCACTGACATATATTGTTTAATATTATTCTTGTGGTCTCATTTTACAATTGCGGTACTTCCTCCTAGCCAAAAGGAAGTTATTCATAATCAACCTAGATTGGAAATAAAAACACGTGCACATCCTTCAACCGACATCAAAAACATGTATTCCTACTTGGCCTATCACCCTATATCTGTTTCATTAAATATGTTAAGAATCCGGTGAAATAGTGGGGTTAAGTTGGGACACCACACGTGGTAGGTAGAAGAAGGTAAGGTCGAGCTAGTAGTAGCCGACGTAGAATTGGGGGCGAGCGTAGAGGGAATGGACACAAAATTTTGTATACCGTATACTAGTTGTCTGATGAGTCCCAAGTAGATGAATGGGCTAAATAGTATTGTAAGGCAGCGAGATTTTGGTCAAGGAGTCTTGTGAACTCCTCATCACCGGTACTAATGATAATGGGTTGAGTAGGATCCATAGGTGATAGGATGGAAGGTGGCGATGGGCTAGGCGGGAGTGGTTGAAGGATTACATGGAATAAAGGGCGTTGGCTTGGCTATGATTTAAAACCATGTGAGTTGGCATAGACTTGGTAATCGCTCTCTTTTAATGACACGAAAAACAAAAGGAATGGAGGAAAAATAGTTCCGAAGGGTGAAAAGTAGTGTTGTTTTGATAAAAATTAAAACATAGGAACCGATGCTGGTTGGGTTAACTCGATGATGGTTATAGAGGGTGACCGATGATGGTTAGGGTGACTAATACCAGTTATTGTGGAATAATAAAAAATTGATAAATGTGGTAATAACTGATGCAAATGAAGAAAAATCTATATTTGATAGTGATTTCACAGACTAGAGGTATGATGATGTATCTGAGAAACCCCAGAAATAATAGAAAAGTGATGAGTTCTATTTTGGTGAAATAACCCAAAAAATTAGGAAAATAAAAATGGTTAAGTAAACTGATGATGGTCAGATGTAAACTGGTGATGGTCACTTTGGACCGATGCCAGTCACTGTAAATTTTGAAAATATGGATAAAAATGGGATTTAGTGACTTAGATCAGATAGAATACCAACCCAGAAACCTGAGTATGGTAATGATGAACCTTGACACACTCGGAATAGTTGAAATACACCAACTATGATTGTGGAGTGTGAAAGGAAGAAAATAAATGGAGAAAATGACCTCTCAACTCAAAACAAAAATCAAGCAAAAACTAAGAAACATGAAATCCTATTGGTGAATTTTATGTTTTAGCTTATGTTATTTAGGACTAACTTGTGAATAAAACAAAGTTTTTGTTTGATAGAAGGTACCCTATGAAAATCCAAGAACTAAGGATGGTTTCAGGTAAAGTTTTGGTGGGGGCGGTCCTTTCTTTGAGATAATGACTGACAAAGAAACCAGTTGGGCACCCACTGTCAATCCTCTGATTGTGTGATCATTGAAAACTTCTTCCGGTAGGATGATGTTTAAGAAGATGTGTAAATTATTTAAGTGGTTTATTATAAAGAGTGTGCAAAGTGAACTACGATTGAATTAGTCAACCATCAGCTGGGCATGACTTCCAACGTATAGGTTGCCCTCAATTAATGTGAGCTACAATACAACAAAACCTTGATGAAATGTAAATCTTTTAAGCCCAAATCCACATTTAATTTTGATGTAGAAAATAGAGAACAGGAAGAGGAATGCAAATGTGTTATTTTTAAAGCACCAAAAGCATGATTTATTTTAGACAATATAAAGAAGGAGAATATTCCAAAGAAGAAAATTAATGTGAATACTTTTCGAAGGGTAAATAATGAAATAAATAAGGGTAAATAGGCCAAGGAGGAATACATGTTGTCACATGGTTGAAGTTTGAGTGCGTGTGTTTCTAATTTCCGATCCAAATTGATTGTGTGAGCTTCCTTTTGGCTAGGAGGAACTACCTATAATACAAAACAAGACCACAAGATATAGTTAATAGAAAAGTTTATTGGATTGCCTAGCGTGAGCTAGATCCAAGAAGTGTGATACTTCCTTGATGGTTGTCAATCCACTGATATATAACTCAATATAAAATAAATGAACTTGTAAATACAAGAATCTAATGCTAGCATTTTTATTTAGGTATCTCAGATTAATATCAGTGTCAATCCAATTAAATGCTTAGTAATTAAACTCGTGAAGGTCCTAGGTCAGGTTACAGGTTGGGTAGGTAGTTTGAGGGTCACATACATGGTCTAGGTAAGATCTGATGTAGTTTGGGTTGATTTTGCATGATTAGGAAGCTTTTTGGTTAAGGAAGTTTACTAGACAAAAAGACCAATGTCGATCAGGGTGTGACCAATGACAGTTTAGGATGACTGATATTGGTTACTGTGGATAATAACAGAATGTCAAAAGTGGGTGTCTAGGCTCTCTCTATGTCTGCACAAAGAGTTGGGAATGTCTATGGTGAGGTTGTAGGTGGGGTATCAGGTTTGGGTGAGGTTTTGTGAGTTTTGGAGGTTATTAGGGGAGGTTTAGTGAAATTTGACAGGAGACATAGTAACCGACGTCGGTCTAGTGACCGATTCCGGTGAAGAGGAGAAACCGACAACAATTAAGGTAACCGACATCGTAGGGGTGAAATGGTAGTAATTAAATAAACCTAGTTTTTAGACTTCTCTATGATTGCATAGAGAATGGAGGGAGGATGGTTGGGTTCATAATAAAGTTAAGAAGACTCAGGGATGCCTAAAGATCAAGTATGGAGAGCTAGAAGGTTGTGGGTGGTAGGTTGGGTAGATTGGTAAAAGGTGGGAATGGAGGAATGCAGGGAAGAATAATATATAATAATAAAAGATAAAGAACCTATTAATTTAAGTGAGTATTCAATGATGCAAATCAAATACACTTACTTATATTTGCAGTCTGGTTGGTGAAGGATGGCAATGGTTGATCTATGAAGAATTTTGTGGTTAGTGCCACGACAGTACTTCCCAGAGTTCTCCCATGAATGATAATGCCTATGGACAAGTATCAGGTGCTTGTTTGAGCCTATGATTAAGTGTATTCGATCATTTGGATTCTGAGAAGTCTCTGGTTTGTGCTTGAATACAAGATATCTCTCAAAAATCAGAATGCCCAACTTGGGTAAAAGGTTACAAAATTGTATATAGGGTAACTGACGAAAGTTAGGCTAACCGGTGTTAGTTGAGGGTTAACCAGGTGTTGGTTAAGGTGGGAAATCCTAGTTTTTCCAAAAATAGGAAAATCCTTGCTATTTTTGGCGTGCTCTGATTGTCAGTCCGGGTCTCAAGTGAGGGTTTAGATAAGCGGGAATATTGTTGGAGAAGGAATAAGAATTTAATTTTAGGGTTAGACTAAGTCCTAGTTGGTTAAGATAAGTGGAGACTCAGTCCTAGTTAATTAATAGACTAAGAATAAGTCCATGATGAGGTGTCTAGGTGAGGTGTAAATTAATTTAATTAAAGTAATTAAATTAATTAATAGTGTGAGGATGAGCATTAATTCAATTGTAAGTAATTAAATTAATATGAATGTGGGGTAAGGGGTCATGGTTAGGTGAATATGTTACATTAATTAATTAAAGGGGACCAAGGGGAGTATGACCCAAATTTGGTGTCTATAGATGGAAAAAATACATGTATTATTATCATGAGAAGGGTATAAAGAAAAATTAGAAATCTCATATGAGCTAGTTGAGAGAGTATGAGAAAGTGCGAGTTAGAGGGAAGAAAGAATAAAGTGTAAAGGGTATTTTTGACCACAAAGAGAGGGAAAAGAGTATGGGAATAAGTTCTAGAGTGTTTACAAGTGTTGGAGAGAAATTTCATTGGACCTAATTCAGCTAGGTGAAGAAGATGTAGATAAATTTGACCTAGTGAGAACATTTGAAGGAGAAAGGAGAGTGAGATTTATTGTGTCATCTTAAATTTTTGCAGCAAAAAATCAGTAGTGAAAAACATGTTAGGTGGCTTTGGTTTGTGCTTAGTCATCTTGGGGGTTGGTGCCTCCTTGTAATGTTTGTGCTCTATTAAAATCAAGGATTGATACTCCTAGTGGGGTTGGTGCCTCAATAAACCTAAGGGTTGTTGCTCCTTCTTGACTTGTTTTAATAATTTTGTCTTGTCTTGGTGTTATAATTATGTGTGTTTATATGCTCTAAATAATCTTTGCAAACATATGAGTTTTATTACTTGCAATATTAATTCCCTTCCTAATTTTCCACACCCATTTTCCCACCTACCTAAAGCAAACTCCTCCCTTTCAAGAAATTATAAGCATTTTCTGCAGGTGTAGTGGAGTGTTCCTCTTGGATCATCAAACTCTAGGATAAACAAAATTAGATTTTAGTTCACACATAATAATGGATATGTCCCATTCAAGCAGAGGGACCTAGTCCTAGAGTGTTAGCGAGAAATCCACCAAATTTTCCTATCAAAATTTTTCTCGCCAACATGATAGTATGTGGGCTCCACTCAAATTTGCAATTTTATGAAGATTTTTAGTTTTCTCTTAAGTTTTCCATTGGATTATGTAGAGATAAAAATAACATGCAAGTCATTCAGCAAATGAAGAGGTTATAACCCATAACTTCAACCTATTTCTATAATTTTAAGATTCTTACAAAGCCCAAAATGGCTTAACAACTTGAAATTTTGACTTATTTCACCTTAAAGGATTCACTTAAACACCAAGATCTGGTTTTTCACACTTCATACACCATGCAACTGACCATTAACTCATCAACTAGTTCATTCTTCATTCAAACTCACTTGTACTTACCTTGTTCATTCATCTCTTTGTGCTTCTCAACTACATCTTCCTCCCTACACATGAAAATTTTGAATTTTGTAGCCTCACCATTACATTTCAACTCCCTTTACTTATTTCGACACCTCAAACATCATTATATCAATCATAAAATATAATTAAATGATCAAATTGCATCAACCTTTCCTTACCTAGCTCTTATACTACCCTTTTAGACTCTTAAGATTGTGTATTTTACTAGTTGAAAGGTTAGAACCATCTAAGCCTTCCCATGAAAAATATAAATATATTTGGAGACCCTTTATCCATATCAAGATGCATGCAAAATATTATAAACTAATTCCTTAGTCTCTTTCCTCAATCCTACTTTCCATTACTTGGCTCACTTTAGACCTACTAGCCCCTGGAAGTCTTATGTCAAGAATATATTTACTTTCACTCAAGTCTAAAGAATAATCATGAAAATTTTCGATACCAATTAACTCATTACATATATGGGAAAAGTTTCAAGATTAAACCACACTATTAAATTCTAGTTCCTTTGTTAATGTGCCTTTCATATTAGGCCTCGATTGTGTTTACTAACCCCGGCCTGAGATCATCACGATTTTATTCAAATTCCACCATTGGTTTTATATAATTCCTTAATAATCTCCTTACTTATCCTATCAACATGTTATATTAAGAATTATAGGGAAAAATAAATTTATTTAGTGCTTCAAATTGCAAACCTTGGCAATACCCTTAAGAAACCCTCCTAGAAACCCAATAGGTGTAATTTGGTCATAACTTCTTTAATAATTAGATTCAAGACTCAGATTTGTGATCAAAGGTATATCTTAATGATATAAACAAGATGACATTTCAATTAATTCATGAAATCATGTACACCCCCTCATTTGCTTAGTTTCCTACTGAGTCCATTGTAGAGATCCACAATCATTGTTAATCAATAGAACAAAGAAATACCACTCTTCACTTGGGTTATATTATCCTTATTATATTTCATGAAATGTACTCTTATCAATCTAACTCTTTTTTATCTACAAGGTTTCACTATTTTATGAATTCAGTACACAATCCTCTTTGTTTTGTTTATTTAAACATGCAAGATGAAGAATATGGTGTAGGAAATTCAACTCTTGCTTTAAAACTTCACTCATCATATCTCACTAATGAATCATCTGAAAATCCACATGCATGGCTTCACCATTTTAACAAAACACATAATTCTTTTTCAACTCAGATTCATTGTTCACTATAGACATATGCAATAATCCTTAAACTTTAAAAGAGATTACTTCAAGTTTTTGACTTCACCAACATCCTAAAAAGGTTCCTTTCCAATTTTATACTTCAAATAGCATCATTCTATCAAGTTATTTCTATAATATTCAGATACAACCTTGCAAAAACTGAGAATTCAACACAAAAACATAACATTTCTATCTTGTCGTAACTTTATTCTTACAAAATTTATCTTGATTTATTTCTCACTCACATTTCCCATGCATTTATCATCGAGGCATTCTCCCCTCTCTCTTATAGGTGTATTATCCTCTCCTTTTCATTTGAATCCTCTTATTTATTATAACTCATTTCTTGTAAAACCTAACAAACTCTTAGTTTTACCCCCTAATCAAATCTAGATGACTCTTCATATTCAAACTTTGCCAAAGTTGGAATTACATTTCCTTTTTCAACATTTTATGACCCATATCTCCCTAGGATATGTATTCAATCCTATAATCCACTTACATACCTTTGAAAAATTCATTAGACTCTTTAACATGTTTTTGGAATGTTAATTTCCATTTGGAGGAAAACAACATTTTAATCGTTTAAACATCTCATCCACTCGGATCTTTATCTCTCGGGACTAGTACACTTATATTGAGCTCACATCCATAGTTTTAATGAGGAATTTTCAATTTGTATGTTCTTGAAGATTCCCTTGTACAATAATCCCAAGATGTAGAAAAGATTTCATATAATTTCTCTCTCTTTATCATGTCTTTATCATGTTTGATTGTCCTTTGTCTTCTTTCCTTACTCCCATTTTCCTTAGCTACCTCATAGCCCCCCGGTCCCATATGGTGTTCATTTTTCTTCCATTTTTTTCACTTTGATCCTTTGTTTCTTGATCTTCATCTTCTCTTTCATTATTTTCATTCTTCCATCCTTGGTACCTGCACATAAAAAACAATAAAACTAAAACATACTTCTCTTCATTTGCTAACACATTCTCCATCTATGTACAATCCTTATCTAAATTTTCTCTTCATATTCCTTATCATTTGATTCATTTTCTTGTTCACTCATATTATTTACCATGTTAAACTACTTAAATCATATACCATCTACTTCTTTGCTCTTATTTGTATCATCAAATTCCCAAGAAATCATCTCTTTCTTAGCTTCACTTGTATCTTTCCTTCCTTCATCTATCTCATATGGTAGAATTTGTAAGAGATCACCCATATCATCAATCAAAATTTCATTATATATTTACTCATAATCATGCTTATCACTCTTAAATGCAAATATAAAATCTTCTTGAATAATTTCAAGGAAGTCACCCAATTGGATATCAGTATAATTCCATAAATCATCAAATTTGCTTACCTTATCTTCATTTTTTAATTTTTAATCTTCTCTAACCTCTTAAATATGAGTTTTTTCTATGAGTTCAACATATTTTTCTTCATCTCATTCATTCCTTCCATTCATGCTTGTTTTTTTATTTTCCATATCATCTTCACCTCCATGTGTTTTTCTAGTGCCCTTAAGAAGTATGAATTCCCATGATTCTTTTGTCTTTGTTCATGGGTCCTTGCATTTTTAGCTTTGTTTTTTCATACTCCTATTCTTTTTCCTTCTTCATCCATATAGGCATTATGTAATCGTTCCCTCTATATCTTCTCTCAACTTTTTCATCTCTTTCTCCATCCAATCTTCTTGTTTTACGTGTTCTTATCTCTTTTTTGATTCATCTCTCTTCCTTTTCTCTATATATTCTTGTCTTATTTTATGGCTAAACAACTTCCATAAATCTTTTATTTCCTTCTCTTAGTCCATCTTATCTCTCTCGAATTATTTTGCACCTTTCCTTTTCTCTCGGACCTCACCTTGGCCTCACCAATTCTTTGGTGTCTTATTTCTCTTCTCAACTTCTCACTCTTCACTTGTCACTTTCTTCACTACACACACTTACACAACATTGTTAGCCACAAAAAAATTCATTAATTAATTAATTAAGAAACCTCAAATAAGTTCCTCATGATCTGATACAATATTATGCAAAGATAAATATTAACATGCATGTCATTTAACAAATCAAGATGTTATAACCCACAAATTCAACTTATCTCTCCAATTTGAGGATCTTACCAAGCCTAAAATGACTTAACAACTTGAAATTTTGAATTATTTCACCTTAAGGGATTCTAATAAACACAAAGCTATGTTTACTTACAATTCATACAACCTAAAACTATCTAGTAAATCATCAAATAGTTCATTATTCATTCAAACGAAAGTGCCCACGTTTTACACACACAATTACAACAGTAAAATACCAGGATAATTTTTTTGACTTACATTGCTCACTACACACAACACAACATGGGATTCAAGTACAAAAACTCGACTTGCAAACGACAATCACATAAGTCATCGACTCACATAGACACATGAAAACAACATAGGCATGTTGATGCCACACTTTTCCTAATGAACGAATACTAGCAATGCCCCAACCACAGAAAGAAGACTCAAGGATAGGAAAACCCACAACACATCTTTTCTTTAATTGTATTTTAGTTACGATTAACATTCCAAGAACATTATTGTGCAAGGATAAATTTCTCATTTTTCCACCGACAGGTTCTTAAGTTCATACCGTGGTTAAATTATCGTTCACCCCTTTTAAGTTGGTTTCTTATTCTTTACAAAAGTTTCCATAACTTGCATACTTATTTGGCGTAGTTCAAAAGCATACAAAATACTTAATTATCTTGTTCTTATGTGAAGAATATTCTTCTCGAACATATATTCAGTATCTACCTTTCTATTCTTACAACTCAAGTGGATGTGACTTGGTGTCCATATAGCGATATTAGGATTTAACAGAGATTTAATTGCAAGATAGATTTTTACCACAAAACATTCTTCGATCATGGAAAATTTATTTTCCTACCATAGTTATTCTAAATCAATGACTTAATGACTTCCTTTTTATATTTATATATCTTTTGTTTTCTCGTAGTTTGATCACAACAATGCAATACATATTCTTGAAACACATAAAGATATTTAATTGAGTTATAAGGTCTCCAAGAGTGGCAGTATCCCTAACCTCAATTCTCATTTTTTTTACTCTTATATGCTTTATTTTTCTACGTCACACTATGGCCTTATTTTTAGCATTGCCTTGTACAAGGAGTTACGAAGTGTTTGTCTAACCTCTTGAAGACATGAATGATTAGAAGACTTGAAGCTACACATAATCCCTAAGCCAACATCCAAATCAACCGAGGTTTAGATTAATTCCAACTTCACCTAAGGGTCTACCCCTCAACTAAATATGAGTTTTAAGTGAGAGGACCAATTTATGCTAAACCATCTTCTAGAAGGGACCAAGGTGTTATGTTGAGAGAATACCAAGGTAACACATTTAGCTGAGTGGAGCTAAGGGGTTCATTAACATGAGTTTAAGACCTAGAAAAAATGAGTCACAACCTCCATCTATGTCATCTGGATCCAACAGGGATTTCACTCTATGAAAAACTTTAATTTTAAATCTATCTTTGGATGACAAGGTAGTCCGCTAGGCTACAAAGGAGGAGTTAGCTCTACACACTCCAAGAAAAGTTTGACTGTGTCACTCCTATCTATCAAGTTTATGACAATGTCATTAACATACTGACTAAGACAATAAACCCATTCTTGGGCTCTTGTTTACTCAACTAGGAGGTTCCATTGAGTGCAGAGTATAAGTTCATTCTACGGTTTTCAATGTCTTCTACGGTAAGGAGTATCACACATGAAAACAAGTTGTGCTCCGAAATTGAACAGGGGTAGAGTGTTTTCGATTTAATTCTCTTTATTACATTTACAAAATATGAATGCACAAGATGACTCATTAATCATTTATTGAACACTAAATATGCACTACAAGATATTACTTCAAATTCATTTACCTTACATAAATATCAAACCCCTTTTTTTTTCCAGTGTACTATAAGTCAAATCGATCCTAAGATTAAATGCACATTTCCTAGATGTCCTTGAAACCAACATCTCATACATATCAACAAATTATCAAATATAACAGTCTGTAACATGAGACAACATTATACATTTATTCATTTAACAATGAACTATATAAATTACAAAGATAAATAAATGAATTACACATCACCTTTTCGTCGTCATTCTTTCATCCTGCAAAACCATGTGAGCATGATATCAACGATAATTCGCTGGCATGGCATCCACCCTAATCTAACATAATTATCATTTTTCAGTTTCCCATTTACATATGATAATAATTTCAATTTGCAATCGAAATAAAAAAGTTTAGAGACATGTATTCATTACATTTCATTTTATTTCATTTTGTAACCCAGGAGAGAGAAAAGAAGGGAAGAGAGAGAAAACACCATTTTTTCAAAAGTTCTATTTCACACAAGTTACACTATAGAGTTTTAAACAATTATTTACATGTGTCAAAAGTATCTACGGTGGTTTGGCAACCCGACGGGGTCCCGTAGCTTCCTATTTTTATATTTTCTTACTAGCTACAAAAACGTTCAAAACGGGCTTAGAGGCTAAGAAACTGCTTCCAAAAGTTATCTTCTGATGAGAATGCACACCATGATCAAATTTCTATGTGCTCCCAGATATACCAAGAGTTCATAGCAACTGAAGGAATTGGGAACAAGTGAACGGTTTACGTTTGGTGGCTAGTTTTACGGGCCACTGGTCATAATTGACCCAGTTGTAAAAGGAAAAAAGTTAGCTCGAGGGCTCAGAAAACCATGTCCAAAATTGACGTTCGATGGATGAGGACATAATGAGACACTTCCCATTAGTTCCCCTTATATAAGGAGAATTCATCAGAGTCGACGGGACTGAGAACTAGAAAACCATTTTCAAACGGCGACAAGTTTTCTGGAGTGACAAGTTGAAATTGGTCTAGTTTGACCTCATCAAACTATGACCGAGAGGCCTACAAAATGGCTTTTCCAAACTATCCGAAAACTATTTTCCCTAAACTGAATGTTCCATGAAATTTTCTAGTATAAACACTAGAGGTTTGCGAAGATGGGAAATAATTTCTCTATCTAGGTTTCAAATGGCGGTTCAAAACGAAAGCCAACTTTCTAGATTTAACAACTTTCTACTACTATAAAACAGTGTAACAAGGCTCCTATAAGAGCGTCAAAAAGATCTCATATGTTCGTTCGGGGTCAATCCAAAGGTCAAGGTGACTCCTCGCATACCAAGGTACACGAATGAAGCTTAACATCTCATTTTCAGAGTTACGAAGGGTACTTAATGAGTCTTCGAAAAATGCAAAAATTAACTATTTAAATAGGGAGAAGGTCAACATTATTACTGGGAAGTCAATCTCATCTTGTCGATAAACCAATATTGAAGTGATCTAGTTGGGTAAGAAGTTTTCTAAATCACCTCAGAATGAGGGTGGAAGTTCATGGTTTAATGCAAAAGAGTTATTTTGATTTCGTGAGTTATGACATGACATTTCATTGTTTTTGCAACGAGTTGATATAAACATTTAACTGTATTAAAATCCTAATATTTTAAAATTCTATTAAGTTGCAAAAGAGAACTAAAACACAAGAATTATGAGAGGTAAGGGAAGATGAACCATGCTTAGAAGGAATGGAGTCGGTCAAACCCATAGGCTTCGGTTCAACATCTCGCTTGGGCACTTCATCAACCAGTTCACGAGCCTCGATCTAACCTCCACAACGTCACACAAGCTTCCCAATCACTTAAAATTTTCCAATAGAATATGTTGCCTATCATGTTCTGAAAATTTTCTAGGGCCTGCACAAGGCTCCATTCTTACACACGGGCTGAGAGAATGTTGGCAATAGATAGGAGGCTCTACACCTATGAGTGTAGTTGCTTGAAAGTTTCTAAAGCCTTTTGAACAGATCCATTATGTGCATATCCTACAATCATGGCATTCCATGAGACAACATTTCTTTGAGGCATTCTATCAAACAGTTCACATGCCTTTTCAACAAATCCATTTTGTGCATATCCTACAATCATGGCACTCCATGAGACCGCATTTCTTTGAGGCATTTTTTCAAATATTTCTCCTACCCTGTGTGTATGATTTTCTCCAACTATATAAAATGTCAAAAAACCCTTTTCCATAATTCTTTGAAGGATGTCCATACCCAATTTAAAACACTTATTTTGGCGTAGCTGAGAGGGTGTTGGAAAAGGTTGTTAAGTGTTGCTTTACAACTGCCAAATACATTTCCTTCAAATTTTCAAAGGCCTTTACAACAAGCTCATCTATGAATACCCTGAAACCATTGCATTCCATGAGATGAAATATCTGAGGCATTTTGTCAAACAATTCACATGCCTTGAATACACTTCCACATTTTTCATACATACCAACTATGACACACTTCCACATTTTTCACGCATATCAACTATGACACTTGCAAGTACAAAATCTTACAAAAAAACTAGATTCTATTGTTCATACCTTGCTCCAAAGCTTCCATTTTGGCACTGGCTGGAAGTACACTGGAAAATGCAAACTGATTGGGTTGGAGGCCTGAAATGGCGTAGCCTCATATGCATCCATCAAAGCATTTGCAACTACAACATCTGACAAAACCCCTCTATGCATTGATAGAGGTCCACGCACTTCAAGGGGCTCACGTTTGACACAGGCTGGGAGGATGTTGGCCATAACCATGGCACCCCATGAGATGACATCTGGTGAGGCATTTCTTAAAAACAAAAATTCCCTAAGCAAAATCAGATCTGGGAAAAAAACTCGACCAAGCATGAGAAGAACCCTCGTTTCCTTCAACAATTGGGTGGGTGCGCCAAGGACTGGTTCAAAGCTTCCTCTCTCCTCATGGTGGCAAAGTGGCTACTCTTGTATTCCTTCAACAAAAGATAGAAAAACAACAAACCATAAGGAGCCCCCTTCTTTGCCCTAAACCGCCCAATTTCACGGGCTTTTTAATTTTAAAACTTTTATTTTATTTATTATTATTTATTTGTTTGTTTTTAACTAAAAAATAAAAACCCTAAGATGAAGTAAAATAATAATAAGCACAAATAATAATGATCACCATATTCATAATAATAACACAAATTTATTAATAATAATAATAATAATAATAATAATAATAATAATAACACAAATTTATTAACCTTATTAATAATGATCGCCTGTCAACACTGAGTAAAATAATAATAAGCACAAATCAAAAATTCAATATAATAATTATTATGTAGATGTCCCTTCTAGCTGGACATGCCCTAACAACATCAAGACATCATTAAAACCACCTATAGAATTCAATAACAAGATTTTCCTTAATAAGGTAATCAAAAATGCATCATGCGAGGCCCTCCACCAAAGAACATCGGAAACAACACGGACACGGGAAGGCTAGAGGAGGAGGAAGGGCGCTAATCATTCTCTAGGACACAGTCGAGTTTGACTAACAATTAACAAACTCACACCCACCACCTACGCTTACTTATCAACAGGGTCGTCGAGAGAAAGGTCAGGGGTAATGTTGAACGGGCATTACATAAACTCAAGTGTACATACCTTTCTCATTCATCTCTTTGTGATTCTCGAACTAGCTCTTCCTCCCTACACATGAAATTTTTGGATTTATTAGCCTCACCATTTATTTTTGCATCCTTTTACCTATGTCATCACCTAAAACATCATTATATCAATCATAAAATAGACTCAAAAGATCAAATTGCATCCACCTTTCTTTAACTATCTCTTAGACTACCCTTCTAGACTCTTAATACTGTATATTTTGTTAGTTCAAAGGTTAGGACCATCTAAGCATACCGATGAAAAAATATAAATCTCTTTGGAAACCCTTTATCTATATCAGGATGCATGCAAAATATTATAAACTAACTCCTTAGTCTCTTTCCTCAATTATACTTTACATTTCTTGGCTTACTTTAGGCCTACTAGCCCTGGGACAATCTTCATCAATCATATATTTACTTTCACTCAAGTATTGAGTCCGATCATGACAATTTTGGATACTCATTCACTCATTACAAATATGGGAGAAGTTTCAATATCAAACCCCACCGTTAAATGTCGGTTCCTTTATTAATGTGTTTTTCCTATTAGGCATATGGCTATGTTTACTAACCATGGCCTAGAATGTTAATATTTTCTTCAAATTATGTTAGGAAATAAGGGATAAAATATGCGAAAAATCCCTCATAGAATCGCAATAGTAGAAAATATTACAGATCTAAAATAAAAGTGTAGAATAAAAACTAACACAACACAAAGAGACAATATTTAACGTGGTTCACCCAATTTGGGCTACATCCACCAAAAATCACTTGCTCAGATTTTATTACAAACCACCTCTCTCTCAATACAATACCCATATTTTTTTGGTGCTATGCTTGAACAAACTCTACATAATTCACACCCAAATTCATACACATCTACAATGTTACATCATACCTACCATATGCACAAAACCACATAAGTTGACAATTGCTTAAGCAATTTAATACTACCATGGGTATCAAAACCATGGGCCAAAACCATACCATAAACCTATGTGTTGAAATACCTCACCCATATGAGAAGAGAACATTTCCTAAAATATTGAGCATGTTTTTCAAGGCTAACAAAATATATCAAGAGTGTACAATACTTTTAATGTACAATCTTCAACACTTTCACACACATAAAAAAACTCCATAACATAACAACATCCCACTTGGAGACTAGTTTTCCTTTGAGCAAGCTTCTCAACCCTTCACTATCGTCCATGAAGACCAATTAAAGTTGAACAAAATCTAGTTTCCTTATTACCACCTTGGTCATCATGTCTGCAAGATTCTAACTGGTATAAATCTTCTCTAGCTTCAACTTCTCTTCCTCTAATTTTTTCCAGATGAAATGGTACCTTAACTATATATTCTTTGTCCTAGAGTGGAAAGCAGAGTTCTTAGCTAGGTGTATAACAATCTGACTATCATTATGCATCTTTCTTTCCTCCTACTTATGCCTCAAATCCTCAAGAAATTTTTGTAACCAAATCATCTCTTTGCTTACCTCTCATGGCAACAACATACTCAAATTCCATGGTTAAAAAAGCCACCAACTTTCTATAGTCCTGAAATCCACTCACATCGTTGTCTCACATACGGTGTAAATATAACCTTTCATACTCCTCTTGCTATGTACATCTCTAGCCATATCTGAATCTACATAACCATGCAAATTGGTGTATGATCCACTCAGTAGCACAAAATTGTCCCCATGGTCCCTCTCAAATACCAAGGACCCACCTTACTTCCTGTAAGTGATCTCTACTTGGATCACTAATAAATCTACTCACCGCTCCTATTTCATGGGAAATATTAGGCCTGGTATACACCATGGCAGACATCAAACCGCAAACCACCGATGAGTAAGGTAGCTTGTACATCTAGTTTCTCTCTCGCTCTATCTTGGGACACCGCTCTTTTGATAACTCTAAATGGCCTACCAAAGGAGTCCTAACCGGTTTAACATCCTGCATATTAAAACTTTCCAAGACCTTCTTAATGTACTCTTCCTAAGATAAAGTCAGCTTGAGTTCCTATCCCAAGATATCCTCATACCAAGGATTTGTTTCCCTACCCCCAAATCCTTCATAGCAAAGGAGCCGATTAGCTGCTTCTTCTTGAGTACTTTTATTTCCTACATGTTTTTACTCTGCAACCAACATGTCATCCACATATAGACACATGATAATATAACTTCCATCCTCAAATTTATTTGTATACACGCAATGGTCAGAGTGGCATCTAATATAACCTTTCTCCATCATGAATCTATCAAATTTATTATACCATTGATGTGGAGCTTGTTTCAATCCACACAAGATCTTCTTCAGTTTGCACAACATCTCCTCTTTACCTTTGACCTCATAGCCCTCTGGCTGCTACATATATAGATACTCCTCCAAATCACCATGGAGAAATGCAGTCTTTACATCAAGCTGATCTAAGTGCAAGTATTCTGCTGCCACTATTCTAAGAACAATTCTAATAGAAGTAGTTTTTACTACAGGAGAAAAAATCTCATCAAAATCTATACCTTTTTTCTGTGTAAACCCCTTGACCACCAATTGGGCCTTGTATATTTTCTTTCCTCCTTCCTCTTTGAATCTGACACCCACTTGTTTTGTAATGCGATTTTTCCTTCATTAGATTTACAAAATCCCATGTTTGGTTCTCCATGAGAGCTTGATGCTCCTCATCCATGGATTTCTCTCACTTCTTCCCCGGAATCTACATGCATTGCTTCATCAAAGCTCTCTGGATCTCCATTGTCAATGAGTAATAAAAATAAAGAGAGGGAGAAAAAGTTTAGGTTCTCTTCTTAGCCTAGTATAACTCCTCAATATATGAGTTTGGGGTTCCTATTGAGGAGGCTCCCGAACTCGATTAACGTGTCACTTTCCCATTCGAAGATCCTCTACCACTACACATTCTTTCTTGGATTCTTCCTTATTTTCTTATAACTCGTTTCTTACACATGAGTTTCTCACTACGGACCACATCCCTAAATCGAATGATTTTCTTGTCTTTGATAGTCCAACATTTATATCCAAAGTCATCACCACCATAACCAATGAAAGTACATTTTTCTAATTTAGCCTCTAGCTTGGTCCTATCATCCTTGTCTATATGGAAAAACACATCACATCCAAAGACTCTAAGAAATGAATAATAAAATTTCTTACCATACTAAGCCTCCTCAGGTATACCTCCATCCAAGGCACTTGAGGGTCCTTTATTTATCAAGTACACAGCTATGCTCACCGCTTCTACCCAAAAAGAAAGAGGTAGTATTGCATGTAACCTCATGCTCTTAGCACATTCCATTATTGTTTTGTTCATCCTTTCTGACACCCCATTTTGCTCAGCAGAGTTCCTAGAATCATCTTTTTCATGCGGATTCCATTTTTAAAACAATAATCATCAAATTAATTTCTGTAATACTCCCCTTAATTATTTGACCTAAGACAGGTTTATCTTAAGACATTTTTTATTCTCTACCAATTCTTTCCATTTAACAAAAGTGTCAAATACATTTGATTTTTTCTAATACAATAAACCCAAACTTTCCATGTTTCATCATCAATAAAATTAACATAATAACTTGAACCCCAAGAGATGATATCTTATCGGACCCCCACACATGGGAATGCACCAGCTTCTAACTTACTCTCTTTCTTTGTAGGTCCAACCTTGAGAAACATTAATCACTTTTGTCTCCCATATATGCAGTCCTCAAATAAATCCAAACCTATTTTTGTATATCCGAGAAAATCCTTGATTATGCTCTCCATGCCCTTATGGGTCATATGATCGAGCCTATAGTGCCACAATGTTGTATTTGCTTCTCAAGCCACAATATTACAAACATTAGTGCTATAAGTGGTTAAATACAAGGTTCCAACCTTCTTACCTCTTTCCATCACAAGAGCACCCTTGGTAACCTTCTAAGATTCCACTGTAAATATCACAAGGTAGAACCATCACCTCCCAATTGGCCCGTCGATATCAAATTTTGTCTTAAAGTAGGCACATGTCTGACATCCTTCAATATCCATGTATTCCCATTTTGCATCTTAACCCAAATAGAACCTTTTCCAACTATGTTGCAAGGCTCATCATCACCAAGAAAAACATGCCCAAAATCCCCTTGAACATAATCAACAAAATAATGCCTATGTGGAGTAGCATGGAAAGAATCCCTGAATCTAAAACCCAAGATTCATCAATATTGTGCAAAGAAAGAATCAAATCATCCTTACATACATTACCCATTGCCACATTTTCCTCCTTGTTTTCTTCCTATTGTTTCTTCTTGTCCCGAAGCTCCCAATAATCCTTCTTTGCATGCCCATACTTTCCACAAAGTGCCAGCATACTATCTTGCTTTTGGATTTTGACCTTTCCCAATCTTTCAATTTTCCATGGCTTCCTCTATTCTTTTGTCTCCCTCTAGTTCTCTTTGTCAAAATCATTCCTGAAGTAGAAGATTCCCCAAATATTTTTCTTCACATTTCCTCACTTAGAATCACCCCTACAACATCCTCAAACTTCAACTTTGAGTTAGTTGGAACCGATTTGCTTACCATCATTACTAGGTTATTCCAACTCTCAAGTAAAGATCACATAATTAATAAAGCCCCGACTTCTTCATCAAATTATATTGTAACCAAATCTATAATATTTACAATCGTATTAAAATCATTTAAATGATATGCTACTAAACCATTCTTAGACATCTTCATATTAAACAAATTTTTCATCAAAAATATCTTGTTAGAGGAAAAGTATTTTTCATACAACTTCCCTAATGCATCCATGAGTTCTTTTGTTGTCTTTTCCTTAGAAAAATAAATAATATTGAAGATGCAAGACATAGCCAAATCGCTCCAAGTTCCTTCCTATTTAGCAAATCCCATTGCTCATTCATGATACTCGAGTGTTTGTTCCATTTCTTAGACAATGGAATATAAAGATCCTTTTGATAAAGGTAATATTTCATGTGCATCTTCCAAAGACTAAAATTATTCCCATTGAATTTATCAACCCTTGCTCTTCCATCATCTCGCCATAACTCACACTCAAAGCTAAAAATTTCCCTACGATTCAACACTTCATCGAACCAAACTAGGCTCTAATACCAATTGTTAGGAAATAAGGGATAAAATATATAGAACAATCCCTCACAGAATCGCAACAATAGAAACTAATATGTATAAAATATTACAGATCTCAAATAAAAGTGCAAAATAAAAAATAACACAACACAGGGAGATAGTATTTAATGTGGTTCACCCAATTTGGGCTACGTCCACCAAGAATCACTTGCTCAAATTTTATTACAAGCCACCTCTCTCTCAATACAATACCCATATCTATTTAGAGCTATGCTCAACAAACTCTACAGAATTCACACCCAAATTTAGACACATCTGCAATGTTACATCACACCTACCATATGCATAAAACCACAGTAGATAATTGCTTAATCATTTTTGCAATACCATGGGTATCAAAACCATGGGCTAAAATCATCCCATAAACCTATGGGTCAAAATCCCCACCCATATGAGAAGATAACATTTCCAAAAATATTAGGAACATTTTTCGAACCCCAACGAGGATACATGAAGAGTGTACAATGCTTTTAGTGTATAGTCTTCAACACTTTCACACATAAAAAAAGGCTCCATAACATAACAAATTATACCCTTGGTTTTATAAAATTCCTTCATAATATCCTTAATTATCCCACAACATGTTATCTTAATAATTTTAGGGCAACATACATTGATTTAGTGATTAAAATTGCAAACCCCACAATACCCATAAGAAACCCTCCTAGAAACCCTGGTAGGTGTAATTTGGTTATAAGTTCCTCAAGAATTCGATTCAAGACTCAAATTTTTTAACAGAGTTATGTAATTAATTATATAAAAGAGATAATCTTACCATCAACTCTTGAAATTACATACACCCCCTCATTTTCTTAGTTTCCCACAATCCACATGTAGATGCACAGTCTCTTTAAACTATAGAAAAAATAATACCACACTTCACCTAGGTTATATTATCCTTACTATATTTCATGAAGTGTAATCTTATCAACCTCACTCTTTTTATCTTTACAAGGCTTCAATATATTATGATTTCAAAGTGTACAATCCTCTTTGCTTGGTATAATTCATCATGAAAGATGAAGTACATGGTGTAGGACATTGAAATATTGTTTTAACACTTCCCTCATTCTATCTCATCCATTCAACCTCTCAAGATCCACATGCTTGGCTTCCCCATTTAAAAAAATAAATAATTATTGTTCAACTTGAATTCACTATTAACTATAGACATACATTAATCCTTCAACTAGAAAATAAATTACTTCAAGTTTATGACTTCACCAACCTCCTAACAAGGTTTCTTTCCTATTTTCTACTGCAAATAGATTCATTCCATAATATTAAGAGTTAACCTGCACAAAGAAATAATTAAACATAAAACATAGCATTTTATATTATCATGACTTTTTCCTTACAAAAATTCTCTTGCTTTCTCTCTACACTCACATTTCATTGGCCTCTCTCCTCGAGGCATTCTCCCCTCTCTCTTCCGGGATGATTATCCTCTCATTTTAATTTTTGAATACTCTTGTTTATTGTAAATCCTTTATTGTAAAACCTAAATAACTCTTAGGTTTACCCATGCCTAATAAACTCTAGATGACTATTCATGTTCATACATTGCGAAAGTTGGCATTAAATTTCCTTTTCTAGCATTTTATGCCCCATATCTCCCTAAGACATATATTCACTCCTCTAATCCACTTACATAACTTTGAAAAAATCATTGGAATATTTTACATGTTTTTGGAATTGGAATTTACATTTGGAGGAAAAAGAAAAATTTGAACTTTTAAACATCTTAGCCACCTATATCTTTCTCTCTCAATCCTAATACATTTGTCTTGAGCTCACATCCATAGTTTTAATGAGGAATTGTCAATTTGGTGGTTCTTGAAGATTCCTTGCATCATTGGACCTGATAAATAAAGTGGTATTTAAGGAATTACAATATCTATTATTCATGGCAATGATGGATTTAGATCATGTTTTAGCTTTTAGGAGGTTTGTTGTGCCCTATCTTACATGACTGATTTTGGGAAAGTTTTTGGTAATTTGAGGAAGTTTTGTTACAAAGGTGTTTTGGAGATTTAACACTCATATTTTTGAATGGTTGGAGTTTTTTTATGACCCTGAGGTCATGATATTTCTGTTGGTATATACAATTTTCATTTTTAATGAGATTTTATGAAGCTATGACTTGATTTCTAAAGACTAGTTTGAGGGTCCTTTGTTGTGACTATTATTAAGAAGGTTTCATGGCATGAGATGTTGTTTTAGAGTGTTTCACGGTTGATGGAGATTTTGGAAAACCTATAAACCATGTATAATTTTGTTACATGTTTTGGTGAAGGTTTTTATTTTGTAGAACATTCCCTTTTTGTGAGTTTCTTTGTTTTGGTGCTTTAGGGCTTCTTAAGTCCTAATGGATGTCTATAAGGGTATGGATGATGTTGGCAAACTATATGGTATTATGAATCATTTTTATAGGATTTTATAATGATGTTTTAAGTTTTTACTATATGATTGCTGACCTACATGTATTATGATCATGAGAAGGGTATAAAGGAAAATAGAAATCTCATTTGATCTTGTTTAGAGAGTATGAGAAATTGTGAGCTAAAGGGAAGAGAAAATAAGGTGTAAAGGGTATTTGTGAACACAAAGAGAGGGAAAAGAGTGTGGGAATATTTTATAGAATTTTTATAGGTGTTGGAGAGATAGGTCATTGGACCTAATTTAGGTTGGTGAAGAATATATAGAGCGAGTTGACCTAGTGAGAAAATTTGAAGGAGGAAGGAGAGTGAGCTTTATTATGTCATCTTCAGTTTTTACATAAATAAATAATTGGTGAAAAACATATTAGGTGGTTTTGGTTGGTGTTAAGTTAACTTGGGGTTGGTTCCTCCTTTTAGGGTTGGTGCTCTACTAAAATTAGGGATTGTTACTCCTTGTGGGGTTGGTACCTCAATAAACCTAGGGGTTGTTGCCCCTTATTGAGTTTCTGTGTAACTAAATTTGATTCATAGCTCTAATAAAGTTGTGTTTCATCTTTATTTCTTTCCCTTGAGGGTTTCCCACTTACATTTGGTGTTTTTGTGTTGTTGTACCCTCATTTTATCTTATATTAATATGTTCTTGTGGATATATGCTTAATGGTTAGTTAAATTGTTAATGGTTGAAATTGTATAAGTGGATGAAATTTTTATAACTCATTGATTCCTCCATCCCTCTTAGTGTTTGTTCTTCCAAAAATCCCTACTAGTTCTACCTAATGGTAAAATTTGTGAATAAACATATTTCTATGACTTGATATTGTCCTCCTAGGTTGGATTTAGTTTGAAATATTAATCTTGGAGTTGTATAAATACAAATCCAACCACACTATCTACTCACTTGGTAGCTTGAAAATTACTAGGACCACACTTGGTCTTCCTCTCTAAAAGAAATCAAACTCCATTGTATTCCTTCCTATTATTTGGATATTACACTATAAAAATTCCCTATGAAAGTCTGATTCACTCTAGATAGAACCAAAAACATTCAAAGACAAGTCAAGAGTATTGAAAACGAATTTTGAGTAAGCATGATTAAGTGTTTGAGAATCAAGTTATAGATACATATATGTAGTTGAAAAGAGCACAATTACACTTCCAATAGTTGGGAGACTTGAATTTGAGTTTTTATTACATGTAAGTAAATGTAGGTAGCGTAAAGGGTGCTTTAACTCAAACATCCCTTAACACTATTCCCCATCTAATCTCAATTCAAGAATTAATTTAGGTTCACTAGGATTTGTTTTTATAAGAACATATATATATATATATATATATATATATATATATATATATATATATTATAAGTGAAAATGAGTATATCGGATATAAAAATGCACAAAGAATAAGTATGTATAAAAATGGACAAGTTATAGCTAGTTAATATTGTTCTATTAGTCAATTCTCGCTAAGACAATCGATAAAGATATAGTTTTAGAGGAAGATACAACATATTTCCATCACATTCCCCTATTTTAAAACCCATATTAGTTCTCATAACACATAAAATCTAAGTTATTTATCTTCAAATCAAATTATTGTATTTTAATAAGTTCCATGATTAATCAACCATACAAAGCATTTACTATATATTTATATATGTATGTTGAATATTAATAGAATAATTTCAATATAATTCTAATTAAAAATTCTAATTAAGGTTTTATACTTACTCTAATATTCACATAAATTGAATTTCCGGGTGTAATCATTTCGTGAAACCACAATTTTATCCAAGATAACCTTCTAAACTTTCCTTACATATGGTTTATATTTCTATAGTGATTCCTTTATTCAATTTTTACACATTTTTATTCTATGCATTTTAGGCATAATGTTATGATAATAAGTAATCTAGTTGAACAAATTTAACTCTCATAAACCTATAAAACATGCACCTATCTAGTAGATATTAATTCTCTTCATACTCTTAATGATCTAATTATCCACGAAAATGTGCAGATTGATGATATCCACATTCCTTTACATTTTTGATTAAAAATAGCACTTTTATTGATAGAAATAGGGTAATTACAACGTTAATGGTACAAAAGATGGGTTAAAGAACAATCTAATAAAATTAGGTAGAATCCATCTTATTGACATTAATGGTCTTGACAATGAGTAAAATTATTATTTATTGATTTTTTTCAAATATGTCCAAATGGATCTTATTGATATTGATAAGTTTATTCAATTACGCATCACCTCTAAGGTTATCTTCTAAGTTTAACTACTTCAAATTGAATTGGAATATTCCTTTCAAGTTCACTATCCTACATTAATTAGTATCGTGTTTCGTAAATACTCCCTCATAAGTTTTAATTCCTATTATAACATTATGGCTACATCTTGTATTTATTAAGTGCCCTCACTTGATCCATATTCTATATGTACCCTAAAGAATATCATTCTTGATCTCGTAAATTCTGGTGTTGTAGCTAATGTAGGTTATGTCTAGATATTATCACACCATGGATTCACATCTCTTACTTTTAATGTGTTTAGCACCTAAGTTGGTATCCTATCATTTTCCCTTGGGTTTCAATTCTCCTAAACATCTAATTTATGAAGGTAAAAGGGATGATAATCTATATCTTCAATTATTTCATTTAGCTTCTCTATACTATGGCTATAATGACGATCTCCTTTCTATATTCTAAAGGATTCTTAAGGATTATGTGTTCAATGGTTCTATGATATCAATATTTAATCACTACGAGATTTCAATCCTTTGATAATTAATTCCTAACACATTTTAAAATCAGGTTTAGCTAAAATTGTATCTCATGCATAGATGGAAATAATCAATCAATGATATTATGAGTCAATCAATGACTATGTTTAAGGATAAAAATATGCTTAGTAATATGTATAATTTAATTGGATAAGAAATATATTGAAGATATTTTTATAAATATCCTACTACTACCTTTGTAATAACATATCATGTTTGACAATTTTTGATATTTCAATCAGATATGTGACACCCATAAAGAAAAATAAACCAATATATTTACATTTATTAAGTTCAAGTATGTGCCTAATATACTAACTGCATACAACACTATCATTCAATAAAACCAAGCTATAAAAGAAAATATAATGAAGGAAAAATGAAGTAAAAGGTAACAGATTAGTGCTATATATTATCCAAGTATTAATATTCAATTACAAGCACATCCAAATAGATAATTAACATTACTACCATCACCTCCATATGTTATACTCTTAATTTTCTTGAGTATAGCCTTGCATCTCTCTCTCTCTCTCTCTCTCTCTCTCTCTCTACCTATCGATTTTGATAAGATAATACCCTAGCATAAATAATTTTATTATAATGCCTATTTTTATTACCACTAGTGTATAAGAAATCTTACAAATCAATTTTTACAACTAAACCAAAGTGATATAGGATATTATTGACAAAAATATATTAAACCAAACTCTCTAAATAAAGATTCTAGCCTCAAGTAAATGAGATTGTGAAACTAAAAATATTCAATGAACAACCACCAAACTATGGTACAATAAAGAATAAGGTATTTCTCGGTTCAATCATGCATATTCCACGTAGCCTCATCCAAATACATATATTTATCCTCTCAATACTTTTATTTGAACTAGTAATAGAACCATGCCTCCATAACCTATGATCACATTTGATGATAATTAAATATTATATGGTGACTTAGATATATATGTACATTTAATTCATGTGTATATCAATTAACAATCAATCCATTTTCATAGTAGATAATGGTTTAGGTAAAAATGTACACACCATGGAATTACTTACTTCTTTGATATATACTAAACAAAACCTATAATAGACCTCACAAGACATTAAAGGGTTTAACATAAATACATATAATGTATTATGAGACATTCTCTTACCTTTTAAAGTGGGATCAACTACTTTGGACACACCATTTTTGGTTATTCCGAGTTAAGAGCTTTGTGAAATATTAGGATGACCATGTATTCAAATTCTCCACACCCTTACATATATCATTCATTAACGCCTCTAATACATTTATTACAATTAAGTTATCATGGTTTTGAGCATCTCTTTTAAAACCAATTTGTAGCCTATAGTATATACTACTCATTTTATCAATGATCCTTGAATAAAATTCCTCATATGAGACATGAAAAATTTGTATCTTCATGTAGTACCTAATACCAAAAGGTTCACCTTGGTAAGGTAATAGATAACATAGGTGATCTTTTTATCACATTATTTTCACCATTATGAGTATAAATTGTTAGGATTAAATTTTATTATTATCCTAATTAATCATGCATTGCATATTAATAAATTTATTATTTATTAATTGTATGGTTATATTTAATTATAACCATCTATTTGTTTGTATTTGAACAATACGAGGATGTTGTTATATTGTTTTAACAATATAATTGTTTGGTTGTATTTTTATGCTTCCCGGATGTAATATTGGAAGCAGTTGTGAGTATTGTTTTACTTGTGTAACATATTTCTTTTGTCTGCACATGACTGTACAATACCTATAAGTATTGCAGTCCTACTATTGTAAATTGGTTGATTGAGTTTAATAAATATTATTAGGCTTCCGCCCCTGTTGCTCAATCTACGTTTGGTACCAGAGTGAATTGAAGCTATTGGAAAGGTTAGAGAAGGTTACAGAGGAAGGAGAATCTGTGGAGAAGAATTCTACTTCTTTATAGAGCTTGTGCTACCTCCTGTAGCTTCCCACAATCCTCAGAACTCATAACAACCCTCGTGCGATCTCCAGGTTGAATACTCGAATTAAGTCTGAGCCTCCACCAAGCCAAGTAGACCTAGCTCTGCATTTTGCATTGGTGAGCCGTATGTCTCACAAGCAAGCCCCTTTGCCTCCATATGACTTGTGAGCCGAGCTTTGTATTGTTCAAAACTAAACTAAACTGAAGCCAATGTTCTTTGCATTGGATTGAAGGTCTCAACTCATTTTTGGACGTGTTTTCATTAGTATAATCCCCAAACTTCTTGTCTGAATCTACTCTGGGCCCTCCCTTCACATGAGGTTGTCTCCATGCAAAGGATCTACTCAAAAAAACTCCTCTACGTTCTGCTACCACGCACATATCCACCATCCTTGTTAAAGACTTGATTGAGCTTCAAACAGTTATTGAGCTCCACTTAGTGATCGATTTACACACTGCACTCTATATACAAGCTCCACTGTTGACCTGCAACCACAAACGGAGCACAAGAAAACCACATGGTGGCAACATTGAAAGAAAAATGGTGGAGATAAAGAAAATAGAAGAGGAAAATATTAAAAAGAATTTGAAACAGCTGAGATCCGATTTCTACGTAGAAGATAACCCTAATCGCCCTCCTTCAAACTCAGAATCCACGCAGGTCTCTTCTCAACCACGTTGCCCTCCACGTGGACTCCTCCTCTACCAGGTCACATGTTGCAAAAGGTTAGTCTTTATAGAAGTTATATAAATTTTTGTAGCTTCATTTTATATGCATAGCGCATTGAGTGCCTTCATGGATAGATTGAGAGCTTTGGGAGTATGAGGTGTGGGGTTCAATTCCCACCTCTAACACTTCTTTTTCAACCAATTTTTGAAATTTAGTGAAAAAGTCCAAACCCACCAAATTTAGAGGGTATTTTAGCAGGAAAATCACCTCTAAATCAGCTAGTCACAGCTAAATAGGTCTCTATTTATTTAGTGAGAAAATCCCTAATTTAGGGTAATTTTTTTCTCCACTAGACTTGTTTCTTCATTTCGGGCATTTTTGGAAAAAGGAAGACCATCCAAAAACTTCATCTTGGGCCTCTTTTTAACGGTTTCTGGCATTTTGGGTCATTTTGGGCTCTAGAGGCCACCAAGGCCCGCAAAACAAATTTTTTTTTGCTTGCCATTCAATTTTTCTAGATTTTTGAATGTAATTTGTATACTGCATTATATTATACTAATTTTTAGGTTGTCATAGTCAGTCAATCGCAAACTTTAGAATCGCTCGAAAAACGCGGACTTGTAACAAAAAGAAAAAAATTGGTTCTGTAACACTCATGAGATCCTAGATCTCATTCATAGCATTTGGTATATACAAAGGCTGCCTATGGGAAGCACTTATAGGTAAATCCGTCTTGACCACTACTAAAATTAACGCATAATATAAATGCAACAACGCTCATCCGGGCATTGATCCTTTAAATCGATGGGGAGTAATAAGGTCATAGTGCACACACTATGAGCCATCCCATCCGTCTGTGAATGATTGCATGACATAAATCCAGATTGAGAAATTATCTAAGTATATAATGAAGTTACGCATGTGTATGAGGATATTTCTTTGAGCTTGTCAATAATCACATAGAACCCATCGTATTGTCTTGGTACCACGTATTGAATTATTTCATGTATGTTAACATATATTTCACATACCACTAGGTATATAGAAAGGGTGAGATTATTCCACGTACCATCGGGTATATCGGAAGGGTTCTTATATAGAAAGGTTTGGTATATCAGACTGATGATATATAGATTGGGAGACCTTATACCTGGAGTGATAAGAGCCAAACCCTGTCAGTGATCTCTGTAAAATGGGCACCAATGCCCCCAAATTTTTCTTCTAGATTCATAATTACTCAAAGGAAACAACTATGTTGCATGGAAGACAAAAATCAAGACACAACTTGAGTTTGAAGAAATCTAGCTTGTTGTGAATGGTACTTTGACCAGATCAACTACTGATACAACACAACAATGGTAGTTTGATAAAGTAGATCAGAAGGCCAAACTCATCATCTTGTTTGGAGTGTCTAATGATGTGCAACCCCACATTCGAGATGCCAAAACAGCCAAATAAGCATGGGATAATTTGAGCATAGTATACGAGGCCAAGAACAAGAATGTTATACTGAATTTGTAGAGCCAGTTACACACATTGAAGTTCAAGCAGAATGAAAAAATAGAAGCTTTCCTAAGAAGGGTTACAAAATTGAGGGATTCACTTCTAGCCCTAGGAGAAGCGGTCAAAGATTTTGATCTCATTCCCATTGTTCTGAGATCACTCCCTTCTTCATACTATATTTTTGTAACAACACTAAACTTGTTAGATATGACAGTTAGTTTTGACAAGCTAGTAAACCTATTGCAACAAGAGGAAGCAATGCACAATAAGGATGATGAAGAGGAGCAGGAATTGTCTTCACATGAAAAATGGAAAGGAAAAGGTAAAGGAAAATCTAATTCCTATCAAAAGTCCCAAAATCAAAATCAGTAACAAGGGGATAAATAATAGAAGAAGCAATGTCCAATCTGTAAAAGAGGACATAACCTACAAGATTGTTGGTATAATACTTACAAGAAAGGTTCATCAAGCAACTCTAGACCTCCACAACAATCTAACAAGGGACATTCTAACTACAATCAAGGGAAGAAAAAGGGGAACTGGAAAAGAAGACCCCACCAGCAAGGTAATATTGCTGAGCAACAAGAACAGTCAAACAATGAAGACTTCTTGTTCACTGCTTGATCAATTGAACCATCCATGTCATCTAGTGATGTTTGGTATGTTGATTCAGGGGCCACTCAACACATGAATGACCACAGAGATTGGTTTATTTCAATGAGGGACATGCCATCAAAACATCATGTTTCGTTGGGAGATGATTCTTCATATACGCCTTCAAGGGATTGAACATTTCTCTACCCCTTAGTTCACACAAATGTAGACTATTTGATGTCCTATATGTCCCTCGCGTTAACTAAGAATATTCTTTCGCTTAGTAAACTCCTAGATCACAACCTAAAAATTGACTTTGATAGTCAATCTAGCAAGAAAACGTGTTTGATTTGAGACAAATCAAGAGGCTCAAAAATAATTGCAAAAGCCTCGAATGTGGGATGCATGTTCCAACTTGATTTTGTTCATAGAGATGATCAAGCAATTGTGGCATCGGATATTTGGTCATGTAAGTTTCAAATATCTTGAAACACTTTGCCAACATAATATGGTACATGGGATACCATCTCTTCAGAAGGATACAAATAAGTGACCTCAATACCTAGCAGGAAAACAACACAGAGCTTTGTTCCAGAGGAGTACATTTCGAGCTCATGGTAAACTTGACCTGGTTCATACTGATATTTACGGTCCGATGCATCCAAGTCATTCTGGATTCCACTACTTCATTCTTTGTGTTGACGACTATTCGAGAAAAATGTGGATTTTCTATCTTCGCAAGAAAAGTGAAGCATTTGAAACCTTCAAAAAGTTAAAAGAGCAGTTGAGAATGAAACTGGTCATCATATCAGAACTCTCCACTCGATCGAATGGGGGAATTCACCAGTGATGAGTTTAGAGACTACCTACAAACTCACGGGATTCGTCAAAAAAATTCCTCCTCCACACACACCGCAATAAAATGGTGTTGTTGAGAGAAGAAATCATACTATCATGGAAATGGTGCGATGCGTGATCAATGATTCCAGACTTGCAAAGACATTCGGGTAGAAGCGTGAAAGACATTACATTAGTGTATTTTTGAATAGAGTGCCTAATGTTTCTCTTAATAGAGTAACACCGTAAGAAGCATGGTCAAAATGGAAACCATTTATTGCACACCTCGAGTATTCGGGTGTAAAGTAATCATGCTCATACCCAAACAAAACAAAAATAAATTAAACATGAATTCATAGAAACTCATCTTTATTAGGTACAGGTGAAGAGACTCTTGGGTATAGATTGATGGATCCTAAGACCAAAAAATTTACACCAGCAGAGATGTTGAGTGTTTCGAGAAGGAAGCAGAGACTCCTCTAGACTCATAAGAAGTAGATTTTTCACCTCTTGTAAAAATTGAAGCTGATGTTCCCTCTGAAGATGAAAGTGATGATGGGGATGATGGTGTTGATAAGATAGAACCACGACCCACAAGAACAATTCAACGTATGCCTAAATGGTGTACAAGTACATTACAAGATGCAAGAATGGATGCTCCATCGGATACATCCACCCCTGGACCATGGACTCATAGTAAAGCAAGAGAAGAAGTTAAATTTTCCTTGATGAGTAGAGTTATTAAATTAGATGAGCCCTCAACAGTCCAGGAATCCCTATAGTCAAAAGCTTGGAAAGATGCCATGGACTCTGAATATCAATCAATGATGAAAAATAACACTTGGCAACTTGTCAATCTTCCACCAGGAAATAAACCCATTGGATGTAGATGGATATTTAAAACAAAGTACAAAGAAGATGGGACATTGGAAAAGTATAAAGAAAGACTTGTAGCAAACGGGTATGAAAAAAAAGAAGGTATTGACTATGAGGAGACATTTTCTCCCACAGCTAAGATCAAAACAATCAGAATGATCTTTGCTCTAGCTACATAGTTTGGCTGGAAAGTCCACCAGATGGACGTAAAAAGTGCCTTCCTAAATGGAGATTTACAAGAAGACTATATGACTCAACCAGAGGGATATGTTGTACCTGGTCAAGAAACAAAGGTATGCAGACTCAGGAAATCTCTGTATGGCCTCAAATAGGCACCCCGGGCATGGTACATCAAGATTGATGAGCATCTTGTACAACATGGATTTGTTAGAAATCCATACGATCCCAATCTTTACCTCAAAAACAAGGGGGAGATTGTGATTGTCATTGTCTATGTCAATGATCTAGTCATCACTGGTAGTTTAGTGAGGATGATTGATGTAATGAAGAAAGATCTTAATCGATCATTCGACATGACCGATCTCGAGCTAATGCATTATTGTCTTGGATTGGAAGTATGGTAGAAAGAGAATCACATTTTTTTTTCTCAGATGAAATATACCAAGACTACGCTCGAGAAATTCAGGATGATGGATTGCACACCAATTTCTACACCCATGGAGAATAGGTTACAGTTATCTCGTTCAGATCCATCTCCTAAGACAAGTACCACTCTCAATCGGTAGTTGATTGGGAGTCTCATTTACTTGACCTACACTATACCAGATATTAGCTTTGAAGTGAGCTATCTATCCAGGTTCATGCAAGCACCCAAATTTTGTCATTGGAATGTAGCAAGGCACATTTTGAGATATCTCAAAGGATCAGTGGATCTTGGTCTAGAATACAAGAATAATGACATCTTCTTCTTGACTAGATAGTCAGATTCAGATCATGCAGGTAACATTGATGATAGAAAATCCACTTCTGGATTTGTATTCTTTATGGGATCTGGACCAATATCAAGGGGAAGAAAGAAACAACACTTCATTTCTCACTCTTCCACAGAAGCCGAGTATCATTCTGCAGGAGAATTTTTCTGTGAAGTGATTTGGCTATGTCACATACTAGAAGGACTTGGAATACCACATGACAAATTGACCACCATGTATGTTGACAATGAAGGTGTTCTCAAACTTGTTCGCAATCCAGTTTTTCATGAGATAACAAAGAAAATTGAGGTACAGGTTCATGTCATACATGAACATGTGTTGAAGCACAACATCTAGCTTCAATTTTGTCCAATAGCTGAACAACGAGTAGATATCTTCACAAAGTCACTTGCACGTGACAAGTTTGATTTTTTCAGGGAGTTCCTCTCCTCATCCCTTGAGGAAATACAAAATTAAGGGGGAATGTTAGGATAAAATATTATTATTATCCTAATTAATAATGCATCGTATATTAATAAATTTTTATTTATTAATTGTATGGTTATATTTAATTATAACAATCTATTTGTTTGTATTTGAAAAATATGGGATGTTGTTATATTATTTTAACAATATAATTGTTTGGTTGTATTTTTATGCTTCCTAGATGTAATATTGGAAGTAGTTGTGAGTATTGTTTTACCTGTGTAACATATTTATTTTGTCACGCACATGACTGTACAATACCTATAAGTATTGCAGTCTTGTTATTGTAAATTGGTTGATTGAGTTTAATAAATATTATTAGGCTTCTGCCCTTGTTGCTCAATCTACATAAATAATGGTAGTAAAGTACAAGGTGGAGCAATAATGAGATAATGTAGTGGAAAATCCTATAAAATAGGGTTTTGTACTTAGTCAAATGGTATACACTCCTTTACTATCACCTCTACAAACATTAATATGAAATAGTGTACAAAAATAGGTTTTAAAGACTTATATAATAGATAATTCATCTAGTCACAATGTCCTACAACATATTATTATATTAAAATAATATCGATCACTGTATGAGCATCCTATGGTTGTACATTCTTCACACCCTCCCAGGAATAGAATTTCATCATGTGTGTGTGTGTGTGTGTGTGTGTGTGTGTGTGTGTGTGTGTGTGTGTGTGTGTGTGTGTGTGTGTTGTGTTACTTATTACACTTTGGATAAGGGTTATGAATAAGAGATATATTCAGATTAATTAATTTTCAGAAACACATTCATATCAAAAATTCTAAATGAAACAAGACACATGAAGTGATATGTACTTACCTAAATTTTTTTATGGATATTCATATAACTATGGAAAAATTAGAGAAGACTCAAAATGATCTATAAGTGATTTGTTTCTAGTTTTGGAATTGTGGGATGAATAAGGTCATAACAATAAATTATGTGCATAACCTCAACCATTTGAAAGTTTCATACCTATATGATTGTTAATATGGAGATCTAAAGGATTTTTTTAACTTTCTATACACATAACATTAACTTAAATATCCATGTCTATGAAGCTATATGTATTGCATATGTGTGAAACCCTCTGATGACAAAAATAACTTCAAACCCTAACCGTGTGTAGGAGACCATAAAAATGGTTAGTGGTTGGGTTGAAATGTAATCCACACATCACCTATAATATAACCACTCTAAAGCTCAAACCACACATATTTTTTTTATTAATGCAACAATATTTGATAGTCTATTCACTTGATAATACTTTGTATACAACTTAACATTTTTGCGCAAATTAGATTTGGAAGTTTGTAACTTGGGATGATATAATCTTAAAATTTGTTGGGTGTTCTTAAAACCCATGTGGCGTAATACTAAAATGTGATGATGCTTTAGGGAAATTTAGGAGAGATTTGAGTGATTCTTAGTACATATTTTCTTGATGAGTGCTTATAAGTGGTAGGTGAGTAAATAAGATGTTGACTTGCTTATATGGAATTATATAGGTTATATTTCCAATTAAGATGACCTATAGGAAAAGTACTAACTTATAACAGATATCAAATTCGAGAAAATGACTATTGGGTGGTTTGGGTTGAAACAACTTATTTCATAACAAACCCTTTAGTTGTTTGGTCCTTGTTTAGTAGTCCTTTATGAGTAGGGAATGATGCGATAAAAAAATTTGAGCATGAATCTTGGAATAGATATAATTTTGTGAATTGATGTAAGAAGTTATTTGAGAAACTTAATAATGAGGAGATAAATTCATACAATACGGATAAATATAGAAAATTAATCTCATAACATATGCAAAATTCCTGATTTTGGGATTAGATAATGTTGACATTATTAAAGAATGAATTACTAAATTTAGTTGTTTACATTTCCCCCTTAAGCTAGGAAATGTCTTTTTTTTTCTTAAAGGGAAAAAATACCTAAATGTGTATCTTAAATATTTCCTTGATTGAGGGTTTTATTCACTTGAGTTTTGAAACAATATCCATAGTGAAACTAGCAACAAATAGTGTAGTCAATGTCTATTAAAATATCTGAAATTTAAATAATATTTGAAAATGTATTTGAAACTTAAAAATTTAAATTGAAAACATCCATATTTGAAAATTGAGTGAAAAAGGGAAGCATTAACCCTATTAATCTTAATAAAGGAGAATATCCTTGATGAATTTATTGAGATTTGGATTATAAATGAGTTGTTGGGGATCGCGGTGATAAATCCCTAATTGTTTGATGGTGAAGTCAAACGTAAAAGGTAATTTGGTGTAACTTGACCCAACACCAAAGAAGGGTGTCATAGGGATTTCTAACCACCCCAAAATCATTCTACAAAGAGGAAGGGTGTCAAAATAAATGTCTATATATCCTAAAAACTCCAAAAATAATGATAAGAATAAGGTTGTATGTATTTCTAGTCACCCCCAAAATCTTCTACCCATAGTTCTATACCATTGTAAATGGGTCTAGGTCCGAATAGTGCAAAATAGAAAGGAAATGAAGATACTCATGCCCCCATAACATGTATTTCAAAAGTGATCAAGATGCACAAAGTTGAAAAGTAATAAGATAACCATGCCCCACATATTTTGTACATACATCATTGACTACAAAAACTATACTTAAACTTGTATCATAAAGTTGTTAAAATCTATGTCTTCTACAAAATTTTGAATTTTTTTCTCAGAATATACCAAGGAAAATACCACCAATCCTAGATAGTAAAATTTGACAATTTCATCCCTCCTTGATGGAATTTTCCTTGTATAAATTTTGATCTTTATATATATTTGTTCCTATTCTTACGTATCTCTTAATTGTTCCATCTTGTTTTAATTTTTTTATGTATATGTAGCTAAATTAAATAGATATGTGTGGTAACCCAATAAATTCCCACTCTTTTTAGGTGAATAATATGTTAAATAGATTACTTGACTCAAAAAAGTGAAGTTTGTTTGTTATAGATGCAACATGTAGTAAACATTGGATTACATTAAAGGATGTTATAGTTTTCCACCATAGTAAATTTATTCTTAAAAATAGTTCATTGTAAAAATCATGACACAAAGATACATCAAAAAAACATCCAAGCAAAAATAATAGAAGAATAGAATAAAACAAGTGCAATAACATATAAACATACAAGTACACCGAACAATTCCACACATGTTAGTCATAGAGAAGGTTAAGATTCATATAAGAGATAGAGCATTTTTAGACATGCAAACAAGTATGATAGAAGGTAAAAAGGACAAAAAAAAGGAAAACCAAATTGTTGCACACACATGCATTTAAAATTCCTTAGGCCACGTATATAAAAATAAGCAAACAAATAAATAATAAAATACTATATTAGATAGTATCTCAAAGCCACATAAATAAAAAGACACTATTTTTCACAAGGCACATGTGTTAGATGAATTAGTCCAAATCTATAGCATACAACATAATATAGAAAATAAGAATAATGAGAATGTGAAATAGAACTATGTACATAAATAATAGAACCTAATATCATAAGAGATGCACCCAAATATTTCATGGCCACCAAATAAAAGGAGATATCCAACATCTATTAGCATTGTAGATTCATGTGTATGTATTGCATCATGCTCGAATATCTTATGAACATGTGAGAGTAAAGAGTTTATAGAATATACAATTTATAAAAGTACGTGACAAATAAAAATGTAAATTAAATAACTAGAAAATCAGGTCACATACATGTGCTAATTTTGTATTTTGATAATATTGGAATTTTCTGCTTATTATATTATTTTATTTTTTATTTTTTATTTTTAGAATATTTGTATTACATGAAAAAAACATCTACCTTATAGTATGATCAAGAGGATGAGATGATAAAAATGTATTTGTCGAGGTTCTTACCTCGAATTTATATTGTGCACTATGAGAGTAATATGTATCATGTTAAGTTGAGGCTATAGTACATGCATAAAATATTTGATACTTCAATAAGAGACATGAAATAATATATACGAGGGATACATCCTTGTGGTGCAAGTGAATAGGAAAAAAATGATTTCTTAGGGAAATGAGTCTCATATGTGTAATTTCCTTTCTAGAGATGAATACGAAAATAAGGGTTTGTCATCAAATGCAAATGCAAGAAATCAGTTTTTGGAATAGAAGTCATCAAATCCTATCAGTGAACTGAAATCATACTCGTAGGGAATAAAAACTAGCTAGAAATTAGTAAATAAAATATTTAGGAAGTGAGTTGTAACAACACCTAAGGGCATAAAATTTAATATAATAACAAGATGAAAATGGAAAATAATGATTCCAAATATTTTAATCAATCATGGATATATTATTTGCAGCCAATATAGTTCATAAATAAAGGAGAAACAAGTGATATGCCACATATGGAATTAATTAAATAATCATCATAAGTACAACTCACAATAAGGGTTGAAAATGATGTTTCCAAACCACAAAAATACCAATAAACCAAGAAATAAGCCATATAAATTAGGAGGAATTTGGATATCAACACAAAATGTAGATTGTTCCCGTTGAAGGCACTCAAACCCTTCTCGACCCAAGTTGCCACCATAGGACAGGGGTGCCAAATTGATGTAGAAGACATTGATATCTCTTTCTTCTCCAGGCCATGGCTATCAACCAACAAAATAACCTTATTTGAAGCTCTTAGAACCACTAATTGAATATTTTTCATTCTCTAATCTTGAAAAAGGAAGTTTTTTGTCTTCCTTTCTTTTTACACAAAATGATTTTCTCCCTCTAGTTGAATGGAATAGAGAAATCAGCCCCAAATTCAAGTAGAATATAATTATAAAAAATAAGCATGCCCAAAATGAGCCTAAGTGACCCCTTTTATAACCATAATGTTGTGCCCAAACCCCATCGAGGGACTTACCCATGACTGACATCATAAAGAAGCTTGCTTTATCCTTTAATTTTTCCTTTTTTATTCCTCTAACCTAGTCAACCTAGCTCATAGAGGCAAGAACTAAAATAAAATGTAAATGCTCATAGAAAAGGACTAAATACGTCAATAAATAATTCCCTTGTTAACCTTATTCTATCCCACATGAAGTAGAATGAGCTTGAATTTTTATAAACCGATTAATTCAAAATATGGTACAATACATTCCTCCCTTCCTGAAATTATTTTCACTCAAGAAAATGTAAATGTCATGCCCAAGTGCCAATGTTACAAGGTGAAAGAACATGATGTAGTACTCCCAGAATCTAGCTCATGTGCCTATCAATAGAGATAACTTTTCCAAAAATAAACTTATACAATGGATTCCCTATCTTCATTGAAGTATTTTGGGAGCCTATGATTTTTTATGGTTTCCTTGTAGAAAAACCATTTGTTGTCCCATTTTTTATGATTTTTTTGGGGTTCACAAACAATAGTAGCAATTTCTTTCCTTAGAAACTCGCCTTCTACAAAACACTTTCTAGCAAGATATAGGATCAAACAAAGGGAAAAAATGATTAATGCTCAATAAATTGACCAACAAAATGATTTCCCAAAGGGGCATATTCACCTTCCATCTCACCCTTTTCAACTATGGTGGAGGAAAACCATATAATAATAAATTTGACATTATTCATGAAATCATTTTCTTCTGCAACCACAATCTCATGTGCCCCTTCATTTTTTATGGAAAAATAGAAAACCCAGACTTAATTTCATGCCTTGTAGACATGATCACCAAATTTTTTTTTCTTGAAAACTTCTCACAAACTTTATACAAGTGATGGATGTCCAAAAATAAGTCATTCTTCCTCAAACACAAACTGTAATCATGTATTTTGTTCTAAAATTTAGGATGAAAGTAACTAAAAAGCCTCCTATGATAGTTGTGATCATGTTGATATTTTTAGCACCCTTCACCCCGATTTCATGCTTAATGTCCAACATAGAAAATTTAAAATTTTGGTCATGAAAACCAAGTCCCCACTTAAAAACTCCTCTCTCGGTCATTATAAACCCTTCTTTCACCCATCATATCAACTGTGTCACCCTTGTTATGGCTAAGAATAATGTGATAAACTGTATTTGAAGTTTTTGGTATGCACAGCTTAATTATACCTAGGTGGATTTATGAAGTTACTAAGATCTAAGGTAGAACAGTTGTTCTTAAAGGCTTAGAAAAGGGATAATTTTGGCCATTTTGCAACAAAGTAATACCCTCTAGAGGATGATTGCAAGTGAAAACCAATATTAAGGTTGTATAGATAATTTATTTAATAGATCCAAGCCAATTTTATATAATCTTGTGGAGTCATACGATGTTAGGAGTCATTCAAGTAAAAAGGGTCATTACAATCACGTATAATGTCTTTCCTCAATGGATAAAGTCAAATTTTTCTCGAGATTCCAAAATTTATGGGAGGATTTGGAAGTGAAAAATAAGAAAATGGAAATCTATTTGAATTATCCAAATGGTAGACACATTATTTTTTGTTCAAGTCTTCATAATATTCCATGATAGTCTGTGTCATTGCAGCTACCCCTTTAAGCCAAAAGAGTGCTTGGGCCTAAAATCAAAATTACAAATATAATTAGATCTTGGGAAGGGTTGGAATGGTCTTAGAAGGTGTTCTGGTGTCAAAATAAAAGAAATTTTGGCCTCCAAATTCCATGTCTTTCTCCTGGGATAGAAAATGTACTTTTGGTGTTCTAAATTAAATTTGGCATGATGACATCAACAAGGTTTACAAGCTTGAGGACACATTTAACCATCATATATCCCTTTTACATTATCCTATGGTGTAAGGGGATAATTGGGACACAAATTTGTCCCATATGAAGAAAAAAGGTTGTGTCACTTAAAGCGTACAACTTAGTGTGTAAAAAGCATGTGTAACTTGAAATATGCCCCATCCTCATGAAGACCAGATCCTTGGAACATTTTTCAAGGATGTTTGTATGTTAACACGTGCCCCTTGGTGCAAGTGGACAATAGGGATAGTAAATTTCAACCCTTATAAAGGTTATGTTTTTCACTTAAAACTTGCAACCTAGGGTGTTAGAAAGGTGTGAATGAGTTTTTGATCAAAATCAGGCCCCCTCCTCATGATTGCTTGAACTGGGCCCCCTTTTCACACTCAATTGTCCCTTTTCGCTTCTCACTTAGTGAAATGAGAAAAAATGACAAAAATTCACCCTCCTCCATGGAGCCGACTCCTAGTCACATGTTAAACCTAGATTCAACTCCCAAGAGCTTATTTTCAATCCGTTCATCTTAGTCACATGAAACCACATGTTCTCACTTGTCTTGATCTAGCTTAAAGTGAAAATTTGTGCCACTCTTATCTCTTTGCTTCATTTTCCCCTATTTTTAGGGTACAACTCCACCTTCAACCCACAATTGACCCTGGTTGAGCATGTTTAGGTTAAATATGAGTTAAGACGCATAAGATAGAGAAATGGGTAGATAAAAACTTAGGCATTATTTTATGCATTTTTTTTTCCATCCACAAATCATTTCCATACTATTATGCTACTAATTTTTTTGAAAACACATTTATACCAAAAATAGAAAGTTACTGAGATATCTCTAAAGCCCCTCATCTTATTTCCATGAGATTTTGACAATGATATATTCTCAAAATTCCTTTTCAATGAGTATCATATCATCACCATTAATGATATAAACAAATTTTAATTTAGAAAGATGATAATTTCATCCATTACACCTATATTTTTAGATCTATGGAGTTTTGGTGATTGAAAACCTCTAAAATTTGGAGCAGAGGATTTTGAGAAAAAATAAACTTTTGAGACACATTTCATTCCATTTCAACACCCAAAGGTCTACCTTATAAAAAATAGAAAATTGTGACAGTCCCTCAAGATAAAAATAGTAATTTTTAGAAACAGAAAAAAATTGGTGTCATTGTCACTCATTTTTAGTAAAAACACTAATAAGTGATAGTTCGGAAGCTTACTAAAAATAGTAAGTGTGGGGATTGTGGGGAAAATGTCTATACTCATTCATCTCTATTTCATGTCACCGACCTTTATCAAAATAGATTTCAAATACTCAAAGTTTAGAGCCAATTTCAAATTCAAACACCGATTATCCTAATGTGGGTGATAGTTAGGTGGAAAACATGGATCTAATAGACCAAAAACAATGATCCTTAGTTAAAATCATGCATATATAGAGGAGAAATTTTTTTCAGGTTAGATTTCCATAGTTGGTAGGGTCATCTTTGTAATGTTTAATAATTGTGGCATGGCACAAATAGGAAATGAATCCTTGTAGACACAAAAAAATTAGCCTCTAGGTGAGTTCTATAAGGGATGGAAAGATGCAAGAGACCAAATTGTTCAATTCATCCTAGTGATCTCGAAGGGGATCATTATTATTGGGTTATGCATGTACCTATCTCAGTTCAAACTGTATAGATATCACGGTAGTTTTCTATCACTTGATCAATGATTTGGAGTATGTTTTCATCCTACCATAAAATAAGGTTTCACTCATCATGTATTGGTATAATGAAGAGATCGAAGGCACAAAATTATTTGATTATTCATGTAATTTTTTTCAAAAGTAGGAACCTCATGATCAAAAGCTTCCTCATCTCTGGATTGTCATTTCTATTTTCTTCTCTCTCTTCCTTCTCTCTATATATTCTAATTCTTCATTAAGAATGTTCTTTTTGGCTTTTTGGTCTTATTGATTTCATTGACCTTTTAATTTGTGATGTAATTTTTTTTTCATAAAAAGAAAATGACTTAATTTCATCCCTAATGGAATATTTAAGGTCACAGGTGGTAGGAAGATGAAAAATTACCATGTGGGGAGATGAAGATGTGTCATTTTAATGCTAAAACTTAGGATAGATTCTCCATTCTAAAGGGTTGATATTTATTTTCTCCTACTACACTGGAGAAGCTATTTCTTCTATTTTCTTGTCTATGTTCTTTTATTTCTTACTTTCAAATTTGCAATCATTATAATCTGGAATAGCCAATAAAGTGATTTGTATCTTTGAGGAATAAATCAATTTAACTTTGTGTCTTTGATTTGTAAATCTTGTTATTACTTACATGGTTGTATTCTTCCTATTAGATGTGGACCTACTTGAGTAAATGTCAATGAATTTTTAAGTTCCTATTCACTACATTAACCCTATTTCCTTATATTATTCCCTTTCTATCTTTGTCCAAGAAAATTCCTCTCTTGTATTCTATATAGGTAATTTGTGACACATTTAGTGGACTATACTTGTGTGATCCCCATTCTAATGGTCACTACATATTTTACTTTTCCAATATTCAATAAGTGGGAGCCTCCCAATTCCCAAGAGGAACTACATTGTCCAAGAGAGTTTGTGAAAATCACTAATTTTCCCTTGTGAAAAATTATTTCACCAACACACCCAATTGGCTAGAAATTCTTCTAGAACTATCAACGACAATTGAAAGGGGCTAGAAATTTCATGGGCAATACGTGACGAAAATTATACTTATTTTCATACTTTATATCTATGAACTAATCTAAAAACAACATAGTGGGGTCTCGAAACACTTTGTTGATGACTATCCTTTTTGTATGACAACAAATAGGATTATAGAGAAGCTAGTGATGTCTATGACAATAGTACAAAATCTTATAACAACATGCTTGAAAATTAAAAAATCAACATAATTGTAACTCACAACCATACCTTCTATGTGGGGTGATCTCCCGAGCTTGGGACAAAATGATAACTTGCATATTTCTTTATTTAGTACAAAAATTTCATGATCTTAATATCCATTTTAATTAGAAGTAATTATCTATGGGTTTTTAAATCAAAGAGGAGATGAGAATGACCATGTGAATACTATTGTAATGAAAACCAAAAAGTTTGGGCTTACCCAAAAATATGTTGTCCCCAAAACCTGCCCTCTATTTGTCATAACTCCCACTACCATAGTTGTCTTCACTAATTATAATGCCTCATCTGAAAGCATCTTAATAACATGATGAATTCTCTTAATATTATAGGAAGCTATCCATACAATTGCAATTATGGGATGTAAAGGTTTTCCCATTCTTTAAACCCAAAATGTGTCATGTTTATTTAATAAAATTTAATATTTGAGAGTAACTAATATGATAAAATACAGATGTTAAGCACTTAAGCAATGTAAGATTAAAAAAGAGAGGAGATATAGGTGACTTAGCCGAGTCCTATGAAATCTATAAGTAGTTGGGAATGTGTATATCTTGAATCTAGTAGGAAATGATGTAAAGCTCATTGGATATTTTGAAACATTGCGCGAGACTGAAAAGGGGTGTTTGATGTTGGCATCGATGTTGGGCGTAGGTGAATATGATAAAAGTCAAGATCTACTTCCTTTTGCGTCACTAGGGTTTCACCATTAATGGTGGTATTGGTCACTCGATATTCACAATTTGATCACTAGAGGTACATGTAACCTAAAAATAAACCTAACTACCTAAAAAATCTCACAAAAACATCAAATATAAATGAAATATGAAAAATGTGAATTTAGATTGACCTGGAAGTCACCTAAAGAGTGAACTTATGACGAAGCAACTCGCAGTACATTCTAGACTCCTGTAGTTCTTTGTGCTTCAGTGTGAAATAGTGTCTGGAGGTTTCCCTCACACTAATGATGCCAAGATTGTGGGATATAGATAGAATAGATGAAAATGTGTGGTATGGAATTCAAAATTTCCTTTCCTATGCAATGAATGCAGCCCAAAAATGTAGTTCCTTTGATGCTAGTGATAGTATGTATATGTGATTGCTCTTAGAATTTTCACCCAACATAATATTGTATATATATATATATATATATATATATATATATATATATATATATATATAATATATATATTTAATTTCAACACTATTCACATGAAAGGATTACTATGAGCTCGGATTATGATAAGAAAACTAGAAAGGCTGACCAAAAATTTAAAAATAAGTAAAAAAATAAACAAGAGAATACCTACCAAAATGGACACATGCACCTAGGCACTATTGTCTAGAATGGGCACTAATGTCCTAGAATAAATGACAATAGATGTGAATAGATAGATAGACATGGATCACTCGACCTAACCAATTGGGTACAAACATAACAATTAAAACATATAAACAACATACTAATGACATAAAAAAATAGTAATATGTGTGTGATTTTGAATCTAAATTTCCACCCTCTATGTTATTTGAATGGAATTTAAGTAGTGTAATGAAATTAAGGAATCTACCTGTAAAATTTTTGGAGAATCCATATTGCAAATTGCATGTAGAATGTCAAAACTAGTAGCATTAAAAACCATGGATCATCACTTTGACCCATGTGGCTTAAGTGGAGATAGAAAACCGTCGTAAGGAGCACTTGGAGAAATAGTTGAAATGATTTGGAGACCTTAGATATTTAGAATTCAGATTAGAGGAGATAAAAGAGGTTGGGAGTGATCAATTCCTAACTTGATTTGTTTGAAAAATGGGAGGATTTGGTGAGAAAAAAATTTGGGTGGGAAATTTTGTGGGTTTCTTTCTAATACTCTTGTAATCAAAGTCTCTCTACTTACAATGCAGATTCTGTGTTTTCATCCACATCGAAAGGTGGATTTTCTTGGTGTCCTTGTGTCTAGGGATCTAAAAGGAGAACTCCACTTTGAACCTATGCAAAATATAGCAATGGATTTTTAGAGACAAATTTGTCTCAAATCTAGGAAAGGGAGGGAAAATGTTAAAGGGGGAGAAACTAATGTCATAAGTAGATGTTCGAGCCATGCACACACTAGTTAGAAATATTACACATGCATTTTAAAGAAGAAAACAACATGATTTTGGAGCCACTGGCTAGAGGAAACCATACATATAAATATGTACACATTTGTATGCCTTGGAAAACATAAAATTCTTCCTTCATTAGCTTGCAAAATCATAGTTGTACATAGTGAGGAATTGAGGAAATGTGAGGTGGAGAAAACAAAAGAAAATCAGCTATCTCTTTGTTCCTTCACAAGAATTACTCTCTCATGAGATTAAAAATTGACAACTAGCTAAGAAGAAGCCCAAATGAGGGCTCATTACAATTTATAGAGAAGGAATGACTCTTCATCTTCCCCAGTAACACTTTGTATGCCTTTTTTAGACTTTAGACTATTCATATTCCTAAAAATATTAAGTCCCTTTTATAAAATCAAGGTGAATTAATTTTACATTATGTTTCTAAATTTACTTTTAATTGACTTAAAGGTATATTAAAAATTGCAACCCCAAAGACGAAATTATAATGTCAAGAGAGATAAATTTGAAAGAGAGAGAGAAATTTGGGAGAGAGAGAGAGAGAGAGAGAGAGAGAGAGAGAGAGAGAGAGAGAGAAAGAAGGAAAAAGAAGGGGAAAGAAAGATGTTGACGATGAAAGATACATCTTCAATGAAATCCATTGCTCCTTCCAGATGACCAGATGAAATGCCTCATTGTGATGAAATCTAAACCTTTAAATTATTTGCAACCCAAGAAGCTCCTGAAGACTTGCACTCAATGTCGAATTGTTCTCTATTCCTTGTCACCGAGAAGATCTCCATTCTTTGAACTCCTTGTTACAAATGATTCACTCATGTTGCGGACAAGTTGTTGCTGACGAGAAACTTCCTTTTGATGACCTATAGACATCTGCGAACTAAGTGTTTAGAAACACTGTTGAGCTATCCTAGTGGTGACCGTGGGTGTTGCTCATGAAGATCCACTTTGAAGAATTTGAGGATGAAAACTACCTCCCGTGATGACCCTTTGCAACACCGTCTTATTTTGCTTGACATATGTCCTATGGAATTATACATTTGTTTGTATAGGTGATAAGATAGGTAATTTATAAGAATATTGGCAAAATAGTGCATGGTGTTTGTTTCATAAAAGGAAATGACCATTATAAACCATAGAATGAAACCAATACTTTGTAACTGATCTCACCCGTGGAATGAAGTATTGGGAAAACCTATGAAATTGTATCTCATGGTTCTTAAACACTTGTTATGCTTGAACAGAGCAACTTATTATTTTTAGTAAGTGTAAAAATCATATTTTTCGGACCTCGACCGACTATGGCAAGTTTGAACTCCTTCTTCTCACTGTGTTCCTCTTGTGGAAACCACATTCTAGACAAACTTGCTATTTATGGTAGGTGTTTATGGGACCACTTACTATTTTTAGTAAGTATCAATTTTGGGCCGAGATGAACCTTTTGATAATTTTCACCTGCAATACTTCCCCTATGTTCACCACCTTCTTCGTAGCTTCTTCGATGAGGACTTGCCTGAAATATAAATCTCTCATGTACGAATTCTTACTATTTTTAGTAAGTGTGTATCTAGTGATCAGATCATGATAGAATGAAAATTTTTTATATGGGTTTTTTCCCAATATCACTCCTTTGAAATTTCAGATCCACTCAATCACTGGTTTGTGAGATTTTAAAATTTGAATTTTTGACCTAGCTCTTATTACGGGCACAAAGCTACCATAGAAGCCATTAATGGAATATGAAATTTACAAGTCCACTTTCCTCCTCATATATTTATGAAAATCATATTTTTGATATGGATTTTCCTTACTTGTTTCTGAAATGAAATTTCGTTGGAAACCGATCACCTGGGCAACGAAAATAAAATTTGAAGTTTTACTACAAGAAAAGAGGGTTTCTTCACTACGAAAATTCCTCACCATGAATGTGAAATATATCACTTGTATTATTACTACCTATAAAATGATGAAGGAAGAAAAATTTCACTTCGATCTGTGCCGTATTTTGCAAGTTATGATATTTTCACCGCTAGGTGACTACGAGGGTTTTCTGGATGAAAAATATTCAATTTCTCTTCATTCTTTTTCATTTCGATCCATTTATTTTATTATATATTTGGAATTTCATTATTAGGAAGATTTCATGGAGTTGGTTTAGTGTAGAAATGGAGGTTGGAAGATTTGGAAAATATTTGCTAAGCTGATTACCTGCAAGGTATGGAGGCATGGGGAGAGAAACTTGGAGAAAAGCAAGCTAAGTATAACATTTGGAATTTTTTAAAACCATGCTTTGGGGTTGGGAAAATTTTATTTTCCCTTATGTTCCTTTTATAAAGGTCATAAATGGACATAAAATTCCCTTAGGTGCGTGGTGTTGACATTTGGGGGGTTTTGAGTCGATGAACGTTTAAGTGAGGGGGCTGGAAAAAAATACCCTGGAGCCGACTTTTGAGGACATGAGGAACCACAGGGATTAAGTGGGATGAGGTAATTTTATGTACCATATGTACCTTAATTAAAGGGATTAAATGGACATTAAATTCCCTCAAGATCATTGTGTTGGCACTTGTCACACATGCTTGTTGGGAGAGGGAAGGCTCAAACTAGCTCTTGAGGGCTTAACTGACAAGAGGAAGGTCATGTTAGTGTCCTGGGGATAAAAAGGGCTGGGAACATTTTTATGTCCCTTACATCCATTTTTAAAGGGAAATTAGGGACTTTAAATCCATCCATGCTCTTGGTGCCGACACGTGTCCACCTAGAAAAATGACTAGCTACAAGAGCTCTTACCTTGGGACCAACTTGCAACAATGATAACGTGAGCTCCCGGATGAGTTTAGAGGAAAATATTTATATGAAATTGACTAGAAACAATAAAATTAGTCCAATGGTGATGGTATAAAGGTCCAATTTGGAATTTAATACCTCCAAATATCCCATTATTTCTCGGGACCACCAGTTGCTCGCCAAAAGAATGAGTTTCCTTGAAAAGTGTATAGTGTTTTAGGATGTCTTTCATTTTCCACCATTTAGGGCATGGAAAATAATTTCCATAGGTAAATTTTTGGGCTCTTGAATTTTCACAAATTTCCCATAATCTCTATTTTAAGTTCAAGCACTCCTTCACAAAGTGTTTTCTTCCTTAGGCCCAAAACCCACTTGTGATGAATCAACTAAAATACCTTTGAATATTTAAATAATATTCCAAAATATTTTCACTAATGTTCTTGTAACTTTAATGCATCTCCATGTATATTTTTTTCTCCTCTATTCTACTCCAAGGAGGTGCATTAGTCCCGAGAAGGCCAGTGGTAGCCCTTCCCAAAATTGCTCAAAAGTTGGCATTCTCCAAAAAATCCTAAATCATCTGAGAGGGACTGAATTTTATTTCCTTAATCACCTAGGTGGATTAGATGGACATCTAATTGAGGACCAATGCTAACTCTGGGTAATTCTGGTGTTAAGAATAGATTGACTTGGGGTGTCTTGGAAAGGTAAAACTCAAGAAATTTTGACAGATGAGTATCATTGTCTGCTTTCTTTTGAATTTTGGCCTGCAAAATCATTGGAAAATAGATGGCTCTAGTTTGGGGGCATAGTATGGACTGATCAAAGTGAATACATGACATGAGTGTTATCATGCAAAATTGACAAGGGAAATTTATAGGTAACTATACCAGAAATTTTGTTTTGACCCCTAAGGAAGTTCGACAATGCCCGAAAGAGCCCAAAACTTCCTTTCAAAAAATCAAGATGTTTCAGAACTTAGCCACTTTCAGCTTATCCTTCAACACAAAATTTTCATGTCGACATGATTAAAGATGTGCCCTTTTACACTGGGTGTAATTATTCACGTGTCGACATCTAGAAATCTGTGCCCCTTTAAATCCTTTTGTGCTGAGATTTTGTGTTAACATCCAACAACTAGCGCTACACAATTTCCTTTGGCGTGACCTTTTTCATGTCGACACTCCTAAAATCGTGCCAAAGGAGGTTGGTGAGGTCATAAATGCCAATTTTTCTATAAATAGAAACCTGCCACATGTCATTTTCACGAATTGAAAATTGTGAAAGTTATTCTCTCTGCACGTGTCAACCATCCCTGTCAGCCCTCATGGTGCCATTTTTGAGCTTGTGGACCCCACATCTTTCTTCGTCTTTTATAAATCTGGGTGAGTGGCTCCTCTCCCATTTGTGGTTTTCATTTTGTTGTGTTAATCTGTTAGGGCTTGTATCAAATAATTAAAATCTAAAGAACACATTCAAAATCCCCAACCCAGCTAAAACCCTCTTTTCCTCTCCTTCCAGATCTGCAAATCTGGAAGGCCCCTGCCACTAAAGTAAACCAAAAACCATTTATACCTACTTGTTGCCTTGCCAAAAATGTCTCTTTCTTGCCATCAAATCCAAATCCAAATCAAGAAATCAAGAAATTGATCAAACCGTTAACTATTATCCTTTGGCGCAATTTTCAAAGATGTTACATGCTCAAAAAGTGCACCAAGAAAATACGGCGCCTTATATGCTTTTCCCTATAACCTCTTCCAAAGTTACGCTTTGGCGCACTTTAATATCATGTACAAGAACTTGATCCGCACCCTATGCTTTACCCTTTGGCGCTGAAATTTTTCATGTAACACCTCTCAAAATTGCGCCCTTTCAAACTTGGTGCAACTTTTCCCATGTCGACACCTGGTGCCACTGCACCCATGTCGACACTTTCCCAAATGCACCAAAGCATAAAAAGCCCCTGTAGCCTGTTGTGAACTTGCACCTTGCACTCGAGGCTTAAATTTGTTCATTCGTCCTTCTGTAAGCTAAACCTAACTATTTTCTCACACATTCTAAGGTGTTCTGTTATTCTTCCAACTTTCATTATGAATAACATGATGGTTGACATGGCCCTTCTGTGTTGGACCTTCTTGATTCTTCTTGCAGAACAACAACATCCTTCCTCAAGCTCACATATGTCTTCGTCAAGAAAGAAACTGACTAAAGCTAAAGCTAAGCAGTCAGAGCAAGAAATGAAGTACAACTAACAGAGAGTTAGAATGCCTAACTCATATGCCAAGTGCGACCTTGACATCAAAGAATCTGAGTTGGGTCATATTGACATGGATGATTTCTGGGTAAGGACCACCAAGGAAAACAATGGCCCATGGATGAATAAGTTAATAGGTAGTGGATTGCACTTTGCAGCTGGGCTTCCGGTGAGTGTCGTAAATAATGAGTTTATCATGTTGGTTTCCTGATGTTATAACAAAGACACTAGATGTGTCAAAAATAAAGAACACCAGACAATCATAAACCTCACAGCTTGTCACTTTGAGATGATCTTGGGCATTCCTCATCACAGGAAATATGTGGAAATAAGTATTGAAGACTGCAAGAAGGCATGGGATGATAATGAAGATCAGTGCATGCAGATGATGAATGAACTCTATCTGAAGAACAAGAAGCCGGTGACCAGATGGCCACAAACCATCCACCGTAGTGATTTTAATGAAGAATTGAGTGATACAATCACATTCTTGAACAAAGTATTTGGGCTCCCTGATGCCCATTATTTCCACAAGTGGATGCTGAGATACCTGGAGAATATGAGCAAGAACGCACCTGATCAACGCTTCGGCTAGGGTGAAATCATAAGTGACACCATCTCACAGTAGCTTCAACAAGTTCTAACAACTGGGAAGTTCTACATGAATTCCTACGTTGTATATGCTACTGCGTCAGAAAGGGATTTCATAGGGTTAACTCGAAATGGGGTATGGCCCCAAGTCAAGATATATGAGTTCTACCCAGAGCTAAGGCTTGAAGCCAGCATCCCCAGATTCTCCAAAATAAATGATGCCTTCTTCTATGAGGTATTTTGTTTGTTGAGACCAAACATGAGACACAGTCGAACCAGCCCGAGTGTGATTGCTGCTACAAAGAAATGGGGAGCATTGTTCACACAATTCCCCACATTCACATACCTCAGAGCTGTGAATTTCAAGGGAGAACCAACGAAGCTGCCAAGGTTTATAGGGCCAAAGCTGGTCCTCCTGGAATTGTCAAGGCAGTTAATCACTTATCATGAAAAGTGTATGAAGAGAAAGAAAGGAGGAACTCCATTCCCCCTTATAGTTGGCCGATACACCTACCCTACACTTGCTAAAGCACGGAGATGTATGTTGAGCTAGAGTTGCTGAATTTAAAGCACAACTTCCTAGCAAGGCTGACCTTTGACTATCAAAGTTGCCTCCCAAAGGCAAAAATTGATCCCATCCATGTTCCCGAGATCAAGGACATTTGGATAGACCTAACCCATGAGATAGACATTAGGCGGAAGGATCACTCCCGGCTGGCTCTGGAGGAGATCATCCACTATGGCATTGCCATTGTCCCAAAGAAATTCAAAGAGACTGATCAAGAAATTGATCAGGTTTACATTGACACAGATGGGGACAACTGGCCATTCATGGAGATCGACAGAGCTAAAGTGCCAAAGACCATTCAAGAAAGGGTTAAACCCACATTATAGCGCCTGAAACATTGGTGCAATCAAAATGGCCTTACATACCTCGGAGTTGACTTCACTACTTCTCCTTCAGGCCGTGCACCTCCAAGGTCGATGTGTGCCGAAAGGAAAAGGAAAAGACAAGGTGGGAGAGCCAAGCAGACAAGAAGAAACTCTTGAAGGCCTTCCTCCTACTTCTGAGAAGCAAGTAGTTGACCTGGTGTCTCCAGGTAATGAAGAAATAGCAGATGTTTCAACAGATACATCCACCCGGGATGTTATCACAACTGCAACTACTGAGGTACCCAACGTTATTTATTCTACTCCTCCTTCCCCTCCTGTCATTGAAGCATCTATTCCTATGGATGTGTCTTCTCCTCTCCCTTCCTCCCTTCCATCTCCCACCTCTTCCATCTTCTCCTCTCTCGCGGATCTCTCACCTAATATTTCCTCAATCCTAGTGAAGATCCCTTCCATTTCCATGTCCTTTTCTTCTCTGTTAGTAATTCCAGGCCCCATAAGCATCGGTGCATTGGACTCCTTGCCAATTCCACCACTGAGTGTTTCAACAACACACTTCCCGAGGCCTCTACAGTTGCCCACCCTCTCACTTCCGTTTCTTCTTCTTCCTCCGCTCCCACTCCCATAAGTCCTAGTTGGATTTCTGACCATCTAAGCCAACATAAGAGGAAAGTTCCCATTTGGCCATGGATTTCTCCATTATTTTGAAGAAGGGAACCAAGAAGCAGAAAGTGATAACTCAATTTTCTAAAGGCACTTCAGGAGAAAGAGTCATGGAGATAGATTTCCCGGATCCCACTAAGAGAAAAGAAGATCTGTCTCCCATAGACTTCATGGTGAATCAAGTCACAATGGGGACCTCATCTGAAATCCTACAAGGGGAATCCTTGATTGCTATAGATGCTTTCTACAAGAAGCTCCAAGAGGCAAAAGAGGAGAAAAGGATACTCAAATAACAAAACAAACATCTCCTACAAGAATTACAGAAAATGGGCAACGCTCCTCCTGTGACTACCGCCGAACCCATTCAAGTTCCAAGTCAGGAGAAAATAAATGAATATGTTAAGATTGGTGAACAAGACGTAGCAAAGTATCATCCTAGATCAAGCGGATCCTCAAAGATGGTGAAGAAGTTCTTGGGAAGTTTACATTTCTCTATTAGGATATAACCCAAGCAAATAAGGAGCTACAAGCGAGTGAAGTTACCTATCCAAAGAGTTGGATAATGCCGTAGTTGTAAACGCGTTCAAGCAATGGTTAATTGCTCAAGAAAGCGACCTATTGAAATTCGACATTATCAATCACCCACATGCACATAATAAGGCTCTCACTGCATTAGATTACCGGTTGATCAGATGGAATATATCTTGAGAGAATCGATAAAGTCAAAGATGAAGCCCTGAAGCACGATACAACATGGAGCAGATAGTTACAAAAATGGCTCCAGGATGCTCAATGAATCATATAACTTGAGGGAAGTAGATGATACATTCCAACATTTCAAGGCTATTGTCACTCAAGGTTTGGCACCAGAGGTCACTTTTGACCGAGATTCAATCAATAACCTCTTGGCTTGCCGCGATTTCATTGGATTTTTAATCGATGCATGTGAAAATTTCACCGAGTTACCTGACAAGCTCAAGAATGAGAAAGAAACCTACGAAGTCATTCGCGACCATTTTAATGGTCCCAACCATGATCAACTTCAAGCAATGATCAGCAAGTTTGTAGAATATCGAGCGCAGTGTCACATCGACTCTCCTGATCAAAAGCAAGACACCAAGTTTGAGCAGAGGGATGATGAGGAGTAGTTTCTCCTTTCTAGAATGCGTTGATCATTTTTGTAAAATATTTTAAAAAGCATGTTGGCATACACGATGACCTCATCCATGTTGCACCATGGGATGTTGCCATCCAAAAACTTGCCCAAGTCAACTGTTGACTTTTAGATATTTTCTAGATCTTTTGTAAATATCTTGTAAGTATTTTGTAAGTAGGGGTTTGCTTTTGTCTTCTTTCCTCCTCTCCTTATATAAATACTTGAATACTTATTGTATTCAAAAGGAGGAACATTTTTTTGTATGAAAAGATAAGTGAGAAGAGAAAGAATTTGTGTTTTCTTATAACAAGAAATATTAATACACATACTCAAACTTTATGCTTAAAGTGTGTGTTATTTGAATCAGATCTTTCTTAAGCTAGATCTATGTTTTTATTCTCATAGATTCATTCCTACTATTGTCATCTATTCATTAGTATTGCTTTAATTTTTTATGTAAGTTTCACTTTGTTTACTACCGCTCAAAGCATAAACCTTCTCGACTTTCTATCTTGGAATTCATTTCTTGTCTTCCTTCGATCTATCCTCCTCTGCTCCTTCCTTCCTACCTTCTGTTCATTGTTGGAACTACCTCTCTGGATGAGATCCCAAACCCCGGAGTTAGAATAATTTAGATTTGCCATGATTCCTTCTTGATAGATTAGCAATAAACTAGTTTCGCTTTGTTGTCTCAAAGAGGGGCTATGCCCTACACACTGTTGGCCTGTTTCCCCACGACCTGCCTAACCGACAATTTTTCGCACCAACAATGAGGAATCCCAAAATCTTAACATCTAACACATTGAATTTTTCTTTATCCATTGGGCCCTACGGAGTTATTTATAACTTGCAGAGAGAGAGATAGAAAGGAAGAATACACACACAAAACAAAATAAAGGAAACAAATAACACACATGGAAAGGTAAAGATACAAAAATAGATGTAAAACACACCAAAAATTACCTATAGTACGAAGTCGGGACAACCCGATTTCATTGAAATATTGTTCTTTTCGGGGTTACCCCTGAAGAGGTAATAAAGAATGTCGATGTTTTATGATGGCATTGACTAGTTTGAGGAAGTATCCTCCTTTCCTCAAATGCTTATGAAATATAGGTGCTTTCATGATCGTCCGTGTACTTCGTAGGAGTGATCCTACATGATATTTTTGGTTCTTGGGAATTTTCCTAGAAATTCCCTTGCCTTTACATTCTTTGATATCCTTTTCAGAGTGTTGGTTGCCTTCCGTGTTTATCCATAACACCGATATTTATTTGAAAACTTCATCATCATTCTAGGGTTGATCCTTGTTCAAGTTGTTTAAATCTTTTGATCTCTTTTCATTACCATATTCACTCTCTGTATTTGTAGAAAGTTCCAAAGTGATGTGATCAAGTTGATTTTGAACAGTTGAACACATTCAATGCTATTGTTGTGGAAAACTTTATTCCATGTGAGTTGACTCAATATTTTCCCTATCATCTCCCACCATGATGAAGGTGTTTCCTTTAAAATTAGAAATTTCTAAAGAGGCTCCAAGGACTTTTCTTCTTTTACATTCATGAACTTCCTCTTGCATTGTGGAAGAATGAGACATGCTTTCGCTCTCACATTCATCATTGAGGAAGTTATCTAACTATCTCGAATAATCTATCTTCACATCAAACATCGGTGTATCAAAATAAGAAAGCGATCATTGATTCATACATGTCATGTATCCCCATATCCCGAGTCAAGAGTTCAAAGCTAAGCTGAGGATTTTTTAATTTCTTCTACAACTTTCAAAATATCTTGCATGGATGACTCTTCTAGATCCATCACAGATTCATTTTCATTTTCAAAAGAGTTTCTATATTGTGACTCAGAGGAGTGGTAAAAAATGATCCATACCTTCCCATGATTCATTCAAAGAAAATCCATTTTCTTCTTCTATGCTTTATGTTCCATAAGGATCTCTTTCATGTAGGTATAAAAATTCTAACTTATGAACCCTTCTGACAAGGAGAGGAGGTCCATGATTTGTGGGAATGGTACTCCTTCAAGCTCAAAATCCATATCATCCTCAACTTCAAAAAATAAATTGGCTTCCCTAAATGTTCATCCATGATCTAATCAGGAAGATATTTTGATTCTTTAATTGCCTCTTCTTCTTCACATATCTCCATCCCATCATTAATTGAAAAATCAAATTCTGAAAAGAGATTACTCATGAACATCCCGAACTCATCATTTTTTATTTCTTCATCATCATTGGATTCTTTGAAAAACATCAAATTATCCATTATGTAGCTAGAATTTTCCTCCATCGAATATGTTACTCCTTCGATGAGTTGTCTTTTGAACCTCGAAAAAACTTGCATCTCATCCTCCATAAGAAAATATTCCTATTCTTCTTTCATGTAAGGAAAGGAAAATTTTCATCTCTCTCTGATGTGAGGAAATATTTTCCTATCCCACTATCTTGAAACAAATTGTTTTCCCTTAGATCACCTAATTTTTGCATTGATTATTTCATCTTCCGCACCGAAAACCATTTCTTCATATCCACTTTCATAGGTATGATCACAGAGGACCAGTCCATTTTTATTTCACCACCCAAATACCTGCAAAATATTATGCTTAAAAGCATGTTGAACAAGGTTGGAATGTCAGCTACCAAAATTGTGAGCAGTAATTTCTTTTTTAGGAAGTTTACTAAAGAAAATTGAGCATCCTTTATGCTTCCCACCAATGGTACTTCTTTGTATTCGATGGAATAGAAAGATCCATTTGCATGGTTCAATGGAATTCCTAAGGCATTCGTGACTTTCATGGGCATCTCATTGTTAAAGGATCTAGATTCGATGATGCAATTATTGAGTTGGTAGCCTTTGACTAAGAGGAATAGGTAGAAGGGTTCTACCTTGTTGGTCTTAGATGTGCCGAGTATTAACATGTTCTGCAAGGGTGGTTTAGATGGGGTTGGGAGAAGAATTTTATCACTGGGGTATGTGACATGAGGCTTTGGGGTTCTATTTTGGATAGTGTCAACAAATCCCTCAAACTGGGAGGGAACATCTACAAATACTCCATCTCTATGATTTTAAATTTAGTTTTGTTTGCATGTTCAACATAGTCAAATGGAGATGCAAAGAACATATATGATGTTCTAGGAATAGTATTTATTTTTCTCTGTGTAGATGATGGTACATTAGGAGATTGATTTTCTATAATGGTTGTGGTAGTAGGTTTAGAAGGAGAGGGAGAAGCTAGTTTTTCTTGAGATTTATTAGGTTTAGGCTGGGTAACACTTGATGAAGGATTATTTTTAGAAACAAATTTCAAACTAGAGGGAATACCAGAGGACTTACTTGGCATGGTAAATGAATCCTTGCTTGCTAGTGGGTCTGATTTCTCCTTGGTTGAGTCCATTGATGGTGGCAGCAATGATCCTCTATTGATAATATTATTTTGTGGAACTTCTATAGGGAGGTATTCTTTCTTTTTATTTGTTAAGGTTATTGAGATTGAATCTTCTTTCTTTGATGGTGCATGAGTGAAAAACATGCATGGAAAGATTAGAGCTTATTCATCATCATCATCTTCATCTCCTTCAACATACTCAATAAGGCCATTTTGCATGTCACCGTCAACTTCTTTGACCTCAAGGTAGTCTCCATCATCACCCTCTTCTTCTTCTTCTTCTTCTTCTTCTTCTTCTTCTCGGTTCATCAGCATGTAACATGTGGCATTAACGATGGTGCTTTAAGAGTAAGAATACAGGAGGTAGGGTAATTCTCATCCAGTTTGAAGGATTCAACTCCTTTAGATCATTCTCGCATTGTGATTTGAGACAATTGTTTCTTTATGGAAACCATGTCATTTGCCATCTTCTGAATCATGGGGTCTGTGAGAGATGAGTTCGATTTTTGGCCTTTTTTTTTTTAGGTCCCTTCACCTTTACTCGATAAGATCACATCATCCTCGCCTTCAATTGCATAGTCACATGATTATTTCAAATCCCTAGGTTGGGTTTTTCTGACGAAGAAACCAAATTATTGTGGAAAGACACTGATGAAGAATATTTTCATATTGTTTTTAGGAGGCATAACATATTTAGGGATCCTTGTGATTGTCCTATTATATTTTACAATAAAATATCTCATTGATTCAGAAGATTCTTTCTTCATTTGCACCAACTGGACTAAGAGATCCTAGAAGTCCTCCGTGGTTTTGAAACCTTGTTTAAATACACTTCTTATCTCTTCTCAATAGGTGATAGATCTTAGAGGCAACATGTAAAACCATTCAATATCTTTCTCTTGCAATGATTCCTCTAATAGCTTGACTAATACAACCTCATGTTTTATGCCCAAAACTCTGTAAGCGGTGATGGATACTTGTTACATGCTCTTTAGGAGTTTTGAACCATATCCTTTAAAATTTGGGAATTTCTTCCTTGATCCTATTAGTAATTCATGGAGAGGTTGTTGAAGTACAAGTGGGCCAGTGTTTCCACCCCATGGTACATTTTTCTTGCATCATTCATGTTTTGCCATCGCATTTCTGATCCTAGCTTCCAACCTTTCTAAGGTTGCATCCTCATTACTCTTGTTGCATCTAATTTGGCTTGATTGCTTTAAATTTTTTCAATTTGAGCTCTTATCTCTACTTCATCTCTCACTTATCTTTCTCTATCTTCCTCTTTGTTCTTGATGTCGGTGAATTATTTAATGTTCTTGTTGATATTTGGGAACTCCATGTCTAATAGATTGATGACTATTGGGCTTCAAATGGAACCGGTTGTTGGACGAAGGGGAGACCTTGGATTTCTTAGAAGCTCTTATCTTTCTTGAAGTTCTTTGAAGATGGGATCAATTTTTACTCTTTCTTTTTGTTGTCAAGTGTACCTTTTATTCCCAACTTAAAAATTTATGCTCTTCTCTATGGTGCCTAAATTTTTATTTTTATTTCAGGTTGACGAAACGTTATTATTTGAGGTCGAATACTCTTGTGAAATGAAATATTGAGTGAAACTTTTTAGTTGTGCTAGATGGCTTCCCTCAAGTCAAAAGTGATGTCTTCTTGAATATGAAATAGTAAATCGAGCCTTTCAACAGGAGGGTTACCTAGAATAGCCATGATTTGTAGACATAAGACTTGGGTAAATTGTTAAATTCCATAAATTTATTTCTTGAATTTTTGGATTTGATTTTTTTGGATTTTCTTGACCTTCTGGTTGTATTTGGGTGTAGATGCTTTGCTAAATCTACCCCACGGTTGGTGCAAAACATTATTGGTTATAAATTTTTTTGGGTGGATAAATATGTGGGTTTTTTGTCAACAATCTCGGAATCGATGTCCCTCTACTTAAACATTGTAGCTTCCGTGTTTGCATGTGTGTAAAAAGGTGGGATTCTTTGATGGCCTTGTGGCCGGGATTCAAGAGGGGCACTTCACTTACCATGTGGCAAAGCTAGAAATTTCTTGCTAGATAAGACTTTGTCTAAAAGGTGGGAAAGGGAGTGAGAATGTTAAGGGGGAGAAACTAATGTCACAAGTAGATGTTCAGAGCCCTGCGCACACTAGTTAGAAATCTTACACATGCATTTTAAAGAAGAAAACAACATGATTTTGAAGCCACTGGCTAAAGTAAACCATACGTACCAATACATACACATTCATATGCCTTGGAAAACATATAATTATTCCTTCATCAGCTTGGAAAATCATAGTTGTACATAATGAGGAATTGAAGAAATGTGAGGTGGAGAAAATAGAAGAAAATCAGTTATCTCTTTGTTCCTTCACAAGAATTACTCTCTCATGAGATTACAAATTGACAACTAGCTAAGAAGAAGCCCAAATGAGGGGCTCATTATAATTTATAGAGAAGGAATGACTCTTCATCTTCCCCAATGACACTTCATATGCCTTTTTCAGACTTTAGACTATTTGTATTCCTAAAAATATTAAGTCCCTTTTATAAAATCAAGGTGACTTAATTTTACATTATGTTTCTAAAGTCACTTTTAATTGACTTAAAGGCATATTAAAAAGTGAAACCCCAATGTGAAATTAGAACGTTGAAGAGAGAGAAAGTTGGGGGAAATGAGAGAGAGAAGGAAAAATAAGGGGAAAGAAAGATGTTGTCGATGAAAGATCCATCTCAATTTAAATTTGTTGCTCCTTCAAGATGACCAGATGAAATGCCTCATTGTGATGAACTCTAAACCTCACGAATTCTTTTCGAACCAAGAAGCTCTTGAAGACTTGCACTTGATTCAATATTTATCTTTTGCAAGTTGTTGAGAAAATGTCCACTCCCTTTTATTCCTTTTTGCGAATGATTCAATCATGTTGCGAACAAGTTTCTTTTGATGAGAAACTACCTTTTGATGACCTACGGACACCACAAACTAAGTGTTTAGAAATATTGTTGAGCTATCGCAGTGGTGACCGTGGGCATTGCTCATGAAGATCCACTTTAAAGAAGCCAAAGATGAAAACTATCTCCGTGATTATACATTGCAACATTGTTGTATTCCACTGATATATTTCCTATGGAATGATACATTTTTCCATATATGTGATAGGTATTGATGAACATACTGGTGAAATAGTGAAGGTTATTTGTTCTATAAAAGGAAACAATCATTACGAACCATGGAATGAAACCAATACTTTACAATTGATTACACCTATGGAATGAGGTACTAGGAGAACCTATGAACTTGAATCACATGGTTATTCAACACTTTTTATTCTTGAACACAGAAACTTACTATTTTTAGTAAGTGTAAAAATCAGCTTTTTTCGACCTCGACCAACTATGGAAATTCGAACTCCTTCTTAGTGTGTTCCTTTTATGGAAACCACTTTCTGGACCAACTTGCTATTTATGATAGGTTTTTATGTGACCATTTACTATTTTTATTAAGTTTCAATTTTTGGCACAGATGAGCCTTTTGATGATTTTCACCTAGAATACTTCTCTTGTGTTCACCGCCTTCTTCGTAGCTTCTTCAGATGAGGACTTACCCGAAATAGTAGTATCTTGTGTAGGAAGGCTTAATATTATTAGAAAGTGTGCTTCTAGAGATAGGATCACAATGGAACAAAAAAAAAATTGATTTGGGTTTTTTTCCCAATATCACTCCTCTGAAATTTTGGATCTACCCGATCGTCGATTTGTGAGATTTTAAATTTTAAATTTTTGACTTAGCGGTGGTTACAGCACGAAGCTACCATGGAAGCCATCAATGGATTCTAAAATTTTAAGTCCCACTTCCCATCCTTAGATATTGATTAAAATTATATTTTTGATATGGGTCTTCCTTTCTTGTTTCAAATATGAAATTTTGTTGGGAACCAATCACTAGGGTAACGAGAAATAAAATTTGAATTTTTGGTGTAAGAAAAAGAGGGTTTCTTCACTGCTAAAATTCATTTCCATGCATGTGAAATCTATCACTTTGGTTTTTAGGCCCTCTGAAAGTGATGAAGGAAGCCAAAAATTTGACTTCGATCTGTGTTGTATTTTGCAAGTTATGATATTTTTACTGCCAGTGACTACGACGGTTTTCTAGATGAAAAATATTCACTTTCTCTTTGTTCTTCATTATTTCAATCCATTTATTTTGTGAGATATTTTTAATTTCATTATGATGAATATTTCATGGAGCTGAATGAGTGTAGTAATGGATGTTAGAAGATCTAGAAAAAAAATTCCAGAGTTCTGGCAAGGTATGGAGACATAGGGAGAGAAACTGACAAAAAAGCAAGCTAAGTCTGACATCTATAAGTTTTTAAAAAGCATTATTTAGGGTGGGGTGAATTTTCTTATCTTATGTCCCTTTGCTAAAGGTGTAAAATGAACATAAAATTCCCTCAAAAAGCGTGGTGTTGACATTTGGCGGGCTTTGATTCGATGAGCATTTAAGTGAGAGGGTTTGGAAAAAAGCTCCTGGGAGTTGACTTTTAGGAACATGAGGAACCAAATGGCTTAACTAGGATGAGGAAATTTTTTTCTCCCTATGTAAATTTTCTAATGAGATGAAAGTGACGTGAAATTCCCTTAGGATCCTTTTTTGACACTTTTCACACATGCGTGTTGGGAGAGGGAAGACTCAAACTATCTCTCCGGGGATTAACTTGTAAGAAAAAGGTCATGTTAGTGTCCTAGGGGTTACAAAGGGATGGGAACATTTTTGTCTCCCTTACATCCTTGTTCAAAGGGAAATTTGGGACACGAAATCCAACTAGACTCTTGATGCCGACACGTGGCCACCTAGAAAATGACTAATCATGAGAGCTCTTACCTTGGGAACAACTTGCAACGATGATAACTTGAGCTCCCATATGAGTTTTGATGGGATGTTTTTAATGAAATTGATTGTAAAAATTCCATGGAGTTAAATGGTGATTATGTCAAGGTCCAATTCTAACCTGAAACACCTCAAAATTACCCCTTATTAATTGGGACAACTAGTTGCACGCTGTAAGAATGAGTTACCTTGGAAAGTGTATAGTGTTTCAGGATGTCTCATATTTTCCACAATTTATGGCATGGAAAATAATTTCCACAGGTACTTATTTGGGCTCTTGAATTTTCACAAATCTCCTAGAATATTTGTTTGAAGTTTAGGCACTCCTTTGTGGTGTTTGCTCGTTTAGGCCTCGAAAATCACTTTTCTTTGAATCAACTCCAAAACCTCCAAATATTTCCAAAATATTTTCACTAATGTTATTGGTACTTGAATAAATATCCTTGTTTAATTTTTCTCCTTCGTTCTACTCCACGCGGTGCATTAATCCTAGGAAGGGCAAAGTGGTAGCCCTTACCAAAACTGCTCAAAATTTGGCATTCTCCAAAAGATCCTAAATCACCTAGAGGACAAAATTTACTTTCCTAAATCATCTACAGGGATTGAATGGATATACAATTGAGGACCAATAATAATTGGTAATTCTAGTGTTAAGAACAGGCGACCTAGGGTGTCTTGGAAAGGTAAAATTAAGAAATTTTGACACCAGGGGTATCATTTTCCTCCTTCGTTTTGAATTTTTCCCGTGAAAAACACAAGATGACATGCACCTGTGGGAATATTGTCTAGAATGGGCACTAGTGTCTTGGAATAAATGAGGATAGATGGGAATAGATAGACAGACAAGGATAATTGTGACTGACCATAATTTAGTATAGACATGACAATTAAAGCATACAAACAACATACTCGATGACATAATAAAATTAATATGTGTGTGATTTTGTATCTACATTTTCCCCCCTTTATGCTATTTGAATGGAATTCAAGTAGTGTAAAGGAAGTAAGGAACAAACCTGTAAGAATTCTGGAGAATCCATATTGCAAAGTGCATGTAGAATGTAAAAATTGGTAGCATGGAAAACCATGGATCATTGCTTTGACCCACGTGGCTCAAGTGGAGATAGAAAACCATCATAAGGAGCACTTGGAGAAATAGTTGACATGATTTGGATAACTTGGATATTTTTAATTATTATTGGAGGTGATAGAAGAGGTGGGGAGTAATCAATTCCCAACCCGATTTGTTTGAAAAATAAGAGGATTTAGGCATCCTCCTTCCAGGAGGAAGAGTGTTGGGGAGAGGTTTAGTTTTAATCTCCATTTATGACTGCATCCCCTAAAGGTCTAACAAATGCGAAGGATCAAGAAAACATTTAGTTCCTATTATTTCGATTGAATAACCCACATAGGAGTAGTCCAGAAAGGAAATGACTGTGTTCATGTATAAAATTAGTTATTCTATAGAAATGAAGGTAAAACATATAACCTCAAAATCATGAACCGAATCTACAATAAACCATCATGATAAGATATAATCAAGAGAACTTCTATCATTGTATGAACTTAGATAAACTCTAAACTAACATACATGTGCCACTTTAAACTCCTTATATCACTAATTAAATATTGAACCTAAGAAGATAAATTTAGCAATCAAAGCATCTATTAGTTGTTTTATGGTTCTCAAGATTTCAATAATGGAGTCTCACATTTAATGGCTACAAGGCCATAAAATTCTCTCCATAATACTTCAACTTAGATTATGGATGTAAATGAAGGTGTTAGCTCAAGATTAATGGAGGAGGTAAGATTAAGATCAAATGTCTAATTAGCTTAAAGTTATTACAAATGAGATCCTAAAGCAAGGTGTTCTTAGTGTTAATAAGATATCATAAAATGTGAAGGTGTAAGGTTGAATGGGAAAGCTTAGCCTTGTATTTATAGTTTTCTCTTTGGAAGAATTTGAACTTTGGGTGCATGTGGGACTAAAGGTAAGCCAAAAGAACTTTATGATTAGGAGTGGTAAACATGCTTTGGACTAGTTAAGCTAGGTTTAGGCTAGTTAAACTTGATTAGAAAGTGATTAGAGACTCATTGAGAGTTGAGGGGAGTCTGATTAACTAGATGTGATTGATAGATAGCCTAGGAAGCCTATAGAAGTGATCTAGAGGGAAATATGAAGATGTTTAGCTAATAAAAGGGGGTTTATTAACCAAATGGGTTGAATATAGGAGGAATACAACCAAGAAGGTGTCGTAAATGGGCATCCGAGAATGGAGCGAAGAGTAGCTAATTGATGAAGTGTCATCAATCGACCGAATCAGAAGAGATGCTAGGCATGAGAAAACTTTAGGTATCTACATTTTCCCCTCTTTGGGGTGGCGTAAGTGACGTCACTTCAAAGATAGTAGACAAGAATAAACAAGTAAAAATTTTGAAGTGGTAGGAGAAAAATTAATAGAATGAAGGATTCCCCCTCGAGTGTTGATGGGGTGATGAAAGAGGGCGATCGATGATTGAAAAGATGAAGGAAATAGATAGAATATGAAGGGAAGAAAGGGAATATAGAAGAAAATGAGGATGAGGAAGGGGGAATGAGCTAACATCCATCCAATGCCTTGTAAACAACTTATTTTTCATCATATTGATAATAATCTTCATCATCGTTCCTTATTATAAAAGAATGAAAAAAAGTGTAGTATGACATGAAAATCCATATACGAAAAAAATTCCATTGCTAAAAACACCAACTCCATGCAACATATAAAATGCAATGCAATATGAGAAAGTAAAAGATGCCTAACTCCATGCAACATACATAATGCAATGAAATACAAGAAATTAAACAAGATAACCTAATAGGGAAACATAATGCAATGTTTTTGTTATCAAGATTCAGTTCCGACATGTGCGAATTAACAACAAGGGTTTAAAATTGTGCCTCAAAAAAGGATACATGCATGGAGAATAATGGAAGACAATTGGGTCCTATGAACATTAATCATGGAATATAAAACAATACCAAGTAACTCATTGTGCCCTAGAGTACATACATAGCAAGCAAACCAACTTGGTTAATGGGGTAGATCCGGATGATTCGCAAGTCGTACACATGAACAAGTGAGAACCACAGAGCAAAGTTTTGTCGGATAGTTTTTAATTTTTAGAAGTTTACTAAAACATATTTGAATGCTTTCAATTTTCTCACATATTTTAATGTTTTAATTTTTATAACATATTTGAATGTTTTTTATTCTCGAAGTTTTTGAAGTTATGTATGGGAAAACAAAGAAGCATGGATGCCCCTAATGATAGATGGGATGTACAATGGTAAAATGCCACGCATATGCGCAAGAAAGTGAAGCTGTGAAAGTTTCCCAACGTTAGGTGGGAGTATTCAAAGGAAACATATTCATGACCAAAAGGGGTATCAAGGCCAATATGGATAGGTTCAATCATGATGATGAACGTAAAATAATGACGTGTTAGGAAGGAGAAAGGATTCCCCCGAGTGTAAGTGGCCAAGAAATACATGATAGAAACGAATTGGGAGATTAATTTTGTGAAGAGGACAAAGGTGGCCGCAAACATGGAAAAAGGGTAATATTATACAAATGGATATTATGAATGAAGTATAATAATGATTTGAATGATATGGATATGGCTTAGAATCCTCATGATGAAGAAGTGATTAACCAAAGGTAAAAATCATGAGACAAGATATGACCTAGAGTAATATTTTAAATAAGGTCCAAACAAAGAAACTTGGTAACATACTAATCTTGTTTGCTCATAAAGATCCAATTTGTGTACATGGACATTAATTAACTCTTGAAGGGAATATTTGATAGAAAATAAGTGAAGACGTGCTAGCCAATGTGTAGGAATGTTTTATTTTCAAATTTGATTTGAGAATGGAGGGTAGAAGGAGAGATGTACATTTCTCTTGTCAGTCATGCGTCCATAGCCCTGTGTATATTCATTTGATTCTAATCACAATATTGCTCTACTTCCGATCGTGGCATCCATAGCCCCAAGAGAGATTATTGGAAATACCCCAAGAGATAGTTATATATATATATATATATATATATATATATATATATAAATTTTCTTTACTTTTAGCTTTTGTTATTTGATTCGATTTTGATTATTTTAGTTTCTGAAAACTTATTCCATCTCTCTTGATTTGACAAGGGGTTAAGAACCAATGATAGCTTGATGGCAGGAGGCATAAGTGATTGTGACGATGACATTATCTAGTGTCAAATAATGTATCCAAAAGTTCTTCACAAAAAATTTATTCGATGTTGATTGTGATAGGATATCTAAGAGGTCATACGTTTTTAATTTACTAAGGTGATAAAATACCAAGGTAAAAAAATACCATAGAGATAAACTTTGCAAAATACATGTGAATATTCTAACTGAAATATCATAGAAGGGATGAAAGTTGTAGGAAGGCTTGCCGAGAATGGAAAGAAAGGGAAGAAATAACATCCATGTGTATGCAATACTTGTTTGCAATGATTGTTCATTTAAATTTGATTTGTTTAATGTTTTCTCACCTTTTTGTATTTTTGAAATTGTTTTTATTTTTATATTTTTGAAATTTTTGGAAAGTTGGGACTAAAAAGTCACTCTGTGTGATAGGATCCAACAATAATGTTTGTAATTTCCTTAATAAGGGAGATTAAGTGTGTTTTCTTATCAAGGGTCATATTCTCTCCTATCTCAATGATTATGGTGAGCTCATACTCAATAAATGACTGTGACTTATCTTGAAACATGGATTTTGCATGTAGGAGCTTGAGTTCCCTATCCATAGGTTTCTACACTTTGCGCCATACTTGATGGTTGCATTGGTGTGTATTCTTGAATCGTGTCTGATTTATAACTTTATGATCATTGGAATTGTTGGGAACTTTGGAGCTTGTGGAATGTGTAACCTGAGCTTGATGAAGAATTCGTTTGGGTTTCTTATAAGAAACTATGTGACTTGTATGATCCCGAGAAGTGGCGGTGAAAATGGATGTTTATGAGTGATGATATGAAAGGCATGGATGATGGTGGGATTTCCCAGTCATTGATAGAAGAAGAACATGATAGGTGAAAATGATATGGTCCAAAAATTGAAGAGGATAGGCTATCGGAGGTAAGCCACCGATAGAAGATGATGAAGGGTCACAAGATATGACCCTAATATGGAATAAATTATGCTAGGAGGACATGGTCCAAGAATAGAATACAATGGATTACCAGGAGGTGACCCAATCATAGGAGATGAGGAGTTACTCAGTGGTGAGCCAAAAATAGAAGATTGATTGCTACTTAGAGAAGACCCACTCATAAGAGATGGTGATATATTTATTAGAGACCCACACACAGAATATGGAGGGCTACTAGGTGGTAGTAAAAGGATATTAGAAGATGATGGGTGACTAGGACATGGCCCAAGAATGGAAGATAAAGGGCTACATGGAGTGGATTCACTAATAGACGATAGAGGGATACTAAGATGTGGCCCAAGAGAAGATGAGGATGGGCTACCAGGAGTAGACCTAAGGTGAGATTGTGATTGAGGAATTGTGATAGATAAAGAATGATTGGATAATGAGAAGATAGGCCATGGATCAATGCTAGACCCCAACATCTCATCATGCTCAGAGGAAGGTGAAGATGGAAAAATAATAGAAGAATCAAGTTCCATGACCTTAGACTCTTCCTCTACATTCTGATAAAAGGAATCAACTTCTTCCTCCCCATACGCGAGCGTATTGAGTTCTAGAAAGAACCATTCTTTGTAATACTCTAGAGGAATATATTCGTGTAGTCTGATTTTTCCTTCATTTTGAGAGAAATTGATGAGTAGAGGTTGTGTTTCTTACATCATAGTAGGTTGAATAGAAGAAATGAGTCCATCATGCATGGAATTTCTAGAATATATGTGATGATGTAGATGAGGGGAAGGCTTGAGCCTATTGTGTGCACAAAAGAATTGGATAGTGCGTTGAAAATATATATTAGCACATCGTTTCTTGTGAATTGTCCGACATGGACACAAACATTGATCTTTAGAATATCGATAAGGATATGGTAAGACATGGTTGAAAGGGCTCAAGGGCCAAAGAGGGATTGGATTCTGATTGATAGAGGAAGATGACTTAGGAGACGAAGTAGACATGGAGCTAGATTTTTGTGAGTATAAGAAGTTGAAATGGACTTATCTATACGATGATATACTAGCAATAAACTAGTAGAATTGAGTCTAAAGTCCACAGATTGCAACGTATGAGTCAACTTGGAATATTTTCTAGAAGAAATTTGAGTCGCATGAATATTTAAAGGAGGAAGAATTCATTGAGGTGACTGATGAAAGAGGTCCTGTGAAGAAAGGGAGGACCATGACTTAGGATTCATATTAGATGATTCATTGGAAGAATTAGGAGTTACACAAATCTTCAAAGGAGGAAGATGCCATTGAGGTGACTGATAAATGAGGTCCTGTGAAGGAAGGGAGGACCACAACTTAGGATTCAATTTAGAGGAATCTGAATAGTAGTTTGGATCAGACTCATTGGAAGATGGAGAGGAGTCTAAAGAATAGTTTGGATCTAAATCAAAAGAAGAGTGGGGGGAATTTGAATAATAATTTGGATCAAAATTTTCCAACCCATACAACTGATTATGAGATGAAGGTGGGGAACATGGTATAAGAACGGGCCTTCTAGCATGAAGAACAAAATGAGGTTTAGTTATAATGGGAATCTCTTTATGTGAATTACTAAACCTAGGTTTTTTATTGTTGTAAGTATGAGGAACCACGCGATAGTCATTCATTGTCGTTATCATTTAGGTACAAATTCCTAGACCTAGATAGTGAAAATAGAACTCCATCAAAGGGAAGCAAGCTACATGTTGATTCAGGGAAGCACAATGACATCCAATTAGAAATTTTAAAAATATGAGGACGTTCCTATAAAGGTTGTGTTAAATATGATTGAGGATAAAAAAAAACCTAAGTAAAATGTGTGGAAATTTTTCATGTCATAAGGGACTCATCAATGTTAATGAATCGGTGGAGACAAATCAATAAGAAACCAAATCCTATGCTACTGAACACCAATGATAGTTTCGATGTTAAATGATCAATCACGATGCCAATATTTAATTCAAGTTTGAAATAAAAAAGGCATAAGTATTAGAAATAGGGTTGATGTGACCCCCATTCAAAGGATACTATGATGAGTTTATCAACAAACAAGGCATAAACGTTAAAGGAGAGAAATTACAAATGTAAGCTACGTAACTAAACCAATTAGACACATTAATCAAGCTTCGCGAAGAATCAAGATATTACTACCAAAGTGGTATCAATATGAAGCAAACAAAGTAAGTGAAACTCTTAATTATTTTAGAAAATGTTTGAAGTCAAACTAAGTCAAAGTATACTAAATATTTTCTAAAATGTGGGTCGTGTAATGCCACAATATGGACACTTAAATCATGTTTACAATAAATGTGATGTAAACATCTTAATTGAGTCAAGGCGATGCAAACAAGGTAACACGTCTAAGGGGATCAAATGATGAACCAAGCCTAGCTACGATGATGATCTTGAAATCAAGATCAAGTGGCTATCAAGATGTAAAAATGTACCCACACACTTTATACGTTTAACAAATCAGCCACAAACATGGATGAGTGTAAATAGACATAAAATTGGTGAACACAATCTATTGATAACACTCGCAAAACATGCCTTCTCTTGTCCCAAATGGGAAACAATAATGCAAAGGAATAGACCAAGTGATGGTGAAACAAGGTATTATAACTTTGTAAGATTTTCACCTTGCCTTAGGGAAAGTGAAGAACTAATAAAAAGTGATACGTTGTGAGCTTTGTGATGAATATCACTAGACCCCAACTTCAATGGACTCTCCCCTTGTTCATCAAACAATGTTTTGACTATGAAGAAGTTAGTGTTTTGTGATGGCTCTTGACTCGATGAATTGGACTAGCATAAGTTGGCTCCAAGACAATATGGCTTCCCAGGTGGTTCTCTTAACCCTATTTGTCACAAATCACCTCTGTGAGCTTGATTTTCCAAGAATATTACATTGATTAGTCTTGGAGTATCTCAGATTTACTTTACCTAGTTCAAATATGATGAGAAATGAATTCATTCACACGTATCTTTCACCGGAGTTGCAATGGAGATGATTTTTATGCTAACTCACAAATGAAAACACTAGTCAAGTGGGTAAGTGAAGTGCTTCTTTTTTCATCCACGAGGTTACTCAACAATGGAATAATTTAGGGTTCCTAGAACTACCCCCATCGCTTTAGCTTAAGGTTTTATATCAAAGGGGTTATGTTCTAGTTAATCGATAGGGACGTACCCTTTTCTGAACTTGCATATACAATATGTTGAATGTGGTGTGTTTTTTTATGTTTTTAGGCTTAGTGTGGTTTTAAATCACGCACACATTTAGAAACCTACATCAAACATGTTAGATTTTTTAGATCTTGATTTCTTTGTCTTATTTGGTTAGATCCACTACCTACCAAGTTGTACATTAAATCAGGCCTCTACTCTATCTTCCTCCAAAAAGGCCGAGTCATGTTGCTTTTGCAAGTGCTCCGAGAAAACTTCAAAAGCCGACCCAATTTGCTTCAAAGTGAATGACCTTCAAACAACCCCTACGATCGATCTGAGTTTCTCCCAGAGCTATAAGGTGGGTTTTCCTTATGCCGAGCCCTTGGTACAAACATATGGATAGAGTGAATCATCCTAATCTAGTGCAAAGAAAACAACAAACTCCGCAAAAAAAAAATCGGTGGAACAACACAAAATAATACAAATTTTATTGCAAAAGAAGCAAAATGCGACTTCGAGATATGCTCGAGAGAATACCCTAAACTGTCATGTCTTCACTCAAGTGAAAGCGACATGGATCCTCCCTACCACGTCTTCATTGAAAAGGTTATCCCCTATTTTTTAAATATTATATATTAAGTTGTTTATTTTATTTCATACACGCATTGAGAGCTACGTTCGCTAGTGGGGGCTATTAAAACATTAGGTGTGGGTAGGTGCTAGGTTTGACTCCCCACCCCAAATCATTATTTAAAAAAATAAAATTTTGCAGAGAAAATAGTAGGACTATCATATTTAGAGGAAAAACATCATATAAAGCCCTTAACCATAGCTAAACCCCCGCCAGATTTAGCGGAGAAAACCCTATAGAAGGGGAAAAAATATTTCTCCCATTTCACCTAAAAAATAATTTTGAGCAATTTTTGTAAAGGGGGGTATCAAAACTAGATTTTTGAGCTGTTTTTGTAGATTTTTTTGTACTTGAGATCCATATTAAGCTCCGAGAGGCCACTGGGGCCTCGTAAACACAACAAAATTGCTTTCCATTCAATTTTTCTGCATATTGGATGTAATTGTATATTTTCAATGGATTCTACTAATTTACAAATTTCTATATTTAATGGCAAAAATTGTAATCGATAAACATTGCGAGTTTTGTAAACAAAATTAGTGAAATTTTTGTTTTGAAACACCCATGAGATCTTCGTATCTCTTTTGAAGCATTTGATATTTACGCCTCTAAGAAGTGTTTATGGATAAATTAAATGCGTGACTACTACTACACTTAATGCGTAATATAGTTGAAACAACATCGTCTACACCTCATCCCTATAAATTGACCGGGAGTAACAAGGACATAATGCAAACACTTTGAGTCATCCCATCCATCTCGCGAACGATTGCACGACATAAATCCGGATAATCGAAATTATCCAAGTATATAGCAAAAATTACGTGCGCGTATGAGGATATTTTTTAACCAGGTATAAATAATCATACTGAGACCCCTTTTAGTACTATCTTGGTACCATGTATCAAATTATTTCATGTATGTTAACACCTCTTTCACGTACCACCGGGTATATCAAAATGGTGAGCTTCTTCCATGTACCGATGGGTATATCGGAAAGGTGCTTATATCGAAAGGTTCAGTATATCAGAATGATGTTATATAGATTGGGAGACCTTATACCTAGAGTGATAAGATCCTTACCCTTTGTTAGTGAATTCAAAAAATGGGCACCAATGCCCCCAAGTTCTTTCTTCTAGACTCACAACTCCTAAGAGGAGATAATTATGATGCATGGAAGACTAAGATTAAAACAAAACTTGAGTTTGAAGAGATATATCCTATTGTGAATGGTTCCACAACCAGATCACTAGATGATGCAATTAAACAAAGGTAGTTTGACAGGGTCAATCAAAAGCCCAAAGTCATAATCTTGTTTAAGGTTTTTGATGAAGTGAAACCCCACATTCAAGATGTTGCAACAACCAAAGAAGCATGGAATAATTTGTTAACAAGTGTAAGAGGCAAAAATAAGAGCACAATTTTGAATTTGTAGAGTCGATTACACACACTCTGAAATTCAAATAGAACAATAAAGTAGAAGTTTTCTTAAGAAGATTTCCAGAATTGAGGGCATCACTTCTAGCCCCAGGAGAGGAAGTCACCGATACACCTCTCATTCCCATTATTCTTAGAGCACTCCCTCCTTCATATCACATTTTTGTGATGAAAAAAACTTTTGGATCAGCCAGTTAGTTTTCACAAGATAGTGAATCTACTGCAACAAGAAGAAGCAATGCACAACAAAGATGATGAAGAGGAGCAAGAACTATCTTCTCATCAGAAAGGAAAATCTCATTTTTCTCAAAATTCCCAAAAACAACATCAGCATCAACATGGGGTCAAGAACAAGAGGAAGTGTCCTATGTGCAATAGAGGACATGATGTCAAATATTATTGGTACAATACCTACAAGAAAGGTTCATCAAGTAATTCTAGACCTCAAAATCAGAAATCTCGTAAGGGACAGTCATGCTACAATCAAGGGAAAAAGAAGGGGAATTGGCGAAGAAAACATTAGCAAGGAAAAATAGCTAAGTAAGATGAACATTCAAAAATGAGGAATTCTTGTATATTGCTCATTCCAGTGAACCATCCATGTCATCTAGTGTTGTTTGGTATGTTGATTTGAGAGCCACTCAACACATGACCGGGCACAGAGATTGGTTTACTATAATGAGGGACACACCTTTGAAAAATCATGTTTTGTTAGGTGATGATTCTTCATACACAATATATGGGATTGGGAACATTTCTCTACCTCTTGGTTCATGAAATTGTAGACTATAAGATGTATTATATGTCCCTAGGTTAACAAAAAATCTACTATTAGTAAGCCAACTTCTAGATCACAATATGAAGATTGACTTTGATAGTCATTCGCAAGAAAGTGTGTTTGATTTGAGACAAATCAAGAGGCTTGAAAAATTGTTGCAAAAGCCTCTAATGTGGGACATATGTTCCAACTTGATTTTGTCCATAAGGATGATCAGGAACTTGTGGCTAAGAATTATTACTTTGTACAGTTGTGGAATCAGAGACTTGGTCACATTAGTTTCAAGTATCTCGAAACACTTCACTCAGTACAACATGGTGAGAGTATTTCCATCTCTCCAGAAGGATACAAATAAGTGTCCTCATTAGTTAGTAGGAAAACAACAAAGAGCTTCATTCCGAAGAGTACTTATCGATCTTTTTGGTCCTATGTAAAGTAGTCATTCGGATTTCAAGATTTCATGCTTTGTGTTGATGACTATTCACGATAATTTTGAATATTTCATCTTCGTAAGAAAAGTGAAGCTTTTGAGAACTTCTAAAATTTCAGAGTGGTTGTAGAGAATGAGATTGGTCATCATATCAAATCTCTCTGCTCACCGAAGAATGAGTTCAAATCCTACCTACAATCTCACGGGACTCATCGAAAAATGCCTCCTCCACACAGACCACAATAGAATGAATTTGTTGAGAGAAGAAACTATACTATCATGGAAATGGTGCAGTCCATGATCGATGACCCTGGACTAGCGAGGACATTTTAGGTAGAAGAAAAAAACAATAGTAATGTTGTATATATCTCCCTCCCCGGGTAAATATAGACAAACAGAAGAATATGGAAATCGAAGAAACTCAAAGCTCGATATTTATTACATCACCAACAACCAAGGCACGGAGTCGAGAGGCACACATCAGAAGATGTCAACATGGAAAAATTTGCACCCTGGCACAAGTTGGAGGCGCACATCAGAAGATGTCGACATGGAAAAAGTTACGCCCTAGCGTAGGTTGGAGGCACACATCAGAAGATGTCGACATGGAAAAATTTGTGCCCTAGTGCAGGTTGGAGGCACACATCAAAAGATGTTGACATGGAAAAAGTTGTGCCCTGGTGTAGGTTGGAGGCGCACATCAGAAAATGTTGATATGGAAAAGTCATGCCCATGGTGCAGGTTAGAGGCGCAGAGTAGGAAATGTCGACATGGAAAAATTCGGTGCCTATGGTGCGTGTAAGAGTATGATGACATCTTCAGGAGGTGCAACATTTTGAGCATTGACACCCCAACAGAAGCAAACCCTGACCCAGATATTCAAATGGCCATAACTTTTCACAGGGAGCTCGAGATTCACACAAGGTTGGACTTTTTGGAAAGTTACAAGGTACTCTTTCCAAATACGACTGGATATATTTAATTGGGTGAGAAAAATTTCTTCAAAAATGCAAAATACAATTCACCACTTTTTGGGTTTGCTAGGGTTCTCACCTACCACCATAATGAGATGAATTAAATGCAATCTGGAGGTGGTTGGGGTAGACTTGGATTTCCTCTCTCTTCCCTCTCTCATTCTTCCTATAAATTTTAAGGAGGGACTTCTTTCTAAAGGTTGGACATTCTTGTTTTGCCCCTCCCTTATTCTCTTTGGCAAGTGAATTTGTGGAGTTCAAACCTCCCATCTAAAACTGTAATGCAACTTTGCCTCTTGGCATTTTGTAGTGTATTGTATCAATCTTTGGAGCAAATAATGCATGTTTGTGGATGATTCTCAACCCTCTCTGTGTTCATTTACATCCTCCTAATCTTTCACTGCAAATTTTGTTATCTGTGCATGATCTTGCATTGCATTTTAATGGTTTGTGTTTATTGGCAAGACAGGTGTTCTTCATTCCTCGGTGCATCACCTTTGTTAGTTTAGGTTTATTTTTATGCATCTTCTTCCCTTGTATCCTTGGCAAGTTATATTAGGTTTTTGAGTAAACCCTCTGCATTTTTATGTGTGCATCTGAACAGAGGAATAGGAACCGGCCTTCATCTCGGAGAGCTTTTCCGATTTCGCAAGGTCCCACACTTGGGAAAAGCTCCATGTTATGCAATCGCACTGAGAGTCTCAACCCATCGAGTTGTAGACATTCAGGGGTGTTGTGATTCACCATCAACAGTTTTGGCACACCCGGTGGGACCAAGAGGTCATTCCACAAGATTTGAAGGAATTTTCAAGAAATTTGGACTTAGAAATTGCAAGTTTTACAATTTCGATTTTTTCACCTTCCAGGCTGAATTCAAATTGATTTTCAAGGACTTAACTTGCTCAAAACAAGTCAAAATTTCACTAGTTGATAGATTAGGGGATAATATTCAAAAGGGTATTCTTAGATTTTTGATTTTTTGACTTTCAAAATTTCATAGTTTTTAGTATTTCAGGTTTTCTCAGGTGTCGAGCATGTCCCAAGTTTCGACACGGTGTATTTCAAGTTTTGTAAGTTGCCTTGCATGACCTGAGTTTCACCTATAGATTTCGGGGATTAGTAGCTACACAAAAAGACCTAATAACCAAATTGAAGAGCTACATCTTCTCGGGTCCTTCAAAGTTTTTAAATTCTATTTTTAATATTACTGTTTTGGTGTATAACTTAGCAGAATCTAGCCTTTTGAGGCTCGTTATCTAACACATTTGGTGACTCCGAAGGGATAGAATTCAACAAAGTGTAGCAAAGAAAAAGTTTCCCAGCGCATGAGAAGAATTCAAACCAGTGTCTCGATACTCGAGAAGAGGGGCTATTTGTCTACTTGCAACTATCATCGTGTAGAGGAAGGAGAGGAAGAGGACCACGAACATCACCATCTCCACCTAACCGGACTTTTCTACACCTTCACCTGGTATACCTTTTTCGCATCAACCGAGTTCTTAGGCCAATCATAATGGCACATCTACCATAGAATCCCTTTGTTAATTTCACAGGAGTAGTCCACTCACCCTAAATGCTCATAATCGGTTCCAGTTACATAATACTAAATAATATCCCCTATTTCACAAGAGAAAATCATACTACTCCTATTGACCACATCCAAGATATTGCCAATGCATGTGCAATCCATGAAATAAATGAAATGGATGTTGCAGTCAAGTTGTTGGCTTCATCTTTTAAAGGTAAAACATTACAGTGGTTTAGGAGCCTAGCAGCAGGGTCTATTACTGAATTGGAACCAACTTTGTTTAGCTCTTTGCAACCAATTCGGGGAGAGGGAAGACAATTTTTCTTTATTGGAACAACTGATGACAATCAAAAGAGCTCCTAACGAACAAATGATAGATTTCAACTTCAGATTCCAATGGACATGGGACAAGATTCCAATAGTTGTTAGACCAACTCTTGAAGGTGCATTCTTTTATTTCTCAAAGGCTATAAACTCGAGACATAACCATGATGATCCAATCAATGGGAGGGACAACGATGCTAAGGGCCTATGACACAGCTATCAGAGAAGAGAACTGTTTGATCCAAGCTAGCAAGCTTGCACCAAGGCCACCAATGCCTCTCTATCTGGATATGGGAAATCCCACAACTAGTCAAGCACCAGAGTTGAATCCCATTCCAAATCCTAGAAATCAAAGCAATAATGAGGCATCGACTTCTTCAAATACTTTAAAGTAATTGCGGGAGGTTATGAAACAAATTGTAGAACCTTGGAAATGAGTGGTGACTATCAAAAGACAAAGAAGCTCGAAGTGCTAGATCAGATCGACCTCAAGTGTAGTACTGGGTAGGTCCCCATACCAACAAAATAGACCACCATCTCAGTCAGTAAATGAAAACCAAAACTAGGGACAACCTCAAGCTGCCAGGCCATTTCGACCATATGATCCAAATGCAACGACATCCTCAAGAGCCTTGGTTCCAACACAAAACAACATGGCACAGAGTACGACGGTGTGTTACCCTTGTAATCTACCTCACAATTAGTCAACGTGTTTCAATGGTGATTTTATGATACGAGATAGAATTGTGATCACGCTTTATAAACCATGATCACGGTATTTAATAGTAGAACTGAAATCACACTTTATAAAATGTGATCGCAGCTTTATAAAGCATGATCACGGTTATTAAATCATATTTACACACATCCCGTTTTCAAATTACCATGTGATTTTTACTGTTTGGCCTTACTGTATGAATTACAACTAAATTATGTCACTTTCTGCACATTTTTCTTATCATCGGAAGTAAAACATCATGGGAGATAAGAAACGAAGTCAAAAAGTCAATAAGTAAAAAAACACCAAATGAATTAGAGGCAAAAATATTTCAAAATGTTGAGCGAATGCGGAATCTTCGTGAATCAAGAAGAGGTTCATCTTCAACCCCTACTATTGTAAGAAATGAGGAACCCAATAATGTTTCTACTGTCAATGTTGAAGATGAATTAAATACTCATGATGAATATGTTTTTACCATCAATGTTGAAGAAGAATTAAATACTCATGATGTAGTTGATATTGAAATTGAAGGAGACAATGAAAATGTGAATCAGGAAATTTAGGTTGAAACTATAGACAAACAAAATTTGACAAAAACACCTCCTAAGATTTTACGTAAGAGACCTAATTATTTTATTGAAATTGATGAAATTTTTTTGAAACCAATGTCTGAAAAACTTTCTGAATGAAAAATTAGAAGAAAAGCCACTGAAATTTGGGATAATCATTTTGAAATTTTAAATGATTCCCAAAGATGTTAGTTGTTGGTTAGTTTGATGAAATTGAATAAAATGAGACCTACAAGAATACCTTAGGATTGATAACATCTAACATATGTGGTCAAACCTCTATAATTTTTGAAAACCCTCATGATGTATATCACATTGTTGGTGTTAAGAGACACACAAGGGATAGTAATATTGTGCGTCGTGTACTTGCTACTAGTGTTGTAAGTGAATCAACAAAAACAATGTTTGATTACACAAACAAGTCGAATGTTGAAAGTTAATCGAAAAACTCTAATGAAAGCAATTAAAAGACATAATATCCTTCAATCACTCAATAACACCGATTTTTGGGCATTTTCTGCTAGAGCACCATGTAAGGACAAAGATATATTTGATGCTATAAGAGAATTTTTATTCAATTTTGGCATGATAACACTAGATTTTCACCTAATACAAGAAATGTTGTAAAAGAGAGTTAGTTCTACTAATCACGAATCACATCCAAATCATTTATTAGATATGACTCAAACTCAATTTTTTTGTAAGTTTGAATAGGAGCATCTAAAAATTAAAATTATTAAACAATTTTTTAAAATGTTGAAACCATTCTGTGAAAATCAACCATGCTCGCACCACTTGTTGTTGTAGGCAACATTTTGAATTTTTGATGTATTATGCTAAATTTTTATGTATTCGTTCTGATTTTCATTCTAAAACTATGTTATTGGAATGTGGTGTTCAAGTTCCACCAATATCTTCTAGGGATTTCATTCCTACGATATTTTGTGAAAGAGAAGTTGGACAAAAATTTTATAGTGAGGATTGTTTAGATGCAAGTTGTGGTATGTGTGGAGGATTACCTAAATTGGAAAGTTGCATCCATGAGAAAATTGGAGGTGAAATAGGACATAATTTAGTTGATTTTGATAAATATAAATCAGTACCATACTAGTTAAAAGATGGAAAGGAGTCTAAATGGTGTGAGCTAGTTACATAACATATGCTTACTTTTCAATTTATGAGAAAATTTAAGGATGAAATTGTTTATGAGTATGTTAGGCATACACATAGAGTTTGATGGTTGGATGAATAGTTTAAGATATGTAAGGACACATTTTCTATTGGTACTATTGTTTCAGTGGTCAATTTTGTAGAAAATTACACATTGTAACCACAAATGGAGGTTCAATCACAATATTACAACTCAGTATAGAATTCCAATTTTGTGCATATAACATTTATGCATTCTCTTGACAGTTCAAAGAATGATCAAATTTTTTAAAGAGATTACCACTTTTGTATCATTGATGAGCGTACTCATTCTACTTAATTTGTGCAAGGGTCTTTCTAGTTATTTTATGGAAACTTGTCTAATAGGGACGTATGCTTCAATCAACATTATATATGGTTAGATAATTTCACGTCTCAGTTTAAGAATGCAAAAATATTTTATTTGATGAGAAGGATTCACATCAAGATGGGTGTGTAACATATTTGGGGTTTCATTGAGGTTTGGACATGGAAAAGGAGAGCATGACAGGTGAAGGGCCATGTGTGAAAAGAGATCTTGTAAGATAAGAGTTAAAGTACAAAGATGGTACTAAATTGAAAGATGTAAAGAGCATATTTAATTGGTGTATTGACAACATGGCTCGAGGTTCAAGAAAATTCCATAGTTCCTAGATATTTTTGGTTGATACAGTAAAAAAAACAAATTGCTAACTACGAGGATTATATGACACTCATAGGGTCCAGTGATATGCACTTATTTTGTAGCTTAGAAGCTACTTTGTGGGCCACATGGACAAGAAAGTTAGAGTGTTTTTGTGCATCTTGTATTTAATTTGTCACTGATGAGTGTGATTCATAAGAATGGGTGGATGGATGGATTTTTAGGCCTCTAACTCTGCTTCCTAGTTATCAACCTCCATAGACATTACGACTTGTTTCTCTAGACGAAGTTGCAACATCCAAGGACATTGATGAAATTTTGATTTTGGTGCAACAAGGTAAATGGATATTTACAATTTTTGTATTGAGTTATGTCCATTGAAATTAATATGTAACTTAAATTTGAGTTGAAACCTTTATTTTTTTGTAGGACATGTGTTTGCGCAGTTGCGACGAGAAAACAATGAAGAAAGAAAAACTATTTCTTATGTCATTACATCAAAGAAACAAATAAGTTGACTTCTCCTATTATAGATGGCAAATATATTGAGTACCTTATAGGGTAAGTGGTAGCTACTAGAACTTGGATTCGACAGTATCTATTAAAAATTCCTATGTTTGGGTGTTTGAAGACTTTGAGACACACAGGGAAAATACTCTTATATTTGCATCTATTTCTAGCAAAAATATTCAGCTTGTATAGCTATAAAGGAAGACCTAATAACAAGATTCTTTGGAAGGTTCGAGAGTCGATCATGAAGCAATCCATGTCCCACTATTCGAGTAGATCCTATCTTTATAGTTCATTAGAATGAATTTATATTCTCACGTTGGGTATACATAATTTTTTTTTAAGTGTTTAAATTTGAAAAACTATATCTTCAAGTTCATATATTTTATTAAATTTTTGTATTTTGTATATATCTAGTATGGTTTTGATTTAACTAAAATTTCTTTGACTTTAACACTTTTATGCAGGTTAGTGGTACCAGAAAAGCTTCCACCTTCATGACCTGATGGTTCATTGGAATGAATTTAGACATGTTCATCTGGTATATATAATTTCTTTGAAGTGTTTAAATTTTTCAACCAGATCATTCAAGTTCATATATTTTATTAAATTTGTGTATTTTGTATATATCTAGTATATGGTTTTGATTCAACTTAAATTTCTTTGACTAACACTTTTATGCGGAGTTAGTGGTGCTTTAAAAAAGATTCCACTTTCACATATTAATGGTGAACATTAGAATGGATTTACATGAGCTCGTCTGGTATATATAATTTATTTGAATTTTTTAAATTTATTAGTTTAAGATTCAAGTTCGGATATTTTATTAAATTTGTATATTTTGTATATATCTAGTATGGTTTTGATTCAACTTAAATTTCTTAGACTAACACTTTTATGCAGTTAGTAGTGCCGAGAAAATAATCCACCTTCACATGGTTGTACTCGTCAGAGGATTTTATATTCTCGCTGCTAAGAGAAGCTTTCATTGTTTTACAAGAAAAGAGAAGCAACTAACAATGGTTTATGTACTGTGGAGGGGGTTCTTGGCTCCGAAGGAGGTAGCCCAGAAACACCAGGAGCATAGGGAACCAAAATGACACTTCCCAAACTTTTTCAAGGCCATCCCTATGCATGTGCATAATCAGGTTTGGGGCCACGACCCACCATTTACAAAATATAGCATTTGACAACCTTACACTAGCTCAAACTGCACTATTTCGTGTTTTGCAAATAATAGGGAAACAAGAGTAACAATTAGAAATGAAAAAAATTGAGACATGATATTATAGAGGGTCCATATGCCAAGGTATAGGATCCAACGAGATGTCTCTAGGTGCCACGGAGACTAAGTAATCACCCATTGAACTTGAATGGTTTTTTGGTCTCAAGGATCTTAAGGGACTACGCCCAAATGAAGTAGCTTGAAGCAATGAAATTATCGCGCATACCTCCTCTAGATTTTACTTGGCCATTCGATGTGTTGGCATAGTTGGTTTGGTGCCATGACACACCGTTTTCAAAATATAGCGTTTGACAGCTTTACACTGGCTCAAACTGCACTATTTCATGCATTTGCAAACAATAGGGAAGCAAGAGCACCGATTGGAGACAGAAAAAACCAAGACAAGATATTGTATATGGTCCCTACATCGAGGTGTAGGATCCTACGAGACATCTCTAGGTGCCATGGAGACCGAGTAATCACTTGTAGAACTTGAAAGGTTTTTTTGGTGTAAGGGCTCTTAAGGGACTACGCCCAAATGAAGTAGCCTGACACACCGACATTTTCACGTAAAAAATGACACTTCCTCTAGCACTTACCTAGACACATGAACGTGTTTCCACAGTTGGTTGGATGCCACGACATACCGTTTGTAAAATATAACATTTGACAACCTTACATTGGCTCAAACTGCACTATTTCACTTGTTTGCAAACAATAGGGTAGCAAGATCATCGATAGGATATGAAAAGACCAAGATAGAATATTGTAGAGGGTCCCTACGCTGAGGTTTAGGATCCCACGAAATGTCTCTAGGTGCCATGGAGATTGAGTAATCATCTGTTGAAATTGAACGATTTTTTTGTCTCGGGGCTCTTGAAGGACTACGCCCAATGAAGTAGCCTGTAAGCAACGACATTTTCACACACCAAAATGAAACCTCTTATATCAATTACCTATCCATTTGGATGTGTTGGCACATGATCGGTTTGGTGCCATGACCCACCGTTTGAAAAATATAGCGTTTGACAGCCTTACACTGGCTCAAACTACACAATTTTGTGCATTTGTAAACAATAGGGCAACAAGAGCACCAATTGGAGACAAAAAAACCAAGACACAATATTGTAGAGGGTCCCTATGATAAGGTGTAAGATCCCACAAGACATCTCTAGGTTGCATGGAGATTGAGTAATCACCATCGAACATGAATGATTTTTGGTCTCGGTTCTTTTAAGGGACTACACTCGAACAAAGAAGCCTAGAAGCAACAAAATTGTCACGCACCGAGACAATGCATCTTATAGCATCTACCTAGACACCTAGACTTTTTGGCACGTTGTTTTTGTGCCACGACCCACCGTTGTAAAATATAGCATTTGATAGCCTTACATTGGCTTAAAGCGCATTATTTCACACGTTTGTAAACAATAGGGAAACGGGAGCAATGATTGCAGATGGAAAAATATGAGAAGGGTTATTGTAGAGGGTCCCTATGCCAAGGTTTATGATCCCATGAGACATCTCTAGGTGCCATGGAGACCAAGTAATCACCCGTAGAACTTGAATAATTTTTTGGTCTAAGGGCTCTTAAGGGACTACGTCATAACGAAGTAGCCCAGAAGCAATGACATTGTCGCACACCAAAAGAAACCTCCTCTAGTGTTTACCTAGCCTCCTAGACATGTTTACATAGTCAGTTTGGTGCCATGACCCACTGTTTACAAAATATAGTGTTTGACATCCTTACACTGGCTCAAACTTCACTATTTCATGCGTTTGGAAACAATAAGGAAGCGAGAGCGCCGATTGGAAATGGAAAAACTAAGACAAGATATTATAGAGGGTCCCTATGCTAAGGTGTAGGATCCCATGAGATTTCTCTAGCTGCCACAGTAGACTGAGTAATCACATGTCGAAGTTGAATGATTTTTTGGTCTTAGGGCTCTTAAGGAACTACGCCCGAATGAAATAGCCCGGAAGCAACGACATTGTCGTGCATTGAAACAAAGCCTCATCTAGCATTTAATTGGCTACCAAAACATGTTGACAGAGTTGATTCAAGTGCCATAAACCACCATTTGCAAAATATAGCGTTTGACAACCTTACACTAGATCAAACCGCACTATTTTACGCGTTTGTAAATAATAGGGCATAGAGCACCGATTGGAGATGGAAAAAAGCTGAGATATACTATTGTAGAGGATCACTACACCAAGGTGGAGAATCCCATGAGACATTTGTAAGTGCCATGGATACCGAGTAATCACTTGTTAAACTTGATCATTTTTCCGGTCTTAGCAATCTTAAGGGACTACGCCCAACGAAGTATCCTGAAGCAACGACATTGTCACACACCAAAATGACACCTCCTCTATTGTTTACCTAGCCACTCGACTGTTGGCACATTCGGTTTGGTGCCATGACCCACCGTTTGTAAAATATAGTGTTTGACAACCTTACACTAGCTCAAACTGCACTATTTTACATGTTTGCAAACAATAGGGCATCGAGAGCACCGATTGGAGACGAAAAAAACTGATATAGGATATTATAGAGGGTACCTAAGCTGAGGTATTAGATTGAATGAGACGTCTCTAGGTGCCATAGAGATCAATTAATCACCCATAAAACTTGAACGGTTTTTGGTCTCATGGCTCTTAATCGACTATGCCCAAACCAAGTAGCTCGGAAGCAATGACATTGTCACGCACCAAAACAAAGTGCTTATTCTAGCATTTACCTTGCCATCTAGACATTTTTGTGTAGTTAGTTTGGTACCACGACCGACCATTTGAAAAATATAGCGTTTGTGACCCTTACACTGGCTCAAACTACATTATTTCACCCGTTTGCAAATAATAGGGCAACAAGAGCACCGATTGGAGATGGAAAAAAATGATACATACTATTGTAGAGGGTCCCTATGCCAAGGTGTAGGATCCCACAAGACATCTCTAGGTGCCATGGAGACCAAATAATCACCCATTCAAGTTGAAGGATTTTTTGGTCTCGGGAATCTTAAGGGACTACGCCTGAACGAAGTAGCCCGGAAGCAACGACATTGTCCCGCACTGAAACAATGCCTCCCCTAGCATTTACCTTGCCACCCAGACATGTTTACATAGTTTTTTTGGTGTCATGACGTCTCACTAATCACTACTCACTACTCGCCTTTGTTCATTTCTTAGTACTTGCTAGAAAAGAATGTTTATATTTAATTATGCCACGAAGACTCAAGGAATACCATGATCTTGAATTATTGGGTGCGAGTAGAGGCCTCCTTTAATCAAGTTTTGTCTTAGACGGTTCTTGTTTTGGATGAACAAGTGCCATTTTTTATCGTCATAAGTTTATGCTGAAAACATGAATTGGGATTAATAGGGAAGGGGTTCGGCCTTCAGATCGGGTGGTCTAAGTCTAAACCGGTCTCCTAGAGCCGGATCTTGTACCCAAGTAGCTTCAAAACCATTATATAACATAACATCATATATCATACATCATATATCATAATCATAACATAACATCATATATCATATATTACATGGATAATGGTCACATAATTGAGGCCATCAAATCAAATCAAACATAGAAGTATATATCATGTGCAATGATATCAAATCAAACATAGAAGTAACATCGTTATGAAAACCAACATGTATATAATGTATCAAACTAAGTGTGTCATACATATAGGACCACATGCAGTCACATAAGGTTATATACATAGACTATGAAGAATCATGAACTAGGACCAGATGGCATATATATCTATACATCCATGTCCTATGAATCTAATCATGAAACATATTCCCTCTCTTCACCCTACTAGAAGAAGCATGTCCATGACCTGTGGATGTAGTGGAGAGAGATGCCACTATGGATTTCATCCGAGTGGTCCCAAGCATCTCTAAGCAAACCTCGTAACCTAGCTTCGCACATCCATAATCATCAAGTTTTTAACACCCAAATTTTTAAAATACATTCAAAATTTAGAAACTTAGAATTTATAATGCATGTGAAATCTTACCACAATCTCATGATCCCTATCAATTTGTCATTGATGCATTACAGGGTCAACGGTAGACTCACGAGGGGTAGGCTACATACAAATAAATAGTTCAAATTAAATATTTCATGTACAAAATTTGATATTGTAGATAAGTAATAAGAAAAAATTCCTCCAAAATTTAATAAATTTGAAAAATTGTACCTGAGTTAGTGGATCTACAAACGCTATGACAACATCTATAGCGTCCTCCGAGTCTACATATAGGGAGGAGTCTCTCTGGTAGTCATAAGCTATACAAAAAACATGTAGATCAATATTAATTGAAAACTATCTAGCAATGAGTATTAGCATGAGAAGAGGAATAGTAGTAATAAGGCCTAAAACAGAAAGCTATGTAAGATTACAAGTGTACATGATCGAACATATAGTCTAAACACCTTATGATAAAGTAGAGAAGGATAATTAGTCCTATTTATTTTGATAATCTCTCTTGACTATTAATATGGAAAGGTCTTATAGGTGATGTAGATCATAGTCATAATTTCTATGTCTTGAAATTGCATAATTTGATTTTTAGAGCAAATTGTAGGCTCTCGGGCTCTATTTAGGGATTTGTGTAATTTTTTATTTTACAGTGAACCTTACTATAAATTTCAAATTATCTCCGTGTTTGCATGAATTAGAAGACCCCAAGATTTTGTGGTGATTGATACAGTGTAGTGAAAGTTATCTAGATAACAGTTATTTTGAGCAACTTGGTAAAAGTACAATGTACAAAAATGAAGGCAAAAGTCAGGATTCTCACTATAATTTGATAAATCATGATCTTAGACTAGGTATGAAGGTGATATCAAGTATGAATGAGATGTTTGAATGATCTTAGGGGTGTAGGAATAAAGAAAATGCCATCAGTTGAATGAAATCTGACTGTACATGACAATATTAAGTCACAAAAAGGGTTATTAGAGATATTCAAGAAGTAATTCATTAAAGATGTGGAATGTATTTCCAGTATGTAGAACTTGGTTCTAGATAGGTCACCAAGTTATATCCATTATGTACATGAGAATTCAAATATAAATAAACTTGATGAATAACAGATATATAATATGAGATTGGGTGTATAGAATTGCATAGGGAGTATTGGTGATAAACATGAACCAAGGGACCCATGATATATTTAGAAGTGTAGGTAACTTATCCCATATTGTCATCTCTTTGTTGTTTAGAGAGAAGAGGGTTAATAAAGAATGCATAGAACTAACAATGTTGGCAAGGTCAGTTATGCATACATCCTAAGAAGCTAAAAGAGATCCTCAGAGGAAAGGGATGATGGAGAAATCATTAGAGATGGAGTGCTCTAGAAACATGTCTAGCATAGAGGTAAGTTTCCATGATCATTATAAAAGGAGAGTTTGTATATCTAAGAGAGTGTTAAACTTAACCCTTGCATCATAAGAGCTTAATGTTATGATCAAATTGTATTGGCTAGAGTTATGGGATTGCAAACTACTAGAGAATTCCACAATTAGAAACAAAGTGTAAAGAGAAACTAACCTGTGTAAAATTCGCGTGAGGCGTGCCAGTAGCCTCAGTGCCTAGAGCAGATGATGACCCGTTAAGCTCCTGCATATAAAAGACAAATATATTAATATGTACATGTACACGTGAAACATTATACATGAACATTAAAAATGTGTATTTAATAATAAAAGTGCAATCAAATGAAATTTGAAATGTAAGTAACTTGAAACTTACGTCTGTAACATGCCCAGCTACAGTAGCTAGCATGTCGACGCCGGATGTGTCCTTCATCGAATCTTGATGTTTAAAATTAAAAAAATTAGTTTTTACATGTATGTACATGACGTAATCAAATACATATATTAAAATCTCAAATGAAATAAACTTATATATATATATATATATATATATATATATATATATATATATATATATATATTTGACATTTACTTATGAAAGACCAAGATCATTTGCACCAGTTCCAAAAACATCCACCATCATCTCATCTAGAGAAAATAAATCGTGTGATATAACAAATGATGTCTCATCCGCATGAGGTCATACGACACCACATGATCCACAATGGTCTAGTGTTCTAGAATAGGCACCTCCACCAACATCACTAGATGCAATCTGGTCACTATATCTTGGGTCGAGTATCGGTGAGCTACCTTTATGCATGTAGTGTGTTAATATGAACAACCTCCTTCACTACATAGAAGGGATAAATGAAGGCAAAGTGGGGGTTTTGGGGCATGGGTGATCCTTAGTTGACCAACACGTGCACCATGTCTACTATGTGCGAGCCACCTCCTCACCCATAAAACTCGAAAAGTCAAAATATTTTGGGACCTCATTAAGCACAAACTCGCAATATAATTTCTTCAAAAATAGAGAGGAACCTCATTGTTGTTGCATGATGGATAAGCAAAACCATCTACCATCGGTCCCAAAAAAAATTCTTGATTTGGTAATTGTGGAACCAATGGATTGGGAACCATTTATAAGTAGTTGCGGGGGGGCATGGTTCTTGGGGCGGTAAATAATATACAAATGCATTCTTTTACATTTTTTCATCTTTTATGGCCACATGGGATAATTTATCTCGCATACCACCGCCTACTATCACCTCTAGAGGTATTCCATTTGTCTATTTAGTTGGTTGTGGATTCGATTCGCCAATCAATGTTTGCATTGTGTTGGCAAAAGTCATGTGAGACGGATTTATGACATGATTTTGTCTTATTGTCTGAATAAGGTTCTCAATGGAAATTCTTTTTTTGGATTCTTCCAACAATATCAGCTTGTGTTTTTGTTGGTTCCGTGGGGACAGAAGGAGCCATAAGAGGCAGATCTATGTTTGGAGGAGGGTTTTGAAGAATGTTTGGAGGGTTTTGAGGAATATTTGGATGGTTTGTAGGATTATGAGCTTGCTGAATAACTAACAAAACAAATAAATTGTATAAATAAACAAAAATTCTAGAACCCATGAAAATCATGAAAAATAACATAAAATACGATAAATTTAATCAAAATCAAGGGATTACCTCTTCGTCTTGGTGGCATAGTTAAAAATTTCACGATCTAGAAGTCCGAAGAGAAATTTGCAAGGGGTATTCAAAGCTCGAGTGCCAATAGTGGAGGAGAAATCATGGTTTGCAAGGGGAAAATGGGGAAAATGAGGGGTCGTGGGTCATTATTTTTGTCTCAGAGGACAATAATCATGGTTTATATCCGCCATCGCGGTATTTAAACCACGATCACAATTTAAACCACGATTGTGGTTTAAATTTTACAATCGTAGTACATGAATTTCAAGTTTTCATGTCCACTTTTTGGTCCACAAACTTGCTTCACTTACCCAACATGCACATACCCAAGAAGAATAGAAACAAATTGGATATGAAATCACAAAATCTCATCTTCATTGGTCACAGTGAAGAGACTCTTGGGTATAGATTGATGCATCCAAAGAACCGAAAATTCTACACTAGCAGAGATGTTGAGTTCTTTGAGAAGAAGGAAGCTAAGACTCCCTCTCTAGACTCACCTAATGTAGATATTTCACTTGTTGTAAAAATAGAAGTTAATGTTCCATATATTGATGACAACGTTGATGAGGATTATGGTGATGATTAGACAAGACCACAACCCATGGGAAAAGTTCAGTGTATGCTCAAGTGGTATACTAATATGATATGAGATGCAAAATTTGATGTTCCACTAGATACATCCACCATTGTACCACGACTCATTTGTAAAGCACGAGAAAAAGTAAACTATTATTTAATGAGTAGAGTTGTTAAATTTGTTGAGCCTTCTACTACCTAGGAATCCCTACAATCAAAAGCTTGAAAGATACCATAGGTGCTTAATATCGGTTGGTGATGAAAAACAACACTTGGCACTTGTCGATCTTCCACCAAGAAGAAACCCATTGGTTGTAGATGGATATTCAAAACAAAGTAAAAATAATATGAGACCATAGACAAGTACAAACACAAAGCGGTAGCAAAATGGAAGGCATTGACTATGAGGAGACATTTTCTCCCACAGCTAAGATCAAAATGAAATAGATGATCTTTGACCTAGCTACACAATTTGGTTGGATAGTCCATCCGATGGACGTGAAAAGTTCCTTTCTCGAATATAAATCTATAGGAAGAAGTTTATATGAATCAACTTTGAGGGTTATATTATACCCGGAGAAGAAAAAAAGGTATGTAGACTTGGAAAATATTTTTATGGCCTTAAACAAGCACCTTAGGCTTGGACATAAAAATTGATAAGCATATTGTTCAAAATGGATTTGTCCAAAATCCATATGATCCCAATCTCTACCTCAAAAAGCAAGGGGAGATTGTGATTATTTTTGTCTATCTCGACAATCTAGTCATCACCGGAAGTTCAGTGAAGATGATTGATGCAATGAAGAAATATCTTAACCGACTTTACAACATGACAGATCTTGGGCTCATGCACTACTTTCCGAGAAGTTCGGGATGATGGATTTCTCCACCTATTGAGATGAGATGACAACTATCTCATTCATATCCATCTCATGTGGTAGTTGCAACTATCTATCAACAGTTGATTGAGAGTCTCATTTACCTAACTTATACTAGACCAGATATTAGCTTTGCAGTGAGCTATCTTTCCAAGTTTATGCAGGAACCCATATTTTGTCATCAAAAGGTAGCAAAGTGGATCTTGAGATATCTCAAGGGTACATTAGATCTTGGTCTAGAATACAAGAAGAATGATAACTTCTTCTTGACTGGATATTTGGATTCAAATCATGCAGGTAACATTGATGATAAGAAATCCATTTCTAGATTTGTATTCTTTTTGGGATTTGGACCGATATCATGGGGAAGAAAGAAACAACACTTTGTTTCTCACTCTTCTATAGAAGCCAAATATTGTGTTGTAGGTGAAGGCAAGTTTCATGCGATATGGCTATGTCACATACTTGGAAGGACTTGGAATACCATAGGAAAAACCTACCACCTTGTATGTTGACAATGAAGGTGTTCTCAAAATTTTTTGCAATCTAGTGTTTCACGAAAGAACAAAGCACATCGAGGTACATGTTCATTTCATACACGAGCATGTCTTGAAACATAATATACAACTTCAATTTTTCCCAACAAATAAATAACGATCAGATATATTCACAAAGTCACTTGCACATCACAAGTTTGAGTTTTTATCTCCTCATCCCTTGAGGCAATACAAAATTAAGGGGGAATATTAGGTAAACGTAGTTTACTGTAGTTAATTTATGCATTTACTATTACTTTGGTAAGTTGTTATGGTTTGGTTATCAACCATATCTTGTTTGTATTTGGGAATAGTATTCCCGTATTATGTTTTTGTTTTTATTTGGGTTTTTTTATTATTATATGGTTATGTATTGTTAAAACCATATATTTGTAATTATCTGTATACGGGTTTGTTTATTGTTGCATAGTTGCAACATCCTGGTTGTTTACATATGGCTATCCAATATCTATAAATATTACAGCCCTTCTATTATTATATGATTTTATTGAACATCAATAATATTTACGAGGCTTTCGTCCCTCTTCCATACTAAATTACTCATGTTAAACTTAAGTTTTCCAAATCTACAATTATAGGTTTTAGAGGTCTTTTTTTCTTCTATCTATATATTTTTACTAGAACAGTATATATCTTAAATGTATCTATCTCGAAATATGCAGGAGATATATTAAATTCAAATTCTTCATGTTATAATTTTCACTTACAAAATTGATTAATACATTTATTACCTTTAGTGCCAAATACTTACTGAATAGCAAAAAATGGTATGATTCAAAACACATCAATACGTCACGCTTAAAAATAGCGAACATATTACTATTTAGCAATTTACTTCTTTGAGGAAAAAATAATCTTCTAAAAAATGATCAAATATACATCAATTTTGAAGTTGAAATCACAATATGACTATTAAATAGACATCAACTTTAAGGTTCAAAATAAAAGCGAACACACTCACACCATAACATCTCACAACCCACTTTTGTTAGAAAATTTCTAAATATAATAGGTCATAAACCGTATTCACAAATACCCTTTGAAAACATACTTATGAAATAAAAGACAGTCAAAATATTAAAATTTATTACATTTTTAATATTAAATTCTTTAATTTAATTTTTTTTTGTAAATAATAATAAAATTGATATCATATTAAAAATTAAAATTACTCTCTAACAAACCTCAAATGATAAAATGAACAGATGACCTGAGTCTCTTATATACCATAACCGTACTTCCATTATAAAATACCTCTCACTTAATTGTAAAAGTGAACAAACTCTAACTTTCTTACGTACCACAACCCCACTTCCATTGTTGACTGCCTCTCAGCTTAATCAAATTCCTTCTAGCATAGTTACCAAATACGGTGGATTTTGTGAGAATTTTCGTATTTTTGCAATTTCTCCAATCCACCATATTAAACAACATATTTTTCAAGGTTTAAATAATTAAATATAGAAAAATATAAAAATTTAATAGTGGCGGATCAAAACAATTGAGGAAAATATAAAACTCCAAAAATAATGGATTTCAGACTTCTATTATTATTAGTATTATTTATTATTCATTAAAAGCACGCCTTTTGTATATATATATATATAACTATAACAGTAGCTTGATAAAATAAACAGCCGACAAAGAAATCGAATCTCAATGATCTTAAAAATTACCAAGACATTAAACTTTAGAAATTTTTTTGTAGAAGTTTGAATCCTTTCGTCACATTGTGAATGCACATGAAAGAACACCCCTGAGTTTTCATTTATGAAAGCCTAAAAAAATAGAGAACTTCACCAGGGTATCATATTTACAGAAATATACAAGGAAACATAGATTTGTACTGATGCAATATAAATACATATCTAGAGAAAATGTAGCAGGAAAACATGTTGTACATGCCATTCTCTTCAATAATAACAAAGGGCTACTCTGTATTGACCTTCATACCCAAAGGGGACCTCCATCTTGGGCTTTTATTCCCTTTGAAAGCCATTATTCTCTGAATTGGATCGAATGCTTCTAATTTGATAGATTCATCTTCTTCCTTTATTTTCATCACCTGATTGTGAAAGATAGATTTTATTTCCATATACCTTTTCAGATCATATTTCTGATTACAAACCTCTCCGGCGCAAGGTCCAAAGGATGCCATGTTTTTCTTCCGTGCTCACAATTTTTTTTGAAGTTCTCAATACAATATTATTGGCGAATATTTGTTAATCCCTCTGAACTTCCAAACAAAATATTACTGTATGATTCTAATTTCCTATGAACTACCCCAAAACAATAAGACTACCGTATTATTCTAATTTCATGCAGTTCTGATAATCCAATGGTTTCTATCTTGGAAAAGAATTTGTTTCATCTCAAATCATTTATAGCCTCGTTACCTCATGCATTGCAGAGATTTTAGAGCTTTAATATCTGTAGAGAAAGGAAGACGTGGCAGGGATTAATTTGGCATTATTAAGTGGATGGATTTATGATATAAGTTAAGGCGTCGAAGTAATGTCCAACTATAATTTAATATACATCCATTGCCCACAATGGTCTTGGCTTAATGTTGCTTTAGTTTTAATAATAAAATATTATCAATCATTTATTGACACGCAATGCGAGATTACCAACTCCACAAGCTGCCAAAAACATGTGGGAATACGTCTTTAAGCAAAACAATGTTAGCACATATTTATATATGTTTTTAGCAATTATTTGCTTCCTTTCTGATTTGTACGTGTCATGTGTTAGTAAATGAAGATTGAAACGTGGCAATTACGTGGTTATCCACACTATTAGATGTATAGTCTTTGGAGAACTTCCTTGTATAATGACACCTGTTACCACTTTTGACGTTCATCCTCACTCATTTAGGTTTCCTCCACATTTTTGATAGTCATTTTCGTGTATGCTACTACAATCTTGGAAGATAAGAGTAAAACGAAAGAGATTCATATTTTTTAAATGGGTGGATGTGGTCTATTATCATTGGGTGACTCGCCAATGTTGAACTTTATGTTCAATCTTTATTATTTGAACTATCTTTTATATTAAATTAAAATAAAGAGAGTTGTATTAGTAGGGGCAAATGGAAAACTTATATTCGCACAAAATGTCACAAGGGCAACAACAAAATGCCAAAAATCCAACAAAAAACATTGCGTGGGCTACATCAAAACGTTCGGATGGTCAACGAAAGCACAAGAGAAAAATCACACCAGCGAAATCAAGCACAAGCCGCAACACCAGGAGGAGGAGGATCATCCCAAGGAGGGATAAACACTCCATTATTCAGGTTTGGTTGAGCGAGGATCCACTTGCACCATTATGTTCCATCTTTCAAGTATATAGTGGATTAAGTTATTATTATTAAACTTCTTACACAAATATTAACTATGTTAAATAAACATGAGAGTTTGATATATTAATTTTAATTAAGTGTTCATATTTTTGAACCATATTTTAAATATCATAAAATATGGTGACAATTCTTAATGCATATCTAACAATGAGAGAGGCCTCATCCAAACAATTGATAGAAAATAGTGATGAATATATGGAGAACAACTAACACTCTTTGAAAGTAGTGAAGGGAGTGTTACTACTAAAAGGTAATTGATGTCTAAAAAAATTAATGTCTTTGTTTCTCGCTTAATGTAGATCCTCTATTCCTTTGCTCAAATTTTTATATTAGGACACAACTTGCAATACATTATTTCTCTTATCCTAGAATTATAACATAATGTGAACTGTGTGTTGTGCAATAGTTGGAATAACATTCTTCTTATCAAGCCTTTCAACATTGAACAATATATTTGAAAATATTAAAGTATCAATTTGAAAATAATTCTAGTGACATGGAAACCTTAAGACATGCATTAAAATGCACCATTATAAATACTAACATCAATAAATGATAAATTTTTCTAATGATTATTTTTCGTAGGGTTCTTTACCAAGTTTAGATATAATATCTTGTCCACAAAAGTTCTTGACTACACCAAGATTATGGGATAAGCCACAAACTACTAAGCACTTTCAAATAGTGTTGAATGGTGTTTCATGAATTGAAAGAATACTTTGTGTGTATTATAAAAATATCAACATGTACACATACTTTTATAATAAGTATAGACCTTGTACTTATACAAGAGTATGATAGAGATAGAAGATTTTACGGTATACGGTGTGAGTACGTAAGTATATGTGTGTGTAGTGGGGTAATGATGTGAGGTTTGAGAGTATATATGTATTCAATAGTACTTTATAATTGAAAAATGTATTTGTTGGTTGGAAATTTTGTCTTTTGACACAAACAACAGTCGGGGACAAAGGTCCCTCCTCTTTTAGGGAGGTTCTGTGACGGATGAAAATGAACACGTGATCTTCAAATACACTTGGACCCCGAGGTCATGCTTTGGAGCAAATGATGTTGAATGTGTGTGGCTAACTATAGGAGGATCAGTGACTAAGATCTAGTAGTGTGATATCCTGGTATCTAAGTTGACAAAGGGAGATTTAGAGGCTATGAACGGGTAGCGTAAATTCCCTATGGTTTATTTGCCTAACTTGAATCTAAGTGTTGATCTAGTTTGAAGTGTCCATGTAAGCTAAATGAAATTAACAATCTATGCTACTGAAAAAAAACTAATCTAAAAAAATCACAAAACTAAAATACTACAATAAAAACAACAATTTGCTTCTATTCTAAATAATTAAATCTACTTCTACACTAAAACTAAACAAGCGAGATAACCTAGTGTGGTTATTCACTTGTGTTGAGTGTATGGAAACTAAACTAACTTAAAACAAGAACTTTTCCAAATGATCTATGATGTGTAGACAACCTCCTACAGATATTCTCTCCTTCAGATCCACAAGGATGGGAAGAAGAGAATCCATCACTGGGGATTGCTATTAATGATTTAAATGCTCTTGGAAATTAACTAATTACTTGCAAATGAAAGGAAATTGATTTCTACTCTATTTGATATGGTGTAACAATGATAAATCATAAGAATGAAGGAAATCAAACAACAAATCCAACATGGAATTCACGGAATAGAAGTAAATCCACTTGTGTAGTAATTTGCACCCTCAGTATGTTCCTTTCTTTCTCTGAGTGTTCATGTGAGTCAAAGAGATTGGGAATGTAAGAACAACAGTACGAGGATGGTGCTTGAGAAATGGCAGCTTGGAAGAAATCGGACGTAATGCAAGTAGAAGAGAGATATCACAAGAGATTTGAGCTTGGCTATGCAATTCCTAGCGAGACTATGTCAAAGAAAACAATACAAGATACTCAAAATTCTCATGCCCCTTTTTCTTGAATACAAGCATGGAATATATAGGAATGGAGGATGGGAGGTTCCTTCATGCACAAGGTAAGAAAAGGTAGTTCGAATACTCAAATATATTTAAAAATAGAAAAGGAAGGAATACCATGAAAATCAAACTATTTTGGGGCAATTTGGTTCACAAATGTACCGTAAAAGTTGAGTTAAGTGAAGCGTCGCATGTCAAAAACACGCATAAAGAGTTATGGAAAAAGCATTCAGGACCGCCGCCTTGCACAGGGAGGCGGTCCTAATAGCACTTCCCAAGCATGGGAGGTGGTCCCAGGATTGCCGCCTACTTGGGAGGCGATCCCGACACTAAAGGCAAAAACATGCACAAAATGAAGTGGGAAGCTGGAAGAAAGCATGGAAAAGTTAAGTAAGGATGTCTAGGCCACAAATATACACTGCGAATGGGTTTTGGAGCTCGAACACCTTCTTGAAAGGACATGAATCATTATTGGGGAATTTTGTAACCATTTTCTCGACAATGTAGCACATGCAATTTTGGGTGCGTGCATATTGCCCCCTCGGAGAAGCATCTTAGCCATGAAGAGGTGTAAAATGTAGAGTCCTACTATGGAATTACAAAAATGGGGAGTTAGAATCTATACCGACAAGCACGTGCATTGGAATGTCACCATCCAAACTCCCACTACCATTTGTGCATGGATGTAGAAATATACCTGCGTTAACGCTCTAGTCCTGTGAACACATACACTCAAAATGAAGTCAAAACAACATATATATACCAAAACAAACTCATTTTTCAATTCATTTGTGCATACCGAACTTGGTGATTTTTGAGCTCTGGGCCCATGGTGACCATTTTTCGTTTTTGAGTATGGTTGAATTGGAATGGATTTGGGAATGGTATTTTACGTTAGGCTTGGCCCTTGTTGTTTGAATACTTTTGAGAATAACTCCTAAGAAATTTGTAACTAGAGTGGTCATAAGGGGCCTCAAAAAGGTGGATAGGTAGAGTGCCTTTATTGCTTAGTCTCCATTTTGTGCGGCATATATGATGTTTTGGTATTTCATGCTCATTACGGCGCGTTTTGACCGCACCTTAGCACGCAATGGCATTATACAAAACTATGACACACCATGATATGTATATATATATATCTTTTTATCTTTGTTATTCCTTGCATAGAGTTGGCTTAAATTGATAAGTTGATTCATTGTGTACTCTTAAATGTTTAGAATTTCTGATTTTCTCTGCTTTTCAAAATGCATGCAGTGGACATGAATACAAACAGAATGATTTTTTTTTTTGTAATGTTGATATATGATAATGTGAACACAATGTGATGCTGAACTTTAGCTTTCTTTAAGAAATCTTTGATACTTCATATCGTCTTTGAAAAATGTGGTGATACAATGATATGATAAGTGAAATTTACTTGCCCCACTCCCAACCCCATGCAACTAGTAGGATGCGAGGGCTCAACACCGAGAGCTGGAAAGGGCACAAGTTAAGAAATTTTATTGAATGGTAATGATGAGGGAAAGACAATGGTTTGACAGGACCAAATTGAGACACTACAACCTCACCCTACTAAAGTTACCTCATAGTTTAGAATGTGATTTACTTTCTAGTTTATCTAGACTTAGATCCGTAGATGGCCACTTGGTCGACAAAATCCAGTTTTGAGGTTTTATGCTCTTCTGGAATTTTAGAAATCTAACTCACTTTGTTTTGATTTATGATTTCACAACATTTGAATGAACTGCTTCTAAATTTCAAGTTTGTCAAAGAGACCCCTACACCTTGCCCCATACTACCAGGTAGGAAGCATGGGCTCCTCACCATGGGAAAGACATAGGGGAGTAAGGGAATTTATCTCCTTTCTGAACCCTACATCACTAGTAAGAGACGTAAGCTCAACACCGAAGGTTGGTAGGGAAAAGAAATGTGTAGAATAAAAACTTCCTTGGATTTGCATTTGACTTATTTATCTAGGAAAAATGTCTAGAATGTTCTTATTTCCAAAAATATTTTTATGGGATAGATCTGACACCATAAAACTTCTAGAATAGACTATAGGCAAAGACACTAACCTAGAAAGATACTATAAGTAGAGCCAAGTATGTAGGCTTTGGTATGGTTACTTTCAAAGCTTTATCTTATCCTGTTTAAACTAATGAAGTGATTTAAAAAAAATTGATGATACCATGAAAATTTGAAGAGATATGATTTGAATATTTTGCCATTTATTTTTAGAAGTTTTTAGGAGTTTCCATAAGAATAAATCCCTTGATCACAAATTTACAAAATGAACTGGCAGATGAAAATGCAATGCAGATGCAGTAATGTACATATGGAAATGTAGGTGAAACTACATGTCATGATGCCTAAGGTGAAGAAAGTTGACGAATATCAAATTATTCACCCCTAAAAGTACACAACGGAGAACCATTATCCTCAAAATTTCCATTCTCTTGACAAGGGCCTACCATTATGGGTTTAAACTTACAACCCTTGCCCAGAAGTGTATATGTCCAATCATTAAAATCATTTGTCTGAAAGAGGCATTCGTGCACCTCTTTGTCACATTCTTGAGACATGGTGTGTGGGTGAGCATGACTATGTTGCTCGCCTTGTTTCCTATGTGGAGTGTTGTGTTTATTTGTGACACTTGTTGAATGATGAGGCCTTGCCCCATGGATATGGAAAACTTAGTTTCAAACGCACATGGGTTGAAACCAGGGTTTAGAATAGAACAACCCCTAGAGATGGTTTTGATGGGCATTGTTTCAATCTCAAATTTCCCTTCTTCATTTGTTAATTCTATCATGTTCACACCTAGGCCTAAGTCGTTGGAGGGAAGAGATGCTAAACCGAGAAGACTACCCATTCCCTGTGGTTCAAACGGGAGGAAGATCGGATTGTCACTCTCTAAGAGTTTCATAATTCTGCTATGGTTTTAGTGGACACTATTTCCACAGATATTGATTTACCCTTATCTATTTTTACCACCTCAAATGTTTTTGGGTCAATGAATTCAACCTTTGGAACGTCCAAGGTGACTGGGACTAACCCTTTCGTTGGAGGTGGTTTATTCAATTGATTCACAGAAAATCTTACTTCATATGGACTCATTTCTTCTTCTTGAGGTTTTTTAAGTGTATATAAAAGGGCTTAGGATCCCCTTGAGAAATGAAGACCTTCCCTAAATGGAGGAATCTAATCTCTTGGAAGAGGGTAGAGGGGATAGCCTTCCTTCGATGAATCCAAGGTCTCCCCAAGATCATGTTATAACTTATTTCCTGTTGATAATGTAAAACTCCATCAAGATAGTTTTTGCACCAAGTGTGGCTGGAAGAACTATGGTTCCAATCGAGGTCACTTTAAGACTGTCATACTTACGTAACATGTTTCTTATAGAGGATAAATTTATCTCTCCATATCCCAACTTTTGTAAGAAATAGAAGGGAACCACATTTACAATAGCCTCGTCATCAATCATGGCTCTCTTTATGCATTTTTATAAACCCGGACTTATAAAAATAAGGCGGGATCACCTCTTCGAGTGATTTCACCATCGAGATCCGAATCTTGTCTATATAAAAACAAACCCAATATCCCTATCATTTTGTCCCATAGGATGTATGTCAAAGTCAATATGATTTATTTGAGCACTAGGAGGTGGTGTAACATGGATTAAATGACCAAGACCTAGTGCATTGAGTAACACAAAATGATGCGTAGGTGAATTCTTCAGCAAATCTAGAAACGAAATGTGAGAAAAGGTCTTGTTCAAATCCAATATTAAATCATAGGCTCCTACTGGTTTTGTGATTGTGGGAACATCATCCTGTGGGAAGGAAAGATTGGGTAGGGGTTGTGAAACATACTCCTTTATCTGAGTTGTTGCATTAATTTCACACTCAACCTCTAGCTCAACTAATCCCAAGATTTTTGTGTTATCGTTTGAACCAAGGTTAGGAGTGACTCGAGAGTTATTGGAAGTTGAGGCTTCGTGGTCATTATTTCCTATAGGAATGCCTTTTTGTGTTTTGTGAATTCACCTTGAAATTTTTAGGATGTGTAGGGAGCGGATCTCAAAAAATGCTCACATTAGCATTCTGAGGAGCTACAGGTCCTATATAGTCAGATTGCGAGTTTGTTTCAAGATTTTCTAGGAACATGTCTACAAAGAGTTGCCTTTGGTTTTCGGGAAGTATTTACAGAAATTTGTTGCAATCACAAAAATTCCTATCGTCATGACCTCGAACCTTATGGAAACCACAATATAGGTTAGGGTCGTAATCTCTTGGTCTTTGATAAGCATCTTGTTGTTGTTGATTATAACCTTGGTTGTAGTTTTGAAATTTGTTTTTATAACCATGATTCGTTGCCCCTTGGCTAGAGTTTTGATACTGGTTTGGGCCTTGGGTTTGATTTTGTTTTTACGGTGGATGATTTACATCGACCGTGTTGATAGAAGACACAGTGTTAGGGCCTCTTTGATTTCTTGATTTGTTGTTGTTATTAGTGTTGTCATTGTTTGGAAGACCAACGTTCTTGGCTTGATCAGTAGCATTATTCATGGTAGCACCATGATTACGATTCACACCTTTAGGTCCTTGGTTGTTGGCACCATTTTTTTGATAATTTTCATTACTTTGACTTGGGGATACCAATTTCCCATTGGGACCATAGATCTTACACCCATTGTCTATAGAGGCTTGATCAATCCAAAGCACACCTTCCAAAACTTCCTCATAACTACGAAAAGGAAAATTTTGGACCTCTTCCTTAGTCTCTCGATTGAGCGAGTGAAGGAAAAGATCACAAATCTCCATCTAGTCCATGTTGGGTGCGCTCACAGAGGAATAGAGAATTTGGTACCATCTCTCGAATGGAATGGGCGATAGATTCATTTTGCTTTTGTTTAATATGCAGAACTCCCTAATCCATGTACACAACAACTTGTTCATGTCAAATGCTTTGATGAAATCGGAAACAAGTTGTTTGAAGGAACATATAGAATCTTCCCGTCTCCTATAGTACCAATCCAATGCAATTCCTTCGAGATTATTTAGAAATATCTTAGCCACTACAACATCCCAAGGAAGCAATTCCCTAATGGTAGTAGTGTAGGCCTTGATATGAGAGTTTGGGAATCGCTCTCCCTTAAATTTTGGAAGATCCGAAATGGGCGCGAAGCATGACACCACATATGGTGAAGTCAAGAAGCTCCTTTAAGTACTCGGCGTATGTAGTCATTGTGTAAGATTCCAACATTGAAGATCCTTGATGAGGAGGTAGAAGAGGAGGATTTGGATAAGATGCATTATAAACATTGACGAGAACGTATGGGGTCCCTTGATATGGCATGTAGGGAGTGGGAATGGTATATGGGTCCATCTGGGAGCTTTTGAATACATATCCATGTAAGGTGGGATGGTTCTAGGATATGGACTAGCGAGGCATAAAACCAGGGAACATCACATTTCCTATTGTGGTGGCATTCAAGAACGCACTTCCGGTAAGCCCTTGCGTAGGATAAGATTGAGAAGGATGAGGACCCATCCCTAGTGTGTCTAACCCTATGAGAAGATCACCTGGATTTGAATGAGCCGGATAACCTTATTGTACATGATATTGCATTAGTTTCTCATTGGAAGGGATGTATCCTTTGTTATCAACTGGATACCCTATGTTCGCCCTACTGCATGTGTTGGTTGTGAAGTCTGGGCACTTTCTAGTTCTCTAATCCTCCCCACTAAAGTAGAAATGAGATCGTTGGGAGAGGATTGAGTCCCTTGTTAGGGTTCCTATGGCGTAGGGTTTGATTGAGTAGGATCATGATACCCTATTATGAATTGTTTAGTGTTATAATTATTTTCTTCCTCAGAAGTAAGAATCTTAGGATAGGTATTCAAAATCTCAGAGGCTAAATCCTTCATTCTATCCAAAGACTCATCTATTTGATGAAGAGGATTAGCTATTCATGTAAATAGATCATCCTCTATTGATTGCATGGAAATGTGAGGTCTTGACAAGACTCTATGGTAAGAACTTGTTCCATTTGTGATAACAACATGGTTTGCATTGGGTTGACCGTATTGCATGTCTAATGGTTGATCAACCTCCTCCATCCTTACATAGCTAATGGGGTTTGAAGTGTAACTAGGGGAGGTTTGGACATTGCTTGTGTAATTGTCACCCCATCTCGAAAGAGAAGGGGACTATTGTGGTTGCATATTGGTGTAATATCTATCAGAGCCAAATGGCCCACCAAAATCTCTTCCAAACATATTTTAGAAAGTATAAAATACCTACCAAAATAGGGGAAGAAATGGAGAGGTGAGGTTAATGAAAGGAAAGGAAACAAGAAGGAATTAATCCTTCATGTCAGGTTCACCAATTTGTATGGATGAAAATGAACACGTGATCTTAACCGTACTTGACCCCCGAGGTCATTCCAGAATAGTTGATGTTGAATGTGTGTGGCTAACTATAGGAGGATCAGTGACTAAGATCTGGTAGTGTGATCTCCTGGTAGCCGAGTTGAAAAAGGGGAGATTTAGAGGCTATGAATGGGTAGCATAAATTCCCTATGGTTTGTTTTCCTAACTTGAATCTAAGTGTTGATCTAGCTTGAAGTGTCCATGTAAGCTGAAAGAAATTAACAATCTATGCTACTACTGAAAGAAAACTAATCTAAACAAATCACAAAACTAAAATACTACAATCACAAACAACAATTTGCTTCTATTCTAAATAATTAAATCTACTTCTACACTAAAACTAAACAAGCAAGATAACCTAGTGTGGTTATTCACCTATGTTAAGTGTATGGAAACTAAACTAACTTAAAATAAGAACTTTTCCAAATGATCTATGATGTGTAGACAACCTCCTACAGATATTATCTCCTTCGATCCACAGGGATAGGAAGAAGAGGATCTGTCACCGTGGGATTACTATTAATGATTGAAACCCTCTTGGAAATTAACTAATTACTTGCAAATGAAAGGAAATTGATTTCTACTCTATTTGATATGGTGTAACAATGATAAATCATAAGAATGAAGGAAATCAAACAACAAATCCAACTTGGAATTCACAAAACAAGTAAATCTAGTTTTGTAGTAATTTGCCCCCTTAGTATATTCCTTTCTTTCTCCGAGTGTTCATGTGAGTCCAAGAGATTGGGAATGCAAGAACAATAGGAGGAGGATAGCGCTTGAGCAATGGCAGCTTGGAAGTAATCTAGATGTAATGCAAGTAGAAGAGAGATAGCACAAGAGATCTAATCTTGGCTATACAATTCTTAGGGAGACTATAACAACAAAAAATACAAGATACTCAAAATTATCAGGCCTCTTTTTCTTGAATACAAGCATGGAATGTATAGGAATGGAGGATGGGAGCTTCCTTCATGCACAATGAAAGAAGAGGCAATTCAACTAATTAAATCGATTTAAAAATAGAATAGGAAGGAATACCATGTAAATAAGACTATTTTTTAGGTAATTTGGTTCACAAACGCACTCTAAAAGTTAAGTGAAGCGTCGCATGTCAAAAACATGCATACGAGTTCTAGAAAAGGTGTTCAGGACTGCCACCCTACACAGGGAGGCGGTCCTAGGACAACCACCAAAGCTTGGGAGGCGGTCCCAAGACTACCTCTTAAGCACGGGAGGCCATCCCAAAACTGCCGCCTTGCTTGGGAGGTAGTCCTGACACTAAAGGACAAAACATGCACAGAATGAAGCAGGAAGCTGGAAGAAACCATAGAAAATCTAAGTAAGGATTTCTACGCTACAAATATACACTGCGAATGGGTTTTGGAGCTCGAAAAACTTCTGAAAAGACATGAATCATCATTGGGGACTTTTGTAACCATTTTTCGACAATGTAGCACATATAATTTTGGGTGTGTACAGGTTCCTTATTCACCAAAAATCTTGAAATATAATTATTTACAAATATACAAAGTAACATTCGATTGAGAATTTTGGTGTAAAGAATGTCTCGACTCTCAGTATTCTCAATACAGAAGATGAAAAAGGGAGAAGGGTTTTAAAGGAGGAAATAATAGCTTGTATGAGTAAGACAAGTGAAATAGGGACACAAAGTTCAATCTAATCCACCAGTCAAGAACACAAGTATTCTCCTTGGTTATGCAAGATTACTCACTATTGTAATGAAAAGAAGTGAAGAAAGTTGCACATTCAGATATAGATACGATATAGTTATAACCTACTCATACATGTAGGAGACTTCAAGAATATATGAGTTAGTATATTTGAAAACCCATAGAATATAAATGTAACTAGACACAAAGTTCTTCACACTATAATCAATGCATAGAACACATAGTTTTAGTATTCAAATATACCCAGATTCACATTCATAATTGAAAGAAATAGAAATGGAGAGAACACCAATAAGAAGGAGAGAAGTTCTTCTTCGCATTAATTTTATAAGCTTTGTATTATTACATTCAAAACACAAAAATTCAATCCCTTTACAATGGAAAAGAAGACTTATATAGGTAGAGGGGAAATTATAATCGACTTCCTAACTAATTTCTATTTATTTAAGTGATAACACTTAATTAATGAGTTACATAAGTTAGCTTTATTTACAATTTTTAATTTTCAAAGTGATAACTTAGGTAACTCCAAAATATAACAACTAGTTAGAAAATCACTATGAACTAGAAGAAGGGGTGTTGATCATTGGCACAACTACCACTTTTATCTTGAGAATATGTGCACGGAATATGGCTATAGCATGGGATATTTCCATGACATTTGGAATGACTTTATTAGACATAGTAGCTAACCAACTACCCAGAGAATGCTCCAATTCCTTAGTGATTCCTCCAATTTTCAATAGGTACTTGGTGGCCTCTACTACAACATTGTGTAATTCAGAAAGCTCCTCCATCTTCTCTTTGTTGAAAAAATCATCTTTGAACAATTCTACTTTGATCAATGCATTAAACTTAGCCTTTACCTCATATACTGAATTACTTTATGAAGAATTATCCTTAAAGAATGCACAACGAAGAGCCTGCAAATCAACACAGATTTATGACTTGAATGATCCACCCACTCGCATCATGTTTTTTAGTTCAATAGTAGCCTCTTCAAGAACCCTGATTCTCCATTCCACGCTATAAATCCACTTCTTCGACATGTTTCTCTTAGAATCATCAAATATCTTATGAGAGAGTAAAATATTTTCATCAGTTATGTTCACGATTCTTACATCCTGGATAAGATCCAACCATATTTTGAGCTCTTTCTCTACAACATCAATTGTTGACTTAAACTGATCCCGGATGTAGAAATGTTGTTATACATTTTGAAAGCTTCATCAATAAAACTAAGACCAGAGATAAGCATTCCTTCAACTAGTGCCTCAACAACCTTTCCATATGAAGCATGCTTATGAATATCCTTGATGGCTTTAACATCTTCCTTAGACAGAATGGTTGGAGGAGGAATTGAGGATAGATGATTTGGATCAAAAACTTTATCACTTGAAATAAAAGACTTAATAAAATTTTAAATAACTTGAACATTTTCTTACGCTTGTTCCTTTGTTTTGTGTTCTCTCTCACCCCTTTCAATCACTTTGGAAACAGTCTCCTTCAAGTTTGGAAGCTCTCCTTCAGAGTAGATTCACCAAGTGGGATACTGGTTAGCTGCAAGTCTGCAAGAGTGATATCCTTTTCATCTTTCTCTTCCCTTGGTTTTACAATTTCCAATAATTCTTTGTCCTTTGAATCAGAAACCAACCTGGAGGTTGTTTTGGTCTTGTTTAGTGGAGGAGAAGGGTTTGTACTAAGAAAAGTAACTACAACATCAAAACCAGGAGCAACTATCTTGGAAGAATATTTCCTCTTTTTACTTTCAATCATGGGTTGAACCCATGTGAAAGAGTCACTTGAAGATGGAGGAGGAAGTGGTGCTAATGCAAGAACACTAGGACCAAGAGGTTGAGTATTTGAAACTTCAAGAACAAATACCTCAATGGAAGAAGAAGTTGATTCCTTGATATCCATTTTGGGCTTGGTAGTTTCACTAGTGTTAGGATTAATGATTTGGAGATCCTCTTAATCACTATCATCTTAATCATCTTCTTTCTTTTTATCATCCTTTTGTTCATTAGATCCATCTCCTGATTCATTCGTTTGTTTATTTGTAGTGGCCTTCTTTGTTTCATCATGTCTTTCCTTAGTTTTTAAAAAAATTTCTCTTAGTGGCTATGAAACTTGCGCAAGAGTAAGGGAAAATTCTTCTGTAATTTTTGAATTTTCTCCTATTCCATCTCTTTCTCAGGAGTTTCTTCAATTTTCTCAATCTAACTTGCCTTATCTTTCTTTGTATACACTTTGGTTGCAAAATCCAAAGGTGATGACGAAGGAGTAGATCGGGATTAAACCTCTAGATTTGGAATGGAAAACTCCTTGTGTGATGAACAAGCCTCTTAGGAGGACTATTGTTTCACATTTTTATTTTATACTCTCGTCTTCTTGTTTAAATTTTTTTCTCACCAAAACCAGATTGATTATGTAAGAGGCATCACCAAAACCAATATATAGTAAGGAGGGGAATGTGTTTGATGGTTTTGATGTACTCAATAGAGTACATATCTTCATTGTTATCCTCCAAATCTTCTGGGACCTGATATACTTTGAAGTCTTTGATCTATTGCAAAGAGAGTCTGCCAAAATATCTTCTTCTCACTTCATATTCATCTGAAAGAATATTCCCAATAATCTTCAAGAGTAGGCACATGGTAATAAGACATTCTCAAGTGATTGGAGATGAACCCTTTTATATAAAAATAATATCTTCTGTGGTATGAATGGAATTTGAATTTAGAGATTGTTCTCTCTACATTTTGGGCATCTAATGCAGTCCTGCAGGTATAATTTCCCAAAGAGATAGGAAATTGGATACATGTGATCTTCTTATCTCTACATGTCCTATGTAACATGTCCAATTGTCTATAGACTTCTACAAGAACCAACTTATCATTGCAATACATGGGTAGCTTATTGGGTGCACCTTCAAAACCAGCTAGTCTGATATAGGAAAACTTCCTGAATTAAATGAAGAGACTGTCATAGGTTGAAATTAATTATTTAGCCTTTGCAGATATTCTTTCCATTGTGTTTCCCTCAAAGAGTCTGACTATATACATTGTAAAGAAATCATTAACCCTCTTATGGTGGTGTTTACTATTTTCAAAGGTAAGTTGTGGATAAAATTCATAAACATGATCATTTTTCTTATCATCCTGAGGAGACAATCCTACCCACACTCTATAAGTTGTAATGACATACATAAGGTAGGAGGTCATGTAGAAGGATTTATTCTACTACACATTCACAAGTTGCTCACTCAAATTCTCACAAATTATCTCAGCCTAGTTTAGGCTCTATTTTCCCTCACAAATGATGTTGATGTAGACACACATCCAGAAATGAAATTCATTGGTGGAGGGTAAGCCCATCAACCTTAGTAATAGGTTTATCATATAAGATAATTCTTCCTTGAAGTCTGACCTATATAGAACCTTGGGTGATTTTGATGCACTTCCCTTTTGAGATTTGAGTCAATACTTGGAAATCAATGTCATATATCTATATTTTTCTTTCTCAAAAATATTTTGGGCTTGGGCCTTGGTCAGGGTATTTGAATCTTTAGACATAAGGATTCTTAGGGCAACATTTATGAAACTAGCATCCAACTTGTCTATGACCTGGCCTTGAGGGTCTTTGATTTCTTTAGTTTCAGGATCAAAACAAGAGGCACAAGTTAGGACAATATTAGTACATTGGACAAAGAGAGGGAAACCAGCATAAGCAATTCCACTATCCTTGATACACTAGGCTATAACAAGGCGGTGTCTCCAGAGAATTTAGCCTAGAATTCATTCAAATTGATATGTCTAATGTCATTATCCCCAATGTTAGGCACAAAGTGGTTTCCAAAGAAGAAATTTTCTTGTAACCCCCATAATAGAGCTTCATGGTGGTAAGGTGAGAAGAGAAACTCAAAAAAATGAGGGCTTCAACTATTATTTTCGATAGAAATTAAAGGATAGGGTGAAAAACAAAAACACCACCAAACTGAATCAAATGAGCATGGAATGACCCACGTCTTCCATGGGAAGAATGATGCCTTTACAATGACTCTAACACACTTTGAATTTTCTAAAATGGATGAGAAACATGAAATTTATGACCAAACACATTCGCTAGAGCACGAGATTAGAAAATAACAGCGCATAGTTAAAATTCAAAAATCGAATAGTGAAAATAAATTACATTACACCTTTTTATAACAACATATCCTGAGGAAATATGTTAATTTTAGAAAATTAGTGCAATGTAGGCTATGAACAATGTCTTAGAACTTATTAAAATCCATTTTCTCAAAATTACGGATACGTCCAGTTTTCGGGAATTAGAGGCATGAGGAACAAGTACCACTTGTTCCACAAATGTCCAAAAATCCCGCAATATAAATAAATTCAATGAACTGTGGAAGAAGAGAGCCCACAGGGGAACAAAGGTCTAGATGGAATAGGGTTAGGAGTACCACAAATATCCGTAATGCCCATAATGCGAAGGATTTTAGAGGAATGTAGACAATATGAGGCTACAACTAATAATGAGCGATATGAAACAGTTTGTCTCGACACAAAGATTTACGCATAACTACAAAATGCATATTTGCGGCTTCAAGAACCGTGCGGAGAACAAGTGGGTGTGGGGAAAAAGACCTAGATGGAAAAGTTCCACAAGGAACACAAATATATACAATACACTATAAATCAATGAAATGCAGGGAACAATGGACCTAGAGGAACTTGTTCCTCCAAAACCAACAATCACCGTAATACACCGAAAAATCCCCAAACACACTCAAAATGAATAACTATTATGAATTTTTAAATACTCAATACTTCACAAAGGAAAACAAATTTGACAGAGGGGGTCACTTGAACAAGAATTTCAAAAAGTTTCAAAATTGCGCATTTTTCTCGTGTAAGTTATAACAACTAACTCTTTTCGGGATTGGAATTACTTGATACAAAAGAAAACAAGACAAGGCAAAGAACCCCAAAATATCTGGTTATAAGACTAGTGCTTATCAATTGGGAAAATTTATACATAGCAAGACCAAACAAAAGAACACAGACATAACACAGACCAAAAAAAAGATTTTACAAGATAATTTAAAGAACTATATACAAAGGACCATTGTTCAACCAAGATTGTAATAACAAACACTATATGGAAATGGAAGTGAATCTCCATCCATATAGCTTAGGTAGTAAGAATTTTCACCATAAAACTATCTAATCTTGAAATGACCAAGATAGAATGAGTCAAACTTACCATGGCTTCCTCGTGGTTCATGCCTTTTGTCCAAAAGTACAAAAATATTTCTAACTTGGAATTCCATGGGCTTGGATTTGTTATCTCATAGTGTGCGTAATCCTGTCCACAACTTACAATCTTTCTTCATCCAACTTCTACACGTACATTACTCTTTTCTCCATGGCACTTGAGAACTCTCCATCTGTAAGAACTTTAAGAAGATGAAGTGCGGGAAATTTCACTGTCACTTGGAAATTGAGATTACATCCCATACACCAACTGGAATGGACACATCCCGAGAGCTCTCTTTAGTGTGATCCTATCTACCCAAAGAGTTTCATACAAATTCTTATGCCAATTCCTATGTGATTCATCTACAAGTTTCTTGATAATTGTTACCATGTTTTTGGTCAATTTGGATTGTCCATTCCCTTGTGGATAGTAATCAAATGAATTTTCAAGAGAAATACCATATCCATAGTAGAAATGAATAAGGTCATGGGAAGAAAAGTTGGGGGCATTATCTGTAACAATATTGTTTGGAATTTCGAACCTGACTAGTATATTATCTTTGATGAAATCACAAACTACTGCATAAGTGGTCCTCTTAACTGGAATTGCTTCAACCCACTTTGTGAAATAATTAGTGGCTATTAGAACATGTGTTTTTCTTACACTTGAGCTTGGATTAAGAGTTCCTATAAAATCTAGCCCCCATTCTGGAAGGGATCTTCAATAACCACTGGTTTGAGAGGCAAGGTGGCTAACTTTGTTACCCCTAAAAATTCGACATGCTTCACACTTCAAAACCCACTTGGTTGCATATTTGAAAAGTGTTGGCTAATAATACTATTGTCTCCAAATCATTGCACCCCGAATGGCCTGAAATGAATCATGACATTCGGTGTGATTGAGACACATGGGATCACCTTTCAAGTTGTGGGACTTGGGCTTGAGGTGAACCTACGAGAAGGCCGGCTTCCTCTTCCTAAAATAAACACAACACTACTTTTGATGTAAGAAAGATGGCTAACTAGACCTATGCTAACATTTCATGGGATTAGGGAGAGAGAATGCAAGGAAATAAAACCTATACTAGAAGTGGTGATGCACCAAATTAAGGGATGTTCAACTTCCTGGAAGGGTTAATGTGGGTAGGATGCACGCATCATTGGCCACCTTCACCTATTGTAACTTGGAAAGGGTAAAAATACCACAGACTAGAAGCACACGTTCCTTCACTAAACTTTAAACATACACAATAGAGAGATCAACTTTTATTTGATACACAGATAATTTATCAAAAGGATAATCACAAGCACATGTCAAGTATCCACTTAAGTGATAATAATAATGTAACTCTTAATCAACAGGAGGAAAATAGTTTCTCACAATTGATGAGAAGTAATCACACTATTCTTTTCACAATATGAAACAGATAATTTGAAATAAAGGTAAATTAATCAAATAATGCTAAGGAATCACATTCACAAGGCATGTAATGATTAATCATTCAACACAATAAAACATATTTTCAAGTGCAAGGAACAACTCTGAATATAATTAAAAGGTTTCAAAAATATTTGAAAGCACTCTTCCAAGCTTGAAGAGCAACTTCACCCAAAATCTCTAAAAATATGTATATCAAATAATGGAAGCATTCCACTATTTATAAGTTCCTAGGCTGAGCCATTACAACTGGGCCTTTAACTAACATTTAACTAAAAATAGTAATGTCATTAATATAAGGGAACAGGCTCCCATGAAAATAGCAAATTTGTTGCAAAAGGTTGACCAAGTCAACCCTGTAACTTTGACCAATTCCAGAGCTTGAACCTGTCCTTTCATGGCCACTCAGCTTTGGCTTGGTTCATTTACATCTCCTTTCTCTGCAAGTTTCTATTGTCCTTCCTCCCATACAGCCATTTGGTGTCTATACTTGAAGAAGCGCTTGATAACACCCTGAGTTTCTTCATCTCCAGGCCCACATGCATAATGATTTACTACGTCTGCTATTTCGATCTCTTTTGTGATCCTGGCTGGCAACCTTTGAAGTTTATTTGTGACTTTTGTGAGCCTCCCTATGAAATTCTGACATAAGACTAGTCGATCAATGGAGTCACTATTGAAAGTCTTCATGACGTCATCGTCTTGTTTCACCAAATCTTTGAATTTTTCCTTAATCTGGTCCTTAGGAAGAGCATCGATATTTTCATTGAAGAACTTCTAAGTGGGCATTTTCAAACTCCTCTGAGATATCATTCAGGGAATCTGTAATCTCCACCTGTTTATCCTCCAATTTCTTAATCAGATCTTGTAATACCTGACACTCGGAATTCCATAGCCTTTTGATATTCAAACAATTTAGAGGCATCATCAATCACCTCTTCCTGAAGGAGAAAATCATAATCCTCCTCTCTAATGTCACTCCATGTTGCCAAGGTTAAATTTAAATTATTATTATCCTCAGAGAAGGATTCTTCCATCTTAGAAATGGTGGTCTTTGTAATCTGCAAATCATTATAAATTTCAACAGCTTCCTTGATCAAAGGATTAGCCTCTTGCAAAATTCTTTCCATCCATTCACTCACTGATCTCCCTTTCTGGCCTAGCTTCTCAATCTCATGATAAGAAATATCATCAAATACAATTTTCATAGCCATAGTAGTTGAGATGTCAGTGGATGGAGTGGGCTGGGTTACCCTATGTAGTAGTGCAGTGATCTACTCGACCTTGGCCTTGAGCTCATCCTTGGTGGCCTTGTCTTTGGCACACTTTTCCAAAAGGGCCCCAAGAGTAGTGTTTAAATCCTTCTTTTCTCCTTCATGAATAGCCTTCCCTAATGAGAACCTTGATATCCAGTAATCTACTGCTGTGATGGTTCTTTAGTTTTCCCCTCAACAGGGGTAGCTACTTCCATCACACGCTCTCCTGATGGATTAACCGTCAAACTTGATATGGTTATTACTATTTTGCCCTATCTTTTGGGCATGGACTCTAATATACTGATATCTATAACATCTCCTAGAGGAACCTTTTTCTTTTTTTTAGGAGTTTTTCTAAACAACCATTCTGGTATGGCTAGAGCTAATGAAGATGGAGTAGCAGATCCAATACCTAAAGCATCAGTTAGAGCAAGATCACTAGAAATGCTAGCTGATATCTAAGAAGAGGTAGCAATGATGGAAGGTGTGGATGTAAGGACAGCCATAGGAATTGAAAAAGCAATGTTGGGGGTTGTAATTGAAGAAAATGGGAGTGTCAAAGGAAGTGAAGAGGAAATGGGTGACCCAATATTTTCCCTAGCTGATAGAACTAGAAGTGACAAAAATACCTGGGCCATAAAAGGGGATGGGAAAGAAGAAATGATGGTGGAAGTGGAAGGAATTGATATTGGAAGTGATAATGGAGGAAGGGGAAGATGTGATGGATCTTGAATGACACTAGGAGAGTCACTCACTTCAACTACTTTTGTAATTGGCACTTGTAGATGATGTAATCTTGGGAGCAGCAGACCTAGAGAGAGATGAGCCACCAACCACAAATGAGATCTTCTTTAGAATGGTAGGAACCCTTTGAGTCGACCTCTTGTCTTTTTGTGTGTTGGTTGGTTTATTGTTGATGTAGACCCTGTATTTGTAGGTTGATTTTCCCCTTTGGGTGAGATTCCCAAGGTGGCCAACCAACTGAAAGTCCTCTTTAGAATGGGTCCCACCCTTTCCTTAGTATTGCTGCATTCTTCCACATACCAATCAACCCATGGTAGTGGTTGATTGGCAATATTATCACTCTTGTATGATGAATCTAGGACCTCATCATTGTTATGCATGTCCTTCGACACATCATCCAATCCAAATTTCTGAACTTCATCAAGGGTTAACCTTTCATAATCCCTTTGCTGCACGATGTACTCGTCCCACAAAAATGAATCCATATATCTTCTAATTGGGGTACATGAGCACTGGACTGACCTATCTCCCCAAACTTACCCCAATAATCAAAATTAGTTCATGGATGAAAGGTCCACAGGGTTACCTCAACCATTTCTACATCAACATTCTTTTCCTTGTGGATATTTGGGAAAGAATACCTACCAATCGAAACATGGAAATGCATTCCCACCTTATGACACTTATTTTGGATTCTATGGTAATCCAACAATTATCGAACTAATTCCAAAAGAATCCATTTGTCAGTGGGGCACCTTGGAAATTTTCTTGGGGCGCCTATGAAACTTGGAATCGAATGTAGGTGAATGTGGGAAACTGAAAGTAGATTGCTCCCCATTCTTGCACCTCTTGGAAAGCCTCATAAAAACCCTCTCGATTATATAGCTCTTTGTCGAAATGATAGAGGACAACAACGAAGAAAGCGTTGTTGACTCTTTGGAAATGCTTTCTCCCCTCATCTAGAGTGAGTTGGGGATAAAACTCATATATTTGGGAGGTACTTTGTGAACACCCCTGGTATTCAATCCCGCAAAATCCCCATAGCGTGAGCAGCATATCGTGTTCATTTTAAGAGACCTCCTGGAAATCGGAGGTGGAGAATACCTGGCGAATATCCCCGGAACCGGTTTCACGGGAAGGCGAATTTTTTGGGGGTTGTATGAAAAAATTTCACCTGATTATCAAGCACTGCGACAGAAGGCTGCAGACGCGCGACGGGAGATTTTGGCTTTGTCGTCAAGCGCCAAAAATGCAATGACGCGCATCACTAAGGTCTTTTGACACGTGTCACTGCATTTTTTTGTGCGCGGCGAAAAAAATCTCCGTCGCGCGTTCTGCACCTCGACCTCTGCTTTCTCATCAAAAAATCTCCGTGTCACGCATCAACAAACTCTTTGTCATGCATCTGCTATGCGTCAATATCTATTGTACCTCCTTGTCGCGCGTCACTAAGGCCTTTTGATGCACGTCAACAGACCTTAGTGACACGCGTCAACAGACTTAGTGACGTGCGTCAATAGGCCTTAGTGACACGCGTCAATAGACCTTAGTGACGCGCGTCACTAAGGCCTGTTGACACGCGTCACTAAGGCCTATTGACGCGCGTCACTAAGGCCTCGCTGACGCGCGCGTCTACAACCTCTCGCCTCTTTCTTGCTCATCGAAAAAAACTCCATGTCGCTCACAACCAAATCTTTGTCATGCATCTACTATGCGTCAATATCTACAGTATCTCCTTGTCTGCAAACCCTCCTTGTCGCGTGTCAATAACTTACCCCCTTGTTGCGCATCTATAATATGGGATATATCATATTGTTGAAAAATGTGAAGTAGAAGTGTTCTACCTGGTGAATAATCTAGGTTTATATAGGGGATATTTTTCAAGGGTAGGCAAAGCCGACCCCTAAAAAAATTAAAGTGTAATTTTTAGGCGAATAGGTCATTGACCCGTGCACTAAAAATTCACCTTTTCAAAATTTTCAAAAATGGAATATTCACCATATTACGAATATTCGCCACTAAAATTTTCCTCCTGCCGCATATACTAGAAAAGATGTCATGTAGAAAGTCTTAGTTTCTGACACCTTGCCCAACTGATAGCGAATGTTGCTACTAATATGTTCACCCCATCGGATAAACTCGTCATTCTTCTTGATAGTTGCTATGTACAAGAACATCCATTCTTGGAATTCCTTTGCAGAAGGAAGACCTAAAACTCGCTTAAAAGCACAATGAGATCGTTGACTTCCTGAATGAAATCCGATCGATGTATAGTTTTGGGCAACTTGGTGAAATTCTTAGTCAGGTAGGATTTCATCATAACCTTTGAGCATACTTCTTCTTTTTTATCCCAATGTTCCACTACTATTTTAGGTGAAATTGTGGCGTAATATTGAATGTATGGAATTTTAAACAAGTCCTTGAAGAAATATGGGTCCAGACGGATCACCACCTTATCATCACTATCCCTTATTGACATAGAGTCCTCATCGTAGTGGGCTGCTGCAGCTAAGACAAACTCGGGCATTGCACGATGTGGGAAAACCGACGACAAGGGCAAGACCACTATCATAGATGGCCTAGCATCCATGGCTTCTTGTTTAGGGCCTTTAATCTTTCCTAGAACTCGAGAAGATCAATTTGTCCTAGATTAGTGTCCCCAATATTTCCTAAGTCAAAGGTCAAGATTGGGGAGCAACCCCAAGAAATGTGTACTTCATCTTCTCTTTTCCCTTTGAAGTGGAGGTAGACATCAAAACTTGTGTTTCAGGAGTTGAATGTCGCAGAAGTTCCAAAAACCCGAAAACAATAAAACTCCAAAATTCCAAACCGAAAAGGTCTGAAAGGAATGAGTGAATCAAAATCCCCGATAGAGTTTCCCGAATTGAAACTTCTGAAATCAAAACTCTGAAAGAAATCTCTGAAATGAATTTGTCTGAAAATAACTTTTTTGAAAAATTCCCGAAGCCAAAGGTCCCGAAAACTAGAAAGCAACAATTCTCCGAAGCAACAGTTCCCCAAAATTTTGAAAACAATAGTTCTCCAAAATTCCAAAAACAATAGTTCTCACGAAATTTTGAAAACAACAGAGTTAAGAAGTGAAAAACTCGAATGATTTTCCGGCCTTGTGATTTCCCGAAAGAATTCTCGAAATGAATTTCGAATAAGTCTTTTTGAATGATTTCTGGAGGAAACTACAAAATAAATGTTAAATTGCTAAGTTGGAAATAGAGAAACGAAAGGAAGTACAAGGGGCCTAAAAAGATCCTTTGAACAACCTTGAAAACCTGGAAGGAACTCTGAAAGAAACATGGTGCACCAAAAAATGAAATCACAAAAATGCAGAGGGAAACCAAAAGCAAAAATCAAATGAGGAGAAAACGAAGAAAAAGACCTAAAACCAAAAGAAAATTAAACAAAAACATACCTTGAAAAAGATGTCACAAAGTACAAGAATGAAATGTTAGAGTGAATGTGTCAGGTAAAAATGAAAAGTAAAAATACGCGTTTATATAGAAATCCCAATATTAATGGTAAAAATCTGATCCGTACGAAGATAGGTGAGAATTAATCACGCACAAACTATCTAAAGTTCTGAAACCCGAAAGCCTGAAATTCCAAAAATTTGGGATTTTGGACTTGAAAAAATGGGAAGCAAAAAGACGAATTGGCAACTAAAAAGTCTGAAACCTGAAAACCCGAAAGTCCAAAAATTCAGACTTTTGGAAATTCAGACTTCGGGAAACTTCAAGTGAAAATCCTAAAAATGACTCGAGAGAACTCCGAAAACCCAAACCCAAAAGTCTAATTTTTCAGACTTTCAAAAATTTAGACTTTAGAAGTCCGAGAGGGATTTAAACAAAATGAGCCAAAAAGTCTCGATACCCAAAACCTGAAATTCTGAAAATTTGGACTTTCGGACTTTCAAAAATTTCAAATGAAATTCAAAATTGAGCTTAAAAACTCCGAAAGAGAAAAACTCAATTTTGAAAATTGAAAATTTTTAGATTCTTAGCCTTAGCAAAATTCACTGTGTGAGGATTTCTTTAAAACATTAGTCTGACATATAGCCTTCTTCTGGGTAAGTTAAATAGTTAACAAATACCATGAAAATAAAATTTTATAAGCCATTATTGAGGAAGAAAAGTGCCCTCCACAGGGGGTGATCATGGAAATCCACGAAAAAAATCTCTTCTATCGCATCTTATCAACACAAATGAAAAATCAACAATCAATTCCTCTCTTGAACAATGAATTTTCTTAGAGAACATGTTGTGCGAGATCGAAGGTTAATAGATCTTTATTCTTTAGCACTCAAGTGTGTCGGACATTCTCTGTAGGTGAGGAAATGAGTGATATTTGCATACCACTCGTCGCTTAAACTTAGAAAGAGTACAATTGGTATATATTTTTCTCTCGATTAATTGAAATATTCTTTGAACCACTAGCAATCAACTCTCAAAGGCCTTTACTTCAAACAAGATTAGCGGGCTTGATATTGATATCATATTCTGGAATTTCTCCAACGCATTACCTCGCTTGGATCCTAACTCATGATGTGTGAGAATTGACTTCACTTATGTATCTAGTACAAACATAGTGGAGTGTGAATTCACGATGTAAAAATGAAAATGTTTTACTACTTTCACCCCAATAAAGGCATGTTTTTCCCATTTCAAAGTACTTAAATCCATGATACTTCATCACATAACTCATAAATGCAATAGGCACTTCACATCTTTGGTATTTCTTACGTGCGAGAATGGACATGACAAGGAATTTTTAGAGGCAAAACAATAGATTATAAAATATTTGTCAAAATTCGGGCAAGAAAGAGTAGGTGTGTTGGAAATATTTCTCTTGATATTCTCGAAGGAACTCTTTCCTTCAGCACTCCAACAGAAATTTTTTTCTCTTTCATTATATGGGCTATGTTCCTTGTTAATTCAAAAAAACTAGGAATAAATCTTCTAAGAAAATTAATTTTCTCGAAGAAATAATGAACACATTTCTTACTTGTTGGAAAAGATATATTTTAGATAGATTGTGCTCTCCCCCGATCGATCTTTATACCATCCTTAGACACGATATTCCCAATTAGCTTCCCCTTTGTTACACTAAAGACAATTTTTTTGGATTTAATGAAATTCCATGGTCCCCGCATCTTTAAAGAACATACTCCAAGTTTTGAAAATGATCCTCCCTTTTCTTTAAGAAAACAATTAGATCATCAAGATAAATCACTATGCATTTATTATTTATGTCACAAAATTCCAAGTCCATTTGCATCTGGGAATGTTGTACCTACTTTAATCGGACTCAAGAAACATCATTATGTAAGAAAATGTTCCCCAGGGAGTTGTAATAGTAGTTTTATGTTGGTCCCGTACATCCGCCTCAATATAATTATAGCCGGAGAATCCATCGAGCATAGATAACATCTTTAAATCGGTAACAACCTGCAAAATTTGGTCCATCATAGGAGGCGGATAGTTATCCTTGAGAGAATCCTGATTTAAATATCGAAGTCAACACAAATCTAAATTTCTATATTTTTCTTTCTTACAAGTACAATATTAACCACTCAAGCTTAATGATGAATGGGGAAGATTATCCCGACACTCGAGCATCACTTGAATCTCCGATGAATGTTGCCTATAATTTTCGATTACATTTCCTTTTCATCGATGGAAAGGTTAGATTCCCGGCTTTAAGGGAATATAATGCTCCATTTCCCTTGGCTTAAAAGCCTTCAAATCATCATAGGAATAAGCCAAAACATCTTTTTACTACTTCAATAGTTGAACCATTTTCTTTCTTTCCTTTCTAGAGCAATATTTTCCAATAATTACTAATTTAGGCTCTTCATTGCTTCAAATATTGACCATTTGAAACTTAGTTTACTCGCCAATTTCTTGTGATACCTTTACTTTGATGTATCTATCATGCTTATCAAATAGGTCCTCCAAACTCACAAGACTCATAGGTATCTTATTTCCCTTGAGTTTAATGCAACCATCTTGGTGTTATTCTTCCTCATATCCTTCGACATAAAAGATATAATGAATTCATGATAGACATCTTCACTTTAATTCCTTCAAAATACAATTAGATAAAGTTATCTTTCAATTCAAGAAAGGAAATCAAATGTTGGTCATCATTGAACACCTACCGATTATTTGAATTATCTAGGACACTTTGGTCTGAATATCATCTATATTTAATATTTATCTTAAAAAAATTGGTTTTGGGATGAGCAAGGACCTAGAAACCGCTAGATCATATTTTGTAGTGTTACTCTCTCTTGGCAAAATATTAATTGAAAATGCATCCAATAACTTAATAGAATCCCATACCAAATTTTGGTAGTGTTTTAACCTCTGATTCTTCACTTGAAATGCTCCACAAACTTTTTTGAGGATAATTTTATTATCTCCTTACACACAAAGGTTCTTAAATCCCATTTCCCTTACTAATGTTAGGCCAAGAAGAAGGGCCTCATACTTAATAGTATTATTAGTGTTATAAAATTGTAGCTTATAATAAAATGGGTAAAGCTTCAATGGAGACCAAAAACTCCTACTCCAAAACAAGTCATCGAACAAATTTTGTCAAACTCAAGAAAATGGCATTAGGATCATCCTGAACCACCTTGCGATTTTTACCCTTAGTTTCAAAATCACCATATAATTTCCATGACCAATATCTTCATAAATAATATGACCCTTAGGGTCATCCGTATTTTGGACAAAGATATTCACCTACCTCTTTGACACAAATTCTTCATTTTTCCATTGATCGTGAGATAAGAGCATAGCACCGGTCTATTTTTATCTCTCCTCCAACTTCCCTGTAGAAGTTTCTACTCAATAACATACCATAAGAAGGAGGTATGTCTGTAACCAAGATTGTGGCCTTAACTCTTTTCTCTGGGAATGCAACAAAAGCTACTTGAGCATATTTAATTATCTTGACTAAGAGAACCTCCTTAGTCTCCATCGAGTAACATGAACTAAAGGTTTGGGTCAAGGTGATGCCAAGGGCATGATAAAATTTTATGGGTATTACATTATTTGATACTCTTGAGTCAATGCCACAATTACTGAGTTTATGGCCAACTATTAGTAGTGTAACATAAAAGAGCTCAATCTTCTCAGAAGTGGAGGATTTTAAAACCATCAAATTTTTTGGGGAAGGATAGCTAAGAGTAAGTAAAAGGCTTATTGAAGTTATGGGTGACTGGGTAGGCTTGGATTTAACAAATTTAACAACTTGAGAAAAACCTTCTCAGGTGAGTTTCATAAAATTCAACTTCAGAAATTTGAATTTTAGTCTTCTTGATAAGGTTGATGGTATCAAAAGACCTTGAGCTAGACATAATTTCTTTATTGGAAACAATAGAGGTTTTTGGTTTATCATATTTTGAGGTAGAAGTTGTTTTAGACACTAGAGTAGGACGTGTAGTTGCTTTAGGCACAAAAGAGGAAGTGGAAGGAGCATTAGATGGAGAGGTAGTACTTACTTTCTTAGCAACATCAGTATGGATGGGTGTTCCTCTTCTCTTGACTATTAGAATGGTGGATGGAGCTTCTTTGGACTTATATTTTTCACAAGATGCACAACTTCCTTCGTCTTGCTCATTTATTCTCTGGTCATGAAAGCATAAGACTCACTATTCATGTCTGCAACTACTTCATCATAATCATCATTATCATCATCAACTCCTTGGTAGTGAGGTAATTGATTTGAGAGTCGTCCACCTCCATTTGAATTTTCTCATATTCTTCTTTAGGTTCTTTCCATCTCCTCTGCTTATCTCATCATCAGGCTCATAGACTTCACATGATGCATTCACTAGGACTTTAATAGGAGGAGCTTCAATTTCCAAATTTGGTTGAGTAGGAGGAAGATGGTTTCTTGGTTGAAAATTCCTTCATGGAATGTCCTTGTAAGGTACATTATAAGCAAGCTACTTCTTGATTGCAATCAAATCATTGGCCAAATTTTGAACTAACTGTTCAAAATTTGTTGTACTGAAGTACGAACTTACCCTTGGGTGCTTCCTTTATCATCTTGCCCGACATAATAAGGTCATTATATACACTTATGGAAAATTGTTGATCATCATCCAGATTAGCAATATTGGCTCTCCTTATTGCATAACTCACCTCTGACAATTGAGCAATAAAGAAGAAATATTTTAGAATTTGATCAACACGGTGAGTAGTAGATGGAATTTTACTAACCAATTTGTTGAATTTGGCAACAAATTCCTACATAGGTTCATAAGGTTCCTTATTTATCTAGGAAATTTGAGCTAAGAGGGCATGAACATCTTTAACAATATTGAACCTATTCTCAAACCGAGTCCTTTTGGTATTCCATTTGGTAATACTACTACATGGGAGATGGTATAACTAATCTGCAACATTATCTTGCAAAGTCTCGACAAAAATTGATGAAACATCCTCGTGCTCAGCTCCAAGAACCCCACATGCAATAATAAAGGTTGTAGTGTGTTCATCTAGGTGTACTTTTCCATGACTTATGAATTTTAGAAAATTATATCTATTCCCTTTATTATTTCAAGTTATAAAGTTCGAAATGAAAAGAAACTCAATAACATTGTAGTTTAAATATATAAAAAAAATAAAAATTTAAAATTTTATAAGTTTTTCTCACAAATTATTTTTGCATTGGTTAACAATAACTCCCTTTCATTCTTAACTATCTCTTCCCTCTATCACCACACTTTCATCCACCCTTATGGCCATAAAATGTCTTTCCATATAATCAAATGAGCTCCAAGGAGTTCCTTATCAAAAGGCATGTTATTAGTATTACCACAACCATTTGTTAACCTAGCATACCTTTAATGACCATAACTCACATAAATTTAACATTAAAAATGTCATAAAAGCTTTGAATGGCTTTTAAGGTTTAGGTCCATTTATGTACATATAAGAGAGAAGAGTAGTTTACCACTATTCACATGGAAGGCATGTTATATAACATGCATAAGATATTTAGTAATTTTAGGTTTTCTATCAATCATGTACTTGTATTTATTATAAGTAATAGTAATATGAAATTTTAAAATAAGAGAGATAGTGGAATATTGTTTAGAGTTATTTTATGTGACATTGTTTTTAATATATCCATTTCTAATTTCAAAATTACAGAATATTTTTATGAAAATTTAAATTATAAAAATATTTATAATGATAGATATGCTATAATGGATAATAGGTGGGATTGTAATTGAGTGATATTTTAAATTTGAACTTGTATGAACCTAAATATCAAATACTTGTGATCATCATCAAGAAAATTCAACCTTGAATTTGACATTTATTTAACTCTCACTTATAATCAAGTTTTCATTAAAAGTAGAGATTGGAGTATGTCATTTTTATAAACATATTTATTCATTCACAATCAAATGGAGTAGATAAATCAATATCATTCTTCACCAACCATAAAGAATTTATTAAAAGGATAATGGATTCTTAAGGATAAGAAGCCTAGTTTTGGAGAGTTCTTAGAATTTAATTTTAATAAATATTGGGATCATGTAGTAATTAGAGACAACTTTAACATGTTGTCCTACTTAATGGGCCTATTTTTTGTTTATTTTAATTTGAAATCCCCATTCTCAAGTAAGTTGTGCGGTTCTATAAAGCATTCGTGTATGTGCTATTTTTATAATTGTCAACCACAATCATGGTCCCACCATATATGAGATTTGTTAACAATTTTACCTAACAGATTTATTATGTTATACATGGGTTTAAGAGACCTAGAATTCTCCTAATCTATATATAAAAACAATTGGGGCATAGTAGTAGTACATGGAATTTACTCGATTATAATTGAGGAATATTTGACTTTTTTTCCAAATTTCCTTAAACCCCTTCTTCATCACTCCTCATCCTCTCCCACTTTTTTGCCTACTCAATTTTTAATTCATTGTTCCATCCCCTTTGGCATTTCCATCATACATTACACATACGATTGTTAGTTTATATTTTTGAGTGTGAATAAGAGCCCGGAAGATAACACCGCTTACTAATTTCTTGTTATCTTTATCTTGTCATGAAAGCCAAAATTGAGGAGTTGGATTGCTTTGAAAATATGGAAATTCTATATTATTAAATCTGAACCCATGACAAAACATGAAAGCGATATTATTTTTTTATCAGATAAGATAATTAACAAAGATCTGATAACATTTAAAATAGATCACCATTTCAATCTTGGCTAAAAAAAAAAATTAGTGATGATAAAGAAATAATAAAGAGTCGGTTGGTGGGTAGTATATATTACATCCGTAATGATAAACATAAATGATGACAAGAATGGTCCCTCTGATAGAGATGTTTTAGTAGATCTTTATAACCAAATGAAATATAATCCCAATCTCCAAAACCTTGGACATCAATTTGTGCCTTTGCTACACAAACAAATCCTCCCTTGATTCCTCTAAACTCGCCAAAGATGGAAACATAACTTTTTGTCCATATTCCCCAACACCATGAGATGTAACCAGAGTGCTCACCATGGTCACAACTCCCGTAATAGTGAAATATTTCGAGCGGTCGACTGGTAGGAAATCGTTAAACAAATGGATATGGTAAAACATACACAAATTCGGTGGAGAGAAGGACCCCGTTGTGAAGCATTTCACTAGCAAAGAACAAATTTTCTTTGAATGTGAGAGCCTTGGAAACTTGACAAAATGGGCAACAAATGCATCATATAGAAATACGTGGCGATGTGGATTTGAAAGATTCGTAGACCACATGAACGTTGAAGATTAATTTTGTACTTCAACGACCAAAAAAGTGATGTCGCCGATATCTCTACATGTGTTAGAATGGGAGGCAGTTCTTCTTAGGGGAATGCCTTTGGCATTAAAAATATGCACCCATGAAAGGATACTTTCCAAAGATGGGGTCGCAACTCAATCCACTCATGAACATGTTTCCGTTTCTCACCAATAATGTACATGAGGAAAATAGAAAAGTTTTCGGGATTTGTGGCTACATGGAATCCACGCTACCACAAACCGAATCGAGACGGTTGAAATGATTCCACACAATATTCGACGAGATATTTCAATCTTGATCATTTTAAGAAATTATGTGATTGATACACTATGCATTATAAAATTTAATTCGAGATAAGGACATGACCACATATCAAGTGAGCCGTGTTTGTGCAAGAGGGTTTTTATATGCATCATGCATTGAATTGAAAACAAAAGGTCACAACGCCACAAAATATCTTGCAGTTGATACCACTATGTCATTTCAAGGCGTCACCCAACCTCCTCTCGGCTCGGCGGGGTTTAGCCTCTGCCTCATATTTTATTATCGGTTCCACATGTGCACCCTCGTTTCTATTTACTTGATCTAGGATATCTCCACTTTGGAATCTTGCATGGCACAATAGGAGATGTTTACTCTATTATCTCGAAACTTTCATACCACTTATAAGCGCCACGCCGGTTCCACTTCATAGAAACCCCGATGACATACGTGACATTAGTATGGAAAAAGGATATTTGAGGTTGTTAGTTTGAAACCTATCCTTATATACGAGTTCGAATCGAAAAATGCGGGTGCTAAATCAAGTAGACAAACTATACTTGTAAATAATTACTTTGGGAGGAAAGAATATGTATGTATTGGCGCTTAGTAATGAACTAGTTTTCCGCAATCACATTCAAGTTTTGTATCTAATGAAAATGGGGGATAGAATAGTTATGTTTTGTTGTTTTTGAATTGACGCTTCGTAGTAGATTATTTGGCCTGCGATAGCATCTAGTGAAGCACGTTGATATCTCAAGGGTGGATTTCAATTCTATATGTGAAGTCATTTCTATAACTAATCAAATAATTTCTAATCAAAATGATCAATCCACCCAAAAAAAAGTCAGCGCTTCAAATTTCATTTGGTTTCCCCTGATTTCCCTCTTTGTGCCATAGATTTTTAATACTTCTATGGATTATTAAGAACATGTGGACGTTTAAGATTGATTTTGTACATCGACGACAAACAAAAAAATTTCAAAGTGATATCTTTGCATATGTCAAAACAAGAGTTAATTCCTACTAGGAGGATGTCTTCGACATTAATAACAATATTCAAACCGAAAAATTTAAATCATTAGACTTAACCATTACTATATAAGCACATACACCTTAAATCAATAAATCAATCTTGCATTTGTTTGAGTGGGCACAGCTTTTCCTAAGGGACCCTCTTCTTTGCTTATCTTCACCTCGTATCCCAACCATGCAACCAACCGCTAGTGTTCACTCCTCTAACATCATTGCACTGCATCGTATAAGATATACCTAGCTCCCAAATCTTTGGAGCAATGTATGCTTTTATCCTCTAAAATCCTTATGCCATAAAACTCCATTGTGGCAAATACTTGACCACACACATGGTGCAACTGTATTTAATAACTCCACATACCTATTCATAACATTTACCTCTTAAATCTAGGCATCATAATTTGTGAAATAGCTAAATCTACAGTTTTGGTGCCTAAATTTTGTTGGATTATGATTTTATTAGTTTATTAAAAATATTTTCAGACTTTTCTCGAGAACTTCTATACACACGGGTTTAATTAAAGACTCAATATTTCTTTGGTAGGTGGCTCAATTATCAATTTGAATCCATATTCTTCTATGCACAAAAATCCTACATCCAGCTCCTATTAACCTCTCGTTTCTCTAACCACCATAGCCACATAGCCTCCTTCTTATCCTCCTTACTGGTTTGCATTCTCTCCTTCCCTTCAAAGCTGGAAAAATCATATTTAGGACAAAAACAAATCTATTTATTGGTTCATTCAATTTGACACAAATCATTAACTTACCTTCAATATTAATGATTTGTATCTTAATTCTTTTACGTCTAAACAAAAACAATCTTTGGAGGAAACTCGAACCGGTGATTTCGTAGACAATTATAAATAGTTGCAGCAGAGGCAGAACATCAATGGCTGCTTCAAGGCATTTATTACTGTCTAGCCTTAATCCAAGATTTAAACCCCTTCTGTCTAGTGTAGTGCCAGTATCAGACATAACCAAAATAAATAAATAATAATAATAAACAAATAAAAGCCCAGAATTTGCGTGGGATGGTGGGTGAATGGATGGGGTTTGGTGATGACAGGAGTGGATGGGAGGTGGCGTGTGGCAGGGGGCTGACAGGGCACATGGGCAGCCCAGGGGTCAGTCAGACCTGTCAGTTTCCTTGCTTAATAATACAAACTATTTTTTTTGAGATCCGCAACATAAATTTAGTAGTATTTGGAAAGATGCAGCGATAGCAGAAGACATGGGTTTCCTCACAGGAAGTCACTTTGTTTCTCCTATGCATCAAACAGGTCTCCAACCGAATCAGTTTACATTTGCTTTCATACTCCCAGTCTGTGTCAAAACGTGAGCCTGAAACAGGTTATGGACGTCCATCAAAGCAGAAAAGACACAAGATTTTGTCAGATGTTGTAGTTGCAAGTGCTCTAGTAGGTATGTATGCAAAATGTGGAAGCATGCACTTGGCATGTGAACTGTTCGACTAAATTCCTGAAATGTGGCCTCATGGACTGCAATGATAGCAGGATATGTACAAAATGGGTTTGATGAAAAGGCCTTGTAACCTTTCAAATCCAAAGCCAAGATTCACAGCCTTTGCAAGCATCCTCCACCCTGTGCCAAAATGGAGCATTTAGAACAGGGCATGGACATCCATAAAGTATAATGGAAATCTAATTTTTTTTCTTGCTACAATTTTCTCCCAGCCTGTGCAAAAAGGGGAAGCGTTGGATCAGGGTATGGACGTCCAGCAAGCAAAAAACCAGAGGAATCTTGTCATATGTTGCAGTTGAAAGGCTCTGGTAGATGTGTGAACAACTTCTTCAGGGAGATGTGCTAAATGTGGATCTCGCCAATAGCCATCCCTAGAATTAGTCCCAAATGGGTTAGGCCAGTGCTACACAAGGGAGAATAGTTGGATGATTTCCCGTCTTTTGTAGATGCATGTGCCAAGGTAGATATGGATACAAAAATTGTGGAGGCAAGATTCATTCTTGTGCATGAAACAATGGTAAAATAAAACACAGATCTACAACCCTTTTCTAATCAAAATTTGAGTTTAAATTTGGATGCTCCAAGGAAACGAGGTTGTATGGAACACAATGATTGCAGGGAATTTATTCTGTCATTATCCTTCCAGCTCAATGTGGCACAAGCCAGCTCAAGGATATATATTAAACAATAAAAATATATTATTTGGCGTGGCCACAGGTCGTCATTTTCTTATGGCTCAGATTTGCATGTTTTGCAATGGATCGAGCTAGTTCTTTTTCCTTTTGCCTTCGGGCTATGCATGGTTTTGTTGAGACGGATTTAGAATCTTTTAGGAAAACGTTTTTGTGGCCGAAGTAAATCCAACTCCAAATAAATTTCCAGCAACATCCCAACCTGTGCCATAACGGGAGATTTTAGACAGAGTATGGTCATCCACCAAAGTGTAATGGAGGAGGGGGCAGTATTCTAGCTAGTGTTTGTAGCTACAACTGCTGGGAGGACATGTATGTAAAATGTAGAACCCTGCACTTAGCACTCGAACTGTTCAAGGAAATGGCTTGTGGAGATGCAGAATCGAGCTCCACATCTTTGGTTGACTCGTGCTTCGAGGCATGGTTCTTCTCTCCTTATCTTTCATAATTCTTATCATTTAGTTTTTCATTTGCAATAAGATAAAATTTTAAACCATAGGAATTATCATAGATCTGATTGTTTAAATAATCATGTTTTCAAAACAATAAGACGTTATAACGTAACTTACAGGATCCAATATTCCTTGGTAAATAATGGACTTAAACCCTCACTTCGTGATGATCTAGCAAATGTCCCAACCAAACTAGATTACTTCAATACCCATTTTTATTGACAAGTTGAAGTTGAGCCCCTATAAATATGTTGACCGCTCCCTTGTTAAAACAGATAAATAACAATTTTCAGAGACTTGCATAATAACCTTCGTAACTCTAGAAAGGAGATGTTAAGTTTCCTACATGTACCTTGTCATGTGAGGAGTCACTTTAATCCTTGAATCGACCTCAAATGATCATTTGTGATCTTTTTGACACCCTTCTAGGAGCCATGTTACACCGTTTTGCGTGGTAGGAAGCTGCTAAATTTGAAAAGTTAGATTTTGTATCAGCTCGCTATTTGAATCCTAGACAACAAAATGCATATCCGCCTTCGCAAACCTCTAGTATTTTTACTAGAAAATTTCTTGGAACCTTCAATTTGGGGAAAAAAACTCTTCTTAATAGTTTGGAAAAGGCATTTTATAGGCCTTTGGTCGCAGTTTGACTAGGTCAAAACTGGACCAATTATGCGACCGGTGGCTCTAGAAAACCTATCGCCATTTGAAAACCGTTTGCTAGTTCTCAGTCCCGTCGACTCTGGTGAATTCTCCATTTACAGGAGAACTTATAGCAAGTTTCTTGTTGTGCATTCATCCATCGAATGTCGGTTTAAGACGTAGTTTTCGAGCCCTTGAGCTAACTTTTCATCATTTGCACTAGGCCAATTATGACCAATGGCCTCGGAAAACTAGCCACCAATCATAAATAGTTCACCAGTTTTGATTTCCGTTAGTTCCTGTGAATTCTTGGTGTATAGGAGGACACGTAGTAACTTAACCATGGTGTGTTTTCTCATCGGAAGACAATGATTGAAAGTGGTTTCTTAGCCTTTGAGCCTAAAATGGGCATTTTTGACAACTAACAGGAAAATGTAAAAAGGAAGTTGTAGGACCCCATTGGGTTACCTAACCACCGTGGAAACTTGTTGACACTTGTAAATAATTGTTTGGAACTCTATCTTGTGGCTTGTTGTGTGAAATTTGACTTTTGGGAAAATAGTGTTTCTCTCTCTTTCCTTTCTCTTTCTCTCTCCTTGGTTATGAAATGAAGTGAAACAAAATGAAATGAATACATGTCTCTAAACCTTTTCTTTTGAATGAAAATTATAATTATTATTATATGTAAATGGGAAACTAAAAACATTAATTATGCTAGATCTAGGTGGATGCCATGCCAACGATTTATCATTAATTTCATGCTCACATGTTTTTGCAGGATGCAAGTAAGATGGCAAAACAACGTGGGTGTGATTCATTGTATATTGTTAGAATTTATGTATGTTAATAGAAGGAAATTTTAAGTATTGTTATGTTACAGTAAAGTTATTTATTGAAATTTGGCAATATGAATGAGATGCTAGTTTTAGGGGTGTTTTGGGAAATGTGCATGTAACTAAAGGTGTTATTTTGATTCATATTTACATATGGGAAAAAGAGGGTTGGATATATATGTTAAATGAAACTGTAGAGAAAATTCAACATTTGTGAAGTATGAAAAGATTTATAATTGAAGTTCTGTAATATTTTAGATGTCAGGGTTTAAGGGGATGTTCATCCACACATGAGTGTTATTTTGACCCTCAAATTTTGTATTGTAAAAGTTGGATATGTATGTTAAATGAATTTGAATTTAAAATATTGTAGTGCATTTCCAGTGTTCAATAGACAATTAATTAATTTGTGTGTTGTATTCTTACCTTGTATAAGATTCGTGTATAACTACCTTTCCTGTGTGAATCCTTTTAGTGTGGAAAACTAAAACCTTAGGATAAACTTCAATCTCTACACTCGATGTCACCTTCTAGCTTAAGTAAATAAGATCCCTAGTTTGAATTATCATCATAGTTGATATGTTTAGTGACATCATCATAAACCCAATGGTTAGGAACAACATGGTCAAACTATTTTTGGTGTAAGCAGAATAAACACTTCCTTAGGATCCTATTGGACTGCCAAGTCTTACGAAATTATATCTAGAAATCAACTTTATGATCGAATGAATTCCTTGTGGGATCCAAATGACACAAATGGAGTTAGTGAAATAGTTGTGCTATGACTTAAACTCTTGTTAATGATCTCTTTAGTTCCTCATAGATAAATGTGTTACCTTGATACTAACAACATAACACCTTAGTCTTTCATGAAGGTTGTTTAGCATAAATATGTACTCTCACCTTAAACTCATATATAGTTGGGGTGTAGATCCTTAGGTGCAATTGGAATTAAACCAAACCTTGGATAATTAAGGGGTTAACTTGTGGGTAGAAAATGGTAAGTAACTCCTTACAAATGAAATTGATTTGAAATATGTTAACTTTAGAGAAGCTAGGAAACCGGAAACGTGGTTCCGTAATCCCTTGTTATGCCCTTTGATGACATTAAGAATAAAATAAATTTCTCATGCAGAATCATGTGAAATACAGAAGCATGGGATCTTACGTTTATAAAAAAAATATATCTTGTGGTTCTTGTGTATTTATAATACTTTCGTAACTCCTTTTGTTATAAAAGAATGCTAATAATGAGCCCATATTGCGATGTAAGAGTAAATCATATAAGAGTAAACGAGATTTGAGGTTAGGAATAATGTCACTCTTGGAGTCCTTATAACTCAATTAGACATTTCCTTGTGTTAAAAAGAATATGGATTTCCTTGGTGAGATCAACTTTGAGAAAACAAAAGATATTTATAAATCTAAATAAAATTTCTTGACTTGGAAATGTTGAATGGGTTCAACAATTTATCAAACTATATTAACTACGATAAGGAAATAAGGATACCATGATCGAAGAATGTTCATGGAAAAATGTATCTTGAATCTAAATCTCCCTTAAATCCTAAGATTTCTTTCTTGACATCACGTCAGATTCACTTGTGTAGCAAGGGTAAAATTTAAACATTGAATAAATGTTTGAGAAGCATATTCTTAACATAAGAACGAGAGAATTAAGAACTTTGTATGAAATTTGAAATATGCCAAATAATTATGTAAGTTATGGAGATTTTCGTAAGAGATAAAGATCCAACTTAAATGGTTGAACTGTAAGTTGAATGTGAAATGAATTCAAGAATCTATAGGTGGAAAAAAAAAAGGATAAAATTATCTTTGCATAATAATATTCTTGGAATGTTAATCGTAACTAAGATGTAATCATGGTAATGATGTGTTGTGGGTTTTCCAATCCTTGAGACCCCTTTTTTTTGGTTGGGTCATTGCTAGCATTCATTCATTGGGGAAAGTGTGGCATTGACATGTATATGGTGTTGTCATGTGTCTATGTGAGTCGATGACTTATGTAAGTGTCTTATGCGTTGTTTAGTTTCTCTACTTGGAGACCTTGTGGTGTTGTGTAGTGAGCAATGAAAGTAAAAAAATATCTTGGTATTATTATTGTTGTATTTGTGTGTGTAATTTGTGGGCATTACATCTAGGTTTAAGTTTTGTAAGACCGGGTTAAAATATCTACATTGCTTCTCGAAGACGAAAGAATAATTTCAAGCAAGGAGAAGAGCTCTTACGAAAACATGCTTTTCAAGGTCAATGGCTTGAGTCGCAAAAGAAAATAGATCTGCATTTGCATGGGAAAATTGGACGGTGGAGATGAATTCCGTACATCAAAAAGTGTTGTATTTTGAGGTTCAATGTTGCATGTCACAATAAAATTATTTGATGGTCTAGAAAATTATATAGATGTCATTTGACGTTCAAAATTTAATATGCACGTCAAGTTTTTTTATGTTAGTTATTACGAGATACATAAATTGAGTTAAATTTTATATGGATGTTGTCCTTTACAATATTCTTCCATAATTATGTGACTTTTATTTAATTCCGATAATAGATTGGACTAATCAATTTCATCATTTTCACATATAACAATTAATGTTGCACTAATTAATTTGAAGATCTATAAACATCATTAAAGTTTATGAGAATATTAAAGAATCTCAAATTACAATTATAAAAAATGTTGAAGAAAATGATAGAGATGAATCACTCATATTGACCGATGCAATTCCAGAATTATGTACAAAATGATTTCCAACAACCAATTTCTAACTTCCATCCTTGCAAGTTTAATCTTCAAATTTCATGATTCTTGCTAAATATGAAATCCAATGCATCTAGTACACTATCCAATATTTATTTGTAAGAAATCAAACAAATAAAAATTTAAAAACAAATTACAAATCAAATCATTGAAATAAAGCTAAACTTGAAATCTAATAAAGTTAAAAAAGGAATCAAACAAAACTAATTAAAAACCAAAATTAATAAAATATTAACAAAATATGAAGATGTTTACATTTTATTGATAAGATATTAACATAATTTAGTAATTTTTGTTTCATTTACATTCCAAAGTTGCCATTTTCATTTATGTTATATTTATTGTGAATCTCTCAAATTTATAATGCGCGAGGTTTTTGTAATATTTAATATATTAACATGAAATATATATATGACATTCAAATTTTGAATATACATGCCATTTTGACATTTAAATTATATATCTACCTATCAATCATTACAGTCATATTTCAAAATTGGTTGTATTTTGACATCTAAACTGACTAAAAACATCTAAAACCTTGCAAAATCCAACACTAAGACTCAAAATAAATTCTCAGAGAGATGAATTATGTATGTCCACAATCAAATATACTATGTCGTCGATATCTTTCAATGTGTCGAAAGGCAAACAATTTCTACCAAGGGAGAATGACATCAACATTAATGAAACCTTTGATATAAAATTTAATTGAGTTATGGTCTATTAAGTTATGTTACGTTATCAAGGGTTCGTGCTCAAACATGCCTTATGACACATAACTCCACTCCCACTGGGAGTTCGTAATATTATATGGAAGGAAATTTGATGACCACAAGGGTGGATGGGAGAGAGGTGATATATGGGGATGGGATGAAAATAAAGGGGGTTACAATTTTGAGCTTGAATATAAAAATAATATGTGAATATTAAAACAAAAATATTATTAAGTTCATTATATCTTATTTAATTATGCATGATAATAAGTTAACTAAATATCTTATCAATATAATTTTTTTATTGAGGTGTGCACTCAATTGGGCACTAGTTTTACATAGATTGTCGGCATCTCTGCTCATACTTGAGGAAATATATAGTAGGTTGACAATTATGAGTAAGCATACAACCATACTAGTGGTCACCTTCAGCTAAACAACTACGAGTGAGGGGCATCCACACCGTCAAAGTGATGCAGGAGCATAACTTGTAGAAGACCATAACTTTTGATCCGACTGTTGGATCGTCTTGAAATTTTACATTGTGGTAGATAAATGGTAGGAATATGTTGGGGTCAATTTTTATTCCAAGTTTGTGGCCAATCCTGCAAATTTTTGGGTTTGGATTCTTTCATCTAGTGGCCTAAAATTGGCTCTGAACATTTTTTTCCTTTTGACTAGGTCTTAGAACTTTAATAAATTTTGTTGTGCTTGTTAGAATAAGTCAAAATTTTGCATGAGCCTTAATTTATGAAGGTATATTTGGCACACAAATTTTGGGGCCCATAAGAGTTGTTTTTCTAGTAGGTAATTTTTGGCATTTTAGGTTTTTTCACAATTTAGGGTCTTCTCGTATTTTAGGGTTTTTAGAGTAGACGTGAAATAAAAGGTGGATTGTAGTGATGTAAAATATTAGTGTGGATTCTAAAATGAGAAGAAATATATTTTTAAACTCTTGGTTTTTATTTTCGAAGTTGTTTATGTGTGTTTTAGAGGTGTTTCAACCTCTTGCGCTTGGATTCACATCACAAAGTCACCCAAGGTACGATCTTGGCCTCAACCGTATCAACTCTATGTGTCGGTATCTCTTGGCCATGCACTCAACAAGAATTGATCCCCAAAGAGATCCACATGAGCCAACATCATCACTAATGGACCAAGGGTGGTTTGATTTATCCATATAATTTTATATAGCTATGTGAAATATCAATTGAAGTTTATTGTAGAAATAATTTGAGTGGTAATCCTTGGTTTATCAAATTTTGTAATGTTCATTTTCATTTTTATATAAGAATTTAATTGAAAACTTTGTTGTAAAAATTAATTTAATTATGTTCATTTCAAGTATTCTATGTAAATGACGGGTCAAAGCCATAACACACCTTTTGACATGGCGCACCTATGTGGAATTTTATGTGCCTATACGAAAATAAGTGTGGAATAAGGGAGCACATAAAGAGTAGGTGGAATGGGTTTAGGTAGGATGTGTGTGTGTGTGTGTGTGTGTGTGTGTGTGTGTGTGTGTGTGTGTGTGTGTGTGTGTGTGTGTGTGTGTGTGTAATTATTGGGTTTTATTAATAAATTCAAAGTATAATATTATAAGTGTATTTTTTTATTTAATTATAAATTAAAGTTTAATAATTCATACATGATATTATATTTACGAAATTTTATTTGAAACAATTCTAAAAGATAATTATATTATAAAGACAACTCAATGTAAAGGGGTTATCTTATGTTGTAAAAATTAATTCAATTATGATCTATTTTGGTATGTTAGGTGAGCGAATGATCAATTTTCTTTCACACTTATTGTATTTTCTATAACTTCTTATATTTTAATTATCCAATACAAGTGGGAAGAAAGAGAAATTTCCCTTCCCGACCGGTTTTCCTCCTATGGGGGTTTCCAGGATAAAATTCTTGGTGTTTTGTGCTAGAATTCATTATCTCTCTCTACAAATTTTGATTCTATAGCTTAGATAATTCATTCACTAGCTCAAACTGTCATTTTCAAATAGAAAGTAGAACAATAGCATTTTAAGTTGTGGTTTGTGAGAAATCCAAAGTAGAGAGCTCATAGATCATATTTACTTTACATGCTATCTTAGTGCATTTATTTACTACGTTTATATGTCCTCCTAGACTAAATTAACTATCCCTTACTACACATAGTTAATTTTAGTTAATCATTTTGGTGAACCCAATCTTCGAATCCACCTTCGTTCTAGGGATTTTCTCATCTTTTCTATCATGGATTCTAATGTCTGTCAAGTCTTTTTCTTCAATTGATTCAAATGCACCCATCTTGTAAAGATGCTCTTCAAAAACCCTATAAACTATGCGTCTTCCTATCAACATGTTGCCTACCCAAGTCAATGCTATTTTTGGTCATCTTTTTAGGACTCCTTGATTCCAATTTTAATCAATCTATTTGCAAATCCATTCAAGCTCTTCATTCTTTATTTCAAGATAAATTTATGTCTATGGAATCCAAAATCACATCTATTAAATCTGAAATTCAGCAATGTAAGGATATTTCTCAAGCTCATGATTGTTCTTCTTCTCATATTAATCCTATGTCTTCTACATGTGCTCATATTAGTGAACTTGAAGTCGTACCACTCCCTACGCCTCTCAAATTTCATCTCAATGCTAAGAAACAATATATTCTTCCACATCTCATCACTCATAGAATAATTAGCTTGCCACCAACTCATGGTAATCCTCTTGATAAGCTTGCCAAGTATCAAGGTCTTCCATATTGCAACTATCACCGAATAAATGGACATAATGACAATGATTGTTATGCTTTACAACGAAGTATCAAGTACCTTGTGTGTTAGGGTTTTCTCTCATTTGTTGCAAAACATTCTAATACAAATGATAAATCTCATTGGGTTCCTAAATATGATCCATCTATATCTAATGAGAATCAGGCCAGCGTTACTCAGGATCCTTCTACAATAAGTAAAGCACCTCCTAAGCATTCATCCTTCAAAATTAGTTCCTCACCCATACTGATCAGCAGAGGGGTTTACAAATCAAATGGATCTTACATTCATCACACATTTACTAGTCGATCTTTCACCATGTGATAATCCTAAGATAGTGACAAATACTTTAGAGTAAATAGTCACTTATTCAATCATTTTGTAGTTGTATACACATTAGGTTACATCACCACTCAAGACTATTCATCTAGTAGTGACATACACTTTATGCTATATTTCCACCTATTCTATCATTTTGTAGTGGTATACACCTTAGGTCGCATAACCACTCCTTTTCATCTTGTAGTGATATATGCTTAGGTATAAATCATCACTCATACATTTCATCTTATAGTGATATATGCTTAAGGCTAAATCATCACTGCTCATTCATTGAGTTGTGATATACTCCTCGGCTATAAGGTTCACACACAAATGTTTAATATTTCTCCTATCACAAACCTACTCGTGCACATTCATCACAACATGTTAGACATACCACATGCTATTCAAACATTTCACGATGATGCACTCTCGCTTCTGACGGTTCATTCTTGGCTGTTGAGGGGAAAACAAAATGAACCTCAATGAATACATTTCCATTCACTTGGGGCACACGCATCCTATCACTCCTTTTTGCATTTCATTTCATCCATCCACAACATACTACATACTATGGTTGCTTTTAATCTTTCTTAATTTTTCTTGTTCATAGTCACCTTATTACACATGCTAGTTAGCTTACTCGTATGTCCTTTATCTATATCATCCAAACATATGAATTCACTCGTTTTCCTAGTTTTGATCACGATACAAGTCTCTTACATGTGGCATGGATCCTCACCTTCTACCCTTCCTACACCGGTCGCCGGGGCATCCACATTCATCTCTTCTAGGTGCTATTGTTTCATATTTACTTAGCATTGTATATTACTTGTTTATACATGCTTTTTACATACTAGTTATCTTTCTAACAAGCTAATGGGTGCTTCATGTGAAACATTCGTTATGCAGGGATATTTGTTTCAATACTTGTTTGTTACATTATCTGTCATTGTTTTTTATTACTCGCGGGTCTTGCCCTTTTTTTTTTTCACACTGTTTCTTATTTACGGCCATGATGGCCTTATGTGTCTTATGACATCATGAGTGATGTCCCATGTTTGTAGCCCGCTTTGTGCAACTTACTTGTCTTCTTGTGTGTTTACATTACTTTTCTTAGTATCTTACTCACTTTTTATGTAGCTGATATAGTTTTTATACATGCATGTGTTCTTACACTTGTCTTTGACTATCCTTCTTGTTTCTGCATGCCTTGGTTTCTACCAAGCACTTTTTAGGGTTACAATGTTCATGCAGTTAGTCTCTTTTGGGGCCACATTCTCCTATTAGTGATGTCGCATGTGCCCCCAAAGAGGGGGGAATAATTCAAGGTTTTTCCACATACTAACACAAAGATTCTACACTCGATTCATTTTAGTTGTACACAATGAGTGGATTCGACTAGTCTACGAACCCTATATGCAATGATTTTACAGACATGGTGTACTTAACATTTTTAGGAAGCGATTCATAGGGTTAGAAGTTATAGTGGGTGTGCCTCCCTTCACTACTTCGGCTAGTGGCATCGGATAGCCAAAAAATAGAACAACACAGAGATATTTTCACACATTCGTGGAAGTAGTTAGAGCTTGGAGGATACAAAGCATTTCCTCCCTACACTTCTTAGGCCTATGGTGTGATATAGCCAAAAAACATACATTACATGATATCCTTCTACACTCTCTCTCTCTCTCTCTCTCTCTCTCTCTCTTGACATGGATAAGGTGCACATTTCCCATTTACATTTACATTTACATTTGTGTATTTTATATTTTCATACGCATGCATCTTTTACATAGCATTTTTACACTTGCATACATACATATTTGACTACTAGAAAATTTTATCATCACAGTCCGGCCATATGAGAAACAAGTAGTAAAATGGGGAAACAACAAGAGACAACAACAACACTCTATGACAACACACATGCTTTATTGACCATACAGTACACTACATACCACATCAACTACACACACATTCTACCATAGGTTCACTCTCATCACTTTTTCTCTACGCATTTTTCATCTATAGTTGCCACGCTCTTCCACGATTTTTTCTAGTCCTTTGGCATGTTTCTACTATACTCTTCATTGACATCAAGTACACATCTCTATCTAATTTATGTTAAGTTGAGATTTCCTCTCACTAACATAAAGTGGGGGCAAAATGTAGTCACAAAATCATGTACTTTAGACATTTATTTATCTCGGTCTCATACTACTATTTAGAAGTTTCTTAAGTGAGGAAAGTACTAATTAACCCATGTCATTTGGTTGTTTTATTTATTTTATTTCTTAATTTATGACCTATTACACTCATATGCCTAGTCATTTCTTGACATCCCGCATTACCTTAGCCTTATTCGGGCACCCAGATTTAGTCTTGGGGCGCCCATGGGCGCCCTGGTCCCACCCGGGCACCCTAGTCCTTTTACACTTTTCCACCACTTTTTGGGCCTCTTCTAGCTTTTTTACCTCTTTATCTTTTTTTTAGTCATCATGTTTGGGGTTAGTTATGAAATTAAAGCAAGAGAACCCTATAAATATAAACTTATGAGACCATAATAAGGGACATATCATCATCTACTACTATCACTCAATCTAGAGATGCATCTATTTATTGCATTGGCATTCACATAGCTCCATCATCAAGGCACAAGATAGGTTATATGTACCACACTTCATAAGGGGGATTCTATTCTATTCCATGTACATATTATATTACATTTTCTACATTTAACTATTGTTAGCTACCTCAAAAAGTGTGAATGACACAAGATCACCTAGGGCACAACATGCACACACACACCATAACTACATCCGGGTCTGAAATGTAGTGTAACACTCAATTAGTAAGCCCACCGTTGTGGTAGATGAGGTCATTTCAACACATTCATTTGCATCTTTATTTTTTAGGGTTTTGATACTTCCTTTTGGTATTTTATAGGATGTTTCTTCCTCTTGGGATATTTTGAGCATTCAATGCAATACAAGAAAATTAATGCAACAAGCAACAAAAGATAACGGGTCATCTTCAAGACTTGTGAAGATTAGGCTAAGAGCTTTTACGCAAACCAAGGAGCCCAAACTACAGACTAGAGTGCGCACAGACACCCGCGGTCCTCTTCCACTCACTCCGGTCTAGCTAGATCGTCAATCTCCATCCTTTTCGACACTCCTACATAGACGTTCCTGCCTCCAGTTATCATGTTCACTTTGTCATGTGCACACAAAAGATCTGTCTTTGAATCAACTAAGTCTTTTCCTTGCTCTTCAGTATATTAAGGTTTCTATTTTCATTAGTTCTATTAATTATTTACTTTACATGCTATCTTAGTGCATTTATTTACTACGTTTATATCTCCTCCTAGATAAGATTAACTATCCCTTACTACACATAGTTAGTTAATTTTAGTTATTCAAATACATTTTACTAAAGAAAGTAATAAATTTTCATCTCCTTTATAATATAAGAGCAACAAAAATGGGAAATTTTAGGCTTCACATCCAATAATTATAAGAGCAAGATTCATATCATTGATTTCGATGTGACGGAGGGGATGCAAAGGTTACCATTAATGGAAGCCACCGCATGGGGGCACAAAATGTTTAGATCTCGCTGGATCATCATCATCAAATAAGATGATGATGAGGATGACATTTTCGCGGAAAGATAGGGTCGATGCTCTTGACTACACTATTTTTTGGTGAAATTCATTTTTATGAAGAATTTGGATCAAAACATCTCCAACACCATATGTTTTCTTTTCTACAACAAAAATACTATGAACATAACAATAATATTTATGTGGTATTCAATACAACATGTTGGAGTTTCCACATATGAAAACTTTGAATCATGAGTGATGGAAGACATAGGGAAAGTGTTACACCACAAACAACAATTCACAGGTAGTCAAAGATCAAACGAAAAACATAATACCGACTTGGATGTTGATACAATCGATGAGGTGGATGGTGAAGATTTCCTAAGTACATGGACATTGATACAAAACACCACATTGACGAAAATGATTATAGTTTGTTGTCATACCCCGAGGGTTTCTAGTTGAGTGAACACATTTCGGCGTAATGTTCTTCAAAGTTGACATCCTTACAAAAACTTACCTCCCAATCTAAAAGATATTACATTCCATTAAAAAATTAACATGTTTATCAATTTTTAAGATTACAAAGGACCAAAAGAAGAAAACTCCATCTTAAACTAATCAAAGTTTGAGACAAAACCACAACACCGAGAACGGAAAAGATTGAGATTATTTTATGAATTCATAAACAACACTATATAAAACACCATATCTACCCTTGTTCACATCAAATTCAACTTCAGGCATTCGTATCCTTATTTTATCCAAGCTGGTTTATGGTTATCAAAAGTATAGTAGTGGATACCATGAAGAACAATATCGAGGAAGTGAAGGCATTTGAATTAGATAGTATGAAAATGATTGAGGAGAAAGCAAACTTGAGTTCCATAAATGACAAATACCAAGAAGATATGGAAGAAATTAAAAGGCTTTACTTCAATCCCTTCAACAAAGACCGGCTGCTCCACTTTCTCAGCGCCATCGCCCTCAAAGACCGTTTAACCTAAGTTTCATGCATGTTAGCAGTTGACAATATGGTCAACTGTAAAAAAAAAAAAGTAGTATAAAATTTATTGCGGCATTTTGGTTGGTCGGGAGTCTGTTAGGCAAACGGTCTCGGGTTCAATTTTGGGCCACCACAGTGTTAACCTGCATGACAGATAGGCCCTTCCCTCAAATACACCCAAAGCAAGGAAAACATAAGGGAAGTGGCCGCTATGAATCCTGGTCATAGAAAACTTTTTGTTTACGGCCTTGCTTGGAACATCACTTCATAAACTCTCAATATATTATTTTTCTATACGGAGATGTGGAAGATTGTAAAGTTTTAATGGACAGAGACATTGACAGATCAAAGGGGGATGCATAGGACGCATGGTGATCTTTGAAGGATCCCTCCAAGACCTGTCAAACAATGATTCACAGTTGTCAAAGGTCAAACAAGACGTTGATATAATTGAAGACGTGGTTGGTGAAGATTTCTTTTGTATATAGACATTGATGGGAAAGACCACGTCGATGATAAGGATTAAAAATAGTTGTGAGAGCCCCCAGAATTTCTATCTTAGACAGTGAATTTCGGTATACTCTCTTAAATATTTATTGGTCCTATGAGAAAGGGACATTAACGATCATAAGGGGAGGGGGAGGATAGTAGGTTGTGGGATGGGGGACAGAAGGGCTGGGGAGATTTATGTCCATAACTCTCTTAAATAAACTATATATTTAAATCATTTCTCATATTACTCTGATATGTTTATTGTTCATATAAATTAAACATTTTAAAATAAATGTATTCATAAAAAGGTAAATAGTTTGTATTTTGTTAAGGATATGTAGTATATATGTTTTGTTGACTCATCATCCATGGTTTCTTATAAAAATGTGTTTATCTACATCACTTCAATGATTTGTTTATTCAAAAATTAATTTTACATTAGTTAAAAGTATAAGTAAAATCTGTTTTAAATATTAATATTATTGTTTAAAAGTATTACTTGGATTGTAATATTTTTATTTCCAACATAAAAAAATAAAAATACAATCTTTATTACTTATATAATTTTTAAATAATAAAACATTTATAAATGGTAAACAAGTTTTTAATTAAATATTGTAAATAATACAATGACAAGTTTTATATATAATCATAATTTTGAAATTAAAAATAAAATAAAATAAATTATTCTCTTTAAATTTTAGACGTTTTAAATTTGAGTTTAATTATTTATATAACACCATTCGGAAGTTAAATATTTATAATACATCATTTTAAAATAAAATTAAAAAAAAAAATTGTTTATAAGTCTTATTCATCACACCTTTAGTTTTAAAATAAAAATTAAAAATTAAATTAGTTATATATATACCACATATATATTTAAGTTTACCCTCGATACAAATGATGCGAGAGTAATTTAATTTTAACTACCTACTTTTTGTGATAGACACTGTAACTTAACAGTTATTGCAATTCAAAGAATATTTTTATCTGTCGTAAAATCGAACAGTTGTACATGAAGCTTATACAAACACACTAGTGTCATAAGACATCTATATCACAATGTTTGAAATTGAAAAGAGAATGATCCTTAGTGGCATTTGGTTTGAGGATTTTTATATATTTATCTGTTTTTGGATATTGTTGCAATTAGTTTGAGGTGGTTGTGTGGTAAAATGTTTGTTGATCATGAGTTTTTAAATATTTATTGAATCAATTGCAGGAAGCATTTATTCTTGTCCTTAACACAAAGAAAGAATTTATTCTTTACCTATCTGAACTTCGTTAAAATGAGGGAGGTGTTGGATTTCTTGTGTTTGTGGAGGGTAATCTGGAATTTCCTCTTCCTTGCCTTCCTGAACTTTGTGAAAATGAATTTGGATGATTCAGGGAAGAGGTGATGTATTTCTTGTATTTGTTGTTGGTGATCTTGAAATTCTTCTTCCTCTCCTACGTGAACCTTGTGAAAATGAACTTGGATGATTTCCCGAAAGAGTTGATGCATTTCTTGTGTTTGTTGTTGGTGAGCTTGAATTTCTTCTTCGTTGCCTATCTGAACTTTCTAAAAATGAACTTAGTTGATCAACGGGAGTAGGTGATGCATTTCTTGTGTTTGTCGTCGGTGATCTTGGATTTCTTGTGTTTGTGGAGGGTGATCTTGAATTTCCTCTTCCCTGCATACCTGAACTTTGTGAAAATGAACTTGGATGATCCAAGGGAGGAGGTGATGCATTTCTTGTGTTTGTTGTTGTTGATCTTGAAATTCTTCTTCCTCGCCTACGCGAACCTTGTGAAAATGAACTTGGATCCTCCACGGGAGAAGGACGAGTAGGATTTCTCGTGTTTGTTGTCGGCGATCTTAAATTTTCCAATCCCAAGCCCCTCCTACAGGTGGGGCAGTTACGGTGTTCTTCTAACCATGGTGCGATACAATTATAGTGAAATAAATGGCTACTATGACAAGGCATCTCGCGAACCTCTGCTCCCTCTGCAAAATCTTCCATACAAACTGCACACGAAAGCCCTCCATCAACATGGGACGTTGAAATTATTATGGTGGGGAGAGCTCGTATCCTCTGTTTAAACTCTTCCTCGACCTCCCATCGCTCTATCAACCCCAAAATCGACCAGCCAAATTTGCAGAATCCCTCTCATCTAATAAACGACGTAAATCCCGAAATTGGGCGCGATCGCTGTCAGTTACATTATCCATACGTTCAATATTGTCAAAATGAGAAGTAATGGTATTATAAGTCTCGGATATTTGCTGAGCACGAGTTTGCAAGGCTTCGCTGCTCCAATCTGGATCCTGAATATCCGTCATTAATTGTAACGCACTGGAATTATAATCATTTATCAGTGCTTCCAACTCGGACGGAGTCAGCCTTTGAGTATTGTTCGACATCTCTAATTGGTTTTTTCCTCACTGAACTCTACGAGTTTTGAAAATACAAATTGCAAGTTGTTTGAAATATACAGGTAATGAGTACAAATTTAATCATCCATATTCACTATATAACTATACATAGGTACATTTGAAAGAAAAATTTATAAACGTCACGCTGCCTCGAGTAACTATTCGTGCTGTTTTGTTTATAAGCACATGTTAGTACATAAATGTGCTCCACATACCCAATTAATAACTAGCAAAAGCATCCATAGGTGCTTATGGGAAGCCGATAGGCTTATAAGAGAAATAATTGAAAGGATTATATTAATTAAAATAGAATTAATATGTGGTTTATTCAATCATAATATAAATTAAGTTCTTTATAAATAAATTATATTAATCGCAATCAATTTTAGTCAAAATAAATAAATATAAAGTGAATGAAAGGCATGAATGTGTTGAAGATGGATCTTGATTGGAAGATCATGAAAAACACTAATAATATTTATATCATAATAAAATGCAGACATAAAAAAAAAAGGCGTAGATAAATATGATACTACATGTTACTAAGCTGGATTTGAAAGTTAAATTTTTGACACACAAAAAAATATAGTGGAAAAAAAAACTAATATGGGAAATCCTCAAGAAATCGATGTATTTCAAAATGTAAATGAAGCAATAAACATGGGAGATGAAGTACAGAGTGGAAACTTGGCCATAATGATTGATTAAATTTATTGTTTATGATATTTACTCACAAATACAAATAATAAATTGAAATTTTTTATTGCTTTAATATTAAGAGGAAAATCACTTTACAATAATGGACAATTGGATTTATAATAATGTAAAAATAGAGGAATCCAAATCTCACTCCATATCTATATACACCATCGCGGATCCCGGTGATGATTCTCTCGTTGGCGCCCTCCACTATTATGAGAATGTATCATTCCTCTGCAAATGTTCTTCCTCATTTCATTTCAATTCATTGACTAACATGAACATTTCGAGTGCTTCATAAATAAACATATTATGTCGATCCTAAATTCATCCACTCGATGAAATTTAGCTAGAAATTCAAAGTGAATCCTCTATACCAAATTCATAACTAAAAGCATAACAATATATAATTGTGAAAAGGTGAAGGCTAAGAACTAGCGGCAGATTTCATAGGAAATTTTGTTCAATTTTTAAAACATCCGAGATTGTGGCATATTGAACCATATCCTTCTCCTAAAATTCTAAGCAAAGGGAATATACAGAGGCACAATGACGATAAATAGAATATGTATTTTCAAGAATTCGATATTAGATAGCCCTATCATCAAATAAAGGGTATCATAATTTGTGTGGTGCCAAAACCTCACACACATTCACAGGGGCTAGATTTAGGAAAAAATGGTCAAATCTAATAAAACTAAAAGTGTGGTGCATGGGTGGGGCACCCGCTTGCTATGTCGAAGTCATAAGTTCAAATTTTGCCTATCTCCTCACGAACGTGTGTGAGAGATAGGATTTTCCCATAATATGTACCAAAAAATATAACATTTAATTTATTATTTTCAAAATCGTAAGTGGGAAAAGTACACATGGTTTGAAGGACTATCTAAATTTTTTTCAAAATTTGTGACAAGCATACTTATTGGTTTATTTCTCGTAACAATGCCTTTAAGAAAATAAGAGATGCATGTCCACAAAGTATGGAGATTTTTTAGGGTTTTAACTATTTTGAGTATAAAGAACTTAAAATAGGTAAAGATCACAAACAAATGCACTAATAAATTAAAATATCTTATTTAAGGTTTGAAATAGAAAATAATTTAAAATGATCACAATTCTTGAAAAAAATGGATACGAAGAACTTGTACCTTAATTAAGTGCATTTTTAATTGATAAAGTTGTTCTTTATGTGGTGCTTGGGCGAACTTTGTAGAGTTTGTGAGGAAGCAAAAAGAGCTGGGCCTATAGTTATATCGAAGGGTGGTGGGTCTACGACTAGAGGAGGTTAGCTAGTTCAACTACTCATGCAACATATCCCATAGAGAGTTCAAAATATGTGCAAGATATGGCAAACAAGTGATGATTTTTGACTTTCAATGTTACATGTCATAGTAAAATTACTTGAAGTTTTAGAAAACATATGGATGTCATTTAATATTCAAAATTTAATATGCACGTAAAATTTATTTTTATTATGATTATTACAAAATGTTTGAACTGAATTAACTTTTATATCAACGAGATAGAAAATAAATGTAAGTCTACAAATTTTTCATATGTATTCTATTTGGATTTCTATTGGTATAGCTAGGGCTAAATTAATTAATTTTTGGGTTGTTTAGCATTATGAATGTCATCCAATTCTAATAGAATAAACTTCATTACATACATTAAAGATCTTTTTATTTGTTTCATTTCATCACAATACTACCTCTATTTCATGTTGTAAAATCTAACACTACTAACAAGTAATGAAATATGGAAAAATTAATATCTCTCAAGATAAATCTAGAAAGAAATGGAGGAGGTTAATTTATAGTGACCTATAGTCTTGGTCACTACCAAAAAGACATCATTAGTTGTAGGAGGTAGCCATTATTATCGCTACTTTTTAAATTTGATGTCCTATTACTTCACATTTACCTTCTCGTCTTATTCCTCATAAATGTATTAGAGATGTATTAAAGTATGTGAATGACTTATCCCATCGTTGGAATAAAAACATAGGTAAAAACTCACTTAAAGAAAAATTGACTAGAAATCACACGCAACTAGTGCAATGTGAACACTGAAAGAAATCGAGTGGAGGAGTGAAGAGTAGAGGAGGTGCAAAGGGTCAATTTTGAATTGTGATGAGATCAACAATGACTTTATAGCCTATTTACGATGGCTATCTATAGAAATATAATGAATATCTACAAAGTTATGAATCAAAGTATGCATTATTTTATAGTAATATTTGTCAAGTATTTTCAATAAAATAATATATGTTTTTTGAAATATGGCCACGCCTTGCACTTGATGAATTTTCTTTCTTTCTTTAAACATTGGAAATGACAATATCAACAATTTTTATTATTTTTTAAGATTTTGGAATAGGGGCATGTGACATGGGAAAAATGATGTTTCCTCTCGAGTTTTATTCATTTGTAAAGGTTTTATTGAATGCAAATTAATTTAGAGATGAGTACGTTTGTTTGGTTTCTTTTAAAGAGTTTTTATGATTTTGTTTCTTTGGGAGGAAATTAATGTTTTTGTGTAGATGTCATTAGGTTAAATTTTGTTTGGATAGGGTATGTATGCATTGTATGTAATGAAAATTCGGTATGTATGTATAATTAGATGTTTTCTATATACGGGAAGGACAAGGAAGTTGTATATGTTATATACTACCTACAAACAACTATCATTTTGCTTGTAGCATTCTTTGTATTAAAGTTTGTACTTTTAAAAAATAAATCTTGTTCTTTTAAGTTCTAGGGATACATACTATTTTAATTAAAATAAAACGAATATAAGTATATGATTTATCTAGTTTTTATTAGTTAAAGAACAATTATTAGACTTGTTTGTTAGAAAAGAAAAGGATTGTAATTGAAGCACACTTAGTATGTATATAGGGTATTTACACCTTGCATTTGAAGAATTTTTTGGTTCCTTCTACTTATGTAGAGTATGAGGTGTTCATATATGTTATACGCCACCTAGAAACAATTATCTTATTTACTTGTTACACTTTGAGAAGAGTTCTACTTGATGACATGAAAGGCTATAATGGAGTGCATTGTTCACTTTTATTCGGAATAAGTGAAACCCTTATTGAGTAACTTAATTGCTATGGAGGCTTAAGCAAGATCAAGTATATATTTACATGCATCACAAATTCAAATGGATTTACCTAAAATAAAAGAAAATAGGAAACTAGAGGCCAAGCCAAGTGAATACAAGTATATTCCTCAATGCTAAAGATGCATTATGAGGAGTTTGAGAGCTTGAAGTTTTATAAAAATTCAATACATCATTAGTGAAGTAATAAAAATCTCATCACACGCCACAAAATAGAGTCTTATTTTGTCATAACAAGTGCTCGTTGCCTCCTCGGTAAATTCCAACATCATTTTTGTAGCTAAAACATCTTTGGAATTTCTAGTTTATTCTGTTGATATTTTTTCCAAGATAAAAACACCTACTATGGATGAAATTACAATCAAAGAAATTCTAGCCTCAAAGTGATTTTCAATATTCACTTCCTCCTCATTTCCCTTATAGTCGATTGATGTTCATACCCTATTCCAAAGCTCCCATTTTAGAACACGCAAGGAGGATGCTACCATAAGGTCAGGGAAGAGGCTAGGAAAATGCTAGTTATAGAATTTGGCTTTATACCTTCCAATTTCATTTGAATGAAAGTTTATAAAGCATTTTCAATGAACCTATTTTTGTATCCTATAGTCAATGTTGTTCATGAAACCATGATTTTTTGAAGCATTATGTCGGACATTTCACATTACTTGTGTAAGGTTCTGTTGGTAGGAGAAAATTGACTAAGTAATAATAGAGTGCACAGAGCTCACATGCAAGTGAGCACACACAAAAGAACATAGTAGCACATAATGGGTGCACACAATAGTGGAACATGTTAGCCTACAAGTTGTGCACATGAAGATATAAGATCATGGACTTAGCCAATTTTCCAAGAGGGATAAAAATAGAAAATCACGGTTGGAGTGACATCTAAAAAGGTTCACAAATGGTCAAAGGCAAGATGACTAACATGCGCACAAAGGATATATAACTGGAAAAAAAAACATGCGCAGGGATAAGAATATAAGTGACGATCGGAAATGTCTAATAATAGGTTTAAATCATATTGTAAACACAAAAATTCCATTTTTGCAATCTTATTGCAAAAACACACGTAAATCACTCTCATTCTCGCCAATTCCACTATAATTAGTGATCTTTACTAATTAAATAACGTTTCTTACCACTTTAGTAAGTTAACAATATTTTTTTGTGTAACCCCTTTTGAATTCGTGGATGCCACTTTACGGTAAATCATAATTCAAAATCCTCTTCAAAATAGTCAATTAGCATTATTAGCTAATTAATCCTATTTGGCCCTTGATTTGATCAATATACCCTAGTATTGGCTCAAACCCCTCTTCTAGCCACTTTGAAAATCACCTCATTCACCTCTATAAAGTATTAGCAAGCTTTAAAATCTTATCCTAGCCTCCTAGTTGACCCTAAGTGGTTGATTAAGGATTCAGAACTCTTAATCACTTGGTAATTCACTAATTGTGATTATCAAGGCCTAATCATGATTATCAATTCTAATCTAATTTGTGGCTTTTAATCCCACATGCACCAAAATACAAGTTTCTCCAAAAAGGAAAACTATAAAAAGGGTGCACCTCATTCCTTTATACTTTAGACCATGCTTTGATTTGCATCTCATATAGTAAATATGATATATAGCCAAGTTCAATCCTTGCTTAAAGCCTTCAATGGGGTTAGTAGATGGACATAAAAAATGACCACGTAGTCGTTGGGAGATCTCATTTCACCTTGTTTGGAGTAGCAACCATAACCATTTGATTGCCCTCTTAGATCTATTTAGGCCCATATTAGGTAATTCAAACATATTAGTAGGCATGTTTAGTTAGATTTTGTATTGTTTTCATACTAGTTAAGCATTCTTTTAAGCTTCTATCTTAATATTACATTCCTAGACTTATAATCTTGGCTAGATGGATGTCAAGGATGTTAGCTTTTGTAGTTTAGTTATGTAATTTGATTTGTAAAGTTTATGGTGTCATCATTTGGCACGCCCGGTGGGACAATACCCCATTGCATTCAATTTTAAAAGCTTTTAAACCTAGTTTTAAAGTTTTTCATTTCAAGTTTATAGATTAGTTTCAAGTTTCCTATCTTAATTTCAAGTTTTCTAGTTTATATTTCAAGCTTTCTAGTGTAATTTTAAAGATTTTTAGGTTAGTTTCTCAAGAGTGTTAGATTAATTTCAAAGTTTTAGATTAATTTTCAAAGTTTTGTAGATTAATCTCCATTTTTTAAAGTTGTTTCGACTAGATTAGTGGTAGAAGTTGTGTCTTTATGTTCCTTTCAGATTCAAGGAGGTGAAGCTATGTCAAAATTGCTAAAAAATACCAAATATTTGACCTTTTTGAAGAAATTCTTGTCAAAACTCAAATTTTGGCCATTTCCAGCAAAGGGGCGTGCAAACATTGAACCGGGAGCATAGGCATTGAAGCAGGAGTGCACACATTGATAGGGAGCACACACATTTAAACAGAGCACACACCGCTTCTCTGGAAGTGCACACATTAGACGATTTTTTTCAGCTCGGTCTTTTTAACAACGGGAAGTGGAGGCGTTGATAGAGCGCACATGTCTTGAAATAGATGCATGCACATGTGTTGAAATAGGTGTGCACACACTAACGAAGTGTGCAGTGTTTCAGTATAATTTTTTCCTGCAAACTCAAAGTTTCCATTTTTGGTTTTTAGGATTTTTGTTACTTTTCAGAGGTTTTTAGATTCCACTTTCATCAATTTCATAGATTTAGAGTAATTTTTCTTATAAAATCACTTAGGGTTTGAAGGAATTAATATTATTTCCATGCTTTGTATGAGTTTGGGTTAAGGTGTGTATACTCTTCTCTTGCACTTCGTGTGATCTAGAGAATCAAAAGCACTCTTAAACCTTCTTTTTCTATCATTAGAGTAAGTAGGAAACTTTGTTAATCATCTTTTAGTTTAAATGCTTTTTCACTTGCTAAATAACCAAGGCTAGAATTTTTGTATGCTCTTCCCTTGCACCTAGTGTGATCTTGGGAATCAAAAGCAATTTTAGTCTTTTCATTAAAAATCACTTAGATGAATTGGGAATAAACCTTGTTTTTGCAAAATTTGATAGTAGTTAGTTGATTTACAAGCATTTTCATGGTTATTTTCTTATGATATTGTGAATCTATTTTGAAACTACTAACCATTTTGTGAAGGACCAAACACTAGTCGAAGAAAGGAGGACCTAAACAATTTTTCTAACTACACGTGTGATTGTAGGTTACAAAAATGAGTACGATAAAAACCACATTAAGTCTAAAAGATAAAAAAACACTACAATCATCATATTATATATGCAGGTATCGCTTAAGAGCTATGGCTCATCTCGGTCAACTAGGACATAACCCCTTTGGCATAAGCCTTAAGCTACAACAATGGGGGTGGTCCTAGGAACCCTAAAGTATTTCACACAAGAGGGAACCTTATGAACGAAACAGGAAAGTGCTCCACGCTACCGACTTGTCTAGTATGCCTTGGTGAGATTAGCGTCAAAGATATCCATATCGCGACCCCAGTGAAAGTATAACTGAATGCACTTCGGTGCTCATTATACTAAAGGGGGTAAAGTAAAGCCAAGATAATCCCAAATTAGTTAGTGTAACTTTTTGGGTAAATCGAACTCGCTCTAGATATCTTGTGACACCTAGAGAGAACCACCTAAGAAGATTTCCATCTTGGAGCCATTATTTTTGTCTTAGATAATATACTTGAGAGCTCTCACAAAGTGAAAACTTTGTTAGATTCAAACTCTTGTTTTTAAAACAAGGAAAGAATTTCTTAAATTTTAAACCATGTGACATTTCATCATGAAATCTACTTAGTGTCATTTTGTCCTAGTTTTTCACTTATCTTAAGACAAGGAAAAACTTTGCCAAAATAAAACCAAGTTTATTTCAACACCACATTGTTTACACCCTTGTTTTCTTATTGCCCATTTTTGGACAAAAGGAAACAGCATATACGAATACCACTAGATATTACGTGTCCACAACTTTTGTATTCTATTTGCACGACTAGGTTATAATGTCGGAGAACAAATGTTGAAATTTTACATGGTATGTACTCACGATTTAGTAGGCCCCTTGTCTAATAAACCCATAATTGAGACTTATTATTATCATAGTTAGGTGATTTCATCCTTGTATTCTTTTGAGTTGTTTCTCTGCCCACATTGTAGCCATACAATTAAGATATTTACATCTTGTTTCCATTGTGAAATTAGACCTAAATCTCTATATTGTATAGTTACGTTGTTCGCACACATAACAAATTCTTGTTATACTTAGACGTAGTTTTTACATCCTAACTTTGTCTTGAGTTTTGTGAGTGTTGAGGATACATTTCTAGTATTGCAATAACATCATTTTAACACTAGAAATATTACTTTCTTGAAATCTTGGTTCACATGTCCAAATAGTGTTCTTACGCTACTCACATTGTTATCATCCATTTTACGAGACTTGGAATTTTTAGTGTTTGGAAATTGGTTTTTAGTATATCTTGTTAGAAGATCACATCAACATTCTCTTATCATTTAGGCCTTGTTTGTTGCAAACTTGACCTAACTAGTGATGTTGTGTTGTCACTATTTGGTTGCAAACCTATCTAGACGAAATCTTAGAGAATAACCTATTTGGTTTAAAAAATTTGAGCATTGTACATCATTGTATAATTCTAAGAAAAACTTGTGTTATATATTACCTTGTTGGGGTAGCTTTTTCGTTATTCTTTAATTCATATGTTTGTTTTGACCTATCACTTTTCTAGCTATTCTATAGTCACCTTGGTTTAGCGACTTAGAATTAGTTTCGCCGCACAAATTTGACTAGGGTCCCTTGTTAATAAACCTTAGTGGAAATATTTTACGTTGTACCTTCTATTCTAAGTAATTCCTACTACAAGAATGGGGTCACAAAAGTTAGAAGCCAATATATTTGGAGGTGACAACCCTCTTTTGGAGGATAATCTCATGGTTGACCATAGTGGTGGAGAGGAAGAGTCTCCTCACGTGGATGCAGAGCTTCATTCTGCCCATTTTGATGACTACATTTTTCATAACAAACATGAAGTTCTTATGCGGGTTGTGGAACTAGGAGCCAAATTACCTTCCACAGTAGACCCTTCTCTTATCGTCGGCATGGTTCAGGGAGAAGAAGAAGTAGACCTCCCTCATCGCACTCTTAACAAAATTTTAAATCTAGGTCATGCCTCTACTTCTACATGGCAGAATAATGAGGAGATATCATTTGAAAATGATGGAGACTATCGTTTGCCTCCTATTAAAATTTGTTGTGAAGACCATGAAGAACATGTTCATCATGCATAACCTCCTCCTAACAAAGATCATCAAGAAATACCTATTAAATAGTTTACGTTAGAACAACATGTCCAATACCTCACTCATCAATTGGAAAGTTTATCTTTGCATATACAAAAGGAACAACCAACATTTGTGAAACTTTGAAATAGGGATGAAATCCTAGATGATTTTTTTAATAATCAATCAATCTGTATAATATTTTGTGCTACAATATTTATAAATATTAGATAATTATACACAAACAAAGAATGATGTTACACAAATTTTAACGATAAACTAGATTACATAAGCTTCCAAAAGAACATCCGGGAAGTAGAATAAATCAAACAAATAATTGTTACAACTATGTAACAATATAACCTATGAGATAATATGACAAATATGGTTAACAAACCATATAACAATTAATAATTAAATAAACTAACTATATAATGCATAATTATCCTAAGGTAAAATATATTTACCCTAACATTCCCCCCCCCCCACCTTAATTTTGCATTGCCTCAAGGGATGAGGAGAGGAACTCTCTGAACATCTCAAACTTGTCACGTGTAAGTGACTTTGTGAAGATATATGCTCGTTGTTCAACTTGTTGGACAAAATTGAAGTTGTATATTGTGCTTCAAGACATGTTCGTGTATGAAATGTACCTGTACCTCAATATGTTTTGTTCTTTCATGAAAAAATGGATTGCAAACAAGTTTGAGAACACCTTCATTGTCAACATATAAGGTGGTTGGTTTATCCTGTCGTATTCCAAGTCCTTCCATTATGCAAGGTAGCCATATCACTTCGCAGATAGCTTCACCTATAGAACAACACTTGAATTTTGTGGAAGAGTGAGAAATAAAGTGTTGTTTCTTACTTCCCCATGATATTGGTCTAGATCCCATAAAGAACACAAACCCTGAAGTGGATTTTCTATCATCAATGTTACCTGCATGATCTGAATCCAAATATCCTATCAAGAATAAGCTATCATTCTTCTTATATTCTAGACCAAGATCCACTGATCCTTTGAGATATCTCAAAATATGCCTTGCTACCTTCCAATGAAAAACTTTGGGTTCCTGTATGAACTCGGATAAATAGCTCAACTGCAAAGTTGGTATCTATTCTATTGTAGGTCGTGTAAATGAGACTCTCAATCAACTACCAATAGAGAGTGGAATTTACCGTAGGAGATGGATTTGAGCGAGATAATTGAAATCTTATCTCCATAGCTGTAGTAATCGGTGTGCAATCCATCAACCCGAATTTCTCAAGCGCTGTCTTGGTATATTTCATCCGATAAAAATATGTGATTCTCTTTCGCCATACTTCCAATCTAAAATAATAGTGCATTAGCTCGAGATCTGTCATGTCAAATGATCGATTAAGACCTTTCTTCATTGCATATCGATCATCCTCACTTTGAATCGCCAAAGGTGAGGACTAGATTATCAACATAGACAATGACAATCAAAATATCCCCCCTTACTTTTTGAGGTAAATATTGGGATCGTATGGATTTCTAACAAATCCATGTTGTACGAGATGCTCATCAATTTTTATGTACCATGCCTGCGTGCCTATTTGAGGTTATACAAATATTTCCTGAGTCTTCATACCTTTAATTCTTGACCAAGTATAATATATCCCTCGGGTTGTGTCATGTAGACTTCTTCTTATAAATCTCCATTTAGAAAGGTACTTTTTATGTCCATCTCATGGAATTTCCAACAAAACTGTGTAGCTAGAGCAAAGATCATCTTGATCATTTTGATCTTAGCTATGGGATAAAATGTCTCATCGTAGTCAATGCCTTCTATTTGTGTGTACCCCTTTGCTACTAGTCTCACTTTATACTTGTCTATGGTACCATCTACTTTGTATTTTTTTTTTTAAATATCCATCTCGCATCCAATGGTTTTCTTCCGTAATGGAAGATCGACAAGCTGCCAAGTGTTATTTTTCATCACTGAGTTATACTCAACATCCATGGCATCTTTCTAAGATTTTTATTGTAGGGATTCCTAGAATGTAGAAATCTCATCAGATTCAATAACTCTACTCATAAAAAAAATTCAATTCTCTTGATTTCGAGTCCGTGGTCTAGGGGTGGATGTATCTGGTGGAGCATCCATTCTTACATCTCGTAACGTGCTAGTATACCACTTGGGCATACATTGAACTATTCCCATGGGTCGTGGTTCTATCAGATCATAACCATCATCTCGTTCATCACTTTCATCATCAATGGAAACATCAGCTTTAGTTTTTATAATTGGTGAAAAATCCACATTAGGTGAGTCTAGAAGAGGAGACTCTCCTTCGTTCTTCTCAAAGAAGTCAACATCACTGCTGGTGTAGACTTTCTTGGTCTTTGGATCCATCATTATATACCCAAGATTTTCTTTACAGTAACCAATGAAAATGAGTTTTTGTGATTTCTTGTCCAATTTCTTTCTATTCTACTTGGGTATGTACATACTTGCTTTTCACCCAAATACTCTAAGGTGTGTAATGATGGTTTCTCGCTTTGACCATGCTTCATGTGGCATTACTCTACCAAGAGAAATCAGGCACTCTATTCAACAAATACACAGTTGTCTTTCTTGCTTCTTCCCGAGAATGTATTTGCAAGTTCAAAATCATTGATCATGCATTGCACCATTTCCATGATAGTATGATTTCTTCTCTCAACAACACCATTATGCTGTAGTGTGTGTGGAGGAGGCATTTTTGATGAATCCCATGAGCTTGTAGGTAGTATTTGAACTCATCACTGGTGAATTCCCCTTGATTTGAGTGAAGAGTTCTAATGTGATGACCACTTTCATTCTCAACAACTACTTTGAACTTCTTGAAGGTTTCAAAAGCTTCACTTTTCTTATGAAGACAAAAAATCCACATTTTTCTTGAATAGTCATCAACACAAAGCATGAAGTACTAATATCCAGAATGACTCGGTTGCATGACCGCAAAGATTGGTATGAACCAGATCAAGCTTACCATGAGCTCAAAAAGTACTCTTCTAAAATGAATCTCTGTGTTGTTTCTCGCTTTAGGTAGTGAGGAAATTTATCTATATCCTTCTAAAGAGATGGTAAACCATGTACCATATTGCACCGACGAAGTGTCTCAAGATACTTGAAACTAATATGACCAAGTCTCCGATGCCACAACTGTGCAGAGGTAGAGTTCTTAGCCACAAGTTTGTGATTGTCTCTATGGAAAAAATCAAAAGGCGGAACATACGTCCCACATTGGAGGATTTTGTAACTATTTTCAAGCCTCGTGATTTGTCTCGAATTAAACACATTTTCTTATCGGAATGACTATCAAATTCAATTTTCAAGTTGTGATCTAGGAGTTGACTAACTGACAACATATTTTTAGTCAACCCAGGGACATATAGTACATCTAATAATCTATAGTTGCATGAACCAAGGGGTAGAGAAATGTTTCCAATCCCTTGAATTGTGTATGAAGAATCATCACCTAACAAAACATGGTTTTTCAAAGGCGTGTCCCTCATTGAAGTAAACCAGTCTCTGTGGTCAGTCATGTGTCAAGTGGCTCCCAAATCAACATACCAAACATCACTAGATGATGTGGAAGGTTCACTTAATCGAGTAATGTATAAGTTGTCTTCATTATCTGAATGTTCTTCTTACTCAACAATGGTTCCTTGCTGATAGGGTTTTCTTTTCCAGTTACCATTTTTCTACCCTTGATTTTAGTTCGTATGTCCCTTGTGAGATTGTTGGTGTTGATGTCCATAATTACAGTGAACTCCGCTCTTTTATTTATTATACCAACAATCTTTTAATTCATGTCCTCTTTTGCAGATTGGACATTACTATTTATGTTGTTTGTCTCCTTGTTGATCCTGAGTCTGATTTTGGGACTTTTGATAGGAATTAGGTTTTCCTTTCCCTTTTCCTTTCCATTTTTGATGAGAATAAATTTCTTGCTCCTCTTCATCATCTTTATTATACATGGCTTCCTCTTGTTGCAGTAGATTTACTAATTTTTCAAAACTCACCGCAGTCCGACAAGTTGAGTGTTGTGACAAAAATGCGATATGAAGAAGGGAAATATCTTAGAACAATTAAAATGAGAGTGTCATTAGTGAACCCCTCTCTTAGGGCTAGAAGTGAAGCCCTCAACTCGTAACTCTTCTCGAGAAAGATTCTATTTTTCCATTTTTCTTAAACTTTAGTGTGTGTAACTGACTCTGCAAATTCAGTATGACATTCTTGTTTTTGGCCTTGTACACCATGCTTAACTTATCCCACTCTTCATTGGCTATTTTGGCATCTCGAATGTGGGGTTGCACATTGTCAAACACACCAAACAAGATGATGAGCTTGGCTTTCTCGATCTGATCTATCAAACCTGTCACTATTGCGTTGTATCGGTAGTTGATCTTGTTAGAGTACCATTCACAATAGGCCATATTTCTTCAAACTCAAGTTGTGTCTTGATTTTTATCTTCTAGGAAGCATAGTTATTTCCTCTGAGTAGTTGTGAATTTGGAAGAAATGATTTCGGGGTCATTGGTGCACATTTTGTAGAATCCACTGACAGGGTTAGGCACTTATCACTCTAAGTACAACATATCCCAATCTATATATCATCGGTTTGATATACCGAACCTTTCTATAAATTTTCCCTTCCAAAGTATACCCATCGGTACATGGAAGAAGCTCTCCCTTTTGATATACCTGATGGTATGTGAAAGATGTGTTAATATATGTGAAAGAATTCAATATGTGGTGCTAAGACAATACTTGAAAGGGGTCTGTGTGATTATTGACACCACCAAAAAGAAATATCCTCATACGTGCACGTAACTTCACTATATACTTTGATAAATTTTCACCCCGATTTATGTAATGTAATGCAATCATTCACGGATGGATGGGATGGCTCATAGTGTGTATATTGTGTCGTTATTACTCCCCATCGATTTAAAGGTTCGATTCCTAGATGACTATGTTGCATCTATATTAGGTGTTAAGTATAGTATTATTCATGAAGGAGTTACCCATAAGTGCTTCCTAGAGGAACTATTTATACCGAACGTTGCGGATGAGATCTAGGATCTCGTTAGTGTTTTAGAACCAAATTTCGTTGTTTTTTTATTACAATTCTCTGCCAGTTTTTGAGTAGTTACAATGTTTGCGGTTGACTATGACAACCTACAAATTAGTAAAATACACTGAAGTATACAATTACATTTAAAAATTTTGAAAAATTGAATGGGAGACAAACAAAGTTTGTTTTTCGAGGCCCTAATGGCCTCTAGAGCCCAATACAACTTCTTTGAGAAAAATACCGTAAAATGTTTTTGCTCAAAATGAAGTTTTCCGATACCACTCCTTTGGAAAATGTTGTTCGAATAAAAAAATAAGCCAATTACAAGAGAAAAAATAATTGGCCCTGATTAGGGTTTTTCACCAAATTTAGTTAGTTATAATGAAATTTGAATTTTTCGCTAAAGTTAGCGATTCCACTAAATTTCCCACCAAATTTGGTAGTGGGTGAGGGAGGGGATTTGAATCCTTGACCTCTCTTGATGGGACATGTCTTACAAAATTTATGCTAGCCACTTGGGCAGCTAAGGTAGATAAGTTATAAAGAGGAAATTGTTATTAAACACTTCCAAACGGTAAAACCATACCTCTTTGAAAAACCACGGTTTTGGTAAAGGTGGTTTTAAATAAAATTCCGAAAAGAGAAAAATAACAGTGATTTTAGCGAGAATGAAGGCGAGTTTTGGGTGTGTATGGCACCTTAGATCAATTTTATTCCTTCCTTTGAGCTTGTAATCTTTTGCTTGGTGTATTCTATCCTCCTCAACCTTAATTACAATGAATAAAGGTGATTTTGATGAATTTGATGGTGTTTTCAAGGAATTTGATGATGGTATTACAGGGGATGGGGTTGGGAAGTTTCAGAGGCAAATTTGGCTCTCCTTTGCGTGTACAAGCTTCTCCAATGCTCCTCAAACTCTGCTGCAATCCTCCAATATCCTTCAACCTTCTCTGAAAGCAAATGTGAAACATGGACAAAAGCCTAGATGATTTTATTAATAATCAATCAATATGTACAATAGTTTGTGTTGTAATATTTATACATGTTGGACAATAATATACAAACAAAGAATGATGTTGCACAGGTGCAACAATAAACCAGATTACATAAGCTTCCAAAAGAACATCCGGGAAGCAGAATAAATCAAATAGATAATTGTTACAACTATGTAACAATATAACCTATGAGATAATATGACAAATATGGTTAAAAAATCATATAAAAATTAATAATTAAATAAACTAACTATACAATGCATAATTATCCTAAGGTAAAATATATTTACCCTAACAAAAACAAACTATACCAAAGGCAAAACCTAAAGCTTCATTTTACGAATTCCCAATAAACACTCCTTGATGGGAGGCACAAAGAGATCCTTATGAAGAGATTCTCGCAACAAATTGGGGTGGGCATACACCTAGGCTTAACCCTTTGTATAGAACTATGCCGCCACTCACACAAGATCCATTTTTAAATCAAGAGTGGTCAACAATGAAGAACTCCCTTCAAGCATTACAAGAGGGCCAAACTGGTAGGAATAACAAGAAGTATCGGTTTGATGAGTTATTTCCTTACCCATTTGACAAAGCCATGCTACAAGTACCTTTCCCAAGACATTTTGATTTTCCAAAATTTGATAAATATAAGGAAAAGATGACCCTCATGATCATATAAAGGACTTTTATATGACATGTTAAGAGGTGGCATTTAGCGATAATTATCTCATGTGCTTGTTTCGATGAAGTTTAGGAGAAACGATGCTAGAATTGTTTCTGTATATCCCTAAGGGATCCATATCAACATGGCCAAAACTAGCAGAGAGTTTCGTACAACACTTCTCTTTCAATATAGAAAATGACATTACAATGTTAGATCTCTGCAATTCCAAGTAATGAAACAATGAAACATTCGCTGCATTTTTACAAAGTTGGAGAGGGTTAGCTATTCACTTTCCTTACTCCCTACCCAAAAATCAGTTGATAGGCATATTTTTTCCCAACCTTTGTCCAAACATTACATTCCACTTGCAAATGCATTGTGGTAACACGTTCGAAGAGGTAATAGAAAAAGGGAGTCAAATTGAAAAGGCATTATTAGCTAGGGGGACTCTAAAACCTTTCTCCCATGAACACAATGATTCTAAATCTAACAATAAAACAAATTTTGTTCCTAATAGAAACAAAAATGTCGTTAGTGATGGGATAATAGACTCTAAATGGGTGCAAGCCATGCAAAACCACACACCTTTGAAACTTGCAAAGGGTAATCCACCTACCGAGTATAAATGCCACACTTTTACTCCTCTATCTGAATCCATATCATCTATACTAAAATAGTTAGAGGTCGTAAACATGGTAAAATACCTTGAAACACAACCCTATGGGGATGATACACCTAAACCATCATGGTTTAGGGAGAATGAATTTTGTGAGTTCCACCGCGTAAAAGGTCACAAAATGGACAAGTGTTTAAGATTAAAACACTATATTCAAGACCTAGTTGACAATGGTGATATTGAAGTAGATTTTGTTGTAGCTGCAAAATCTCCAAATGAAAAATTAGGTATCTTCAAAAATCCTTTTCCCAATCACAATGAAAATAAAAATTCAGATTAGGGACAATCATCTCATAATAATAATGCTAACTATATGTCAAACAAAGACCATTTTGATGCCTTGATAGGTTGTGTTCACCCACTCATTGAGAAAATAAATACAATTAGAATCAAGATAAGAGAGTTCATTGTGGTAACACGACAGGATCACCTCATTATAAATTCCGAACCTACTCCACCTCCTCCTCAAGAGAGTCACTATGATATGATAGATCAACTAGAAAGAAATACGTCTAAGATTTCAATCTTAGACCTTCTAAAGATCTCTAGCATCCATAAGGATATACTTTAAGAAACCTTACAAGGATTAGGAGTATCTATTGATGTTGACCCAACACATTTGTAATCCATGGTAACACAAATTGTTCCTTTGGAACATAACCTTCAACACTAAAAAAACCTTAGTTGAAGATTATTCACATAACATAACATTTCATATTGAGATTATCATAAAAGTTAATAAGGTTAAGAGAGTCTGGTGGATGGTGGATCAAGTATTAATATATTTACCCTCAAACTAGTCTCGCTAACTAGGCTGCACAAAAGCTAATTTGGAAACAAAGGTCATCACCATTAAGGCATATGGCAATGAAGAACAACAATCGATGGAATGATCACTTTCTCATTAGAAGTGGGTATTATAACACATGATACAAAGTTCCATGTCTTAGACCTAGAACTCCCTTACAATATCTTGCTAGGTCACCCATGGATTTATGCAATGCAGTCATGTCATCAATGTATAATCGGTTTATAAAAGTTTCTACATGAGGGAAAAAAATTGACCATACATGGGGACCACCCGAATATTTTGCTCATTGTAGAGCATTGTCATGATTTTTCCCTATAGTATATGAGTGTCCATCTACAAAGATCGTTATTCCTATCTAGTGGAGGACCGCTTCACGAGTGGATCCAAATACCCTATCTATCAATGACAATGGTGCTTCCACCTCAGAAACTCCTTTTTCTACATGGGAAATGAAGGTCAAACCAATCGGTTGTGGAGAGTATGATCTACAATAAGCCCTAATGGTTCACAATGGTCCACTATCAATCCAAGTGCATGGTAGGCCATGTTTCAAAGTTCATATATCAAGAGAGGCTTTCCCTTTCAATAATTTTACTCCTGGTGGCTTGCTAGAAGAAGAATTTTTCTTATGGACATTGTATTTTGTCTAGATGATGATGACATGGATACATGTTATAAATCACCTAAGTATACCATTCCTAATTAGATAATGCTTGCCATGGGGTATAAAGGACACAAATATGGCCACCAAGAACAAGGCTCATTAGAATCTCATGCAATACCTCGATGTATAGTAGGTAAATAATGTATAGGAATCCATTTATACGAGTCTCAATCTTATGATGGTGAGTATGCTTCTTCTGATACTAAGGATAGTTTGTCTGAAAATGAAAGCAAAATAGAATCTGATGTGTTCTTTGCAAAGACCTTTCCTTTACAAACCTATTCTCCAATATGGCCATCCTTACTGTAACCCCTGTTATATCCACCATATCTCCTATAACTCAACCATTAACCCTCACCTACCCATCACTCATGAATTGGGATCAACAAAAACACGTACATATTGACGTGTTTTAGAATGATGAAGCCATTTATGAGTTCCTGGGAATCAAATATAGCATTCCAAGAAATGATCACAAGAAGGGGTTCTCCATTCAGCTTAATGCATGCACATACTTTGGAGAGGAAGTATATTTGTGTGGGCATTTATGTAAAAAAGTGAGAAAGGAGAAAAGTTACAAAGAAAAGTATTCCGAAAATAAAAAGGGGGAATTCCTATATTCAAAACCTCTTTAACGCCCTTGTGGAAAAACAAGCAGAACAACCTATGAAAAATATAATGTACCTGCTTCAAGATGAAGAGCTCCCTGAGCCACCTATGATAGAGGAGGATCTTAATCTCCCTCCTGATCCTATATGCATGGGGGATGAATCAAATTTATTAGTGGAAGATACAATAGATGTTAATATCGACACGGAAGAATTTCCATAGATAGTTAATTTGGGAGCTTCCTCTAACCCAAAGAACAAAAACATTCAAAGGACACTTAAGAGTGTATGCACACATCTTCTCTTAGTCTTGTCTTTGACATGTCGGACTTGATCCTAAACTAGTGGTGCATAATATTGTGGTACACCTAGATGCCAAGCCCATCAAATAAAATCTCGAAAGATGCATCCTCACGTCACCTTACTGGTAAAGGAAGAGCTAGAAAGGTTACTAGAAGTAGGATTTATCATGCCTATCGACTACTCATAGTGGATCTCCAATGTGGTCCCTATTAAAAAAATCCAGGTTGGTATTAGAGTGTGTACTGATTTCGGGATATAAACAAAGCTTGTTTTAAGGATGATTTTCCTCTTCCAAACATTGACATGATTATCGATTCTACAGCAGGCTATGAGATGATTTCACTCATGGATGGATTCTAAGGTTAAAATCAGATAAATATTGCGGAAGAATATCAACACAAGATGAGTTTCACAACCACATGGGGAACATTTTGTTACGCATTCATGCCTTTCAGCCTAAAAAATGTAGGTGCTACATATAAACGTATGATGACTTTAATCTTTCATGATACAATAACTAACATCATGGAAGATTACGTAGATGATATAATGGTTAAATCTAGAGCCCACGAGGAAAACCAAGAAATTTTACCGTGTATCTTTCAGGCGCTAAGGGATTACCAAGAAATTACTAGGATTCATTGTGTCATGGAGAGGAATAGAAGTGGACCCTGCAAAGGTCACGACTATCACATAAATGCCTCCCCCTAAGAATATAAAATAGCTGTGTAGCTTACAAGGGAAAATTTAGGCCATCAGAAGGTTTATTTCATAGCTAGCAGACAAGTGTCATACATTTACACATCTTCTTAAGAAGGATGTTAATTTCAACTGAGGACCTAGGAGCAACAACAAGTGTTTTCTTTTCTAAAAGAATACTTGGCCAACCCCCCTATTCTCATGCCACCCCTAGGATAGGATAACCCTTGTTACTTTATATCTCTACTACACATTTTGCAATTGGAGCATTGTTGGCCCAATATGACAAAGAATAGAGAGAAAAGGTTGTATACTATTTAAGCAGGACATTGGTAGCATATGAGCTAAATTATCCACAAATCGAGAAGGATTTCCTAGCCATGGTGTTTTCTTTCTAGAAGCTATGTCATTATATGCTTAACAATAAAATCAAGCTTATTTCAAAGGTCAACCCTTTGAAGTATTTATTGTCCAAACCAACACTAACTAGAAAGATGGCTAATTGGATCATCTTATTAAGTGAGTTTGACATTGAATACATTCATCAAAAGTTAGTAAAAGGATAGGTGTTAGCAGATCAACTGGCAGAAGCTCTGCTACCATGTACTGAACCCTTGAATTTATTACTACGAGATGCATCCATTATGTACCTCGAAGAATCTACAGTTTGACAAATGTAATTCGATGGCTCTTTTACCTTTCATGGTTCAGTGTTGGAGTTGTGCTAATCACTCCCACAGGAGACTTGATTTCGTAGGCATTTCGAATTGGATTCCCTTACATGAACAATATAGCGTAATATGAAGCTCTCATTGCAAGAATGAAGCTAGCCATCAAATGGGATATCAGACAAGTAAAATGCATTGGTGATTCAATGCTTATTATCAAACAGTCACAGATGAATATAAAGTTAAAGATGAAAAGTTACTTCCATATAAAATAATGGTCAATTCCTTGAAAGAATTATTTGAGAAGATAACATTTGAGAAAATACCAAGAGCTCATAACAGAGTGAAAGACACCATGGCTATGGTAGGATCTATGTTGAGCATTCTTCTAGAGAGCAATGATATGCCATTCTTTGTTGAAAATATAAGAACATCGGCATACGACATACCAGACTCTTGTTTATTGTGTGAAGTTGTTGGTCCCTTTTCACCAGGTACACTTGAAATATTTAATTATATCAATGATCAAAACTTCCATATAAACATTTCCCGTGATGAAAATTACAACCTCATCCAGCGTATAGCTTGCTCCACCCTACTTGGGGGCACCCTTTTCTCTTGAGGATACAATGGGAATCATTGCACTATTTAAATTCGATGAATTTTTCCAAGATATCAAGGAGGTGCACGAGGGAATTTGTGGATCTCATACTAATGGGATTGTCCTTGTAAAGAAGATACTCAGGTAGGTTACTATTGGCCTACATTCGAGCATGATTGTTGTCAACATGTAAAGAAGTGTGTGGATTGTCAAAAGTATGGTAATTTGATACATGCACCGACATAATCCTTATAACCAATCATGACACCCTGGTCGTTCTCAAAGTGGGGTCTCGATCTAATAGGGAAACTTAATCCTATCTCCTCGATGGCCATAAGTTCATTATAATGGCCACTGAGTACTTTACTGAAATGGGTAGAGGTAATTCCTCTTACTTATACAGAAGGTCCCCAAATTTTAAAGTTTATAATGAATCATATCATCTGTAGATATGGTATCCCTTCTTCCATTATCACTTTGATAATGGTAAGTCATTAAAAAATAAAAATTTGAAAGAACTCTATAAACACTTTCAAATTTCCCTTAAGTTTTCAACCCCTTATTACCCTCAAGGTAATCGGTAGGTGAAGCTTCCAAAAACCTTAATTCACATTATGGAGAAAATGGTGAATACCACAAGCTATAACTGGCATCTGTAAACTCAGGCCTTCCTTCTAGGTATTAAGAACTTCTAACCGCACCCCTACGGATGTAAATCCATATTCTTTATTATTCAGTTCTAAAGCCATCTTGCCTTTAGAGATTGATATCCCTTCATTGTGTATCAAGCTAGTGGATTACCTGAATGAAGGAGGACTATAGAGTAGCCCGAATGGTAGAGTTAGAGATATTGGACAAGAAACACCTTCACACTCTCAATCACCTAAAACTGTATCATGATCAAGTACGATGGAGCTACAAAAAGAAGGTCATACCTCGTCATCTTGAGGTAGTGGACATCGTGTTGAAAGATAATCAAAATAACACCAATATAGATTGAGAAAAGAAAGGGAAATTTGATCCCAAATGGCTAGGACCATACACTATGGTTGCCAAGTTTAGTTCAAATGCATATAATATGGCCTATTTAGATGGCCAAGACCTTTGAGAACCCATGTGCGCAATGCATCTTAAGTGATTCTATGCTTAATTATGGGATCTCTATAGAATACCAAGAAAAGAAAAACAAAAAAATAGAAAAATAGAAAAAGATAAAGACAAATAAATAGGTACGTCCAATTGTGAAAACCACACAATGATGGTACTTTGGAATAGTCCTTTGGTGAAAACCGGCTTCCAGTGCCAAGGGAGGGTCTGTTGTTCACAAGCAGTCTAGGTTTAAGGAGTATGGAAACTTTTCCCTAAGTTAATCTTTTCCTTTGTTTGAGCCCCTTGTGAGCCTATCCTTCTTTGCCCTGATCCAGCTTAATCTAACCTTCTCAGTGTGGAGAAGGTAACATTGAATGAACCTATCTCACATTGGGGGCAACTTTGCAGCGTCATTTCTGACATATACCACATGGCATTCTACCCTTGTACATCCCATCTAACGTTGGGGGCATCCATGTTTCTTTATTTACTTGCACATTTGATTTGGAAAACTGTTGAGAAAATGTCAAAAACATTCGTATAACTTTTGAAAATCCCAAAAACATACAGATATGTCCTTTGGAAAAATCAAAACATTCAAATACATTTCTTAGAAAACTCCAAAATAATAGAAAATTGTCTTAGAAATAAAATTAAAAAAATAGTGAAAAACGTCCCAAAACTATCCCACAAAAACAAAGTAGTGGTTCACTTACTTTTAGTTGTTGGTTTGTATGGTTTTGGTTGCATTAATTTTTCATATTGTATGCTTTAAATTGGATTCACTTGCTTACTTAGATTGAATATCACTTTAGTCTGTAGTGTATTACATTGAGTCCATTTTGTATTGCATACTTGTAAATAAATGTGTTGCTTTGATTAGATTTGTTTAAACTTGTGCTTGTTAATTTTTACTTGTACATTGTGTTATAATTTCATCATCATATCACACATATCCATCACATCTATACATCATATATAAAAAAATATGCTAAGTCTACATCACACATGTATACTAAAAGCTAATCATCAAATACCGTATCACCAATGGGGCAAGAGGGGTTGCACATGATCACAAATCTATCCCCCCACACCAATATAAAAATATAAACATGTTTCTCAAAGGTATCTCATCAAACATATAAGTATGATATTAGATAAAGATATCTCATAATCTAACAAGGTGATACAAAGCATATAACAGTCAAAATTGTTTAAAATAAATTAAAAATAAAAAAATGATAAAATCATTAAAAATCTAAAAAAATTTGTAAAAATTTAAAATTTAACAAAAATTGGTAAACACCATGTATGCAAATAAAGCCATGTCAATGCATCATCCTCAAACATTGAGATATGTCCTAAAAAGGCATCTTTCTATGGTTCTTACTTTTTCTAGTCTCAAATGACTTGTGGATCATCGTGATCTACCTCCATTAACAAAAGCTTAGCTGCATACTACGTCGGTACTCCCATGCAACATTTTTTACCAGAGACTATGTCGTAGTGTACAAAGGTTTTTCTATAGGACTACTTGTGTCCACCGTTTTCCCCTCACACGTGTTATTGCTTGCACCATCATTTTTAACCCTTGTCGTTACAACACGAACATTTGGGAACTATTGCTTGATAAAAAACATTTGTCCAACTTTCTTAAACGTTCTTTGTTTGAGTACGTGTGATTGCACTAGTTTCTCTAATAGGTTAGTTGGTTTACTTTCTCGTATTGCATTGCATAATGTATGTTGCATGGAGTTACGCATTTTTAGCAGTAAAATTTTTTTAGTAATTTATCTTTTCATGTTATCTTACACTTTTGTTTATTTTAAATAAAGGCCGATGATGCAGACCTAAGGGAAAAATGATATAAACCAGTTGCTTATGGAAATATTGGATGCAAAGGTTGGAATTGTCCTAAATTTCTCCATTAATCATTTTTTCTCCATTATCATTTATTACCATTACTAATTTTTCTCCTAAAATACTCACCTGGGGAAATAAACAACCACATTTATCCCTATCCTTATTCCTTCTCAATACCTAAGGGTTTCACACCCGTTCTAACCTACTTTCTTTTATCCATTTCAAATCATATTTTCAATTATCAATTGACTTATTCATCACCCACTTAACACTCAAGGGGGCATCCTTCATCTTGTTAATATTTCTTCAAAATGTACCTATTTATGCTTGTCTACTATATTTGAAATGAATTCACTAACTTCACCTCAAACAAGGGAAAATGTAGACACATAAATTCCACTTTTGCAATCTTATTGCCAAAACACATGTAAATCACTCTCATTCTTCCCAATTATATTATAATTACTACTCTTTGCTAATTAACTAACATTTCTTACCACTTTAGCCAATTAAAAATGCTTTGTTGATTGTGTAACCCCTTTCGCATTTAGGATGCCAATTTATGGCAAATCGTAAGTCAAAATCCTCTTCAAACAAACAATTAGAATTTATTAGATAATTAAGCCTATTTGGCCCTTGATTTGATCAATATACCCTAGTATTGGCTCAAACCCGTCTTCTAACCACTCAAAATCACCCCATTCACCTCTACAACATCTTAGTAAGCTTCAAAAACTTATCCTAGCCTCCTAGTTGACCCTAAGCGGTTGATTAAGGCTTCACCTCTTAATCACTTGGTAATTCACTAATTGTGATTAACAAATCCTAATCATGATTAGCAATGCTAATCTAATTTGGGGCTTTTAGTACCACATGCACCAAAATACAAGTTTCTCTAAAAGGAAAACTATAAAAAGGGTGCTCCTCATTCCTTTATACTTTACACCATGCTTTGATTTCCATCTCATATAATAAATATGATACATATCCAAGTTCATCCTCAATTAAAGCCTTGATGGGGTTAGTAGATGGATATCCAAAATGACCAAGTAGTCATTGGGAGAGGCCATTTCACCTTGTTTGGAGTAGTAACCATAACCATTTAATTTCCCTCTTAGGTATTTTTAGGCCCATGTTAGGTGATTTAGGCATATTAGTAGGCATGTTTAGTTAGATTTTGTATTGTTTTCCTACTAGTTAAACATTCTTTTAACCTTCTATCTTAATGTTACATTCCTAGACTTAGAATTATGGCTAGATGGATGGAAATGGTGTTATCTTTCCTTATTTAGTCATGTAATTTGCTTTGTAAAGTTTAGGGTGCCATCACGAGATAAACGAAACATGTATATTTTGTTTAATCTATGATTAGGACAAGTTGAAAAGAGCATGCGGGATATTGTAAGCATGCCTATTTTTGGAAGGGTACATGTAGGTGCTTTGAAGGGGAATTCCCCACCCACATATATAGGTAGTGAATAATTGTTATTAGCTATGTTTTTAGATCTGGTCATAGTTAGAGTTTAGTAACCTACAGTTTTGGAGTCTATATGAGGGCACGTATGGTCTAGTGCATGGATTTACTAGGTAACATTGTAATCAGCCTATCTATTATGTAATGAACTATTTTTAGTAATGTATAATTTAGTAGGGTTTGTGTAGTCACAAAATCATGCACTTTAGGTATTATTTATCCCGGTCTCATAATACTATCTAGAAGGCTCTCAAGTGAAGAAAATACTAAATAATCCCACTTTTGGCCATCTTTTTTTTTACCTTTTATTTCATCATTCTTGTGTATTTTCCTATATATGCCTAACTATTTTTTTCACTTTCTCATGATTTTAGCCTAAACCGGGACTGCCAGAGGCCTATACTCGGGTGCCCCGAGGTGCCCTTGTCCCACCTAGGGTGCCCAGGATCTTTTTGGGCTCTTTCTAGCCATTTTTCATCCTTATATTTTTCGTAGTCAACCATGTCAGGGTTAATTAAAAAATTAGAGAAAGAGAACCTTATAAATATAAAGTTATGAGACCATAATCGGGGCCTATTGTCACTCACTAGTATCACTCCATCTAGAGTTGAATCCATTGCATTACTTGTATGCACATAGTTCCATGCATTAAGGCTAGGAGATCTGCATTAACAAACACATCATACATGGAGGGATTCTATTCTATTCCATGCAGACATGTTATTACATTATCTATAGTTATTATTACTCATTACTTTACAAAGTGTGACCGACATAAGAGCACATAGGACATGAAATGCACACACACACACACCATAACTACATTTGGGTCTGAAATGTAGTGCAACACTCAAATTAGTAAGGCCACTTTGTTGTGGCAAATGAGGCCAATCGACCCATTCATTTTTCATATTTTATTTTTAGGGTTTTGATACTTCTTTATAATTTACTGGTCATTCCTTCATCTTGCATTGTTTCATACATTTGGTGTAGCAGATCTTGTGCGAGAGACAAATAATATTTTAGGGTATTTTTCAACACTACAAAAATTAGTTTATGAGATTTTATAGAGACAAGGGAACCTATTTTACAGAGACCATGGAACCACAGGGCACTCAAGTACCTTTACTGGTGCTGCAGAGTCCATATATCTTCCATATCCCGACCTTTATGGGACCTCTAAGTGACCGTTCGTGCTCCTAGAACCTACACTCGCACCTATAAAAATTGTGGCGAGGCACTAGCAATCAGCTAAGTCCTTTCCTTTTACATTTTTTCATATTTACGGTTTTATTTCATTTAGTATACTTATTTAAAATCATTCCATGTTGTCTTAGCATAGTTTACAGTGTTTTAGTCCTCCTATATTAGATTAACTATTATTTTCCTTTTTATAGTTTAGTTTAAATTTAGTTAATCATTTTGGTGAACCCAACATTTCTTCATAGCACCTTCTAGGGCTTGCACTTATATGTCATAACCATCAATTTTCCTACTCCATTCATTCCTTCTTTATTACTACATGCTACCTATGAGAAACATCTTTCATTTTATTTCTTTCCTTAGTTATCTTAGAATTGATTCACAATGAACATATCTATTCACACTTATCTGTAGAATCACCTGGATTGCCTCAATGGCCTTAGGGAATACTTAGCTACCCATTACATTTCTCCCCATACATCACCTGAATATGTATATCATAATTTCATTTTGATTCTATCTCTTAATGAAGATCAAATCACTTTCACATCTAATGATCTACCACCACCAGCATTTTTAGAACATGACCCTCCCTTATATATCCAAGTTTGTATTAACAAATTAGGCGTCAAGCATGCCTTAGTCGATAATGGATCTAGCCTCAACATCTGTAACATCACCTTTCTTCAACATATAGGCATGTCTGCAACATCTCTTTCTCCCTCATCTATCTCTATTCATGGTTTTGATAATATCCCAAAGCATGTTTTAGGCACTATTCATTTACCCATCACCATTGGCCCATGTACAATTAATATCCCATGTCATGTCATGCCCAATGACCTTAACTACAATCTTCTCCTTGGGAGACCTTGGATTCATGCTATGCATACAGTCCCTTCTATGCTACATGCATGACTTAAATTTTATTATCAAGGAAATGTTTATGATGTGCTCATTGACCCATCACCTTTTGAGTATTGTAACTCTATTAAATACACCGTTGATCTCCTGTTCCCTCTGGTGTTAGTCCTGATCTCTCTAAATATGGGTTAGGATATGAGTATTTCCATCGTTTTGGTTTCTCTAATTACCAAGAGCATAAAGTCATGGAGCTTTGGGACATCCTCGTAAGGATCCACAAGTTTGGGTTGGGGTATCAACCTCCTTCGGTACATGTTTTAGATACATATACTACATGTCACGTTGCATCACTTTCCTTGTTACACCCAGAACTTATTAATAGCAAAACCTCTTTCTTTTGGGACAATATCGATACTTTTACTACTGATAATGCATTACTTGATTATATGGGTGATTATGACCATCTCCCTCTTTCCACCATAAATGACACCATCCCCCACCTAATGATTCATTTTTCTTTAGAGATCCTGGTAGCCCCACTAGCAATGCCAACCCACTAGATACTATTCCAACCGAGACATATATTGAGGATCTCTCCACCCTTATTAATGAAGAAACAATATAATTTATTTTGAGAACATCTAAAAATCCATGCATATTATTGTTAACTCGCCTCTCTTACCCCCATGTTGAACAAAAGGAAATAAAGAAATATCTTCACAGATTCTCGGATATTTTCACTTGGGATTATAGTGACATACTATGTATTGACACCTCTGTCGTAATGCACAATATTGTTTTCAACACAAGTGTCAAATATGTCTAGTATAAAATTTGTAAAATGCATCCAAAAGTGGTCCTCTTATTCAAAGAATAAATTCAAAACAAAATAGATGTGAGATTTATCCACGGTGTTAATTATCTTGAATGGGTGTCTAATATTGTCCCTATAATGAAACCAAATGGTCATGTGCATTGTTGCACTGATTTCTATGACCTGAATAAAGATTTTTCCAAGGATAAATTTCCTCTTCCACATATCGATGCTATTATAGACTCTACCGCCGGTTATGATATCCTTTCCTTTATGGATGGCTTTGCGGGTTACAATCAAATCAAGATCAATGCTAATTGACCAAGAAAAAAATATTTCACCATGTCATGGGGAACATTCTGCTATAAAGTTATGCCCTTTGGCCTTAAGAATGCAGGGGCTACCTACCAATTAAGTAACGATCGATATATTCCATGACTACATTCCCAAGATCCTTGAGGATTATGTAGATGACATTTTAGCAAAATATAGGTGGCATTCTTCCCATGCAAAGGATCTACGCATACTATTTGAATGATTATGCCAATATTGTGTACATTTAAATCCAAAAAAATGTGTTTTTTAGGTGACCAAAAGAAAGATCCTTGGATATATTATCTCCCAACGTGGCATAGAGATTGACCCTAGCAAAATTAAAGCCATTATCGACATGCCTCCACCAAAAAACCTCCACCAACTTCACTCCTTACAAGGTAAAATCCAGGCTATCCGCTTTGTTTTATCGCCAAATTTGCTGATAAAATGCAGTCATTCACACGACTCATGAAGAAAGATACTAAGTTTATTTGGGATGAATAATGTCAACAAGCATTCAATCATATCAAATCTTACTTGTTAAATCCACCCATTCTAGTCCCTCCTATAGTTGACCAACCTTTTTTGTTATATATATTTGTTACGTTTCATGCCTTAGGCACATTATTGGCACAACATGACGATACTCAACATGAAAGAGCCATATATTATATCAGTCATACTCTCCTCTCTTATGAATGCAACTATAGCTACATCAAAAATCATGTGCCTCACCTTGTCTTTGTTACAGAAAAATTACACCATTATCTCCTTAACAATGAGGTCCATATCATCACCAAAGTTGATCCTCTGTGTTATCTCTTATCTAACACACACCTCTCAGGACATTTGGCATGTTGGGTCATGATCCTCACCAAATTTGATTTCAAGTTTATCCTCAAAAGTGATCAAGGAAAAAGTCATCGCTAATCAATTGACCACCATACCTCTACCAGATACATCCCATATTTCTGATTCCTTCCATGATGATTTCACTACCTACACCATTGATTCCCGTATATGGAAAATGTACTTTGATGGTTCTTATTGTCACTCTAGTGTTGGAGCTGGGGTTGTTTTTATTACCCTACATGTGATCCACTCCCCTTCACTTATTGATTAGTGTTTTCTTGCACAAATAATATTGTCAAATATGTGGCTCTCATTTTAGGTGTTCCTATTGCTAAAAATCTCCTCATACGAACTTTTGTATTCATGGTGACTCTCAATTAGTCATCAATCAAGTCAATGATACATATAATACCAAGGAGGAACATCTTATTCCATATAATACCTTTGTAAAGGACCTTTTAGCTACCTTTGAGTCTTATTCCATTATTGTTATTCCTCATAAAGATAATCACCATACGGATGCTATGGAAAGTGCAACGTCACTTATCTCACAATACATCACCGACTAGAAGACCAATTTCATCATTACGCACTTACGAAATCCCTCTATCTCTGCATTACCTATTCCATCTTGCACCATCATGCATAGTCATGACACCGTCAAATGGTTCACCCCTATTTATAATTATCTATATAAAGAAACTATCACTAATACTCTATAGGATCACGAAGCTCACCAATTATGTCATGAGGCTTCTCATTATGTAATTTTAGGGACTGAATTATTCCAAATGTGCTCTTGATGGTCATTTTCTCTATTGTATTTCTCTCGTAGATATTCCCACTAGCATCTTGAACATCAATGATAGCATATGTGGTGGCCATTTCTCGAGTAAAGCCACATTAGAAAAATCTAGCACCAAGGGTATTATTTGACAAAAATGGAACAATATTTCCATGACTATGTTACTCATTGTGATAAATTCCAGAAACATGGCAATCTCTATCATGCACGTGCTTAAGACCTACAACCAATTACGCTAACATGGCCTTTTTTCTTTGGGGATTTGACTTAGTGGTTCTAATCAACCCTAAATCAAATGATGGTAACAAATTCATAATTAAAGCTAATAAATACTTCAGCAAGTGGGTTTTAGGGGCTCCTTATGAATAACCACTGGTACAGACATTTGTAACTTTCTCACCACGCATATTATTACATGTTTTGGTGTGCCCTCTGCTATCATCATTGATAATGGAACTTCATTCAAAAATAAATATGTTAAGAAATTTTGTGCTAAATTCAAAATCAAACAATCCTTCTCTACACCTTATTATCCATAGGGCAATGGCCAAGCTGAGGCTACCAAAAAAACTATTTTCAAAATCTTATGCAAGACTGTTGACTCTAGTGGCACCAATTGGCATAATCAACTCTTCTATTTGCTATGGGCTTATCACACTAGTATTCATACACCTACTAATGCTACCCCTTTTTCATTAGTTTATGGTGTTGAGGCTGTTATTCCACTAGAACTCAAAATACCATCCTTGTGAATCTCTCATAAATGCATCCTCAAGGAAAATGAATATTGTGAAAATTCCTTACATGAACTAGAAATGTTGGACTCGCACTACGTCCAAGTGCTTGAAAACCTCCGTGCATATCAACCATGTATTGTTCAGGGATTATAATTGAAAGAGTCACTCTCAATATTTCAATATCGGTGACATCATCTTAAAGGAAAACAAAAACAATTGAAAGGCTAAGGAACCTATCGAGGAAAATTTAATCCCAATTGGCTTGGCCCCTATGTTTGTTACAAATAATCTTGGTGGCGGTGTTTATCACCTCGCCAATATTTTAGGAAAACCACTCAAAAACCCACTAAACCTCATGTATATTAAGAAGTACTACACTTAGATTAGTAAAATACGACCATTACCCAGTGACACACTCTTGTGCTTCGATTTACACTTGACTATTAAGGGATTACCATTACACCGAGCCCCACACACTACACTTTACGCATTATACATTGCATTACACTACCGTGCATTAAGCATAATATACCAATCATTCTACACTTATTATGTATTATACTATACTTCACCTATGCATTACATTCATTCTAATATCTACACATTTTGTCACATTATACACTCGCACATTTTCATATCAAACATTTTCTATATTATACTAGTCGTCATTACCTATGAGTCTAGTTTTACATTTCATCCCTACATTCTACATTTTACTAGTCCTTACCCTACACACCACATACATTATTAGGCTATCCACGCATAACCTCTACATCGTCCTACTATGCATTTCCACATACATTCTACATATTACGCTAGATTACATTACATATGGGTCTAGCTTTACATTTTATCCCTACATATTCTATTTCTATCTACACCTATCATCACATCTTCCATATTACATATTCTATATGCCATACACATCCTACATTGCATTATTTACACCACGTATTTATACATTCTACTTAGCTGTAGTCATATTACCATTACTATATACACATTTTTCTGCAAACCGTCACCACCCTATGATGCACTTTAGTTTCTCGATCCATACTCAAGCTCTTTGAGGGTTTACCAATCAAATGGACCTTACACTCACCATGTGAAATTTTCTCATGCAATATTTCAACCTTAGTGACACATGCTTTAGGATAAATCATTACCTATTCTATCATTTTGTAGTGGTATACACCTTAGGTTACACCACCACTCCCTCTTTTCATCTTACAGGTGACATACACTTTACTCTAAATCAACACCTATTAGTATTCATCACATAGTGACATACGATGTAGGCTAAATCGTCACCTATTTCTATTCATCATCTAGTCATATACGCTTAGGGATAAATCATCACTCATCCATCAAATAAGTCATGATATATGCTTCGTCGGTAAGGTTCACACACATTTCTCCACATGTTTCATCTCATCACCATTACGAGATACACACTCATCATAGTGCGCTAGACACAATAAACACTACTCAAATGTTTCCCGATGGTGCACTCTTTTTTACAATTCATTCTTGACTACCAAGGGGGTAAAAAATGAACCTCATTTCATACACTTCCATACTCTTAGGGGCCCATTGATCCTACTATTCCATCTTGCATTCCATTTCATCCATCCACAACATACCTGCATCTTATCACTGAATCACAGCACCCTTATGTTTATACAAGTGCATATACTTGAGCTCACGATGTGATTGGATAACATGGGTACTATCTCCAAGTTGTGGGACTTGCTACTTGAGATAGACCTCCAGAGAAAGCTAGTTCTTGCTCCTAAACTACCTGCCACGATCTACTCTAATGCAGGGGAAACTAACTATCCTAATCTAAATTTCCAAGGGACCAGGGAGAGAGAGTGCATAAAATGAAAGCCTACACTAAAGTGGTGATACACCAGAAAAGGAGGGTGTGAGAGTAGTCTCCAAATGCGTGAAATACAGAAGCAAAGTACACACTAGAAGAGGTGATGACAGTTCTCCATAATCTAGCAAAATGCATTCACAACAATATTCCAAGCATACACAATGATAATGGATCCCTGCAAGAACATGATAATAGACACAATATTATTGTATAAAGATTAAAGGGGCAAGAAGAATGCAAGAAAACACAGCAGGGGGAGATACATCCACAAACTGATATTTTATTGCTTCATGATATGCACAGTTCAATCTATTACAAGATAAGGGCTTGGATCACCATGCAAGGAGTCCACTACAAGGGCCTACAGCACATTGGCTTCACAAAGAAATTTTGACAGAGCTTTGCTATCGAAAACTCTCCTCCTTTACAATGAGCCCAACACTCCAATTTATAGAAAAGATGAGAAGAGAGAGAGAGGGGAAAAATGAAAATCCCGAAATCTGTCCTTCAACCACTTGTAAGAGGCATTAAATGGAGTAAAATGATTATATATTACTTGCAAAAGGCTCCCCATACTATCCTAGGTGCTGCAGCAAAGAAAGAATGATGACCATGCCTCTTAATTGCACTCCCAACCACCAAATAAAACACTGTTATGAACCCAGCCACGTTTTCTTAAAAATATTGATCAATATCTCATCAAATATAGAATTTATTGATTTTTGTACATCGGTCTTGAGCCACAATTCCAACGGTACCAATTTTGTGCGATTTTGTTGAGAAATGCAAAAGTTATGGCCTTCTGAGTGTGGGCAGCTATTTTGGGTCTGGCAGGCGTTTTCTGTCATTTGACGGGAATGAGCATTAACTGATTGGAGCCGAATATGTTTATTTTATTTAAATATATCTACCCTCATTAAAAATAAGAAATCCAGTTTTTGTGGCGTAGAGGACATTGTGCTTGTTCCAGAAAGTCCAATTTTGTGAAAATCGGAGCTCGGAGTCAAAAGTTATGGCCATTTGAAGTTTCACGGGTCAAACGTTGAATTTTCTTCTTTGCCTTCGGTCGCTTCGGCTTTTCGCGTCCCACGCATACCTTTGTCCCAGCTGTCCCGGATGAAAATCTCCTGTTTCAGCCGAATCGGCCGGTTCGCGTCCTCTGCGTACTTTTGTCCCAACTATTCCGGACTGCCTGGGACAAATATCTCCGAATCACCCGAAATGGACTATCTGTTGGCAAATCGGCCGATTCGCATCCTCTGCGTACTTTTGTCCCGGCTGTCCCAAAACCACACGAAACAAAACTTTGACAATTTTTCCCACTTCCGGCCGTTTCGGCCTTTTGCCTCCAGCGCGTACCGACGTCCCAACTGTCCCGCAGACCACCTGGACTAGGACTTAGCCAATTTTCTTCATGTTTTTGGCCCCAAGCTTGGTACGACGAACCTTGGTACAACCCGAACCCTTCAGACCCAAAATGCTTTAAAACAGTCTTGCAACATTATTTTTTGCATTTTTTCCATTTTTTCGACTCATTGGGATTTCTTCTTGGATGAGAGAGTTAGAGAGAAGCCGAGGGCCCCAAAAACATGATTTCGGGCCTTGAATCAATCTACTTGCTCGGGACTAAATAATTTGATGTATGTTATCAAAATTACCTTGAGGGGTGAATTTTGGATAACACTTTGCATTTTCTTGGGCGTGTTTACTTTTTATTGCTAGTGTTTTGCATGATCACTTTACTACACATGTTAGGATAATTTATTACATGTCACTATCTCTATCATACACACATGCAAATTCACAAATTTTTTTAGTGTGATTACGGACACATGAATTTTACACGTGGCATGGATGCTCACCTTCTATCCTTCCTATCTTTTAGTCACCGGGGCTTCCACATTCATCTTTTCTAGGTGTTATTGTTTCATTTTGAACATATAATCTTATATTACTTTCTCATACATGATTTTGACATATTGGTTATTGCTCTAACATGATAATGGGTGTTCCATGTACAACTCTTATTTTTAGGATTATATGTCTCCATGACTTGTTTGTTTGTTTCTACTTGTTTGCCATTGTTTTCCATTATATGTGGGATTTTCCTTTTCCCGTGTGCACACTTGTTTGTTTTTTACTGGCCATGATGACCTTTTGTGTCTTACTGACATTGTGAGCAATGTCCCATGTTTACAACCCGCTTTTTGTGGTCTAATTGTTTTCTTACGTGTTTACACTATTTTTCCGTTGTAATGCCCCCTAACTTACCTGGACTCGGCCAACTTCATCTCCTTGGCGTGGCAGGTGGAGATTTTATTGTGTGACGTGATGGAATCAGATTTTTATCTGACTTTCCTTGTGTTCGTCTCCCTCCCGCCATGGCATTAATGAGCCCTGCACCCTTTTGCTTGGCGTGTTCAATTTTCTCCCTGTCGGTGGCCGCACCCACTAAATTTCCTATTTGCAAATATTTTGTTTGACCTGCCTGCTCCCTCTCGGACAGCGTGAGATCTCCCGTGGATTGCCTGCATGTGGAGTGCTTGAGAAGGCATCGTAATCTTGTCTGCCAAGTTCCTTTTCTCACGTTTTCTCCTTGACGCCTCCTTCTTCCTGCCCTGAACCACGAATGCTTGCTTGTGCTCCTTCAGATGTTGCAACAGATGAATTGCTACACCGTGTTCTGGACTGTGGATTCTCAAATCGTGTTGTGCAGGCAGTCTCAGTGGGGTGCAGAACCGAAATCCTCCTAGGAAAGAGCCGTGAGGAGGTGTCTGGTGTTTGCAGTTGCCATAGGGCGATCCCAAGGAGCCGTGGGTGTGAAATCCTGAAGTTCTGGTTATACACGACCACACAGTCGTGATCAGTTGTAGCAAATCTTGCAGCTGTAGTGGATGAACGAGGTAAAGTTTTAGTTGAGCTGTCCTTCCTTTTCATTTTGGGAAGTCGCTTCGGGTGGCGAATCTAACATGGAAGAAGCTCGATCCAACCTTGAGGCAAGTTTTGCAATGAGGCTGAGAGTGCTATTTCACTGCTTGTTTCTAGTGTTATTTCACTGCTGTTTCACTGCGTCCACTGTGGTTTTAGATGAAGCTACAAGCTAGGGAAGTTGGCGTGTTACCTCCACTTTCCTTGGGAGCTGTAAGGTGTGTTCTTGTGGGGATCCACAGCAACTGATTGCAGCAGTAAATAGCCAGGCAACGGGCTTGTTGCAGTTGTAGAAGCCTTCATGAACGCCTCCAACCAACGGGTTGTTCAACTTCATTGTTGTCTGTTCAGTACAAAATGCACCCTCAAATTCGAGATTCTCCTACCAGATATTTTTTATCAAAATCGATTAAGTGACAGTGTGGCTATTACCAGGAGACCTGATGAAATTTATTTACAAAGATTCTCTTTAGAGATCTTCTTGCTGTTTGATGTAACTCATGGAAGAGAACCTCATAGAGGCGTGGATCTGTTCATATCAGAATATTCATGAAGCACATTTTGCTTTGAAATTATATGAGCATCTTCAAACGAGTCACTATGTTGGCAGGCATAAAGGGTGCTGTTGGAATTATCACACCTTACAAGCTACAGCTGTGCTGTTTGCACCGAGAGCTTGATGCTGTCCCCAGATCTGATGAAGGAAAAAGGTTGGTGATTTAGTTGGATATGCGGGGAATCCTATGGGTTCATACACTGAGGAGCAGATTCTTCCTGCAAGTTTTGTTGTACCAGTGCCATCTACCATTTATCCTATTGTGGGTGCTGCAATTATGCTGAAGGGTATGACTGCTCAGTTTCTTCTTCGGCGTTGCTTTAAGGTGGAGCCCAGGCATACAATTCTTGTGCACGCTGCAGCTGGAGAAGTAGGATTTTTGTTATGTCAATGGGGTAATGCCCTTGGTGCCACTGTCATTGGTACTGTACCGACCAAGGAGAAGGCCGCACAAGCAATTGAAGATGGATGCCATCATCCCATTATCTATACCCAGGAAGATTTTGTAGATTGTGTTAAGAAATTACAAAAGGACAAGGTGTGCAGGTCATTTTTGATTCTGAGGACAAGGACACATTCCAGGGATCTTTGGAGTGCTTGGTTTCTAGAGGTTACATGGTGAGCTTTGGTCAGTCATCAGGTGCAATTGATCGTGTTCCTTTGTCAGCCCTTGCCCCAAGATCATTGTTTTTGACACGGCCTTCCATGATGCAATACACTGCAACTCGAGAAGAGCTCCTGGAAACTGCAGGAGAATTATTTGCAAATGTTGCATCTGGTGTTCTAAAAGTCCGTGTGACAAAGACATACCCACTGGCAGAAGCTGCAAAGGCTCATGCCGACCTCGAGGGTAGGAAGACAAGCGGTTCAATAGTTTTGATTTTTTCCTGATAACTAGCTGATGTGGAAAAACGTAGATCCAGGAGCGTGATGTAATCAATATGTCTCGTGTCCGAGCTTCAAATCATGGGGTTGGTTTGTAGCTGTTTTTCACTACGTGATTGTGGCGCTAGCTCGAGCTCGCAAAGCACTTTGGGTTAAAGGCAAGCAACGGCATTGAAACAATCATATGCATGGAGATGGCGTTTTAAACCAGGCATGTTAAATCTACTCCTTGTAATAGTTTTCTACCTTCTTTCAGTATCTTGAAATGAATTTTCTTTCCTCTTGAATGGCGCCTAGACTAGATGTTTTCGTGGTTGTTTATATCACTGCCTGATTGTGTGGTTGTTCCTTTAAATCTTATTCCAATTTCGCTGATTTTGCTTGGAATGTTCCTTCCTCTCTTATAGCTTACTCTATTTCATATTTGTCTAAATGGGTTACTGCAATATTGAGTGATGCAGTCTAGTTCGTAGGGAAGGAAACATTATTGAGTTTTGTTTGCTTATATGACTTTCTTTTAAAAAGAATTCTGTGATGGTAATTATAATTGAAGGTTACTAAATAGAAGGTTAAGCCTACATACCTCTTTTGGTTGAATAAATACGCATTTCCTGTTTAGGGCTCTCCTGTTTTGCTAAAAGGTACATTAATAGTGACGTTGTGTTCTGAAACTTGTTTAAGCCTGTGGGCATTCCTTACTTTATGTTTGATTAGAAAATGGCATTTGGGGTTTGTTTTAGAACTGTACATGGTTGACTGTTGTACCTAGTCTAGATGAGGGATAACCTGGCATCTATTTTGGCCTCCACGTGTTGAGAGAATTACTATACCTATTTCTTGATGTAAACTCTTGTTTGATTAAAGCAAGGGGAAACATTGTAAGTTTAACTGAATGAAATCTCTACAATTTTTATTAAGGGTCGCAAGCAAGCTATTACTAGCTAGACTGCAACAAAAGTTGTAGGTGAATCCATGGTACTGGACTCGTGAACTCGTTTCCTGTTAGATGACAGCTGATTTCAGTGATAACATCATAGGTGGTTGTTATTTTTATCTGTTTGATATTTGCTAAGACTTTTCCTCGATAAGCCCACATGGATCGGGTAAAATTTTCCATCTTCTTTACCTTTGGCAAGGAGTTCATAGAACTTCTAGCCCTGACCGCACTGCGTAACCTTCCTGATAGCTATGTGCGTTGGTTCTTGGTTTGTGCTTGTACTCGTGGTAAGGTCTTTTGAGTCTGGGGCATCGTTGGTGTTTTGCCCTCTGCGTATCGAATCCCTTTGTTTTCGAACTCGAATACCTTATACTTCAAACTTGGTTACTAAAAGGTCCCATTTTGTGGCCTTGTTAGGGAAATCAATTTTTATTTTAATGTTTATTGACATTGTCTGAATTATATAAAAATTATTAACGACTTTTGGGTTTAGTCTTCCCTTATATTATGTAGAGAAGTTGACGATTAGGATAGGGTTTGTTGGTAGAATAATGGCCCTTTCTGTGTCTCTTTCGTACGCTTTTGGAAAAGTGGATTTGTTTTGGTTAACTAGTACTACGTTTTAAGAAATCCGATAAGGAGGTAGTGGTAAACTCCTTGGTTAAAACCAAAACTATAGTTGTGTTCTTTTAAGGGCATCGAACCCATATTACTTTGAAGCCCCCCTGGAAGAATTGGATAACGTCATTTTTGCTTCGCGCCTACGATCATAATTAGTACGCTTTGTCTTTTCTTGGACCCCTTTAGTTGGATGGAGTAAATTTTGGATTCCTATCACGTAACCCATAGCAGTACATGAAGGAGATATCAACACTATTGACTTTCTTGTTCCCAACCCATAAGGTCTTGCCTTGATTTATGTAATTTTGTTCTTACTAGTATTTGGACTTTCTCCTTGATTGGATGATTTAGTTTTCTCTCTCATGAGATTAATATTGGAGTTGTGAGTTGTGTTTTAATCCATTTCTGAATTTAGAATATTCCTGTCTTGATATTGTTAATTGTTAGCTTACTATTGCATTGTGTAGCCTTAACATGCTCAGTTCTCGCGAACTGACTTTAGTTAATATTTGTGCAGATGGATTATGCGAGTAGACTAGAAGAAAAGAGTGTAAAAGTTTCATCTGTACCATTATGAAGTTCCTTGTAAAAAAATGTCCAATGTGTTGTAAATTGTGTAACATTGCTTGTAAAGAGAGTTGATACGACCTCTTGCCTTGTATTGTTTGGTAATGGTGAAATAAAGTGTCCTGTTCTGGTGTAGTTAAGCTTGAAATTATCCTTGTGAGAAATGGCATTCAATCTTTACATTGATATGAGTATTGTAAAACTTTGATCTTGAGAATAAATTATTAAGTTAAATCTTTCTAAGACTTAGCGACAATATTTTATAAGTAAGGTAAAATGAGTTGGTTAACCCTTAAAGAAGCTAAACAAAAATAATAATTTTATATTCAACAAATAAATGTAAAGGTGATCTATTTGAAATCAAATGCTTCCAAGAGTGATCAAAATGAAAACATCCTTTGTGAAGTAAACATTTATAAATTGATACCCCTAGCTAAACTAGCGAACACTATCCCTTTGGGGTGAACTCTTAAACAAGCTTAAGGGAAAACAATGGTCATTTTCTGGAAGATCATAAGATTTAGCAAGTAGGAGAAGACTTTAAGTGAACTACTCTTCAGTGTATAAGAAATTAACTCAGTTGGTGAGATGAATTTGTGCGAACCATATAATGATTCCTTCTAAAAACTTAAGTCATGAGCTAAAGGGTGTCTTACCAAAATAAATAAACCCTAACCATTTCTTACTGTGGCTTGCCCTAGCTGTGAGTGTGTCATGTGGTTGGACTTCCATGTTGTCTCGTCAAAAGAAAAATAAATTATCCTTGATAAGTGTGAACGTTTCCGTGCTGACCTTGTGGTCTTCCCCAGTAACAAATGGTTCCAAGTGTTGGTTGTAACCTTGTGATGACATGTTGTGTCGTGTTGAGTCAAAGCAAGTCAAAAAAGTTATCCTGTATTTCACTGTGTTGTTCTTGTGTTGGTATTTTTGGTGCGTTACAATCGGTAGTTACTACATTTGTCTATGTATTTTACACTTATCTTATTGGATGCATGTGTTTTAAGTATAACACTTGTTTTGGCTACCCATTCCCTTTTGTGCATGCCTTGGTTTCTACCAAGTGCTTTCCCTTTCCCCCTGCAGGATAGAGTTCTATAGTTCGAGATAGTAGTAGGTCCTCTTTTGGGACCAAATTCTCCTTTCATCAATGTCACATGTGCCCCAAAAGAGGGGGCATCATTGAGGGTTTTATATACTAACACAACTTATTTACATTGGTTTAGTATAGTTCATTTTTCGCCCTTGGAATTATGGAATTACATATAACGAGTAAGTTCACACCAGTCTACGAACTCCATACACAACAACCTTTATAGGACATGGTGTCCTTTGGCATTTATGGGAAGACGTTACGGATTGGGGGTCACAGTGGGTGTGCCTCTCTACACTACTTCAACCAGTTGACATTGGATCACCCAAAAACTAGGAAACTACATATATCTTTCCATACATTTGAGCAGAATCGATTAGAGTTAGAGAAAATAGAGTATTTCCTCCCTACACTTCTTCACCATGATGGCGTGAGATCACCCAAAACTCGTAGCGATCTGAGGATATCCTTCTACACCCTTTCTCTTGACATGGATCAGAGCACTTGTTCCATTTACAATTTACTTTTCACGTATTTTACATTTTCCTATTTTATACATTTCTATACACATGCGTATCTTACACACCATTTTTACATTCATACATATTTGACTACTTGATCATTTTCTCAATGTAGGTCCAGCCATATGAGAAACAAGTAGTCAAATTGGGGAAAAAATAACAACACCAATAATAATAATAATGACGATGACAACATACCCCGATGGCACTTGCATATACTAACCATGCAGGTACATTACACACCACAACAATTACACACACATTTCTCCCTAGGTCCACTCTCAAAACTTTCTATGAACATTTTTCCTCTTTAGAATCCACGCTCCTCATCTTTCTCCTTTTTTCATTCCACGCTTGAGTTTAGTCCATCGAACATCTCTACTACAATCTACATGGATATCAGTGCACGCATATCTATCTACTTTATATTACGAGTAATCTTCTCACCATCATAAAGTGGTGGAAAAATGTAGTCATAAAATCATGAACTTTAGGCATTATTTAGCTCGGTTTCATACTACTATCTAGAAGGTTCTCAAGTGAAGAAAGTAATAATTAATCCCACCTTTTGACATCTTATTTTTACCTTTTATTTCATCATTTCTACAGATTTTACTATACATTCCTAGCTATTTCATCACTATCCTATCATTTTGGCCTACACCAGGACACTCAGGCCTATACTGGGGTGCCCTGAGGTTCCCTAGTTGCACGTGGGGTGCCCAGATCCTTATTTTACTTTCCCACCTCTTTTTGGGATCTTTTTAGAATTTTTTCATCGTTATCTATTTCCTAGTCGGCCATGTTGGGGTTTATTACAAATTTTAGAAAGAGAACCATACATATATAATCTTATGAAACCATAATGAGGGCCCTAACATCACTCACTACTATCAATCCATCTAGAGTTACATCCATTGCATCACTTGGATCCATATAGTTCCATACATCAAGGCTAGGAGATCTATATCAACACACACATCATAGGGGGAGGGATTCTATTTTGTTTCATGCACACATGATTTTACATTTTCTATGGTTATTATTGCTCACTACTTCAAAAAGTGTGGCATGCATAAGAGCACCAAGGGCACGACATGTACACACACACCAAAACTACATGTGGGTTTGAAATTTAGTGCAACGATCAGACTAGTAAGCCCACTATTGTGGCAACTAAGGTCACTCTAACCCATTCATTTTTCATCTTTTATTTTTAGGGTTTTGATACTCATTTTTCTTTTGCATGTCATTCCTTCATCTTCCATTATTTCATACATCTGACATAGTTCAACATATCCAAAGGTCTGTGATTAGAGAATATTTCAAGGTATTTTATGACACTACCAAAAATACATTTCCAAACTTTTACAAAGACCATAGTGCCCGGGGAGCTCCAATACCTTCTTGGGCACTACAGTCTCCTTTTATCTTCCAAATCTAACCATTACGGGACCTCTAAGTGATCGTTCCTACTCCTGGAATCTACAATCATACATGAAACAACTTGCATCAGTCTCTAATAATCATTTAAGTCCTTTCCTTTTACATATTTGGATATTTAAGGTTTTATTTCATTGGGTATAATTATTTTATTATATGTGTTACGATCTCTTTATCTTTATGATGTATCCTCTTGAGTGAGTGATTATGAATATGAACATGCATTCTAACATATTAATAAGCACATAAAGGAGGGACCTATTGTGTGTGCGCACTTTAGGTGAGAATCCATACTTGTATGAATGATGTACTAGTACACATAGCTAGTGTTGGTAGTAAAAAAACTACATTTTGGTTTCCTTTCATGACCTCTTTTCAATTTCTCTACTAGGATGTTGCATAAAAATGGTATTTCAAATGTATTTGGATAATATTTGAAACTATATAGAAGATGAGAGAAATGCTTGTGGACAAAGATATAACATTGGATCCGACTTTAATGCGCGAAAGTGTGTGGAAGAAAATCTACATGAATTCTTGTATGAGAAGTTTTTAGATTCTTCCTAGTATATTTGTACCAATGTTTAGTAAAGCATACAAAAAGAAAAGGTGTCTACTCAAGAAAGCAAGTTTAGACACAGGAAGACTGCCAAACACTCTCAGATTCAAATGAGCCATGGAATAAAGCTTTGGATCAATTGTGGGAAGGTATATTGCACATTTATACCTTGGAGTACGCTAATTCGACCTATTCTTTCCCGAAGGAAGTAGATTTTTGTTTCTTACATGAGTCAAGAGGATCTTATTTACACACAATGCCTTTAGCTATCAATATTATGATGACAAAATTAGGAATGAAGAAATTACCTATGACGAGCTAAAACTCACTACGCATAGGGGAAGGAGTAGGTTTAGGAAGGATTTGTGCGGCCTTGTAAGAAGAGAGATAGAGAGAGGAAAGACATATCGGGTATAATCTTGCACGACATATGGTTTTGCATATAACATTGAGGTTAAGAGGAATGATGATTGGAAGAATTGATGAGGACCCCATAAAAGGGGAGGGACCATAATATCATATCGTTTATGCTTTCTGAAAGAACAATAGAGAGAACCCATATGCATCTTGTGATAGTGAGTCCGAGGAGAGTATGAGAACCACGGGCTCACATCGACCCATCCTATCCTCCTATCCCTTGCTCATAGTGTTCTAAATCTAAAGGTAGTTGTTGAAGAGTACAATAACAAGGATGAGCATACAAAATATCCATGTTGGGTAGGAGACATAGGTAGACACATTTTATTAACCACTCGGGAAGCGTGACAAATTAGAAACACGTACATGTCCATGCAACATGCACCCGTGTTTAGAGCAAGCACATTTGGAGGTACTTTTACAAGTACGTCATCAAGACCGAGTGTTTGTATGTAGACCGTGGGAAGTAATCCTTGTAGAAATAAAATCATGCACTTTAGACATTATTTATCCCAGTTTCATAATACTATTTTGAAAGTTCTTGAATGAAGAAAGTATTAATTAACCCCCATCTTTTGGCCATCTTGTTTTACTTTATTTTATCATTACCAACCTCTTGTACCCATATTCTTAGTCGGTTCTACTATCCCACATTATTTTAGCCTCAAATGAGGCATCTAACTCGATCGAGAGGTGCCCATGGGCACCCTTGTCCCACCAGGGGTGCCCAGTCCCTTTTAACTTTCCCACCATCTTTTGGGATCTTTTCAGCCATTTTAGCTTCTTAGATTTTTGGTGGTCAACCATTTTGGAATTCATTATGAAATTAGATCAAGAGAACCCTATAAATATAAAGTTATGAGACCATAATGATGGACCTAACATTATTCACCACTTTGGATCACTCATTTAGAGTTAGATCCATTTATTATATTGGAGACCACTTACCTCCATATAGCTCCAACACAAGGCACAAGGCTAGGAAAATTTCATCATGCTTCATAGGGGAGGGATTCTATTTTATTCCATGCACACATACTATTAAATTTTCTACATTTAGTTATTTTTGCTACTTCACAAAGTGTGATTGGAACAAGAGCACCTAGGGCACATTACGTACACACTTACCAGAACTACATTTAGGTCTGAAATGTAGTGTAATGCTCGATTAGGAAGCCCAATGTTGTGGTAGTCGAGGCTAGTCGGACCCACTCATTTTCATGTTTCTTTTTTAGGTTTTGATACTTCTTCTTGGTCTCTTACAGGTCTTCCGATCATCTTGGAATACCAAAGGTGACATCCAATACAAGGTAGAAAATTTTATGTGACAAACAATGAAGGTTTCGAACCACCTCTCGGTCATGTGAGATTTATTTTTAGAGATTTTACACAGATCGGGGCACCCAGGTTTATAGACCATAGTGATTGCATGTGCCCTAGTCCCTCTCCGGGCATTCTACTAAAACTAGGTCCTCCAAATCCATCCTTCTGGGACTTATTCACATTCATTCATACTTCAAGATTTTCCAATCACCTCTGCAACATAGTCCTGTGAGCATCTACTATTTAGCTGAGTTCTTTCCTCTTCTCTCTTGCACATTAGGGTTAGCATTTCCTTTTTCATAGCTGTTTAGCTCATTTACATACTTCTTTACTGTATTTATTTACTTTATTTACAGTTTTTCATAGCTTAGATTAACTATCCCACATACTACATATTAGTTAATTTTAGTTAATCATTTTGGTGAACCCAATGTGAATCATTTACACTTCTAGGATATTTCTTTTTACATTTTCATTCTAGGGTTTATTTTCATTATAGGAGTTTACTAAAGTTCACCTTAAGGCTATCAATGATCACCTTGCTTTGAGCATCGCTAAGATTTAGATTTATTTATATATGTTTCTCATGAGGAAGCTACTAACTTGGTAGAACTCACTACTTCTTGCAGCCATACCAATTTATCTCGTTTATCCAACCACCTTCGTAAACTCTTCCTCCTATTTCTATCATACCCGTTTATGTCCCTACTCCTAGCAATAAATTTATGTTGACCTTATTTTCTCAAGTGTGGCATGTCTCATTTGTTGGCAACCAAGACTTAACTTCTATTTATCATGACCTTCAAGCTTAAATTCCTAAGTTGAAATAGGGTACCTCACATTCATCACCATCTCGCATCTTTTACATTATTACTACATACTCCATTCACACCGCCATCTTTACTTATCCACTTCCTCCAAGTTTTTTCAACCCTAAGCTTCCCATTTTTAATGGGCATGGTGACCCACATGAACACCTTAGAGAATTTCATGTTGCTTATCTTGACTTCACTGATGATCATATACTTTTAGCTAAGATATTTCCTCGTAGGCTCCATGATTATGTGATCTGTTGGTTCTACAAATTACTTGTTCACCGGGTAATCTCCTTCACACATCTATTTGATACATTTATTACTCATTGCTCCATCAATATTGACGCCAAGATCTCTTATACCCATCTAGTACGACTTAAACATGGCACAAATGAACATCTATCCAACTATGTTTTAAGATATAAGAAAAATCTAGCTAAACCGACAAACGTGCTTTCCCACTCTAAGGTTTAGGAATTTTTATTCATAGTCTATTACCATCCCTATAAGAGAGTGTTCTCTTCAAGACCTCTTCCTCATTTCACTAGCTTTTTCATACTCTTAAGCTTCATGAGACCAAACTCCTATCTATAGGAAAACTTAAGTATCAAGAAAAACTTCATCCTCCAATAATTTTCCAAACAATATGCCATTGAAACCCTGTATAACTAAACCCACTGATACTAAATTCACTATTAATGCCATCACTCCTACTATGGAGCTTCAGTCGTATCAACCTCGATGATCCACATATTATATTGAAACAATTTCTTGAGAACAATCTTATTACCCATCTTCCTCCACTTGAGTTAGACCCATCACGACCAAAAGGTAGTAACTACATGAGAACTTCCACTTTTATTATCATCAATGCGTGGGATATTCTAAAAATAGATGCCTAAAACTCCAAACAATCATCCAAGATGTAATTGATAACAATAAACTAAAGTTCCCAGAGTTTACTAGCTCTACCCCAACCACCGACAAGGGTAAACGCAAGCTCTTTAACAATGACTCTTAAGAACGTGACAAGAATACAAGAGAATATTTTGCTAATCATGCATATTACGCAATATCGTCTCCTGGCTCAAGAGATCTGAATTTTTATTTACTAACACTAAATCTTCACCATGAATCAATTCTTTTTCCAATGTTGATTATCATGTTAATTTTACATCTAATCATTTTCACATCAATGCATCTATTTGCTCTACCTTATTTAACAACACTAAGGTTGACCCATCATGACCCATTAGTGTATGTTCTATGTCACTCCTTAACACTATCGGTTAATCTACATCACTAATTGAGTATCCCTTCCACAAAACCTTTGGTGTTGTTAAGCTACATGTTACGGTAGGTCCTCTTAGTATGTTTGTACCTTTCCTCATTGGAAACATAGTTGTTGGATGTGACATGCTTCTTATTATGAATTGGATTATTCGTTCAAAATCTATTATTTCTATGAATCATTTGTGACTCAAACTTAATTACAAAAATTAGGTCATGTCTATTGATGGTGTCCCTCCATCTCCTCCATTTTCTCATCTCCTTACACATTAGATAGTGCATCTCCTACTTATTCTACCATATCACATTATATTGTATCCAAAATACAATCTACTCCTAGCTCACCTACTTGAGCATCATCTCGTGTGACCACATCATTCCACTAGTCCTACACAAAGGTATAAGACCATTCCTTAGACAATGACTACATCTCGACATAGTTCACCACCTTCGTTTATTCCATATGAAACTTCTTTACCTTTGCATTTCAAAGCATGTGGATCACCATCACCTATGTATTTTGTGAAGTCACGATCTTCTTCATATATCCATCCCTCATATGAGCATAGACTTTATTCACCAGCACAACATTTTTCTACCATACTAATTCTTTTAGAGCATGTCCCTACACTTTCACCACCACATGCATCATATGGAGAACCCTCTTCCTTCACTATCATTTTTTAGTTTACTCACTCATATATACTTGGAGGGGGAAAAACTTCACCCCCGCATCATCTTATCATAAGAGAATTTATCCTTATCATATTTTCCTACATTCATCTCCTTGCATTAGGCATACTCATCATACATTCTAGTGTCACTACTCGATGACACACTCTTCGATTTGGTTTACATTTGACCGCTGAGGGCTTACTACAAATGAACACCACACGCTACACGTACTCATACATTAAGCAATCACACACCATACATTCTACACTTAGTCTACAACATTTTGACATTTGTGCATTTATACATCATACATCATGTTAGTCATCATTAGGCATACACCATTGTCTACGCATCTTACATCCTACACTACTTATCCTACATACTGTATTATTCATTTATCTACATACCATACATATTACACCGCGCATTTTCACACATATTCTACATACTATACTAGTCATCATCATATATGAGTCTAGCATTACATCATCCTACATAATACATTACTAGTCCATTTACATACATGTCATTTTACACATTCTACATGTCGCATATTTGGTTGTTCTATTCACCTTGCATTTTACATTTTCTACACATAGTGTATGTACACATTCTACTCATCATGTGTTCATCTATCATCTTACATATTGTATATTTTTCTTGCATGCTACACTCATTACCCTATGACGTACCATAGTTTCTTGGTCCATAATCAATCGCTAGAGGGTTTAGAAATCAACTGGATCTTACACTCATCACAAATTTAATATTTGGCCTTTCATCATACAACATTTCCATCCTAGTGACATATGATTTAGGCTAAATCATCACATATTCTATGATTTTGTAGTGCTATACACCTTAGGTTACATCACCACTTCCTCTTTTCATCTTGTAGTCATATATGTTAAGGGTTAAATCATCACTCATCCATTCATATTATAGTGATATATGCTTAGGTTAAATCATCACGTATACATTCAATCTGGTTGTGATACACACTTTAGATATAGGGTTAACGCCCACATCATTTCTAGGATACATCTCATCAATACACATATACATTCATCACAATGTGCTAGACATAACACACACTTCAAACATTTCTTGATGACACATTCGCTTTTATGGTTCATTCTTAAATGCTTTGGGGAGAATAATAAATAATCCTCATTGTACACACTTCCATTCATTTGGGGGCACATGGCTCTTATCACTCCATTTTACATTCCATTCCATCCATCCACAACATGTTGCATATTATGGTTACTTTTACTCTTGCTTACTTATGCTTGTTCATGGTCCCTTTACTAAACATGCTAGTTATCTTACTTGTATGTCATTTATCTATATCACCAACACATGCACATTCACATATATTTTTAGTTATGACGATAGATACAGGTCACTTGCATTCAACATGGATGCTCGTGTTCTACCCTTCCTACACTGGTCACCGGGGCATCCAGATTCGTCTCTCACATGTGATATTGTTTCATTTGTACTTAGGACTTGACATTACTTTTTTATATACAAATTTGACATACTATTATCTTTCTAACATGCTAGCGGGTGCTTTATGTGTAAATTTTTCTATGTAGGAATACTTTCTTCTATATTTGTTTATTCCATTGTTTGTCTTTGTTTGTTTCTTGTCAGCGATCTTTTCGCTATGTTTGGTGTGCACACTTATTTGTTGTTTACGGAAATGAAATCCTTGCATGTCTTGAGACATTGTGATTGATGTCCCATGTGTACAACCTAATTTGTGTGGCTTACTTTGTATTCTTACATGTTTACTCCTATGTTTTGTAGCTTTAACATTTTTGCGTAGATTACACATATGCACGTATGTTTATTAACACTTGTCTTGGATAATATTCTTGATTGTGTGTGACATGGTTTTTACCAAAAATTTCCAGCGTACATGTGGTTGGTCCTCTTTTGGGGTCACATTCACCTATCGGTGACATTGTATGCACCCCCAAAAAGAGGATGCATCATTCGGGGTTTACATACCAACACATCGTATTTGCATAGGTTAAGTTCATTGCACTTTCCAACCTCGCCATTGTGGGTTACATACAATGAGTGGGTTCAGATAAGTCAAAAAACCCCATACACAACAAATTTTGTAGTACATGGTGTCTTTATCATCCTGGGAAACACTTATAGGCTTGGAGGTTACGGTGGGTGTGCCTCTCTAGATTACTTTGGCCGGTGGCATCGGATCTCCCAAAATATTAGGAGGATATAGAGATCTCTTCACAAACATTCAAGGAAGCATTTATAGAATGGAGAATAATGTAACTTTCTCCCTACACTTCTTCAGCTAGGGTGGCATGAGATCACCCAAAAACTCATAGTATAAGATATCCCTCTACTTGTTAGCATAATAATTAGTATTACATTATTTAGTTGCTGAAGTGGTTATATTTCATAACTGTCTTCTTCCACCTCTATTGTATTTATCCCCTCTCTCTTGATGAATGAGAATCAGTGTGGAATATTATGTTATTGTTTTATGTTTGTATCTGTCATTCATAATGTGAAGGATTTCATTTGTTTTATTGGCTGGTGTTTCCAAAGTTTATCCTCCTCCTGGAGCAAACATTGGTATCAAAGCAATGGGGGAGGCGGCTGTAGTAGGAGAAGCGTGACTGCATCTAAGGCGATCTGGTGTAGTAGAAAACTAGCGTAGTGGTGTGGTGCTTGTTTTTTTGTTACCGGTTTGGTTACAGACTGAGACACCAAGCCGTAATCTACTTCTGTCTTCCTTCTCCTGAGTCTGCAGCACCAAGAAAGTTTTAACGATGTCCCATCAGTAAAGTCTGTTTTATTTATTAATTTATGTATCCTATTTCCATGTCTCAGCCACATGAAGGAAAGTGAGAAATGAGTTGGAGAAGTTAGTTATACATTTTGGCATTTGGATAGAACAAAATCATGTGAATTCAAGTTGGATCTCGTGCCTGACGCTATATCCATCTTGGCAGCAAAAAACAAGAAAGGATTATCTAAATGTGGAATGTCACTGAGGCTGATCATTTCTTCCAACGAATCTGCACAAGAGCATGGTAGGGATGTGTTGCAGTCCTAACGACACTTAGTGCATTCTGTAGACATTTGTTAATTCAAGGAAAGTAGGATTCTGCATTGCTCCATTATCAGTTAAAGGAAGTTATTAGTATAGCCATTGTTTTCCCTGAACTGCATCTGTATTGAGAGAGGCGTGAAACCCTTGAAAATGTGGAGTGATTTGTTCACATCTGAGAAAACTCAGTTTCAATAGAGATGAATGCCAAAAGAGGCTGACCAAAGATGCTAATCCTGTAAAGAAAGGATAAAAGAGAGCATTCAGTATCCTTGTCAACCTTAACCATAAATTTCACATATTGTGCTATTAGTATTGGTATTCCTTCATATCCTTTTGACACAAGAAAATATATACTTATTGTATGTAACCAGGAAAATGTTGCACAAATCATATATGAAATATTAACAGTTGCCTATTCTAAGAAAATGCCCTAATTTGGCCTTAAATTTTCTCACATAGAAGATCCACAAGATTCTGATGAGAGTGAGAAAGTTATTGATGAGATTGTCTTCCCATCATCTCTAGTGTTGTAAGTAGCAACACATACTGGAGGATGGAGGAAAATGGAGGCTGGAGGAAATCCAGTGACCTCTTGCAAGCCGATATTGATGAGGCCGTTGACAGATATTATGGTGAATAAGGTATTAAGGACCATATTCCTCAATTTTGGTTTGAGTTTATTTCAGTTTCAGTGTTGTTTCCGTGTTCTGTTGTTTTGTGATCGGATGCTAAAAATGGATTAGTCTGGAGCATAGTTGTTTGCCAATGGTTCTTCATTTTGAATTGATCCTCTGAGTGCCATGCTTCGAAAAGAAGATTGTTTTCTTATGAATACATTCACTTACAACATGAACCATGTGCAACAAGGTCTAAGTGGCGAGATCTAGTCGATAGCATATTTCTTGATGCAATTTATTTCTCAGTATTCATATTTCACATTATGGGCAAAAACAACGTAGTCAAGGGGAACATCCAGTGGCAGTGATTTGTTTTCTTTGTTGTTGAAGATTGGCTAAACAACAATCGACATCAGTGGCTACAACTAAGAACATGATTTCTATGATTCTTAGAAGTGAATGTGGAATATTTGTTAGTACATGTTGTTGTTTCCCTGTGTTGTGTGGTTATTCAATAAAGAATAGATGATGCATAGTTTCCTATTTGGGACCTCCTGATTGAAGAGCGTCATGGGAGCGAGAAAAGCACCGAAAAGCAACGCATGGTACTCAAAGTTGGGTTCGTGGTAATCTGTAAAACCACCAACGTACATCCTCTTAGGTTTGTGGTACACCTGTAAAACCACCGAGGTAAAATCCTCTTGGTTCATGGTAAGCCTATAAAACCACCGAGGTGAACAGTTGAAAAGTTCTCCTGTCCCTCTAGGTTTATGGTCAACCTTAGAAAAACCATGTGTATCGAGACCATATAGGAACATGCTCGTGTGAAGACCCTCTTTGCAGTGTTCTCATTAAGGGGGGGACATGCTATTATCAAGAAATGTATATTTGTATGAACAATGTAATAAGGGGGGGAATGTTAGCATAATAATTAGTATTACATTATTCAGTTGCTGAAGCGGTTATATTTCATAACTATCTTCTTCCACCTCTATTGTATTTATCCCCTCTCTCTTTGATGAATGAGTATCAATGTGGAATATTATGTTATTGTTTTATGTTTATATCTACCGTTCATAATGTGAAGGAGTTCATTTGTTTTATTGGCTGGTGTTTCCAAAGTTTATCCTCCTCCTGGAGTAAACACTATTGTCTCTTTCTTGACATGGATCAGGTGCACATGTTCCATTTTCACTATTTGATTTATGTATTTACATTTAGATTTATATGCATATGTGTTTTACATTCTTTGTTTTACACATACATACATATTTGACTACTTAACCATTTTCTTCTTACAGATCTATCCGTATGAGAAACAAGCAATCAAATGGGGTAAACAACAACAACAAAACTTCAAAAAAACAAAAACTATACCAACCAAGCAAGTACATCACACACCTTGCAGCACTCCATATGCGTTTGGCCCTAGGTTCACTCTCATCACTTTTTATTTACACATTTTTTATCTTTAGTTTCCACGATCCTCCATATTCTTTTCATTCCACGCATTCTTTAGTCTTTTGGCACGTTTTCTACTACAATATTTATATACATCAGTACACATCTCTATCTACTTTATATTACCAAGCTTTCCTCTCAAAACATAAACCGATGGTAAGTGTAGCTATAAAATGATATACTTTAGACATTATTTATCTTGGTTTCATACTACTATTTAGAAGATTATTGAGTGAAGAAAGTACTAATTAACCCCCTTCTTTTGGCCATCTTATTTTATTTTATTTCATCATTATCGACCTCTTGCACCCATATGCCCAATCAGATTCGGACATCCCAAATTATTTTAGCCTCGATCGGGCATCCGTGGGAACCACTGGTCCCACCAGGGGCACCTCGGTCCCTTTTGCACTTTCCCACCATCTTTTGGGCTCTTTCTAGCCATTTTAGCTTCTTATCTTTTTGGTGGTCGGCCATTTCGGGGTTAATTATGAATTTAGATCAAGAGAAAACTATAAAAATAAAGTTATGAGACCATAATGAGTGACCTAACATCATTCACTATTATCACTCATCTAGAGTTGAAACCATCTATTACATTTTGATATCACTTGTATCCACATAGCTCCATCACAAGGGGTAAGTCTAGAACATCTACATCACACTTTACAAGGGGATGGATTCTATTTTATTCCACGTAATCATACTATTGCATTTTCTAGATTTAGTTATTGATCAATACTTCACAAATTTTAAGCGCACAAGAGCACCTAGGGATTATTATGTACACACTCACCGAACTACATTTTTGTCTAAAATGTAATGCAACACTCGATTAGTAAGCCCATTGTTCGGAAGCTAAGATCAGTCATACCCATTCATTTTCATATTTATGTTTTTAGGATTTTTATACTTCTTCTTGGTATTTTGTAGGGTTTCTCATCATATTGAAATACTAGTGACATCGATATAAGAAAATACATTTGATGAGGCAGATAATGAGGGTTTCGAGACCACATCTCACCACTGTGAGATTTAGTTTGAGCTTTTACAAATACTAAGGTGCCAAATTTGTAAACCGAGTGCCCATAGGATCCCCAGTCCCTCCCAAGCACTCCGGTCCAAACTAGGTCTTCCAAATTAATCCTTTTTGTTTATTTTGTACATTCGTTCATACTTCCATATTTTTTAGTCACTTTTGTGACATAGTCCCATGAGAATTTCCTATTCGGTTGAGTTCTTTCCACTTTTGTCTTGCACATTAGGGTTAACATTTCCTTTTGCATAGTTGTTTAGATCATTTACATACTTCTTTACTGTATTGATTTACTTTTATTTAAAATTGTTCATACCTTAGATTAACTATCCCACATACTACATACTAGTTAATTTTAGTTAACTAACCCTATATGTGCTGCTCTAACACAAATAATTAGTGTTTACGTCATCACAATAAGCGGGATACAAGGAATTTCATCTATTGGACCATAGGTCGCAGAAGAATGTGCAAGAGGCTCAATTTAGCCACAACACGAGGAAACCTTGGTGAAGGTTCAATTTTAAGATCTAGGTCCACCCAAGGACAAGGACCACAAGCCTCACAACAATCATTAAAAACACCACCTTGAAACCCACATCAAATGACACCTTAGGTCTTCTTTGGGATTTCTTTTCACTTATCGAGCATAGAGGTGTGGAGGATGTAGTGAGCTTATACACGATTGTGAATTTATATTGAGAGTGAAGGGCATAATAACATCTGATAGAAAGGAAAGTCAATTTTCCACCACACTTTAGGAGTACACACACAAAGATAGTATAGAAAGTATGATCCACACTAGACAGGTGGTGGATTATGATGCGTCGGGCTACCTTTTTAGCTAAATTTCAATTTACGAGTTTGAAGAAAAAAGTATTAGTGCACTCAAGGACATCAAGTAAGGATTATTTGAAATCATGAGCGAGTATGACATGCATTTTAAAACTTTATTTTCTAAGTTGTCTTATGATATTCATGAGAGCCAACATGCGCGTGGGTTCATTGGAGGATTGTTGAATCCATTTCAAAGGGCATTGTCACATAAAATATTTACTTGATCTACATGACAGGTTTAGAAGCATCTCAAAGCATGTTGAAGTGGTTAAGATTGAAGAAACTTGAGTGATCCATTTTCTTGAGGCACAAATAGTTTCCATAACTATACAATTGGAGAATATTTCTGCGAAATCTACACATGAGACACGTAGTTGGTTTTGGCATAGGGATTGTGATGTGGAAGGGGATATTGAGGATAGTTTTTGACACAATAATGTTCGTGGAGTTTTACAATCTTGTGAGATTTTCTAAAAGAATCATGATGTGTGGAATCACCCCATCTTGGAACGCACAAATATTAAGAACATTTCTATGTACTTTGCAAGATTTGTGATGGATATAACCATGATATATGCCGACTATCATTTTATAGATGTATTCATGAGGAATACAAGATTGAATTGCAACAAACCACTGTGGTAAATAGATCTCAAGAATAGGTAGCCCAGACCTAATGATGGAAACAACAATGGAGATGGTGGGTTCCAAGGTGGATATAGGAGAAAATGTTTTGGTTGTTGAGGAAGGTTCATATGTGGAACTTGTTACACTTCCCGGTCCCTAGGTCATTTCCAACACGAGTGTTCCAAGAATTAGGTTTGCGTATATTATGGAAATGCACATAAAGTTGAGGATTTTCTAGACCTTTATGAACATATGTGTAATAAAAACTTTAAGGACAAAGGATCATGGATAATCAAGGTACAACACATGAAGAATGAATAATGAACACCTAAAGATGAAGATGATTTGAAGGAGGTTTGTAGATCTTGCGGCAGAAAAAACATCATCCCATTACTAGGAGAATGGATTCCCAAGAAGGTATCATGATTTGAATTCAAACAAAAGTGCTAAATCCTCTATACTAATCTATCACCTTAGGACCATGGGTATGAAAAGGAGATTACACTTGATGCGCTTAACGATGGTTAGTTGGTGAGTAATATTCTAATTAACATAGGTGTAGAGGTCAATGTTCTAACTTTGGATTCTGGAACCGGATAGGGTGACCACAATTGTAACCATTTTCTAATGTGTTATATATGGAAAATAATACAAGGGCCATGCCTATTGGTGTACTCAAGGATGCTTCAATTACTATTCAAGGAGAAAAATTTACAGGTGATTTTTAAGTGTTGGAGTTAGGTAAGGACTATGTTTGTATAACACTCCTTGGGAATCCTTGGTGCTATACAATGCGAGACATGTGCTTCGAGAACTAGGAGGAGCATGTTTTCATACCCTTGGATGATGTGAATGAGGCACCTTACATTGAGCATGTGAGTGAAGAAGAAATCAATAGAATTAATGCATGTACATTCCACAACCTCGAGAACATAGAACCATCAATTCAAGGAGTACTTCAGTGGGAATACACATAATCTGTTAGTGACAATATGATTGTTTCATGTGATAATTGGTGTCATAACATGTATAAAATGGTCAGATGCAAATTCAAGGGAAGAGTCACTAGGATGATTAGGTCACGCATGATTAGTAACTTGGGAAAGACTCGATTACCTAAGTATACCGGAGAGGAAAAAATTGACTCTTTCTTGCACATCATGGTAAATGAGTGGAATAATGAGGGAGATAAATGAAATATGATGGCCTATACATTATTTTGAACAAAAATACACTAGTGGGCAACACGCATAAAATATTTTGGGCTAGTGTGAGGTAAGGGTATCATTTTAACAAGGGTTTACTTGGAATAAGGTTCCCTCTCTTATAAATGATTATGATGGAAATAATTCTTCTTTTGTATACGTACATATATGTGAGAGACAATGGGTGCAAGGAGAGGAGGTTATACCACCATCTATTTGGTTTCATACGTTTTCCTCCACTTTGCACGAGATGCACATGTAATTGGTATGTGCTTACTAAACTCAAGCAATAAACTACATGTTGGCATGACATGATGAAGTCATGAACCAAAAATTTGATTATATTTCTAATAAGGCACCGGTTCATGAGGCATCGCATTTTATGAAGCACAATATGATGGGAGATAGCGCAAAGGAAGATGAACTTATGGTCCAACTCTTAGGAGAACTCGAGTCTCGAGGTACACGAGAATATAATGGAAATAGAAGTGATCTAAATAGAGCATGCATTGAAAGAGAAGGGAAAATGGAAAATGGTATACATCATCAACAATGAAGAAGTAGTGAAACTTGATATTATCCATACATAGGATGTGTGCGAGGTGATGAAATTTACATATGAGTAGGTGTACACATACCATGTACCTATGAAGACTAAGAAGGTGAACATTGGGACTGAGGATGCACCTAAGGAGGTTATTATTATAGATTATTTGTCATAATAAATGGTTGCAATGATCATTGAAATGTTGTGTGACTTCCAGGACCCATTTCTAAGAGGATATCATGAGTTGAAAGGAGTGCATCGCTCATTGGGAGAGATGAAGATTAAGTTGAAAGAAGGAAAGTGTCCAGGTTTGGAAGAGGCCTTACAGGATAAACTGAACCTACGTGAGAAGGTCAAAGAGGAGATTAACAAAATTCTTAAGTCAAGGATCATATAACCTATTGAGGAATATGAGTAGGTTAGCCCCATGGTGATAATTATCAAGAAATATGGCCATATCAACCATGTGTTGCATTTTTTATACATATGTGGAGTTATATGGTGCATTGATTTAAATGCATGCTACGTAAATAATGTTACATAATAGAGATTACTTGATAATTCTCATTTCCTTTTTTTCTTCTCGCTATTCAAGGCATCCATTTTTAAATATTCTCACATACAATTTATACTATTCCAATGTTTACTATTTTTCTATATATCACCTCATTCACTCAATATATACATTGTGTTATACCATTTATTACTCTAACATGCTAATGGGTGCTATACACATTACATCCAAAGAGGATTCATTTTCATACTATGTATTATTTGTTGTTTCACATGCTTGCTCTATGCTTTCACTTTCTTGTGGATAATTACTGTGTTTCTTTATTATTTATCATTGTTCTTGAGTTCATTTATTGTCTTGTGACATCATGAGTAGTATCCCATGTATGGAATTTATTATTTTCCATGGTTTTTTATTTTTATTTTGCCATTCTTTTGTTTATATCTATTAAGTTGTTTTCCTATTTCCTTATTAAAAACACTTTGATAGCTTTCATATTATATTATTATATATGCACCATGGTATTTACCATACACACCCCGTATTTACCCATATAAGAATCCTACAATACATGAATACATCAAATATAAGTCCATTTATTTGGGATGTGATTATATTACTCCATCACACTCACCCTATGCAACGTGAGAAACCATAAGATGATATCTCACCTTGATGGCGTCAAAACGAAGGTACAATACGAGAATCAAGAATTTTAAATATCTAGAAAAAGGATTAGAAATAGAATTGGGTTAGAAAATACACAAGGATAAACCCCAAAGAAAATACCATAATGTCCATATGTAATATCCCATTCTATATGATTTTATCCCGATGACATATTCAATAACTTTCTTAGTCGATATGTTTTCTCACGTAGACATTTACAATATTTTCACTTAGTTTCAATAATAGAATACATGTTATAGTCTAGATTATGATGGTACTAAGGTTAAGTGTAATCCAACATTACCTCAATAAATTATGTTATCATTTTCATATGTATTGTGTTCATGTTCATCTATAGTGGCACTTATCCATTATTTTTGGGAAGTGTCAAGGTGATTTTTATCCTCAAAGGATTGACTACCCATTAATCATTATTTTGTGGAGGAATGTGGAGTAAATATAATGATCCTTTTATAGTCATTTTTACATACAAGATTCATTTTCACTTCCTTTTATTATCCTTGGTATATTCTTGTAACACCCACTTATTTCACACATAAATAAAAATCGAAAAACTTGTATAACTTTTTTTTGACTTACTAGGAGTTTACACATCAACACAAGTGACCAGAAGGGCTACGACCAACTCTCAATAAGCTTGACACAACATTGACCACATAGGCAACAAGGAAACATACATCACCCAACATGAACAATTCAAATTTCTCTTCGACAAGGCACAACGTAATAGGCCATCCACAATACACACTTACAGTTAAGGACATCCCATAGAGTAAAATCCTTGAAGGTTATTTATCAACTAAAGACTTCTTTCTTTTACACTATTGCCTAATTATCTTAAGACCAATTTTTCTAAAAGAGGACCTTCTATAATATGTTGATAACTTACTTAATTCGTTGATTATAAAATGCATATTCCATTCCTCACAAGGTGATTAATCCTACTCAAGCAATCAGTAACTTATTCCACACATCTATAACATGGGTGACAATAAAATTCTCCATTCGAGGGAAGGTACCACTTAGTTTCAAAACTACCATCTCCGTACAAGGATCAAACATTTAAACAACAAAATAAAAGAATATTAAAAAACTCTTTGGAAGAAGCTAGAGGAAGGAGATCGAATTGGATTCATAATTAAGGTCTCATTAATTATTAGTTTGGATTGTTATTGGATAAGGATCTATCCGTAATGATTAAAGGTGTCATATAGGCTTCTCCCGATGAGATTGACATAGGTATAAAAATTACATTTTCATGGGTGAGCTAGATTGAATGGTTTCTAAATAGTATCCTCCTACCTATTATAACCTCATTACCTTGCAAAACTAAAGATTGATTTCACCTTAAGTTCATTAAGAACTTACCAAGAAAGATAATAATGTTCATTAGTTTAACTAGGGTTAGTAAGGTATAAAATTTTTCTTTACAAAAGAAAGTTTCTTCTTTGATCACTTTATGGCTCAAATGTTATCAAGTAGGTCACAACCACATTATCCCTTTTTTGAATACTTTTATAAGGATTACTAACCCACCTTAATTATGCCTAGGTTTACACTTATGCCATGGCCTAGAGGGAGTTACTACACAAATTTTTTAACTCAAAGATATGTTTACCATTACCCTTTTTGTGAAAATATACATGGCTACATAATTTATCCAACACAACATAAAAAATCAAAGGTGGTAAAGGATTCTAATGAAATTTGACTTGAAAAAAATGTGTAACAAACTTGGTCATATCCAAACTAAGCTATCTTTCAAATTTGCTATAATACAATTAATTACTCAAACAAAGTTGTGATCTGGTTATATTATTTACAATATTATTTACAAGTTCCATTTTCAGACACTTATGACAACATTACCCATAGTACAAACTGGGTCCTTCAAACTTTCCAAACAAACAAAATTTTAGAGTCTCTCAACTAATTTAAGCACATACGAACAAACAAGATTTGAAGAAACACCGATGCAAATCTATCTTTTCTACCCACGAAGGTCATCTCGCACATTTATATTGTAAGTCGGGTTCACAAGAACCGAGCATGATAAAGAATGCTCATAGGAATAGTATTCTACCATTAACAATATCATAAAATGAACCTTCTATTTAATGAAATAGTGCAAATCTATAAACCTCTATAACTTCTTTAATCATGCCAAAAGATTTAGTGTTTTCACACAAGAATGAAGCCATGAAAAGTTGTTATGAACATTGTTCCTAAAACAACCAAAAGTCTATCCATCATTCTAGTAGGGGTCAATGACCCAATGAGTTTGAAAACATAGTGGTGAGTGTATTGGGATGTCAATCATGTAATCGCATGTATTACATGATTGAAACCCCAATACTCAAACATCAATCAACTTTTCCTTAAATAAGCCATATGATCTAATAGATTTAAAGTTAGAACTTCAACATCACATACTACCCACTAGTTGCCCCTTCCAAAGAAAATTTACCCCACAACATGCCTACACCTAATTTCTTGAAAGGAACATACGAGTAAGTTCTAAAATAAAATTCAACATAAGATCATCTTACCATGCTATGTACAATAGTCAAAAGTATGATAAAAGGAATAACCCGTATTTAGTAAATCAAACAATTAAACTAAATCTAATGCCACCATCTTATCAAGATTTAAATTACAGACCAATAAATTTAATTACCCTTGAACCTATATCAATAAAATTTAAGCAACCCATCCCAAAGGAACCAGTGTGATGATGTTACATGAATTTCACTTAGTCATATCTCCCCATCAGATAACCAAAAATCCTAAGCTTCCTTAATCTATTCCAACACCCTCATTTGAGACAAGTACCTTAAACAACTAAAACACAAATCCATATATTAAAAAAATAAAACCCTCTATCTTATTTCTTTTGAAAAGTAGCATATTATTTTATCTCGCCACTCCTAGGTACCTCCATCTCTCAATAAGGAATATAATAAATAACCAAAGTATTAAACAAGGTGAAACTTTCCTTAGTCACGTTTACACACACAGATTCACAACCTTCACAAAAATGATCCCAGATTTAGACTATCGATATACTTGTTATTTTTCTATTTCAGTCAAACACTAAACTAAATTCCAATAAACAATTTATTCAAACAGAATAGTCAATGCTAGGAAATTGTACAAACCCCTATCATAGGGCCAATATTAACATATGAGTTTCCCAAAACTGATTTAGACTTACATAAAAGTTCAAATCCATTAGCAAGCCAAATAATTGGTGCAAAAGGCATCATCCAATAGCTAGGAAAACCAACCTATTACACAGATCAACAGATACCAACAAAAATGAGGTCTTATACCTCCAATAGTAACATGAAGAAAGCAAAATAACATTCGAAACATGCAGCCTAATGGGGTTATTACAAAACCCAAGCAAGCCAAGTCTCAAGAACAAATATTCTTAATGTATATTCCTTCCTTAAGGGTCCAATAAAATTTTCTAGTATTCAAAACACTTCTAAGATTTTCCAAACAAGGATTTAGGTTAAAACAACATTTCTCCACAAGAGTTTGAAAACCAACATTTGTAGAAGTAAAATTCAGTCTATTCTAATCAAGCCCTTAAAAAGAAAATACATATGTTGAAAACTAAATACATGCAACTCACTATCTAAATCTCAAGGATTGATCAGTTTTCATCGAAATTCACCATTTTAACCACATAATATTTCATAAAATGAAAAATAGATCCAGACTATATATATACTCACGAAACAGGGTAATGGTTTGGAGAATTCAATTTTCGTGTTTCTTAGCTAAAATCCCAAAAGAATAGAAAACCCTTATTCCAATCATTTATTTAATAATGTAATAGTACAAGTGGGGGTTAGGAATCCAAACCACCATTGGCATACAAGAATAAGCAAGAGTAAGTAAAATATTGAGTGCCAAGACTATTAGTAGAGCCAAATCTAGCTAGGTATCATCCTAAGAAGTAACTAACACAGAAAAAACTAACACATATCCCGGAAGGTGAGAATCAATAGCAAAAACCATAAATAACCCCCAAAAGTAGCCACTTCAAGAAATAAAAGAAAATTTATTTCATGCTATGGTTAATTTTAGCATAGTAGATGATGAGAAGAGATTATCATGCCCGATAAGCTTCGAAAAAGAAGAAACATCCACAAGTCCCTCTCTGTCGAAACATCTGAAATATTCTTTTGATCTACTTGTTGGAATCCAAGCATATACCACGACTCATGTTTTTGCCATACGAAGGGGCTCTAACCCACGAGTTACATCCGTAAAAAGTGAAATATGGCCTCAAAGACTGCAAGATTGCAATATAAATACGAAAATAGGTTTAAAGAAAAAAAAAAGCGTGAAAGGCAAGGGGAAACAAAAAGACACCAAAACCTTGTAACCATACTCCCACCTACGTAAAAGGGGATGCTAGAGTAGGAACATGGACATATTTTTGACAAGAAAAGTCGTAGGAGTCGGAGGGGAATGTGAATGTAAATGTGGAGGTATACACAAGGCGTGGAAACTACTTGACAAGTGCCTCAAAGAGATGTGGTCTCCAGGAAACGTCGTGATTTCAGGATAAGTACAAACATGGATCTACAAAATGGCTTTCTCAAATCACCCATGCCAGGAAAACACGCAGCCAAAGACAATAGAACTTTGGAACAGGAAAGGGCATCCACCTGAGCATCAAGGAGAAAATAATCAAACCCAACTTCTCATCTTCTACCAGACAAGGCTTTGCCAAAGTTCCAAATGCGCCCATGGAGGAATGAAATAAAAAGAGGGAGAATCGACAAGGAAAGAGAATAAATGAATAAAAAATAAAACAATTAATACATAGCAAGTAGCTAGGTCTAAGTTGTCATTTGTAGATCCACCATAATGGTCAGAGAAAAATTTGGTGAAGTATAAATAAGGAAAAGGTGGTGACAAGATTTCAAAACAAAATTCATTTCCATGAAATGGTGGGATGCCAAAAAAGGTGGCCAACGTGGGTGAAAGCATCCAAATTTTATCATTAAATTAGTTATAAAATAAGGTACGAGAGGAGACTTGGTCAGCCAAGGTGGTAGTAATATCAATTCACCTTTAATTAGACAAATAGAACAAGTAGGTCTTTTCAACCAAGGGAGAGAACTAGTGGTAGAAGTTTCGAAAACAAACACAGGACAATGACCAATCATGACAACAAAAAGGGGATCCTCTTCTTTACGCAAACCGAGGCTGGGGCATGAGAGAGATCAAGAATAAAATAATAATAAAAAAATCTTAAAGGTAATTAATAATAACATTCATGAAAATCGACGCTAAAATAAAATAATCATTAATCAAAAATTAAATAATAATATGATTATTATCATTATTATTATTGTTTTTACAACTTAAAATAATTATTAATCATATTAATAATGACCAACAGGCTAGCTTGACAAAATGACATCATGATTTACCTTTAATAGGATAAAGGCGTTATGGAGACACGTAACTGAAGCATTGACAATGACACAAGAAGGTAATATGCAAAGGGAGGATGCTAATCCTTCTTTGTAACAAGGTCAAAGCTAACTAATGACCAGCGGAAAATCACACAAATGTTCAACGCCTAGAAACAGGGGTCACCGAAATGATAAGCGGGGTAGCGTCGAACGGGCATTACAATTCCACTTAGGGACTAGTCACCCCAAGTCCTTCCAACCAACTCAAACATAAAGGTGAACAAATCTCGATGGAAATGGTAGAGTGTGTAATCTCTCCCCCTCACACATAAAATAATTAGGTGTACACTTTCCTTTTTTTTCTTTTCTACTTACATATTGCTAGTTTTATACACTAAGTTCTATATTTCCATGTTGTTGGATATCTTATGTTATAGTTATTCGAGAAAATAAAAGTCCCTATAAAAACACAAGGTGCTCTAAGTGAAGAATAAGTGGGTCTACACACTTAAGTGAATTTTCCTTTAAGAACACAATTTTTAATTCCATACTTAAAGGGGAGAAAATGTACAAACTCATTTTGGTAATTCATGTCTTGCAAAAACACAAATTATACAACAGATCTTGCATTATCACACACATGATATATTTTACTAATAATGTTATCCCTTGTTATATATCACACATCCTTAGTTATAAATAACATAGTTGTTCACATAATAGTCATATCTCTCCATCAAATTAGGCTATATAACCTCGTACATTACAATTCCTATCCTATATAATTCGCACATGTATTTGGGACAAAAGTACCTGAAGGGGACATAGTTTTGATATCTATGGACCCACCTAGATTATTTGGTCCATTTCCTCCAACGGTAATTTCCTTGATTCTAATCTCTTTGGTATAATTATACTCTACCTTTTCAATATTTTCCAACCCAAAACACATATATAAGTAAGTTATTTATCTCCTATGGAAGATGGAATTATATATACCGAGTCTTAAGATTCTAATGATAAAACACTAATATAAATCAAAATAAAAATCACTCCAAGACACACTTGAGCTAAAATATTATATATAATCATTTTAGGGAAGTCGTCCACTCATATATATAAATATAAAAGGCACATTATCAAATTTAAGTCAAGAAAGGGAAAATGTTAAGTACAATCAAATTATCAGCAAGATGATGTTATCATTATAGTTACATACATTTTAGATATCTCATGTTATTTGAGAATTATGTGTGGTTTAATCCTCTTTTAATTAGTGGTGATATTAGCAGTTCATAGGATTTCCCACAACCCACATATTGTTTATTTTGTAAGACTCTCTCATCATCTAGGGTTTTGAAGATTCAACACCGCACAATGAGCATCACATAGTGTTGAAGGTCCAAATTGTTGATAGCTGTATATCAAGAAGTAATGTGCAAAATATGTATATGAGTTAGTTAAAAATGCAAAGGAAATCAAAGATAACACCTAATAGCTTCAATACAATGCTAACTAGATTAATATATCATCATGCTTGGAGCTTAAGAAAAGATAATCTATTAACATATTTACATTAGAACATGAAATGAAGATTCAAACTAACATGCTAAAAAATTAACCTCTATCTCTAAGTAAATGCTAATGAAATGAACCTATTTAGATCCTTAACAATCAAAAGGGTAAATTATATGCTTTAATTCCAAGGTTTTCAAGAATGGAGTCTTGTCGATCCATGGCTACAAGACCATTTGACATATCTCTAATGACTTCAAAACTTGGATTGATGAATGCAAGAAATGAAGATAGCTAGCCCCTCTAATGGAAGAATTATCTAAGATGATAAAATGGCTATAGTATAGGCTCTATGCTCATTTAGGTGTAAGTAGAAAGGTTAGAGGAGGGTTCCTTTTATAACCCAATGGTTTGAAGAAGCTTTGCATCCTATTGTATGTGGGGTAATAGTGAATCTAGGTTAGTTATAGATAAACATGGTTTAGAAGTGGTCCAGTTTACTTTAGGAGATTTTAGTTTGTCCTCTAGTGACTCATGGGGATTGTGGGGGTTTATTAATTAACCAAAGTGATTAATTAATAGGTTTTCAAGCTTATAGAAGCTTTTAGAGGAATAGTTAGTATAATTTATGTTATGAGAGGATTTTAATCAAATAAATGACGATTTATTGATTAAATAGAAGAGAGAATTAATTATTTAAGAATATTTAATTAATCTAGATATAAAGGGGTATTAATTAATTATAAATAATTAATTAATCTAGATGGAAAGGGGAGCTTACTTAATTATAAATAATTAATAAATCTAGATAGAAAGGGAGTTGATTAGTGAAAGGCCGTTAATTGGAATCATTGTCGGATAGAAGAGTTAATTAACTAAAGTAATGTAATTAATTAACACCGATAGCAGAGAAAATGTTTGATATTGAGGAGATGTTGTTAATTTGCAGGAAATGGTTTAATTAGTGCAACTTAAGTTTTTAAATTGCTCGATCTAGATTATAGGTGTCTACACAAACCTTGAGATTTGTAGGAGTCGAAACTTTAGAGGGACAAAAGAGTAAAGAAAGGTCCTTAGGAGGGGTATTCTTTGCATCATTTTATCTAATTTGGTCTAAGAATTTTTGTGAGTTATATTTTTAAATTTGAAGATCATTCACATAAGTTCCATATATTTCTAGTCATTAGGTTAGCCCAAATCAGCACAAAATCTAGGATATCATCTAATTTCTCTTCTTATTCCCATTACAAGTACCTTGTTTCATTGTCTATCATTGTTTGGCATTTTTTATTCATTATTCAAGAAGATTTGTAATTAAATTTTGAAACTAATTTATTAGTATAATCTACCATCGGTTACCAAATTTTTAAAGAATTAACGATTTAGGTTAAATCAATGTTGTAGGTTCACTTTAACATCCTTCATCAACAAGGACTAGATACCTTCTTACACTTCTTGATGAAGTTTACGGATATAATTCAAAGTATACTTTCTTTAATAATTTTGTGGAGAAATAGTCTAAATATTAATTAGTATTTTTATACAAAAATAGTGGTGAGTATATCATCCATTTTTTTAATTTATCCACTTCAAAGGGGATTAATTTGTAATGTATAGTTCCATATATCCCTTAGCATAATTCTATGGAAATACTTAAGAATAATTATTTTAAGATAATTAAAAATGCATGATGCAATTCAAATCTCTTAGACCTCGGCTATGGGTAAAGGCCATTAACTATTCATTTACATAAAAATCAAGTTTGCAATCAAGCTTTAAAAGATGTAATTCATTTCAAATCTTGGAACTATGTTTTTATATCTGTAGTTATGGCCTATATTTATTAGAATAGAAGTAATGCAATGCAAAAACATAGTACGCCTTACATATTTTAAGGATGTGTGTGTGTGTGTGTGTGTGTGTGTGTGTGTGTGTGTGTGTGTGTGTGTGTGTGTGTGTGTGTGTGTGTGTGTGTGTGTGTGTGTGTGTGTGTGTGTGTGTGTGTGTGTGTGTGTGTGTGTGTAGGGGATAAAGGAATCATAATCCTAAGACACACAAGTTTTTAATTAAGATAAGTGTTAATAATCAAGAGAGTCCTTTAGACTCAAAATTTGACAATTCTACTTCCTCCTTGGACTCGGTGTGATTTGATGATTGTTCTAATAGATTAGAAAAATTAGATTCATAATGATGAGGATTCTTCATTCAATTTAAATAGTGAGAGTAGTGACGGGACTCACATCCTCATAAACTACCAATAATTTTTAATTGGTTGAGAAATATTCTCATGACTCTCTTATGTCTTATACACTTTCATTTGAATAGAATTTGAAGGGTGTAGATATAGGGGTTGAGGTTCCATCAGATAATAAGAAGGTACATTCATAATTATAGAGCATTCTATATGTCTTTATTTCCTCATCCTCTTGTCTATTATCCTTTCATGAGGTATGTGTAACTCCTAAGTGGGATACAACTATGCATGAAGAGTATAACTTGTATATTTGGAATAAAACTTTGGATTTGTCATGCCCTAAAAAGGGATGAAATATTTCTAGAGTTAGGTGGATCTATCAAAAATCATAGCAGATTTGTATATGGTTAAGTACAAAAAAATAGTTATGAAAGGTTTCTCATAGCTTTTCATAACTATTTGTTTATTGATTATAACCTTTTCACCAATTTTTGAGATGAAATTTATATAAATCACTCTTATAATTTTTACAACTCATTTCTAGAAGGGTCATCAAATGGATGCAAAGATATTTTTATTCATGGTCAACTTGACGAGGAGATATATATGGGATAATCACCATTTTTACGTATGACTCTTCCCTAGCATGCACACATTGGAAATCTATGTATGGACTCAAAGAGGATCCTCAGTTTTTTATGACAAGATGGATTCATTTCTTCTCATAGATAAGTTCACTACATGTCATTATGATATGAACATCTACATTTTGTGGTAGAATGAGTTACTTCTAGTCTTAGTCTAATATTTTGATGAATTATTGATTATAGAGAGCTCTTAATCATCTATTGCAATCATAAAAATATCTACATGATAGGTTCTCTATGAATTACTTTGTTTTTATGCTATTTCCTTGGGATTGAGATTTCACAGTCAAATGCAAGGATAAACATTGTACAATCCATGTATGCTCTTGATTTTCTATCATTTTTTTTGTGGATGACAAAGAAATCCAACATTGAATGCCTTTCTTTTTGTAACTAATTTTGAGGTTTAGTTTTCTACTCCATTGGTTGAAGCTACCTTGTATTGATAACTTGTTGAAATTATTATCTATTTGACTCACACTAGACCCAACATTTCATATGTACTTAGTATGGTCTTTAGGTTAATATAGTATCCTTTTGTTTACAATCAAAAGCAACCAAATGGATTCTCTAGTAGATTTAGGGTACTCAAAAGTTTGGAATTCACTATGGAGAAGGTACTAATGATGAATTATTTATATATAAATATTCTGACTAGGATGGTAATCCCTAACATCATAAATCAAACTTCGCTAAAATTTCTCTATTGGATCAAGTCTAATTTTTATTACTATATGAAGAATAGATTTATTTCTATAATTTACAAAGGCTAAGTACATGGGAGCTATTATTGATGTAATTGAGGTTATTTTTCTTCAAGTGATTATGACCAAGTTTGGCATCCACGTCAAGTGACCTATATTAATAATATGTGATAATGAGAGAACCATCCAAATATTTAGGAACTTGATCCATCACTAGAGGACAAGGAACATAGAGACTCATATGCACTTTTTTTGGGAGCTCATTCATGGATTGGTCATTTATCTTAGGTTTTGTTAGACTATGAATACGATAGTTGATATATTCACCAAACCCTTCACTAAGAGAAAGTAAATTCATTTTTTTGGCTATACATGGGTTAGAGAAAGTTTCATCTTATGCCAGGGATATTTTGTAATATATTTTTCTTCTCTTTGTATCTCTTAGGGTGGCTTCTTTTCTCTATTTTTTGGGAGAGTTATTCCTATCATTTTTATCTTTTTCTCTATGTTATGAGAGATATTCTTGTACTTGGGTGCCTTATAATGCCTTGTTTCGGGATCCAATTCTTCTAGTCACCTTAGATATACTTAAGGGTGGTGTTAGTGTATATTTTAAATTCAATTGTATGAGTTTTAATACACATGTATTTATCTTTCTTGGGTGTTATTAAGATAGACGAGACTTGCAATTCTCTTCCTTTTTAGGTGGTGGTTACAATTCTATGCTCCAAATTTATATACCTCTTATAAAGATTATTTTCATATATTCATAAATACAATATATCATGTGGCCCATGTTGTTTTCCTCTCTTGCAACATTATTCTCTCTCTCAGTACATTCATATTTTATAAGATCTCAATCTTTAAGCATATAGTTTACAATAAAAACATCATTGTACTTTTATTTTTTCTAGAACATATAGTTTACCTCTCATGACTTGTTCATCATAAAATTTTACAACTTCCACTAGTGGTTATGATGATTAATTACATATACTAGTTATTACAAATTCCCTTTTTCCATATTTAATTTTCTGTTTTTAGTGATTACCCTTTTTCATTATTAAAGTTCAAGTGTACAAAATATTATTATAAATATTCTTGTTGAATAAATCATACCTTATATATTTAGGATATCTATGATTGCTGAAACACATCTATATAAAAATATCACATGTGAATAATTCATAAACATAGTAAAAACTAATCAAAGATATCCAAACCGTACTTCTGAAATTTTTTTTTGGGTTATAATCCTTTTCTTGTGCCAAAGGAAGGATTCATTCATTCCATTCATTTTAACTGATTCAAAAATTATGAAAAAATGTTTAAAGGAAACTTTGATTTGAAGCATACCACAATTTTAATATGACCTATATAACTCATGATTCCTTAGATACTACATCTAGTTCATAACGCATTTGGAGTTAGTTAAGGTCAATTCTATTATATCTTTCTCCATGTTTCTTCAAGATATTTGCTACATACATTTGGAGACATGTTTAGGGAGAATGCACTCACAAACTTTCATGCTTATGTTTGTTGATGCTTAATTCTAAATAAGATAGATGTGATGTTTTAGGTCACTGAATGCAAACGACCACTAACAATGAGTATCAAGTACTAGAAACATCCATTTTTAGTATGAAAGTCATCCACCTCACTTTTCTATTGTATTTATCATGAAGTATTCAAACTTTCCCATTTTATTACTTTCTATATCATGAACTTGTGTTGAACCTCATGTGTTTTTAGGTACAAATTAAAAATATGTTAGTGGTTTAAATAATTGAATAATGATTTAAATTTAGTTTTCTATAACAATTGTAATGAACTAATATTCACTTTTAACTTATAAAAAAAAATGGATGTTTTAGTAGGATGAGGAGTCATCACCGGACACTTTTTTATCAAAAATTATATTGGTGAGTGTAGTCCTTAGTAATTCAGTCTTGTCTAACAATTATTGTCAATGTAAGATTAACATGCAAGTAGAAAACTATTCGTTAATTTGTATGTTAAGTTGATGGTTTTTATAAATAATTTAATTAGATTTTTATGGTGGTATTTTAACTATTGCAATTTTTAGTCATTACACATATGATCTCCACCATGTTGGACTTCTCACCCTCTAGTTTCTTTCCACATTGGCTTAGATTTTTGTAAGTGAAATTTCTCATAAATAATACGTATGAAATTTTAATGTCATATTGAATTAAAAATTTTGAAAATAAAAATAAAAAATCACAATGAATATATATTATAATTTATGAATAACAACACACTCTATGAAGTGTGAATTAATCGCATATCCCAACTTGTGAACTTGCTATGTCTCATCCTTGTACATTTTGGGGCGTGGGCTATATTAGTGGTCGCTCCTTGTGGAGCAAGATTATGCCGTAAGTGTGTAGAAGGTGGTATTTTTTGTTGTTTGATTTGTGTGTATGTTTTTGTGGGGAGGTTTAGTTTGTACATAAGGCTGGTGTATTTTGTTGTTTTATATAGGTAAATTTAAAAATTCATAGGAAAACACTTTGAAAATGAGCAACATTAACTTTGCATCTGCGCAACTTGCATAAGAATTTGAATATGAGGTTTCTTTTAAATTCAAGCAAAACTTGTAAGTTCCAATATTGTAGGAGATGAAGAACTATTAATAGTCTAACCATCTTGTTATGGCTAACTTTTGTACGTTTTTTTGTTTTTAGTGTATTATGTTTTCAGATAGCGTGATTTTCTAGAAACGCATCGAGTAAGGTAAAGCTTAGTATCAAGGCTCTAGAAGCTTAGAAACGGTTCTTTAAATTCGTCCAAAAGTTGTTTTTTATATTGTGTTGATGTTTTTTCGGTATAATAAAATTTTGAAACTAAGTTGTTATTCTTTGGTGGTTGTGCATCATTTTTGTGATCAATCATAAAAGGAATGATATAGGAAAGTTTAGAAATGGTTAAAAATATGTTTTGAATTGGATCCAAAAATTGATTTATAGTCTATAAAATGTAATAGTTGAAGGGTTGTGAAATAGATTAATAGGTTTCATGATTTATAGTTGTAAATGTTTTTTTTTAATGTTGAACAGGGAGACGTGGAGCCGCAGGCAGGCAGCAAAACCCCAGAAAAACACGTGCAGTGACAGGTGGCTGCACCATGACAAGCAGGTGGAAGTTGCTGAAGCACAAGACCGTCGTCGTTGGAGGTCTCTTGCGCAGGGTAGCCACGCCGGATTGAACACGTCTAGTTTGGCAAGTCATTAAATTCAAGTGAACAGAGCTTCCTTCTATAAAGATAGATTATTTGGCATTCTAAAGTCTGATTATATGATGGATATGCAATGGTTGCTTTTATGCTCTACTTTTCCTAGATTGTGAAGTAAGGGCCTCGGTGGCATTCTCTGATAATACTCTAATAGGGAAGGGAAAATAGTATTTTATTCTGATCAAATCATAACAGAGATTTTGATAAGCTAAGAAGCTATAGTGGGTTCTGGGTGTTTTGGGTTGTTGACCTTTTGATGTATACTCTTTTAAAATAATAAAATAGGTGGGTTCTGGGTGTTTTGGGTTGTTCACCTTTTGATATATACTCTTTTTAAATAATAAAATTACTCTAACAACAATATTTCATGTGTAACAGTTTCCTCAATAACTTATAAAATGTAGATGATGTTAATTTTCCATCCATTAAAATTTACATAATTCCATACACAATTTTAGCTATTTTATTTCCTATGCAACACAATGCATCCACAAATGCATCCACATATACTACACGATGCATCCAGATATACTACACATAATCATTGCATACTATATAACATTGGTAACCATTGCCCCTTCTCTGATTTGGATCAAAATAAATGATTCTTCACTATGTTGAGACAGTATGTGTGAATAATGCAAACAACTGACCTTAACACCAAGTAGCAATGGACTACCACATTTATATGTAACCATCTCATTTGGATAGAGTGGGTTCTTGAAAATGAGAGCATATGTTCCTTCAAGATGATTCATATTAACCTCTATTACAATTTGTCTAATGGGAACTTTTTCACTGTCTGCGTACACCCAAGTCCAGGTACATCAAATCAGGACCAAAATAACTTATGGGCAGATATTTAAGTCGAAAGGAGAACAATAACTATACATGTCTATTTGAAAATTGACTGTGATTTCCAATCAAGGGCATACTCACCTTCTCCATATTTCATCTTCTGTTCTGGACAAATACTAATTGAGATGATTGTAAACTAAAGAATAGGTAAACAAAAGTAAAGGCTGGACAAAGCAACAACCTGTACTGCAATGGTGACAGTCCGACAATACACAGTATAGATTTCTGAAAAAGTCCCTAAATCGCTACTGTTTTTGTTCGGTATCTAACCCATGCTGATTCGAATTCTACCTTTCCCTGGTATGATTTGTTTCTCTACCTTATCTTTCAACTTTCCATCAACATTCCATCTGTTTTATTCACAAGTATTCTTCCTGGAGGCCTTAAATCTAGACAAATCAGAGATACTTCATTCTTGCATTCACTGTGGCCTTTTGAGGTGTATAAGCTAGGTGATTGATGAAGCTTTATCCACCATTATTGCCTTTTACAATTTAGAGATTATGCTGATACATTACTTTGCTCGACAGTTGACGGTGACAGAAGGGTGAATGAGGCAGAAATGGTTGTGAATCAACTTTGCAGGAAACAACAGTGCACAAGTTCATATCCAAATATTTGTGAGCGTGTTCAATAATATTACATCCCTTAACTGTGATGTATCTGTTATTTCTCCTGATAGAGCATGTATTTTCTTGAATTGATAGAGACAAGTAGAGCTCAAATGGGATAGAGAGCTCACTGAATTAGAAGGGTCTACATGTGACACTTCCCTATCAAGATTATGAGCATTTAGCTGATGCACAAAATATGATCTGGATGTCTGATAAGAAAAATATAGATTTATTTATTTACTTAGGAATTGAAATCATAATACGGGAGACCACGATCAAACAATCTTAAAATCGATAGGTTAGGAGTTTGAAACCTGGTGTATTCTCTCGTGCTTTTCCTTTTAATGTTTGAGGATAATCTGTGTGTATAAATATGCCAATATTTTCTTTGTTGAGGTTGAAGATGCAATGATTGAACTGTTTTTTATTTTCATGTTTTTTACTGTTCTTGTTATGATCTGGTTCACATGTGCTCTGTCACTTTTCTCCAATTGCCTCTATGATGTTATAGCTCAAGACAATTTGGTCTTCCTTGTTAATTGGCTGGACAAATTCCCTGAGTTTAAGGTTGTAGATTTTTACTTAGCAGGAGAGAGCATTGCAGGTATGCCCAAGTCGTATTTGATTATAGCTGTCCAAGAATATGTGGGGAACTCTATTTCTTACTCCAATAAACTGATCAGAGCTAACATTTTGTAGTAGTAAATGGATTATTAGATATCATTTTTAGGGATTAACAGGACAGAGTATTTAATGCTTCGCTCATTCCTTCAATGACACCATCTCTCATGAGTAGTGATTCTTAAGAACTTGATACTCATTACATCAGGTGCTCACAATGTGTTTGTCAATTTAGGCCATAGTTAATGATCCATCTTGTTAGTTTCAATCACATATATTTTAAAATCCTTGTAAGCATCTCCTAGTATAATAAGTACCAATTTGAAAATTCAATCTCATGGGTTCTTGTGAAACAATGCTCATGAGAGATGCATCATTCAAGAAACAATTCTGAATATTAAATATTTCAAGCAGTGAATCCATAAAAATGATATGTAACAATGTGGAACTATAAAAACCCATCTACATAAAATTAAATATATTTCCTAATTAAACTTGTTTTAATGCTAATTTTGCAGGATACTGTGTACCCTATTGGCAACCCTTGTGGGAGAGTACAATAAAAGGCCAAACATCACACCAATTAAGCTGAAAGCAATTCTTGTATGTCTGATCTTCCATATATAGCATGGAAGAGAAAAATTTACACAATGTTTGTATTCTATTTTATCTGATTATGTGACCCCATTGTCATGATTGCAGCTACAGAATCCCCTTTTGGACCTAGAGATAAGTGTCAACAATGGAGAATTCTTGTGGTCACATGGTCTGATATCAGATAGATCATACCTCGTGGACCAAACTGTCTGTAACAACTCAAGATACTTGAATGAATACTATCAAGACAAATGTTCACGAGCTTGTAATGATGTGATCAACAATATAACAGCTGATATAGGAGATGCGTAAGAAAAAGCCAGAAGTTGAAGTGGGTTGTATCGTGCATTTATTCATTGCAAATTAATTTTCCACCATACCTGGTAAAACATAATGGTTGTGGTATCTTGGGAAAGTTTGCACCAAGCACTACTGTCTAAGACCCTTTCCATTAGTATACTCTTTTCATGTAAGAACTCTCTAGAAGGAAGAAAATATAAAAAAAAATTACAAGTTCATTGCAAATTAAGTTTCCACCATACCTGGTAAAACATAATGGTTGTGCTATCTTGGGAAATTTTGCACCAAGTACTGTCTAAGACCCTTTCCATCAGTATACTCTTTGCATGTAAGAACTCACTAGAAGGAAGAAAATATAAAAAAATTTACAAAACAATGCGAACTTTACTTGGTAGGCCTATATAGGATTAGGCTAGAGATGTTCAAAATCCTATGTAATGCAATGTAATCCTTAACATACTAAATATTATATTTTCTCATACCCTAATTTGAAAATTTTGGAAATTTAAGAAAATGGAAAGTTTTATGGAAGTATTGGTGGAATCAGCATGAGTCGGTGACATAGCTTTTTCATATCCATACTCTGTTCTTGTTATAGAAATTGAGGCATGGAAAATGTTAGTGTACTGATCTGTATGCTCAATCCTTTTTATAGCTGTAACCTAATCTGCACAAGTGATTGTGAATGTATCATATAATCATGCAGAACACTTTGAAATCTCAACCTCCAGAAAACCAAACTATGAAGAAAGCATCCCTGTTTTCTGTAGCAACAACAACTTTCTTCTATATGCTTTGCGGTTTATTTGGGTATGCAGAATTTGGGGAGAATGCACCTGGAAATCTCTTGACAGGATTTGGTTTCTATGAGCCTTACTGGTTGATTGACTTTGCCAATGCATGTATTGTGGTTCACCTGGTGGGAGCATACCAGGTATGAAAAGTACCTTTAGGATCACATCTCTTTGGTTAGAGGATGGAAATTTTTATGTGATTAAATCCAATGATTACGGTGATACTCAAGGAGTAGACGGTATTTTTACGACTATTTTACAGCCCCTGGACTGCCTGGTGCTTGAAAACAAGAACCTGGTAGGATTCAAGTCAGTTATGGTAGATTACGATGAGATATTTTATCAAACAGTTGTAGTTGCTTCTTGTACGTAAAGAGATATGGCAATGGGGTGGCTAGTATCTATAACTACAGCTGCATTTTGACCAGCAAAATTGTGGTCGGATTTTAGTAAAGCCAAATAAAACATGGAAGCTTGACATGCATTTATATATTAACAGTTTTTGTAGTCCTGACATTGCTCTTCTATCTTTTGTGGAAGCTTGACATTTCATGTGGATTCTGTGGAAAAGGCATAGAATGTAAGTAAACAATTCACACGCTTCCATCGAACTTGATTGATGGGTCATTTTATCAAATAGTTGGTTATTTCTTTGAGTTAAAGAGACATCTGAACATGGTTAAGATGGTCTATGACTACAAGTGTTTTTCGAATGGCCAATTAATGACATTTGTAGTTATGATATCATTCAAAATCAACATGTCTATGATATCTGCACGGTGTATGGAAACTGTACTAAGGCCGAATCCATGTGTAGGTGCATCTGGGTAGGAAGTTCCCTAATGTAGAATATATTTAATCATCTCGGATGTTATGGTTTGAGATACAGGTGACTTGAGTCTGCCTCTTGACCCCAATTAAGTATCTTCAAATGTTAAAAAGTTCCAATTTGAAGAAGACAAGTGCAAGGAAATTGCTCATGAAATGATTGACCTAAACCATGAACTTGTTGAACATTTGCATGGAAGATTTGGCGAATCTGGGGTGGACTCTTTGTAAATGAAACTGTTACTTTACCTTTTTATATTTTTAACAAGCAACTCGTAGTAGAGCACTATCTACTTGTGCAAGCAAATAATATGATTGGCTGAAACTGCAGGGGAAAGATATTTTAAGCGATTAAGCCGAGGCTTGGAATCAAAGAGAACCTATGTACACATGTCGAATGATGCTTTTAATAGAGAAAGAACAGGGGGGCGAAACACTCTAAATTTTCATCACCAGTAATTGTTCATGGTATGTCTAGTTTTCAGCAAATATACTTATTAGATTTGCCATGGCCTCACATTTTCTAAACAATGTCAATATCAATTACTTGAATTTCTCATGTAGCTAAATCAATCTGGCACGATGGACCCTTACTATAAAATCCAAGTATCAATGCCATAATTTTTAAAAAAATTGCATCCTGAATCTGCAGAAGCAATTGGGGTAGATTGGTGCGTTAGAAAGGGAGCCATACATAGCCAAAAATTAAAGAAGGTGAGCATCGCACATCCATGACAGAGGTAGACCAGTAAAATCCATCCAAAAATCAACCTCTGAAACACCTGCTTTGCAATCTGTGGGCTACGCATATCGACCCTGGAAGAATTTTTGTGTTGAGTACCCTATTCCCTGATGTTAGTACCAACATGATTAGGATTTATGCCTGAGTGGCAGACACATGTCTCTAAATATTTTTAAGAAATTACACCCGCCTATGATTTCCCCAGTTGAATGAACTTTGGATGACAAGGGTTCTTCCCCTATTGGCAAGGCTCCATTTGCTTTTGAGCTTGGTCATGAGTTTGAAACTGAAGGCTACAATATTTGGACAATGTATAAGTTTAAATGGAATCAAATTATCAAACCCTTGTTTCAAAACAGGGTTTGATACATTACCTGCAGCTGAATATGGTTAGGAACTTAGGACACACAAACATGAATCTGTTAAACAAGAATATTAGTAACAACTAATTAAAACATTAAGCCATCGATAAAGTAGCACAAGTTTTTTACAAACTAAGGCAAGAAAGGAAAAGTAAATCTATAGCACTTGTACGAAAAGGTATCAAGAAAGTTAGCAGAGGTAAAACATCGTAATGAAATGAGGGTTTCCACCTAATCAAATTTCAAAATATAAACAAGCAACGTGTGTGCTAAAGTTTAGAGACATGAGTTTGCAGCTCAGAATTTGAAGGGAATGTGAAATGAAGCAAAGCTCCCAGTGCATTTTCTAGAAGACGATCAACGTCGCTATTCTTTCTTGCTTCTGTTTGTAAATCCCATCCAGAAATAATCTGGACAATTACATTCAGAGCCTCGGATTTCTGAAGCATTCCAGCCAACATTGGATCACTCGTTGGACATCTACTGAGAATACCTGCAGCTGCTGCTCTTGCTTCTTCATTTGGGGAGCTTGCAATTATCATTACCAGATTCTTCATGCCTACATCTTTAAGATGATTTGTTAGTTCAATTTCTGAGGCATTTTCTTCCATAAGACAGAACACAAGTTTCACAGCATGAAGTCTCACTTGCAGTCGCTATTTTTCAAACAATGCCACCAACGTTGAGATGGCATTCCTCTGCGATCGTATCATTTCTCTGACCTTCTTTGATTTCATTGCCAATCCAAGAAGTAGTCGGAGAAGATGGACTCTAGTGGTAGATTCTACAGTAGCAATGAGGCCAAAAAAAGTAATTATGGTTTGCTGAGATTGCAAAAGAAGCAACTCGGAACTCTTCTCAAACTTTGATGATTTACAAGCCTCAATCAGATTGGCGAGGATTTCTGCTGCAACTTGCTTCATATGAATATCTGGAGACCCCGGGTAAATAAGTTGAAGCAATGATGGAATAACTGTATCAACAGATAGAAGGCGTTTTGTAATTTTGGGAATTTTGGAAAGTTTTAAGATTGCATCCAGGGAAGCTGATTTGCATTCCGGAGAACTCTGGGACATCATTTGGATAAGAGAATTTACAAATCTTTGGTGAGCAAAAGCTTTTCTGCTGTGATTGTTGGGGTCCATTTTTGAGAGTGTTGTTGCCAAAGAAACTTTTGTGTCAATTGCTCCTGCCATAAGATTACCATATTGAGAAAAATACTTGAACTTTTCAAAAAAAAAAATCTTTAGTCAAAGCATGAATGTAATCATGCAATCAGGATATTTCCGCAATAAATGCATACCTTCTGCTATTAGTCTGATAAAAGGTTTTAAAAAGTTTGCTTCTGTCATGCTGACGACAAACTTGGTGTTGCTAGAGAGATTCTCCAAGACATTCTCCGCATTTTGTGATGTTTTTGGGTTTCTGCTGTTAAGCAAGGCAACTAAGAATGGAATGCAATTCTTGGCACCTCCTATTCTTTCAGAGAATGCTGAATTCTGAGAAAGATCAAGCAAAAGCGACACTGCATAATCTACTTGTTCATCTTGAGCAAGCAACTTTACTGCACAGTTAATCGCACCAGGATTCACGATGGCTTCCTTTTTGGGAAAAAAGTATTGTTACAATCATTTGAGAGACCAACTGGTTGAAAAATCATGGTTTCTCATTATTATCAAGAAATCAGCAATAGCCGATGTTGATTGACTTTATTTTTTGGCTGGCTAAACGTATGCTTATATTAAAACTGAAAAAAGTGCATATGTAAATGAAGCCGAAAAAGCTAATGTGCTCAAATTTGAGAAACTTCAACCTTTTATAAACACTATTCATATCAAATAAAGACGCATTTCCCTCTCATTGTTAGCATGGTGGTAGCATACATTCCCTTTAAGCCAATGCCCAGTTGGCTAGGGCAGGCTCTTGGGCTTTTACCATTCACAGAGCTGCTATTATTCTTCATGTCATTAGGTATAATCAACGAGTCATCAGGGTGTCCTGCGGTTCGTCTTAAGAACTGTGGGCTAGTGTTTGAGCCCTACGACTCATCAGCTCAAAATCACGGTAAAACATTATGTGCTATGCACCGGTGTTTAATTCTGGAGCATATTTCACCATTTCTGAAATATCTGTTAGCTTGTTAATGCTTTACATTGGGGCAGTGTGCCTTGCGAAGTTGCTTGTGGGGGGTGTGCTACCATACCTCCCATATGTCAGTATAATTTAAACTATTATTTTCTATCAAAAATCAAGTGTAAATCGGCAGAATCAATACATGAAAGATGTGACAAGAGTGAAGGGCATACCTTGTTATGATCTGAATCCTTTGCAAGATAATTCAAGCATTTCAATGCGCTGCATGTATTGATGCTCCCACCAGAAGTTTTTAATGTATGGACTATTGTTGGTATGAGTCCCTTTTCTACAATTATGGTCCTGTTGCGAGGCTTTTCCATTAAGGAATCAAGATCTTGCAAGGGACGGTTAACCTCATGCGAATTCTTAGAAGTAATATTTGAAGTAGCATGCTGAAGCTTGTATTCCATGTTCCTCTGCTTCCATTCTCTGATAGAATTTTTTAGGGCGAGGTTCGGCTTCAACTAAAATGATTCAAGTTTCTGACCTGAAACAGGACATATCCTGTTGCCTTTGTCAAAATATTCTAAAATTACCTTTCTCTCAAAGTTATGCCCGGAGACCAAGTCCACTGGATCCTCCATGATTTCTTTTGATAAGGGACAAGTGAATGGCTTCAGGGGATGTTCCTGAACTTGATGCCCAATGTCATGGCTGTTTTTTCTGCTCAATGAATCTTCTAGATCTGAAACTTTCGAAGAACTTCAAGAGCTCACAGAGAAGGACTCTGAAACCATTTCTGAATTGTACAGGAAGTTAATGATCTGTGCAAGCTGCAATGCTTCAGCCTCTTTCTTGCGGGATTCCATTTCCTCCTTTTCCTTCTTAAGCTCGTGCAATTCCTTCTACAAGAAGGTCGGATTCAGGGATACACCTGTGACATTTGCACTCTGTAACAGAAATTCATTTATGAAGAGACTATTGCTCTGTTTTTCTTGAATGGCTTCTTCAATCTTTAATATGATATCCTCAGTTTTGCTAGCAGCTTTGAATTCCAGGCTCTGCATATTTTTTCCCAGCTCAATTGTTTTGTTTCTGACATCCAAAGAAATCTCCAGTGACGCCAAGCTCAACTGAGCCAAGCAATCACCTATCTCGTTTGTGATTTCCTGCATTTGCTGGAGCAATTTTTTGCATAAAAGTAAAAGTTGCAGGCAACTGCTGGCTTTGTAACGCTGGATTACCTTATAAGCTTTCTGTATCTGAGTATGTAAGGATTCCAAAGCCATTTTCAATGCCTCAGAATTTATACTTACCCTTCTGGCCCGGAGATCTTCCAAAATGGGCTTCAAACTTGCAATATAGCGTGAAAACTCTCTGAAGCTTTCTTGCTCCAGCGTCACATCCTTGACAGCCGCTGTAGTTTCTGAGATGCTTATCAGCACTCTGGCAATAAGTTCATTTACTGGTGCAAGGTAGAAGGAGCTAGCCATCGTAAAACAACAAATTGATCTCAAGGATGCACAAAAGATTTGCAGAAAATCCTTAAATATGTCAAACTATTGTTCAGAAGATAGCAAATTTTGCACTTTAGAAAAAGTGCATTTGCTGGAGCAAGGTAGAAGTTGCTAGATATGACAAAACTGCAAATTAACTAATAGAATGCACAAAGCTTTGCAGAAAATCCTTTAAAATGTCATACTATTGTTCAAACAATTGCACGATATGCATTTTGGAAAGAAGTTCATTTACTGTTGGAAGGTAGAAGTTGCTAGCCATGGTAAAAGACTGGAAGTTCTTCATCTTATGGTGCTCTGTGGTGGAGGTGGATTGGCGAGTTTGAATTTACTACTGAGCTTGTTCATGAGGTCAAAACCCAGGAGTGCAAAATTTGAACAAAGTATGAAGTAAATGAAAAGCAATTCTCTTGAAGGTTTCAATTAGGAAGTCTCATACACCAAATTGATGTCTCCTTGACAGTGACCTAAAAAAACTACCAAAACCTTTAGATCCTGAATTTGTCAAACTATGCCAAAATTTCCAAAACTTTGCAGTAAATCCTTAAATTTGTCAATCTTTTGTTAAGAAGATTGCAAATTTTCCACAGCTTTGCAGTGCGTCCTGAAATTTGTCAATCTCTTCTTAAAACCATTGCATATATTCCAAAGCTTTGCAGTAAATCTTTTTGTGTCAATTTGTTGTTCAGAAGATTACACTTTTTCCAAAATTCAGCACTCATATGGTTCTGAGCTAGCTCATATTCTTTTCCTCAGAAGCAGAAAACATTATTACTATAAAATATAACAATTGTAGATGCAAGGGTGTGTGTGTATACATGTCTATGAAGGCATTCACAGCTATGACATCTGATAAAAATCCACTTTCGATTATGCTCTGATGGATGCCCGCACCCTGGTATAAAGCTCCTGTGTTGGCACATGCTGGGGGGATGATGGCAAAGGTTGTGGAGTTCGGTTTTACACCTGCCAACTACATTTGCTTAAATACCTCCAAGGCCTTCTCAAAGAACCCATTTTGTGCATATCTTGCAACCATGGCACTCCACGAGATGACATCTAGTTGAGGCATTTCTTTGAAAATCCTTAAAGCGTCATCAAGAACACTGTTTTGTGCATATCCTGCAATCATCGCATTCCATGAAATCACTTTTTTTAGGAATTTTGTCAAACAGTTCGCGTACCTTGTGTATTCTTCCACATTTTGCATTATACTCTTATGGATGTGCACACCCTGTCCCCACATTTCTTTGAGGCAAGAATTATTAAGCTCTGTTGAAACTCCACACAATTTCCTGATAAATTTAGCACTACATCTGCTCACAAAATATTGTTGAAAGCAGGACGCAACGATTCTATAGCAGGGCATTTGAAGAAGCTCACTGAAGAACCTCATGTGGCCGACACTCCAGAGAATTTTGCGACTGCAAATTATGTTTATTCAATTTTCGAGAGGTCTGGTTTGGATGCTCATTACACCGACTACGAAGTTCTGCTCACTTATCCTCTCTCGAGGTCTCTGTCTCTATATCTTCCTCGGGGGAAGCCCTTGATCTTAAGCTGAAGGAACAGCCTCTAGAGAGCGTTCCTTGTACCCTAAACCCCAAAGTCATTCCCACCTTCCATGCGTACTCTCCATCTGGAAACATTTCTGCACAGATAGTCTTTGCTAACTATGGAGGCAACATAACAGAGGAATACTATCCACATTCTAGATGGTTGCCTCCCTCTGGAGTTCAGCAGGGCTCAATTTATGGGGAAATTGGGGATTCTTTAACACCTAGATGGCCCAGTGTAGCAGATGCAGAGCGATTATCGCTGGATGATCCTCGGATTAAATTACCTCGAATACCATTTTTCCCAATATCTGCAAAGGATGCAACGTTCATTATGAAGTCTCTGGATGGAGCACTTGCTCCTCACTGGCATGGCGCTTTGGACTTGGCCGACTAAAAACATGCAAGCGGGAAGGAGGTCGGTGGTGGACCGTAGTGAAGCTGTGAAAAACAACTCAAGCAGGCTGGCGACAGGAGACAGAAGGAGAATGGAGCGGGCAGGTGGAAACATGCCATGACAAGCACCTCAAGCTCGTGAACACACCGTGACAGGCAGGTCGAAGCTGGTCAAGCAGGAGAGCGTCGTCGTCGGAGGTCTATTGCACTATAGCCACGCCAAGAGAAGTTAGATCTGAAAGTTTAGGTCATAAAAATACAAAACATAAAGAATAATTATGGGCACCTACCGCTAATGCTATCATTTTTGGTGGTGACCACTGACCATTATTGACGACCCCTACAAGTCACTCCATTTTTGGTGAAATATGCAAAGTTCCATATTTCATTACTTCTATATCCTGATCTTTTTCAACTTCATGGACTTTTATCAAGCAAACATGCGGCTATATGAGGTACATATTCTTCTTACTCTAGTTTTTCAAATTTTTCATAAGAATTGATAAAGATTTTTTAGTTATTTTCCATTTCGAACCTCAATAAGAGTTTGATTTATTATCATATTTGAGATGATTTTATCGAATTTAAATTCTTGTATTTAAAATAGTTAAAGCCCTATGAAACAACACACAATTCAACTACATACATCTTTATTCACTTTCGAATTATTTTTTACTAATCATTCTGATTGTTTTTTATATGTAGTTGTACATTATAGTAATCTTTATTCGCAATTGGGTATTTGTAGTACATCTATCCCTATGTTATTCGAGGCAGCGTGACGCTTACAAAGAGATTTCTTCGAAATGTACAACTATATTATGAATTTAACTCATTATCTGTTTATCTCGAACAACTTGCAACGTGTATTTTCAAAACCAGTAGAGTTCATTGAGGGAAAAGTCTAAGAGATGTCGAACAATTATCGAAGGCCTGCTCAGTCGGAGTCGGAAGCATTAATAAATGAGTATAATTCCAGTGCGTTCCAGGAAGAGTATAATCAGAGGATAGGTGGTTTCTCTACCATAATAATTTTAGAGTCCCATTTTGATGGAGGGCTTTCGTGTGCAATTTGTATGGAAGATTTTGCAGAGGGTGAAGAGGTTTGCGAGATGCCTTGTCACAGACGCCATGTATTCCACTATAACTGTATCACACCATGGTTAGAAGAACACCATAACTGTCCCATCTGTAGGAGGGTCCTGCGATGGAGAAATCTAAGACGACCCTCACCAAACACGAGGAATTCTTCACAAAGTTTAGGTAGGCGACGAACAACAAATTCAAGATTACCATCAACAAACACAAGAAATTCACAAAGTTCAGGCAGGCAAGGAAGAAATTATTTGTTTAGGTTTAGGACAACATGGTTTGACACAAGAAATTCACAAAGTTCAAGCAGGCAAGGAAGAAATTATTTGTCTAGGTTTAGGACAACATGGTTTACAGGTTTTCTATGACTGTTTACGAAGCCGAGACCGATAAATATTTGTAATTGATTCAGAGTGCATAAATATTGTAATAAAAGTAACAGTGTTGTTACCTCTATTAATATATTATCCTTTAATTCTGAGTTAACAAACGGAATAAATATACAAACGTATGATCAACAAACACATTCATATTGTTGCGAAAAATCATCAACCCAAATGTTATAGTAATGGAAGGATCATTGTTCCTTTAGTTTCAAACAGCGTAGTTTGGAGGTTTTATGAGAGTTTAAGTTTAAGCTTCATGTAAAACTGTTCAACTTTTATGAAATAAAAAGGAACTTCAAATTGTATTCGTTGTTTATTAGTTACTGTATTTTGGTGATATAATAAAAGGGATAGTCGAAATGGTTAAATAAAATAAGATATATACTGTACGTAATAAATTAATTCAATTTTCTCTATGGTTATTAAATTTGCCGTAGCTAGTGAGATTTTATAAATATATTTAAATTTAACAGTTTGAAAATTTTATTTAAATAATTGGTATTTTAAATAGAAATATGAAATCCCCTTAAACATATTGACAAGATGAATATACTAATTACAATCTCTTACATAACTAGTATAGGTATGTTAAATATATCAATTTAAATTATGTTGAGAAATATTATTCTTGAGACATCTATCTAATTATGTTAGTGTAGAATAAATATATCCTAATTCTTATTAAAAAAACACCATATAATAATTCTATTATTATAAATATGTGTGTATTTCATATAATTACATTTATTATAATATTTTTTTAATAATTGTAAAGAGAGGTTTTGGTTGGGACCCTACCCTGGAATAAGCAAGCCTAAAAGCCTAGATATAACAATAAACACAACAAGAAACACAAGAAAAACAACTCAACACAAAGAAATACAACAAGAGAGGAACTGTCACATTTTTAGAATTAATCTCTTTGAACTAAGCCATTATCCACTCAAGTGAAACATCCTCAATAAGAGGAACAATCATAAAGAAAATAGTTCCACCTAGATTTTCTAGACATGACATGAGTTCGCGTATCATTCGAAACCAAAAAATTTATATCATGATTGGGAGGGCCAAATGTTTTACAAAATCCTTATAACCAGAGCCCTCACGCAAATCCAAGATCTGCAGACTATCAAGGTAAGAAGGAGAAGATTGTTTGGGCTTTGGGCCCATATCATTCTCGATATTTAACATAATTTCCAACACTCCTTGTGGCGATTCACTTGTTTTCCTTCCTTTGCAACGGTTCATTATTCAAATGGGCATTTAGGTCCATCAACGTGTCAAAGTTTTTGCAAACTTCACTTTTCCCGAGCGGGAGGGTCCACATTTAATGAAGGGGAAGGGGTAGTCAAAAAAATTAGGCACCTTTCTCTTAGTCTCGAACCACCTTCCTCACACCACATCTCTTATGCTAGTTCACCTAACCCTCCAACCGCCTCTCCACCATTTCTCCCATATAGTTTGCTCTTGCTCTTCCTCTTCCTCCGGTGGAGAGACCAAATCTAACACTACATCATCCAAAACCACCTCTTTTGAGCCAAAGGACCCATCAAATGGGAAGGGGCACCCCTCTAGGACACGGAGGTGCCGAAACTTTCCTCCATCCATCAAACACCAAGGAAGCTCGAACCTATTTTAGATGGAAGAGTCTATCTCTCACGCACGTTCGTGGGGAGATAAGTAAAATTCAAACTCGGGACCTCCGACTTGCTATGCGCAGTGCTCCATCACTACGTTGTAACTTTTATTTTGTTCGATTTGACCTTTTTGATTAAATTTACCCCACGAACGTGTGTGCGGGTTAGGGAAAATGGTTTTAGATGCCCTTAGAAAATATCTTTCAACTACCTCCTCGTTTGATTCAGAACATACCCAGGGGAACAAATCCTTATAAATGTTAGATGTCAAGTCCCATGCTCAAGTCTATTGCAAGGTTTATTTCATCATTATTAGAACAAGATAAAGCTTTCTGATCGAGGCTCTATGCATCACAATGACTTGCACCATGTTTTTCATGCATGAAGCTCACACATAAGGTATTACTGTTTTCATAGACCAAATCCTTCATCCATTCGGCATGTTTTGACATGAGCATGACAAAGGCATGGGTGGGTTTGTTAGTTGACATGATGCTAATGCAAAATATGGCATGGATCAATCTGGGTGCAAGGTTTAGTAGTGGGATTGATAGGAAAGGGGTCCCCAAAGCCCTAACAATTCTAAGAATCACTTTAGTCTCCTAGAACTCTCCTGGGAAGATCGGAAGCCAAACCCACATAGGAAAATAATTTGGGAAGTATATTCCAGAGAAATTTCTAGGGACCCATTTGGGAAGATTCATGAAAGTTTTAAATTAAAGGACCACGGGCCCTCCCGTAAAATCTTCAAAAAAATTTCCTCTAAAAAAATGAAAGATAAAGGAATCTTTCGAAAAGGAAACCACTTCTAGATTACCCTTTGGTCTCCACTTCCTCTATGCGCAGATTCTCATAGCTTCAATATTTGGGTGTGTCCCCAAGAACCTACCTGTAGAGCTTGTTTATATCTTGCTTCAAATCATCGATCGGATCATTGGGAATAAAAAGGGAATGGAATTCACTATCATAAGAAGGGAGAACAAGGAAGAGGTAGTAGAGAGATGCCTGTGAACCGAACTAGTACTCGCCACCAAGTTGGCTCAAGACTCAAGAAGTCTTTGTTGTAACGATTTGAGGGGTAAGGGATGACAAAGGACCGGGGTCACACTCTTTCCCATCAAAAAAATTAAATTCCAGATCTAGCTTGCTCCCGTCCAACTTTGATTTATTATAATACAAAATTATTATATTGTATTTATTTTTTTAATAATTTATTGGGTATATTTTTTCTACACTAACATATCTAGATATGTTCCTAATGTTATCCCAAGACACCCCGTTATTCACCCATCTCGTGATTAATTGATTAAATCGATTAATTCATACACATTTCACCTTGGATTAATTAAATTAATCCCTAGTACCCCTCTGTGCTAAGTTAATTATCATTTTTTAAAATTATTAATTAAGTGTGTGCACATCCTAGTCAATCATCACTCATATTCTCGGTAATAACCAATTTAGACACCACATGGACTTCACTTGGACTCCACATCCTCATCCTAGTTAATCGCACTTCTAGAATCTTAGAAAGGTGGGGAAAATTCAATTGCATGTACAACCACCTTTCCGATGCAACTTCTACAAATAATCTCATTTACTACCCTAAATTTCATGAAACTACTACAACCTCCTCCAATGCTATTTTTAGCATGTGCATTCAACCCATTTCAACTAGTTTCGTACTACTTATTCCTCTATAAAATTCATTCCTACTCTCTATCAAAACCTCTTGGATTCACGATACAATAAATCTTCTAAATTTCCAATCCAAATCATTGTGTTTGTAGTAATTACACCCAAAACTCCAAAAGGTTATACAAAATCCTAAGATTCACAATAAATACTAGAGGTTTGCATTGAATGGTTACATGAAGGTTTGCATTGTGTTTGTTTATCTTTCATTTATAGTTACTTTTCTCTGTTTACATTTTGCCACGCCTGTGGGACTCACACCACTCTTCATTTGTATTTTGTGTTTCATTGTCATTCATGTGTTTCATTTGTGTTATTCCATTTGTTTCATGCTCACTTCCTAATTTTTGCAAAGTTTAGCGTGTTTGTAGGACTTAGAAGCGAAAATCATAATTTTTGTTTTGAGCAATTTTCCGTTTCTCTAACCTTCTAAAAAAAATTGTAATTATTTTGGAGTGTAGGAATTAGTTTAATAATCTGAAATATTCAAATAAAAATTCAGTTCGTGGGAGGGTTTGTTTTCTAATTTCTGGTTTTGAGATAGCCAAATTTCTTGTTCAAATTTTGGGTTGTTTATTTTGTGTTTCTGTTTCCATGTACTTGCACACACAAAAAATAATTAATAATTAGATTTTAAATTTACAATAAAAAAATAGATTGTCGACAATAAACAAAAAGAATAATTCAAATATTCTTCAAAAATATTTTTAAAAAACATTGAAAAGCCCTAAGTGTAAGCCCCTCCCCTAACCCCCTCCATCTCCGGCTACATTGGCCAACTCACCCAAGCTGACCTGAATCCACTTCCACCATTTTCCCCCTATATACCTTGAGCGCCCCGGCCATCCAAACTACCCCACCCTACACTCAACCCACCTTGGCACCCACCGAGCCCCATGACCCGGACCTTACCTCACCCTCAACCTGGAAGATGAGTTCCCTAATACCTAACCCGAATCACCATATCCCATGACCTACCCTTCTGGATCCCAAAGTTAACCCCGGTCTAACTCCCCTATGACTCCCCACCCTTAAAGAGCCTGTCTCGAGATGCGACATCCACACACTACCTCCCCATTTCCCCTCATAATCAACATTGCGGATTTCCCATGCTTTATCTAACACATCCCACAACACTTCACGTCCCAATCCCCGAGCTACCGGATCCTCGTCCTACCTAATGTGTGCATGATTGCATCCAAGATACTACTACCAACAAGCCCTGCACACAAAAATCCCATCCTGTCCACAATACCAACACTCTGCTTGCCCTCGCCCCCATGTGGAGTGATTCACCTTTATACTTACCCATCCAAACAACACCACTTACAATAAAATTAAGTTAGGGTTTTTTTTTGGTTCTCTCCCGCTCCCCTTGCAAAAATAGGGTCACTTTAGTTTTGAGCATATCTTTTTTATTTCACATCGTTTCTATCTAACATTAAAAGCTTATTTTCTTTTTTTGTAGTCTAATTTAATTAGATTCCCATTTATTTTTAAATTAATTTTATTTTTTTAAAAATGATTAATTATTCTTAGATACGTTTTTTCACTTTAGTTACTTCGATTATTTTAACTAGTTTCTTTATATTTTTGTGGCTTCATTAGACTTTCCTTAATTAATTTTTTCTCATTCATCACTTAGTGTCCTTACTTGCACTATGCCTTTATATACAATTAGGACCTTTCACTTAAACTTTTCTCTTTTTTTCGTCTCTTTTCACCAAATATACTAAGCATCTAACTTGATTTTATAGGTATATTGGGCGTTTGATTCCTTTTATATTTGCTCCTTAATGAATTTTTATCATCATTTAATCGATTCGGACAATTTATCATTATTATTTTTATCCTTTTCATTACCAAAGCACTAACTATGAAGCTTCCAAATCTAGGGTTATTGGATGTTTTGGTCCACTTTTTGTCACTTTTTATCCATTTTACACACATTTAATCATTCTTGTATATACACTAACGCTTTCTAAGTTTTTTTGCATGCTTTTTATTGTCATTTTTTTTGGTTTTTGTGAGATTATGTCAATGTGTGGTCACGCATATACTCTTCCATCGCATTTTCTAAGTGATCTTGGGAATCATAAATGTGATCATTTCTCATTTTATAATTTTGGGGAATTAACACTTGTCACTTAATCAAAGCTTGCTCGCATGTATGTTCTTTCCTTACACTTTTTAAGCAATCTGGGAAATTAGAAACACGATCTTTCTTATACCATATTTGCCTCTACCTACACCTAGAGAACTTTCTAATCCTTCTGCAAGACCCTCTCTCACAAATTTTGTTAAAACATTGAAAACTATTAACTGGACTTTTCCTCACTCGTGCGCTTCAAACTACTAATTATTGTGTGAAGAGAATTACTACTAAACAACATAAAATGAACATTTCTACACACTATATTTTTAGGTTTGAATAAGGGTAATAACCCATCTGCATAACATTGGTAAGTTCCTTGGCATAATCCATAAAACTATTTTGAGGATTACCATAAGAACCCCAAAGTAGTTAGCATATTAAGGGAACTGCTATTCAAATGGACCCCTTTCATCCTACCCAACTAGTAAATCCTTTTGAGTTAGAGTCATGAATATCCTTAGTAGCGACCCATGCGATTCATTCTAAGAAAATATATGCTCAAGGTTTTAAAGGCGGTAAAGTAAAGCCATCGGATATCAATAGCATCACTCTCACTTGGATATAGTGCTAACACCAAGTTGAGTGAACCACCTAAGCCACACCTTCTCTAAGTTAATCTAAGGTAGAGCCCAAAACTTTCACAAGCATCATTTTTCACTTTTATCACATGTTACACATTTATGACTCACTCTTTTCATTCACGGTTTTCTCTCATCCACCTTGTTACTTTGTAAATGTGTTTAAGCCTTGGGTCGCGGGCATCGATATCCGCACTTGAGAACTTTCATTTTTCTTCACTACTTCGTGACATTTTTATACTCACTTTATCACAATCAAGCATCCATTCGATCGCCTTGATCTCACATTTTCATAACTCTTAAGTTTAATGTTATCCTTTTGAACTCTAAGAATTCCACACTCTTACGTCATCACCTTGCAAATTTAATTTTTGAATTGATGACATCTTCACTAAGGATTCCACACTCTTACGTCATTGCCTTGCACATTCACTTTGTTGAATTGACGAAATATTCACTATCTTTCATTCACACTCTTATGTCATCACATTGTACATTCACTTTTTTAAATTGATGCCATCTTCACTATATTTGTCCCATTATCTTACGTTGTCACATTCAATAATCACTTTGTTGAATATATGAGATTCTTCTATTTCACGTCCATCACGCTTACATCATCTCTCTTTGCAATCACTTTGTCACATTTTCAATGTCCTTATCACTTCTTCACTTATCTCTTTAAAGCATTCACTTTGCTTTAATTTGAGCTCAGTAATCTATCACTTTCCCCTTGTCTCTTATCTCATGTTTTACAATCTTTGGACCTTTTCATCATCTTTCCCTCAATTATTGTGATGATATTTACTTTTTCATTCCTTTAGCGCTCCCATTTCTTTTGTGTTTCTCCTATTTTAACACACTTTTGTGAAGAGTTGAAAATTTTCATTGTCTTCTTAAGTCTCACCTTTTAAAATCCACCTTGTTAAAAGTTGAGAAAAATCATCACCTTTCCTAAGTCTCTTTCCATAACACATTTTTCTTAAGAATTAAGCATTTTTAATTGTGTTATAACTCTCCTCATATTGGACTTAATTTGTCACAAGTTGAGCACACTATCCTCTTTTGTCTCTTCCCTTTTACGTTCACTTTCGTAAAAGGTCGCGATATATTTCAAACTCCTTCATTTTTATTAGCACTCATTTTGCTAAGATACTTCTTAACTAACACTTCAGTCCACCTTCCACCTTAACATCACTCATTTTTCTAAGTATTGGGAAGTCCCTCTGCTTCTTCACTCTTATCACCCATTTTGCTAAGATTTGATTGTCTTCATCTTGTTAATTCTTGTCTCCCTTCACATTCATTTTGTTAAGTGTTGGTCATGTTTAAATTTTTATCCCTTATTAATTTGTCTTAACATTCATTTTTTCGGAGTTAACCTTTTCACTTTATCACTTCATCACTCTTATCATTATTTTTTATTAAGGGTCGATCTTGTCCACATTGTCAATTATCTCTTCCCTTAATAACCATTTTTGTTAACGGTAGAGCACATTTAACCTCATTTAGTCCATTTCCTCTTAACTTTCATTTTGTTAGGAGTTGGGAAATCAACTAACCATTTTCGCTTCTTCAATCTTCGCATTCATTTTTCTAAGGGTCACGTCTTTCAATATCATCTTCTTCTCTCTTCCATTCTAGCATTCACTTTCATAGAGGTGGAGTACATTGTTAAACATTTTGTCTCTTCCATATTAGAATTCACTTTGCTAAGGGTTGAGCTTTCAACCTTTTGTCTCTTCCATCTTAACATTCACTTTTCTAAGGGTTGAGTTTGTTATCATCGTACGTTTCTTCACTCTCCCCATTTTCCATTATAATGGTGGATTTATATAATTCATCCTTTTCCCAACAATGGAAAATGATGAAAGACACCATTGCAAGTATGCAAAAACAACGCAAATAATTCAATTTTGATGAATTGTGTCCATACCATTTTGACATGGACATCTTATGTATACCCTTCCCACACTTTTTCAAGATTCCAAAATTCAAAAATATAAGGGAAAAATTGATCTGAGATAGGATATCAAGGAATTTTCCATAGTGAAGCGATGAAGTGGCATACAACAATAGATTTATCTTATGCCTTTTGCCTATATTTATAGGAGGAAAATATTTGGATTGGTTATTACACCTTCTAATGGGGTCTTTTTCTACTTTAACAGACCTCTCCGATAAGTTTTTCAAACACTTTTCTTTCAACCTCAATCGCAACAATCACAATACTAGAAATTCTCATGATGAGTCTTGGTACATTAACCGTAACCATAATGTTATCACTATTGGTGTCATAGATAATCGATATGTGAAAAATATACATGAACAATCACCCAAAAATCCAATCATACTACCTAGTAAATACACTACTCCACACAAATTTAAAAGTAAGTTTACACCCCTCGGAAAAAGTTTATCTGGTGTATTTTATCAAATAAAATAGGCTAGGATGATAAAATATCTTCTTGAAATACATTGGGTTGAAGGATAACTTAAGCCATATAGGTTAAAACCTCATACATATTATTATTTTCATCACATTGATGGCCAATCAATAGATAAATGTGTGTGTGTGTATAGAACTATGTCCAAGATTGATTGATGATGGAGAGATCTTTATAGAGCTTGACATTAAAGCTATTGAAAATGATAACATGTAAATTTACACTTCAAACAAAGAGTCAAATTTTATCCCCACTTTTGTACATACTGACATTCCATGAGATCACAACAAAGGTTAAGTATCTATCCCTTCAAACCAATCCATTTCTTCTGTATATTTTCTTCCTTTAGTCCAAAAAGACATTGAACCTTTTTCAGACATTCTCCTAACATCAAACGAGTGATTTAATTTCCTCCAAGACTCTCTTTCAACCCTTGACACTACAAAAGAGGGTGCTTCATCAAGCACAATTGATCATGATTCCATTCTTCCCATTCCATATCTTATGTCCGATATCTCTAGTCTTGTTATCGAAATACAACCACAACAAGATTAGACACTTGAAATGCATCCTTATGTTTTTAGTATACCTCACACAATATAACTTGAAGAAATATCATCAATTATTATTCCTACCTATCAAGACATCTACATGAGTACATTCTTCGAGGTATGTATACCTAGGAATATTCTTATATAACCTTTTCAAGATTTAATTGCAACTCTTTCGTCCAATCAAATAGTTTACAACCTAGACAGAGCAATATTGAATATCTCCTCTCTATGGCTTACAATGAAACTTAGGTATACATCTAGAGATCCATCCTTCTTCCCTCAGACTCTTTCACTCACAGGTGAATATGAATCTCAAAATATTCCCGACTTGATAATCTCCTTCTAACATCACATATTTCTCTCAATCTCATTGAAGACTTATCTAATCACCCATCAAATCATTTCATTCATTCCCTTTACTTGGAAATCGTCCACCAAATTATAGTAATTCGTAACCCACTCAATCGTTTGATTCACCCATTTGACTTGGATCCTGTTCACCCAAGTCTAGTAATTCAGACCCATCAAATTGTTTGATTCACTTCGTTGACTTAGATCATGTCTTCCTGAGTCTTGTATTGTAGGAATTATAAAATATTTAGATTTCCTCCTATCACTTGAAACTTCTCCACATAAGTATCATATTGTAATAATTATCAAATCTTTGGATTTCCTTCTTTGACTTTGACCTTGTCCGCCCAAGTCTTGTATTTAAGGAATTATTGAGTCTTTTGATTTCATCTCTTGACTCGGTTTTTGTCTACACAAGTCTTGTATTTTAGGACCCTTCAACTTAAATAAACATGGACATATGTCTTGATGATTTCATTTGAAATCCTCATCCACCCAAATTCAAAAAACTTAAAAAGAAAAATGAAACTCCGTATTAAAGCATTATTTGTAAATCGTAAATGCAAACAATGCAAACAAATAATTCTAAGCATTCCATCTATTGGTAGATACCATAATCATACCATTATCATATATTCTCCTTCTTCACCTATTTATAACATATTAATCTTTTTCCTATTGGGCATTGTGTGTCTCATCTTTGTTATGGTTTCTACCATTTTAGATATTTTTACCACATTTTTCTTGAATCTTATTGATGGAAAATCCTCCTTTTGAATAAGATCTCTATTTAATGAAAATCACTAAACTTATTTACCTGGTCCTTTTTGACCGCCCATATAAATCTATGGTATTGAACCCATGCATCTTACTAGTCACATGAGGCAAAGACTTGGGGGTATAATGTTGTTTCCCAAAAATCACACTACTAACATAAAAGGAAAATTAAATCAATCTAAAAATACAAAAACATTATAAACTCACAATACCTTTCATCTTTCATAGTATTCTGATAATCGTATACTTCTTATTGGTAATATGAGACTAATAACAGAAAATCCCTTACCTACATTTTATCTTCGGTGTTGATCCCTTACCTTTTACTTTAATGGCATGTGGAAACATGTAGGTGGTCCTTCACAAAAATCATTAAATAATTAACGAGAAAATATTTTATTAAATCTTAATAAAAGTGTTTAATTGATAAAATCCCCAAAAGTAATTTATTTTCTCGTGTTAAAGTGAGACAATAATGTTATTCTAGGATTTATTTTCATTATTTTATTTGTGTTATCCTACTCAGAATATTCCACCTCACTTGAAGTTTCCCTACACATGTGGGATATGAATTCTTATGTGTACACTTGACTACATTATTCTAGGTGTTGGTTACCACTTGACTACACTATTCTAGGTGTTAGTCACCACTTTACTACACCATTCTAGTTATTGGTTACCATTATTCTAGGTGGATATTGCCATGATTCTAGGAGAAGGTTACACATTCACCTCCTATATGTACATTCCTTGCATTATTCTATTTGATATTATTGGCGTATGAGACAAGAATGCATCGCTTTAGATGAGAAGATTTCCATCGTACTGTAGAAGACATTCAATTCCCTGGATTAGTTGTTAGCCATTTTCGTCTAGTTTCACATATTTCACCTATTCACTATAGTTATCCATTCCATAGCTATCTTATATATCATATCGGCTTTCGTGGCATGACCTTGGGAGGTCAAGTGCATCCTAGAGTCACGTGTTGATTCTTAGACATAAAGTGACCAAAATGTAAAAAGGCCAAAAATAGTATGAATAAGATAAAAGGCCAGAGCACCCAAGAGGGTCAAGATCACCCAAGTGCTTCCATAATAACTAGACACTACTGTGTGTGGCCATAAAATATACATTAGTCAAATTCTAGAAAGGATGTAAGATGTGTAAGGCCAATAATAATGCAAGGGGTAAAGTGAATATGCCAAGCGGAGTTGTCAACGACTAGTTTTCTTTCTTAGGAATCATGTATACATTAGTATGCTTTAGGACCTAGAAATTTACCCAAGTGCATAGATTTTTTGGGTACATTTCCCCACTTTATGTTGTTGAGTGAATAGTTGATAGCATAAATCATATAGAAAATTTTAACCTTGTAATCCTGTAGCGAAGAGTTTACTTGATAGTGTGCTAAGTGGATAAGTGAAAATTGAAGTGATAAAAATGTGATGCATGGAAATGAAGAAAGGGAAGTATACCTGCAAGTGAAGTGTATGTGTAGTATGTACCCTAGGGGGTAAGTAGACCCTATTGAGATTATTCTCCTCGATGTGAGTTACTTCTTGTTGCATTTAAGGACATACCTACAAAAAATAAGAGAAAAGGGTATTGAAAGTTATGTATATGAAAAATTAAAATTTAACATGTGTATAAGTAAGTAAAATTTAGTAAAATTAAAAGTAAAGTGTGCATCTAATGCATAAGAGAGTAAAAGATAGAAAAATATCTTGTTTTTGGGTGATCTCATGCCAAGAATAAGTTTTTGGTTGATCTCGTCTTTGAGAGAATTTTTTTGGGTGATCTCATGCGAAGAGAAGAACATTTAGGAGAGAGGTATGGTTTTTATCTCCTTTTATGACACTTCCTAAGTAAGAACCATTGTAGATGGTACATCCTTGATTTATAAAATTTTGTTCCTATTATTGGATTGTTTGAATGTATTTTGTAACTTGAGGAAAGTTCATGTTCCTATTGTATTATAAACTGATGAAGATTGTACTAAACTGATAAAATTACTATTTTTCCCTGAAGACACAAGTGCACGGGGGATACAATTCCCCACCACTACTTTCTAGGGACTGGGCATTAGTGTCTTCTCTATGTTTTTGGTCCAAGTATGATTTTGGACTGATTTGTAACTTTTGCATGTTTCATTTCTATATTTTGATGATTTGATCTAGAGCTCGAGATGTTGTAAGGGTGATTTGTTCACCCGATAGATGCCCCCTCATTTTGGTGCATGCTACAATTGTAGGATAATACAACCCAAAGGAGAGGAGTTGATACTTATATGCATATCTAAGAGTGTATACCCATAGAGGGTAGGGGAGTTGCATGGTATAATCCAAGTCACATGAAATAAATGTAGGTTAGGAACAAGTGTTAGTTTAAAATAGAGATCATGTAATAGAAGACAATGTAGCAAAAAAATATGAAGACAAGATGTACCGCAAAAAAGTGGATTTTATACATGGGACATTGCTCACAATTTCACAAGACAATCAGGCCAAAGTGTCCATAAGAGAACAATGAAATAAGAATACATAGGGAATAGCTTGCAAATGATTGAAAACATTAGTAAGCAATAAGTTATATAACCATGGTTGTATAGATCTTACAAGGAAAATTATACACATTAAACACCCACTAACATGTTATAAAGATAAGTAGTATGTCAAAACATGTATATATCAATGAAAAGAAAGTGAGAATGAATAAAAGTAATAAATTTTGAAGCAATATGGCATGTTATGTATGGATTATGAGAGTAGAAAAATTAGTTGTCCCTAGGAGCCTCAACAATACTAGAAAAGAGAAGGATTGAGCATTGTGCATCATGTAAGAAGATGTAAAGTTATTTCACTCACATCAAGATACCAAGTGAGCGTGTATGTGTATATAGTAAAAGATAATGACATTATAAGTTTCAAACTAGCATAGAAAAAAAGTGCAAAATGTAAGTAGTATTATCAAAGAAGAGTACGTGCAACCAAGATGTGCAAGTGTTAATGTGATGGTGTGCTAATGAGATTCAATATCTGAAGAGATAATTGGCCATGTCCCCCCAACGGATGTGTGTGTGATGAGGATAATTTAGAAATGCTCTGTCAAAATTCAAGAATGAACCATAGAATAAGAGTGTATCATTGGGGAATGAATGTGTTGTGCGCGATGCTAAGAAATATGTATCTTAAAGCAAAGGGCATGAAGTTTATCATGATAAAATGATGTGAGGTTCATTTAAGATTCGAAACTCAACAATCTAGTATGAACCATGGAACTAGAGTGTGTCGTTGGGTAATGGCGAGACAATGTGTGTACTAAAGATGTAAAAATTATTAGAAAGATAGAGATAAAGCGAGGATCATGAGATGTAGACTTACAAAAACTATTAATAGATACTATACACAACAGGTAGTGATGGAGGTGGAGAAAGTGTGACGCCCCCAAGTGTGATAGGGGTGAAGAATTAAGTAAACTCAAAAGGATATCATCGTATTAGGATCATAATCGATAGGATTTTGATTAGATATAAACTATGGAATGGTGTGGGGTTGATCATGTATAAATATGTTATACGATAGTATTTATACATGCTCCTTATCAATTAAAGGGGGTTGTGGAAATTCATGTTCATACCAGTTAGTTAGGTTTCTTGTATAGCCAAGGAGTGAGTCATTGAAAATAAAGATTGGGTCGAAAGGCATATGAAAGATAATAGTAGTATGGTTTGGGTCAAAGGTTCCACCAATATAATCTAGCCTATATTTTCCAATGGTGAGTGAAGAATAATTGTGTTTACGTGAAAGGAATATAGATATATGGAAGACACGGAGGTGATAGGCACCATGTAATGAGTAAAAATTCATGATAGAGATGGTAAGAATGAGGTATGGAAGGATATTAACAAGTGTGAATCGTAATTATAAGCCTTTGTGCGTGAAAAGAGTTTCATCGAAAGTGGGGTTGAATGGAATATGATGCCAATAAGATTCATGTATGAATATAGTGTAGGTGCATGGATCAAGTTGTTGACCGTAGATAACGGGGAGATGAAGGATGTCGCGGGAGGTCTAAGGTATGTATAATTGGTTAGAAGTGAATCATGGATGTATTAGAGGGAGGATGTTTCTCAAATGTATACTCACATGGTCTAGTGGAAACAAAGGTGTCTTAGAAGTTGGATTTTTCTATGTTAAGAGGAGTAAAGTTGAGGTTGTGTAATTTTTCATTGGTAAGCTCCATGACATTGAATTCATCATCGTAATCATCAATGTTGACATTATATTATTATATATCATTATCAAGGACATTATGAGGATGGGATGTGGATGTAGGGCTAAGAGGAGAGAGGATAGTGGTAGTGGAATAGGGATATATAGTAGGGGATATGAGATCGGTGGTATGTGTAGGAATGAAAGGGATGCATATGGAGGTAGAAGAAGCATTCGAAGCATTAGATTTATCCACATCATATGTAACGATATTATAGTATGGAATAGGATGCAAAGATAGGTATGGGCTTGACACTAACCGGGCATATGTGGCATAGGTGGAATGGGTTAGGATTAATGGGGATGGTATGATCATAGCCATCATGTAAGAATTTAACACATCGATGAGCCGTAGAATGAAAAACATGCACGCCATGGATCCATGGTCTAAAAAGTAATAAATTGACCTAAAATGTTGTAACAATGATATAATAGATAGTTGGAAGGATTTTGGGTTCAACCTATAAAGGTAAGGTGATGGTTCCTATGCATGTTAGAGTAGTATAATTATATCCGTGAAGAAGGTTAGAGGATTTGGTAATATGATTATCAAGGATTTTCAGTTGCATGAGTAATGACACGTAACACAAATATGTAGTGGAGCCATTTTCAACTAGTATACACTTAATATAAAGAAAAATACTAGTCGTTTTGATAAGTAAAGGAGAGGAAGTATTACTAATAGTAGTAAGAGGGATATCTTCATCACTGAAGGATATTTGCTGTGGTATATTGTTAAGGGATTGAATAAGATTGGTGAATGAAAAATGGGAATTATCACTTTCAATATCGATGGAATGTAAGGAAACCTCTAATGTATGACAACAATCTAAAGCATTTCATAAGAAATCATAAAGATATATATTATGTCTAGTGTATTCTTTAGTTTCTCAATGATATCATTACCTTTTCAGGTGGTGGTGATAACTATAGAGGTAATAGGTGCTTTGGGATAGAGACAAGTGGAGATGTAGGTGGCCAATTATGACGAGTGGTGAGTACTTTAATAACTCGGGTCACTCATTAGAGGGTTGAAGAAGGGGTTGTTTAGTATGGACCTGCATTAAATCGGTGGTGGTGGTAGCCATGTTAGGAACCTTAGTTGGTGCATAGGATGGGTAAGAGGATTGATCCATAAATTCAAAAGAAGTAGAAATAATCTGGTGCATTTTTAGAAGGTAGAGTTTGATAAATCGTCAGATCACCAAATGATTTAATTTAAATTGAATTAAATAAAGTTTCGAGTCACTATTGTAACTAATGATATATAAGTGGGAAAATAAGGTAAGACATGAGTAATAAGCATATACAATATGAAATCCTAATAAAGAGAGATAGAAGTTGACTTAGCTGATTTTGAGTGATTTAGAGGTTATCCGAACCGAGAAACTACTGGAAAAGGCTACAAGGAGTGTCTTCAAAGCTAATTGAAGGTTCTAGGGCTCAAAACTATATAGGATAGAAGCTCCCATGGGAGGACCAAAGAAAATGGGAACTAGTGAGTGATATGAGAACTAATGTTTGCTCATATGCTTAGTTGTTTATCCTTTCTAGGGTGGAAGATCTTCGTTGTTTATCATGATTTATCATTATGGTTTCATTCCATCATCTTTAGTCACAAATGTAGCTTGTAAAATAGATATCTAGCTACACATACCAACAAACCACACCAAACTTTGCATAATGGGGAGGAACCCGACCCCACTCTAACCCAAAGAGTGATCTTTTGACCAAGTGTCGTACTACATCTTGGACTCCATGTAGTTTTGTGTGTATGTGTGTGTAGTGATGCCCTAGGTTTCCCTCATGCAAGTTACATTATTATAGTGGGGTAGATATAAATTTATCCAGATTATGGAAATATATGAAATGGAATAAAATGATCCGTAAACGACAAAAATGTTTCCTTGGCAGAGGATCCTCTTCCGATTTCACTTTGAAATAAATCAACTTTAAACAAATGAAATGCAATAATAAGAACCACACTACACAAGGGTTGATAATGGAGTTTTGAAGAATGACTACATCTCTGGGTTTCAAAACTAGCTAAACCAATCCATTATAATATTTTAAATATAAGTACATAATTAAATTATATTACTACAATTAATGTTGAACCGAACTTGGTGTCAGTTGATTCTATGAATCTAAAATAGTCTTGGAATTTGATCGATGCTCCAACACAACTACTAACTTGAGTTGATTTAATAGAATCTAAATTGTTCTTGGAATTCTTGGTGCTCCAAAACATTTCCCAACCCGAGTTGATTCAAAAAAATCCAAATTGGTCTTGGAAATCTTGGTTCTTAAGCACAACTCCCAATTTAAACACATCCAGATCACCTCCACTTCTATGCATAGTCTTTGCCACTACAGGGTGTTAAGTCAAATAATGTTTAGTGTTTACTTCCTCTTAGTTGCACGAACTCCATCCGCCACACAAAGATAATTTTGGTTTAACATGATCATATTTCACTTTTTTACACAACCCTCTATCCTCTACATAGAGCTAAGACTAGATCCAATTTCTTTTGATGATGATGACCATATTCCACTCTATTCCATAGTCCTACAACATCTACACAGAGCTAGATCAAATTTGATCTCATCAAGAAGCTCAACAAGTAATTATGAATCTCCTCTTTGCCTCCAAGAAAACAACTTGGCAATGTGCCCAACAAAATAAGCATCAAAGCTACAATATCGCGTATGCTTCTCTAGTGCAACACTACATTCCTCGCTTCACAATCGCCTCTGTGGGCTCTCGCATGAGCATACGAATTGAATCGGCCTTTTACGGTGATTGGTGAGTTAAAATAATAACTACTAATTTTTACAATTTTCCTATCTAATAATAGGTCTTATCATCATGCCTATGTTAATAAATAGGTATTTTACTTTATCATTGAATTTTAAAATAATAATAGGTCTTATATTTTCTCCATTCCTATAATAGGTCTTACATTTTCCTATTTATCTCCTAATGATGCTCACATTATTCTCCTCCTCGCAGATTTCAATGGAGAGGCTTATGTTCAATGAAGGGGTTAGGGGGCCTTCTATAGGTCCAGTGGGACAAATTTAGTGATTTCATACCACATCTGTAAAATACACAAATGCCAACTTGGTCTTCCGATTTGGTTAGGCTTCCAAGTTTGGAGGTGATCATTCCAGGGTAGAAACTATCGATGCTATCTCTTTTTCCGACTAATGCAAATCTTTGATCCATGTCGCCACACACACCACCAATAGCTCCCTTCATTACCAACTATTCTCGATTTCCACCAGTAAACCTCCACAATGCATCCCATTGTGCTATCTTGCCGATTTGGTGCCATGACCCTCCATGTATCCATCGATCTCTATGCCATGTCACCTGTTTCGTTATCCCTCATCTTGTATCATATGTATCATTGTTGGTCTTGTGTTGGCCATGTTTGAGCTCACCATTCATACTATCGGGTTAGTCCCACATGCATGGGGATGTAGATTTGGTAAGGCTTAAAATAGCTCACTTTACCCATCTATTCCGTGGTTTAGGCCAAATTCCTTGATGCTTCATTTTTCTCGTGGTATTCATTTGGTGACTCGCAGATTCATTTGTGCGGCTTACCGAGATGCGGCTCGATTCGTTGAGCTCCCCTACTATCTAATCGACTTAGTATTATCTCTTTTCTCTAACATAATATATGACATGACCTAAAAACTTCATGAGCTTTCCAAGTAGCTCAATGAGATTATTATTGCATAGTGGTGGCCAAGGCCACCTTTGAAACAATATTGGACCCCATCATTAAAACCACTTTTACAATTTGTCAAAAAGATCGGAGGTTTTAAAAAAATTTCATTTTTTCTCATCACCCCTTGATAGTGCTACGATGACTCATTTCCCAACTATAAAATTTCCAATCATTTATTTTTCTTTGTTTGGCCTATTCTCTATGAACATCCCAATCCCACGTGCACCGCATCTAGAGCATGCGACTTATGTTTTAAGTGTTGTAATAGGGCTCAAAAATATTGCAACATGTACTTCCATAAGGAACATGTTTAGGGATGCCTTGGGAAGGTTGACACAAAAATATGACCTCCGAGATCAAACCTCCCCACTAAGGGAGATTCTTTTCCCAAAAATATTCATTTCCTTTGCTTCTCGCTTAAGAACTTTTCTCTTTCTATGAATAGATCTTTGCAATTGATAAAATAGTCTCCGAACTTCTACGTCTTCAATTAAAAATCAATTCAATCCCTATGACATGTGGCACTTGGGATCACTTCCTTATACTACATCATGTTGTTATCCTAACTTTGACACCTTCTCGTTTACATCTATTCAACTACACAGTTCTCGCATCTACACAGAGCCAAGTCGGAGTGTTCCTAGCGTTGACTAGTTCTAACCTCCCATTGAATTTAATTCATTGCATAAGCTTCAACCTCTATACAAAAATAATTCGAGATCCTAGTATTGTCGACAAACTCAGCCACACAACTCTTCTTCACAACTTCGAAGACATGAACTTGGTAATATTCCCAACGTCTGAAAAGAATCGAGATCTCTATAAGTTACTTTGTGTGGACTTAATAATGGAGCTTTTCATACCAACTACAAGAAAACACTAGGCATGATAAACTTGTTGTGAAGTCTCTTTTAGCTTAAGGAAAAATGTTTCTACACTAAGATAGCTAGATATGTTCCTTAGGATGGATTAATCAACTTAGATAAATGTAGTTACTTAAGGAAATATGTGTTGGTTAGTTAATCTAACTTTTAATTATCTGGGATTAATATAATAAAGTTTTAATTAGTGCACTTTATCTTTCTTTTAAATAAAAAAATTGTCATATTTTTGCCTTGTGTTTGTTGGTGGTTGACATGGCTATTTTTAGGCATCACACTTTGGTATCAAAGCCGTGGGTTCAATGCTTGGACCTTGGGAAAACATGGGAACATGACTGAAAAACCTAGTGCAACTGAAAACTAGAACACTTGAAATTATTGAAAAATTTGAAACATAGCAAACTTAGTAAAATGAAACACACCTAGAATAATGGACTAACTCTCATTTTGGCCTATGCAAGAGTTGCAAGAAAGACGAGGAGTTCCTACATGTGGATTTATATATACCACCCCGGAGAAGGAAATCACCACTATACGCCAAAGATCCTACAGACCTTCCAGGAGGTCAATGTTGTGATACAAGAAGGATTAATAGGGGGTTACCCAATTGGCATGATAGGCAGATATCACAAGAGACTCATGGAACTCCACACCATAGCGGGGAGAATAGGGCTAGGAGTTCTCATGTGGAACCAAATAGATAGGATTTGATATAGGGAGATGTGGCCATGAGGAATAGAAAGAGATCAAGGAGCCCTAGTAAGAAGGACGGCCACGAGGAGAGACCTAGGGGTAGATAGATGAAAGCAGCTAATCATATTTGAGAGATCATGAAGCTTCACCCACCCCTTTATGTTGGTGATATAGGAGGATTTTAGTCAGAGGCATGGTTGGTTATCTTGAGTGGATGATTCATGTTATGTCCATGCACGAACAACACAAAAGCTTGTGTTGTTATCAATTTGCTGAGAGATGGGGCTGGTGTTTGTTGGAGGAAAGAGGAGAAAAAGTTGCACCTAGATTTGAATTCTGTGACATGGGAGCTCTTTGAGGAGCATTCTTGTAGTAGGTAGGTCTCCAAGAGGTTCATCCAGGATCGGATCGATGAGTTCAATGATCTACAATAGGCTAGCATGACAGTTGTAGACTATGAGAGTAGGTTCCTAGACCTACTTCAGTATGTGGATTATATGCAGGATGAGTAGGTTAGGATTCACAGTTCATCAGGGGGCCTAAAGTTGGACTTTGGTTGGGCGGTGCATATGCATTTTCCATAGACTTTAGTTGAGGCCATTGAGAAGGCCTACATTGAAGAGGAAAACAAGGGGAAGACGCAATAGACATGAGACAGGGGTAAGGAGTCGCATCCAATAGATTTAGAATATTCAATCGAAGTGGGTGAACCATCCACCTCATGGTGGGTATGGATCTGCATAGCCTTCATTTAGACCACTTTGCAGCGATAAAAAATCTCACCCACCTTTTAGGCCTCCACAAAGATATGATGCTTAGAGAGAACATAGTATGGGGCCTCCAGCTAGGAGACCCAAAAAGACACATGGAACACCTAGATTCTAGTCAACTGGAGCTTTTCCACAACACCCATAATAGTTTGTAGCAAGATCTTTGAGTTTTATAACACATAATCTGAGAGCACTATGAAAATCTACTACTCATTGGAGATGACCAGGAAGTTATTATGGTTGCGGTGTACCGGGACATCACTGGAGAGATTGTACACAGAACCCTAATAATAAGGGTAAGGGCCCCATTTCAAATCCGATAGTGGGTGATATGGCTAGGAGCCACAAGATTTATGCAAAGGCCAAGAACCGCTAGGTAGAACATCAGTCATAGTAATTGAGAGTATAGGTAGCATCTGTGGTATTTCTACCTCTATATTGTTTGATTCAGGCTCTTCTGATCCCTTTATTTCCCCATCATTAGTAGAGTGATGCGGTGGTGGCAATTAGGTAGTGCAGCGATTGAGATGGCTTCAAGAGCCAAGTTCTCGGTGGACTCCTTGGTCAAGGAATGTGTAGCTAATCTAGGACCCTTCACCATGACCTTAGATCTTCGTATCCTTCCATTGGGTTCTTATGGAGTTATTTTGGGTATGGATTGGTTATCTACACACGAGCTAGAGTGGATTGTTATAGTAATATTATATCTTGTGCTGATGATTTAGGTGTTGAGTTGGTGATAATGAGGGTTAGGAGGCCCATTTATACTCACACCATATCCTCGTATGCAGCGTAAGTAGTGTGCACGTCGGGGATGTCATTTGTATGTTATTACAACATAGTGACGGATCGGAGGATGAGTCTAGTGGACCTTCACTAGATGACCACCACATCTTGAGGGAGTTTCTCAATGTTTTTTCCAGCAAGTTTCCATTCCTACGTCCCCCTCGTGAGATAGATTTTCATGTAGAGTTAGTTCTTGGAGTAGATCCTATCTCACACACGCCATATAGGATGACTACCCTTGAGCTCTATGATCTCAAGCTTCAACTAGATGGCCTTCCTTAGAAGGGATTCATACGTCCCTACCGTATCCCCTTGGGGTGCACCAGTGATTTTTGTGAAGAAGAAGATAAAATCCTTACATTTTTACATTGACTATCAACACCTGAACAAAGTAATGATCAAGAATCGTTACCCCCTTCCCCGCATCGATGATTTTTTAATCAGATGAAGGAGGTTACAATGTTTTACGATATTGATCTAAAGCTATAGTATCATCAATTGAGGATTACAGAGGTAGATATTCAAAGGATAACCTTTTTCACTAGATATGGCCATCATGATATTACAATGTGTCATTCGGTCTTACTGAACGCTCCCTATGTATTCATGAGTCGATGAATAAGGTGTTCAAGACCTTTTTGGATCACTTCGTGCTCATTTTCTTAGATGATATTTTAATTTTATCCCACACACATGAGGAGCACGAGGAGAACCTTCTCAGGTTCTACAATGCCTTAAAGAGGAGCAACTTTTTGGGAACTTGGAGAAGTGTGCATTCTTTCAAGAAGAGGTTTAGTACTTAGGTCACATTATGTTAGAGGAAGGTATCACAGTTGATCCTTCCAAGATTAGAGCTATAATTGATTGTCATGTGTCAACCAAAGGTGACCGAGGTACATAGCTTGATGGGGTTAGTAGGGTACCATAGGAGATTGGTGCGGGACTTATCACGTATTGCTCATCCCATTACTTCCCTTCGAGCGAAAAGGGTAGAAGTTTGTTTAGATAGATAGATGTGAGTAGTCCTTCAGAAACGAAGGAATATCTCACTATAACACCTATCCTAGCGGTGTCGATCCACAGAGGAATTTATTTTTATGTACGGATGCTCCTTGGTGGGGATAGGAGGAGTTTTGATGTAGGATTTCCAAGTTGTTGCCTTTGATTCTTGAAAACTCAAGGATTATAAGCTCGATTTTGCAACTCATGAGCTTGAGCTTGCAATAGTGGTCCATGCCTTAGTCTGGTGGCAACATTTTCTTTCGGGAAGGAGGTTTACACTCGGAAAGACCACATGATCCTATGACATCTCTTCACATATCCAAATATCAACGTCCATCAATGGCGTTGGATGGAGCTTTTATGTGAGTATGATATGGAGATCAAGCATGTGAAGGGGAAGGAGAATGTGGTTGAAGATGCTTTGAGTCGATGGAGGCAACTTATCATGGCTGAAATATTTTGTAGATAATCGAGGGCCGAGGATATTGCGGTAGCTTCCTCGGGAAAGGTTCTATCTTATAGCCAAAGAAGAGATTGAGTCACGTAGACCGCTTATGGGAAAGTTTGAGGGGCTATATTTAGATTCAAATGGGATTCTTCACCATAGGGTTTAGACTTATGTACCTAGAGATGGAGAATTGAGACAAGATATCTTGGTAGTCTCGTCGTGTACCTTATTCATCCCATCCAAGGGTGAAGAATATGCATGCTTCACCGAGGAGCTATTTCATTGGAAACTTCTTAAGAGGAATGTAGCCTAGTTTGTATCTCGATGTTTGCATTGTCGAGGGTGATGGTTGATCATCGCATCCAACCGGCCTTCTCTATCCCCATGTTATACTAAAGTGGGAATGGGACACCATTTATATTGATTTTATTGTGGGGCTACCTATGTGGAGATACTTCAACGATACCATCATGGTCACGGTGGATGGATTGATGAAAGTAGCTAATTTTTCTCCGATAATGACCACATATAGAGCTAGTGCGATGGCTCCGAGTCTATTTTGATGAGATTTTCGAGACATCATGGGATTCCGTGGAAGATTATTTGTGACCGTGACCCATTGTACAAATTGCATTTTTGGACCACCATGTAGTTTTCTCTCTGACGAAGATTAAATTCAGTATAACTTTTTACCCGAGACAAATGGTTTGATTGAGCGGGTGAACCGGATATTGGAGAATATGCTTCACATGTACGTCATGGATAAACAATCGTGTTGAGACATAAGAAAATGTGAGGAATAAGGGGTACTTGGGGGAGGCATAAGGGCATGTCAGGGATTTGAAATGATATACATATATATATATATATTTAGGTTGTTTGTCCTTAATTTGGTGATACCCATTTCCCCTTTAAGAGGCATAAGCAACATCCCCCATAGTTTCTTTCTCCTTTGGCTTGTTGATGAAGCCTTAGTAATGTTTGTCATGCTTTAATGTAGTTTTAAACTACATTCTATTTTGGAATGTGTTTTATTGTGAAAATGTTGCTTGTGTGTTTGTGGAAGCTTGTTGTTGCCATGAGTTGGATCACATCTTTTATTACATTATGGTTGGGTCTTGGGGACAATGAAGGAGGATGGATTATCCTCTTAATTGGATGTCTTGGCTGGGTGGAGAGCATTACCTTTCCCCTACTCTTGTTGTGATCAAATTAGAAGAATGAGAAATCTACATGTTGTTGTTCGGAGATGAGATAAAGACAGGTTTAACGATCCCTTGTGAAATGAAATATTATTATAACCTTTCCCACTTGAATTGAATTAACTTGTATATTTTTGTAATGGAAAGATGTTTTAGTTGTTATGGAAGTGTAAATTGGAATGTGAAATAATGATACGTATTTTATATGTTGTATTTTTAAATCAAATAGAAAGGAAGTTGTAAGATTTTCATTTGAAATAATGGAAGTGTTTCATCTTGTTCATATGATGTTATTTCCATTGTAATCTGTGTTTAGCATGCACTATGAAATCCTGTTTGGAATGTGGAAAAGTGGAACACGTGAGAAGAAAATGGATTATTTTTCCCTGTATATAATATATGATTTTGAAAAGAATAAAATAAGGAAGTTGTTAGGATGTCTTTTGGAATAAATAAAGGATTGCATAATTTTCCTCAAATTCTATCATTGTATTGAATTTAATCATCTAGATGTGCGTTGTAATATCTGTTTGAAAGGAAGAAATGCGTATAAAGGAAGTGTAATACTTTGTCTTTTGAAATATGTGAAAATTGGAAATCAGAGATGTATTTTAGTTTTGAATAGTTGAATTGAATCAACTAAATGTATTATATTAGGATTGGAACACATTATAATACCTAGAAGAAGAAAATGACAATTATTTAATCCAAAATGCACAGAGTAAACTTGCAACAATGAAATAACAAATAAATGATTAAATTGAAGTATTTTTCCCTAAATGAATCCAATTAGACAAAAATAATTAAAGGAAATCTTTCGAACCTGGCAAAACCGAGTTCAAGGCTTTTACAGATTGTTTCTTTGTCAAAATTGTAAAATTTCAAATTAGAATTCAATCAAATAGATCTACCTCACAAAATTATCCTAAATCCACCTAAGAAAAATTCTCCATGTCTATTTGACATGTTGAGAGAGGGACAAGAACAAATTGAACAAATTTAATAAGTTCATTTTTACCAGTTTGCACTGTAAAATCCTGTAGAATGTTTTCACAAAATTGACCCCTTAAACTTTATCAAAATCAAAAATTAATGATCCTTGAGTAAAGAGGATGTCGAGAGCTTTCCAAAAAGTCCTTGTTTGCCCAAAACCAAGCTCTCTCAAAAGTTATGGCCTTTTGAATTTTTCTTCACTTAGGCGTAAAAAAATTGGGGAAAATTTCCTTGGCGGACCCACGGGTCCGAAACTTTCCCTTAGAGCTTCAGAAAAATTTTGGGAAAATTTTCCAATTTTTCCCCACCAGCCCGCTGGCCCACATCTAATCGTAGGCTACCACGTGACACCACGAGGTGTCAATGGAGGGGTGGATCCCTTTTTAACTTAGTGCTTTCGGAAAATTTTAGGAAAATTTTCCTAATTTTCCCCACCATCCCTTTGACGAATTAGAGGCTGCCATGTGGCACAAAGAGGTGTTAGCGGAGGAGTGAGTTCCTTTCTACCTTTTGTGTTTAAGAAAGTTTTGGGAAAATTTTCTAAAATTTCCTCACTAGCCCGATGGCCCATGGCCAATCAGGAGCTTCCATGTGACATCGTGAGGCGTCGGCAGAGGCGTGGGTGAATGTTGCCCTCTTTGCCCTTCGGAGCGTTCAAAAAAATTTCTCCCTGTCACATGGTTTCCCCGCGTTGGATTAGGAGATGTCACGTGTCCCTTTCGGTCTTATGGGAGCACGAGAAAAAAATTGGCTTCTTGCCCCACGTGGAAATTTTTCCAAAATGTTTCCCACCGCACCATTTTTCTCGTGTGGTTTAGGAGGTGCCACGTGTCCCTTGCGGACTCGCGGGAGCGTGGGCGCAAACTTAACTTTTCACCCCCGCGCAAAAAACTTTCCAAAAGTCTCCTGGGGCCCTACTGACCTAACTACTCCTTCGGGAAAATTTTCTCCCTGCAGCCCGCAGACCCGCCCTTGGGGAAAATTTTCACCCCTAGGCCGACAGCCCGCTCTTGGGGAAAATTTTCACCCCAAGGCCCGCTAGCCCATAACTTGAGAAATATGAGGATTTAGGAAGACTTATTTATATCATTGGAAAGGTGAGGAAATTTACTATCTAATAGGAATTATTTAGGGAATTTTGAAATGTGTTAAGTTTGACAAAAATCAAGTTGAATATTGAAGCCTCATGTTAGAGAATGGGTATGGTGAGGAATTACCCTCTGAACCTAATTGAACTTTCTCGCCTTAATTTTTAATAAGAGAAAAGTATATTCTAGTGGATTATAATTGTTCGGAACCTATTAGTGATAAATGTTGTCTTAAAACCCGGTTGTAGATTCTTGTAAACAAAAAAATTTATTCCATAATTTTCCTAACTAATCCTAGGTTGTTCTTGGGTCTCAAGTGGGTTATTTTTAGCGGGCGTTACAAGCTGTAATTTCCTTTCTGTTAATTAAAATTCCCTTCATACTTGTTCAAAACTCCATTGTAGATATATCTTCTTACAAATAGTTAGATCTACCAAAGATCATAATTTCTATAACTTCTATGTATATATATACAAGTATATATATATCTCATGAAATATATATGTGTATATATCTAGCTTTTAATAAAAGAGTCAAATTCATAGTAATCGACGCCGCTAGGATAACCAAAGATCGACAGGAGCTTAGCCTAACGACACCGGTAGCTGATCGGCCCCTTGGTCACCCTATAATTTATACTTTTTCAAGTATAGCTTTGTATTGGCCAAAAAAACTCCATGTGTGAATCTTAAGCTCAAAAAATATAATATCGAGTTAAAGAAACCCACGAACAAGTATATGAATGGATCTATACACACATTTGTGTATATATACATATATATACCTCTGATACGTAAGCTAGTAACATAATCCGGAAAGGAAAATGTATAATCTAAGATCTGAATATTTCACATATCCCTTTAAGCTAATAGATAGCCAATAAAAATGATTTCATCTCCATAACAAAGAAAATACAAAGGGGTGATTAAAACCCCAAAACGAAAAAGTCTGGTTGAGACATTTGAAACAATTTCTTACAAGAAATAATCAAACAAACCCTAAGGCGAAAATAAATTTGAAAATAATTAAGGATTGGGAGAGAAAATCCTCCCATTATTGATCTTGTAGCACTTTCTTCAAAGATAGCCGAGACCAAGAATATCTTGTCTCCATTCTTGCTTCTCCCGACAACCTTACTTGTGCAAATGGAGGCACTTAGGGTAGAAAATGAATAATATAGTTTGCTTAAGAAATTTTAGGGCTTTTGGTTGACCTAAGATCTAAGGGATAGGATTGAATCAATCCTACGGATGTGATTCAATCCTCCTCCATTAATATTTGTTACGTGAACCTTATAATGTTACACTAAATTAATTAATGGAGCCCATAAGAGATGTTCATAGGTGTCGGCATTTTAGATTTTTAGAATAATAATTAAGGAAATTTATTTATTAGTTGTGCTTGTGTAGGTATGTTTAAAGTGGGGTTTGGACCTATTAAAGGGATTTAATTATAAGTGGTGAATGTTTAGTGTTAGATGGGAAATTAATTAATTTAAAGGATATGCGGTTAATAAGAAGGTGTTAGCTATTTAATTAAAAGTGTTAGGAATTTAATTAAAAGTGTTAGGTGGAGATTAATATTTATTATGGACAAAACATTAGTGTGTTAGAAAATTATGAATATTACCTTGAGGATTATATTTTAGACATGATGTAATTTATAGAATTATTAACTCTAGTGGATGATTTAAATAAACTTAATTTAAGGATAAATTAATTAATCAAATGGAAATTTTTAAGGATGGATTAATTGACTTAGATAAATGTAGTTACTTAAGAAAATATGTGTTGGTTAATTAATCTGAATTTTAACTATTTGGGATTAATATAATCAAGTTTTAATTACTGCAATTAATCTTTCTTTGAAATAAAGTATATTGTCATAATTTTTCCTTGTGTTTGTTGGTGGTTGACGTGATGATTTTAAGATGTCACAAAATACCCAATTAATAATAAAGAGTATTATAATATGTACCAAAAAATATAATATTTAATTAATTATTTTCAAAATCATAAGTGGGAAAAGTACACATGGTTTAGAGGACTATCTAAAATGTTCTCAAATTTTGTGACAATCATACTTGATTAGTTTATTAGTACTACCGAACACAGATTCTACTATAGGCATCATATTTTTTAACTAGTTGTTATTTTTGTACTATTTATTCAATTAGATGGTGTTAATTTTTTCATTAAAAAAATATAAAATTATCACATTAATAAAAATAAATAAATTTGCACATTTTTAACAAAATAATTACAAAAATTATGTTTATTCAATTTGATTGGCTTATAAACCAAGATTTCAAGAAGAAAATGATGTCATCACTTTATTCAATGAAAAGGTGTAAAATCCATGGACATGGGGTAAGAATCTCTAAAGAAACTCCAAAGGCTCTTAAAAACAAGTTAGTGGACCATCAGACAAGAAATAAATAAGGATTCATCACTTTGCATACATTAATATTGAAAGAAACAAACAACCTAACATATTTAGTAATACTCTATACTTGAAAGCTTTAAAAATGAACCTAGGAAGGATTCTAAGCAATCATTTTGTGATTATGAGAATGAAAACTCACCATTAATGGCTTCAAGGCCAATGGTTCTTCCCATTTACTCAATGCTTGGTGTGTAGTGAAATGGAAAAAGCAATAGCTCAATGAAAGATGTGAAATAAGCTCTAAACCCTAAGCAAAATGCTATAGTTTATGTTAGGAAGAAGGAGAGTTCTTAGAAATGAGAGGGGATAGTGGGATATTTATAGTTTTCCATTTGGGAAAGTGGGGAATTTTGGTGCATGTGGGACTAAAAGGGAGTCAACAAATTGATTAGTGATTCAAAGTAAGATTTGACTAGGTTTAGAATATGTAATCATCGTTAGGAATAGTGAAAATAGGTTAGACTAGTTAATCACGTTTAGAGAGAAATTAGGGTTTTGAGAGGTCTAATCAATCCAATGAAATGGATTGATAGTCTAGGAAGCTAGTAGAAGTAGTATAGAAGAGGATGAGAAGATGGTTTAGCCAATAAGGGATGACAAGTACATAAATACAACTAACAATTACATTCAATTGTCTTATTGTATTACCCAAGCTAGTTATATAGGCTTCACCATGCAAATTAATTTGGCATTTTAAATTTGACCGGTAAAATATTTTTTAGAGATATCTCAATTTATCATTTGTATAGTTATACATGAAATATTTGTGGAATATTCCTCTACCTTTTATTGTGGAATATTATATTATCAAATCCAACTTATCAATTTGAAATATTTTGAGTAACACTTCACTTTGAAAAGACTAATTTTATTCATGTTTCCAATATTTTTTTTAAAAAAAAATCAATTTTAGACATTTGAGTGCTGCCATGTGTAACTACTTTTACTTGATATAACAAATTACTAATATTTATGGCTTTAAAATTTAATACATTAACTAAATAAATAGACTAAATCATTTATTTACATTAAAAACTAGTTGGACAAAAATAAATTGAGTGGTCCACATTGATGAACACACACACACACACACACACACACACACACACACTAAAAAAAGTAAATCTCGATGTTATTTATACACTAAAAATTAAATAAATAAAATATATATTTATGTTTATTTTACTTTTTAAATATATATTTATATAGTTTGTATATAAATTTATACAAAAAAAGATGGTAATTTAGAGTAAATATGTAAGTTAGTTGTGATTGTTATTTCAAAACTTTACACATTTTTAACAATTAAAATCAAGAAAAAAACATTTAGATCCATCAATATGGAATAAGTGAGTGCAAAAAGAGTACGTGGAATGGGTTGAGGTTGGAGATTAATTATATATATGCGTATGCGTATATAATTTTAATAATGATTTTTACTAATAAATATAACGCATAATATTATTCATTGTATCGTTTTATTTATTTATAAACTATAGTCTAATAATTCATACATTATATTATATTTAATGTCTATCGGTTTGATTTGTAACATTTTTTTATAAAATATAATCTAATTGTGTAGTAATACTCAATGTAACGGGGTTGTCATATGGGGTAAAACGTAATTCAATCATGATTTATTTTGGAATGTTACCTTAGTAAAAGATCATGTCCATAACATATTTTCTTAGGTACAATAACATTGGAGATTGTGGGCATGTGTGAAACATGAAGGAATCAAAATTAAGTAAAAAAATGTTGAAAATATCACTACAACAAACTAGGCCTTTTGCCACAATTTTTCAACAATATTTTTGTGGTTATATGGTATTCTAAAAATTAAAATTGTGGCATTGGAATTGTAGTTAATCCACTTTTTGATATATTATTGTAGTTTTTCCACAATTCATTATACCATGGATAGTCCACAATTTATAAAATTTATAGATAATCTACATTTTTAAAATTGTACATTGTCCACATTTCTTAATATTTGTAACATTTCTACAATTTATATTTTTGTTAGTATTCCACAATCTTCACAAAAAATATAGTTTTTCTATATATTCCATCTTTGTAAAAATTCCATAATTTACAATTTCGTAACTCTCATCAATGTTATATTATGGCAATTTCAAAAAAATTCCTACAATTGTCGTTACCACAAAAACTTGTAGGTGGAAGCTACAATTTGATTGCCACAATAATTAATTGTGAAATTATCTTTTATAAAAATGTAGATGTAGTGCCCACTTCCCATTTGACACATTTTTATACCGATCATGACACTTGTTGACTATACCATGGAAATTTTTATAGTTTTGATTTAGTATGATGATTAGATGTTAGAGCATGTATTATTGTTGACTCTAATTCATATATGATGCATGATGATTATTAGAGATAATTTTATATAATGATGTTGATATACTATCTAACATGGTTACATTATAGATGTTGTTCGGACATGTGATATTTGAATATTTTGAGTAGACATAGAAAATGAAAATTGAATTAAAATTGATGACGATATAGTTGTTGATGAAATTTTAGGTGACACTGCTGATTGTCTTGATGATTGTTGTGATTCACATATATATTAATGATCTTGAAATTATATTTATATTCATTTGGATGTTCGATATGGCCACGAGGCCGAAGGATGTATATGTATTTTGCGGTTTAGAAAAATCACAACAAACATCGAGGGATTGAAGACCAACCACATTGGAATTCTAGATGAATTCAACAAGGTCACCATGGCAACTTGTATTGTTCATTTGTTTGTGTGTTTCTTATTTTTTTAGGGATTCCCATGGGGGATCACCTTGAAATGTGATCAAGGGGTTTTATGTTTCTTTTATTTATTTTCCTTGGTTTAATGTTGCATGTATTTATTTTGTGGTGCTTTGACCCCTTTCTTTTTTATTAAATGGTGTGTTAATTAATGTGAGTAATCATATTGTTAAAAATTAATTAATCAAATTGGTTCATAAGAAAGTAATTATTAGAGTTGTTGGCCTAAAATTAAAGTGCTTTGTATGAAATGTGTAAGTGATATGTAAGAGATGTGTAAGTTGATTTTGGAGTATGAAACACTACATCTTCTTTGAAATTCGAATTTTTCCTTGAAGACTTCTTTTGGAGACTTGTGGGACAAGTTAAACTTGTCCCATGCCTCTTAAATTTACATACTAACATTACCTATGGTTGGAGAGTTAAATTTAGACTTTGTTTATGTATTTTTGTAAGTCAAGTTGAATGTTGTAATTGCACTTTTCTTACATGTTTTAATTTCAGTCCTTATGAGGTATGGGCTTGTTTGAGTGTGTATGTAAAACTATCATAGTATTCACCTACTTATTGATTATGCATTGGAGAATAAAGTTGACTTTGTGTTGGGGTTGAAGATGTGTGATGTGGCATCTTACATGGATCCACCTCATCCTCTTCTCTTCCCTCTTCTATTTATTTGAATTCTTTAGCTTGTTTTGAGTTGCTCCACTTTTATCACTTCATTTTTGGGGAGAATTCTTTCGGGGTTGGAGAGCTCTTTCTATTGGAGAATATTGGATTGTTGCATACTTGTAGATTGTTGATCTTGGACTATTTTGCATTGGAAAGCTTGTTGTTTTGGAACCTTGGAAAAAAATCCATCATGGAGATGTAGGAGCTTTGCTCTTGAAATTCTTTTATTTTATTTTATGCATATGTAAATGGTTAAATGTTTGAATGTGTTGTTTTATTTGTTGGCTGGTTGGGTAGATGGCTTAGGGATGGTGTAGGAGAATACTATGGGGTACTCTTGAGGGAGGAATAATTTTTTTGGGGAGGTATAAGTGTGGAAGGAGTTGGGGTTTCAGTTCCACCTTATAAAAATAAATAACTTGCATTTTTTTACTCGTTATGGGGTGTCATGAGAGGTTGGGGAGGCATAAGGAAATGTGAGGAATAAGGGTTACTTGGGGGAGGCATAAGGGTATGTCAAGGATTTGAAATGATATGTATTTTATCGGTTTGTTCTCGGTGGTGATACTCATTTTCCCTTTGGGAGGCATAATACAAATCTCTCATAATTTCTTACTCCTTTGGCTTGCATGATGAAGCCTAAGTTTTGTTTGTTATGTCTTAATGTGGTTGCAAATTACATTTTTTTGGACTGTTTTTTAAATGTAAGTTTTGCATGTGCATTTGTCGAAGCTGTTGTTTCCATGAGTTGAAAATGCATATCTTATTGCTTTGTGGTTGGGGCTCGGGGGCCAACGAAGAAGGATGGCTTGTCCTTTCATTGGATGTCTTGGTTGGGTGAAGAGCTATAGTGCCCACTTCCCTTTGACACCTTTGATACTAATTATGATACTTCACATTATAATATAAAAATGATTAATTACCTTATTATAGTATGATGTAGATCATGGAATATTGTTGACTTGATTCAGTTATGATGCACGATGATTATTAGAGGAAGTTTGGATATTGATGATGGTATCTTGTTTGACATGCGTATATTATGGATGTTGTGCGGACTTGTGATATTTAGATATTGTGAGTATACCTAGAAATGGAAATTATTGGATGATGATATAATTGTTAAGTAAAATTGCAAACGATATTGCTAGATTGATTTGATGTTGTTGTGATTCATATATCTAGATGATTTTGATAATTATATCTATATTATTTTGGATGTTTTGATATGTCCACGAGGCCGAAGGAGGTATTTGTGTTATACAGGTTAAAATAACACAAAAACATCGGGGATTGGAGACCAACCACATTGGAATTCTAGACGAATTCAACAAGGTCACCATGACAACTAGTATTTGTTTGTGTGTGTGTTATGGATTTCCATGGGGGATCACCTTTAAATGTGACCAAGTGGTTTTATGTATTTATTTTATTTTGATCCTTTTGTTTAATGTTGCATATGTTTATTTTGTGATGCATTTGCCCCTTTCTTTATTTATTAAATATTGTATTAATATTGTGGATAAGGATGTTGTTAATATTAATTAATTAAAATATGTCATGAGAAAGTAATTAATAGATTTGTTGGCATTGAATTAAAGTGTTGTAAGAGATGTGTAAGTGATGTGTAAGTTAACTTTTGAGTGTGAAACACTCCACCTTCTTCGAAATTCAAATTTGTCCTTGGAGGCTGATTTTGGAGGCTTGTGGGACAAGTTAAACTTGTCCCATACCTCCTAAATTTAATTACCAACCATACCTACGGTTGGAGAGTTGAGATTAGACTTTTGTAATGCTTTGAGACGGAAATTGTAGGTTTTGATTGCACTTTTCTTACATGATTTAATTTCAGTCATTTGGGGTGTGGGTTAGATTTGAGTGTGTAAATAAATTGTCATATTATTCACCCACCTATTTATTGTGCTTTGGAGAATGAATTTGACTTTTGGGTTGGGATTGAAGATGTGTGATATGGCATCCTACGTGAATCACCTCATCCTCTTCCCTTCCCTCTTCTATAAAATTTGAATGGCTTGCCTTGTTTTGGGGTTGCTTCACTTTGGAGACAACATTCTTGGGCAAATTCCTTGCTATTTTGGGAGCTCTTTCTTGAAGGAGTGCTTGGAGCATTGTTACATGCTTGTGCTTGGCTGTTTTGGATTGCTTGCAGTTGGGTTAAGCTTGTTGTTTTGGAACTTGGAACAACTCCATTATGGAGAGGTAAGATCCTGGCTCTTGAAATGCTTCTCTTTTGTTATGAAAATGTTAATGTGTGAATGTTTTGGCTTGGTTGTGGGTTGTTGGGTAGATGGTCTAGGAATTGTGTAGGAGAAGGCTATGGGGTTATTTTGTGGGAGGCACAAGTGTGTTTATGGAGATATAAGGGTAGATGGAGTTGGGATTTGGATTCCACCATACAAAGAAATAGCTTGCATTTCTTTACTCATTATGGGGTGCCATAAGAGGTTTGGGAGACATAAGTAAATGCGAGGAATATGGGGTTCTTTTGGGAGGCATAAGGGCATGTCAAGGATTTGAAATGATATATATATATATATGTATATATATATATATATACATATACATCTTTTGGTGGTTTGTTCCCGGTGGTGATACCCATTTCCCTTTAGGAGGCATAAACAACATCCCCCATAGTTTTTTACTCCTTTGGCTTACATGATGAAGCATTTGTATTATTTGTCATGTTTTAATGTAGTTGTAAACTACATTCTATTTTGGACTATGTTTTATTGTGAAAGTGTTGCTTGTGTGTTTGTGGAAGCCTTTTTGTTACCATGAGTTGGATCACATCTTTTATTGCATTAAGGTTAGGGATTGGGGGCCAATGAAGAAGTATGGCTTCTTGTCTTCATTGATGTCTTGACTGGGTGGAGAGCGTTGTCTTTCATGTACTCTTGTTGTGATTATTATTTGGAAGAATGATAAATATACACGTTGCTGTTCTAAAGCCGAAAAAAAAGTTTGACAGTCCCTTGTTGAGATAAAGTTTATTGTAACCTTTCCCACTTGAAGTGGAGGAACTTGTAAATGTTTTGTAATAGAAAGATGTTGTATTGTCTATGAAAGTTGTCAAGTGAAATGTAAAAGATATGAACTCTATTTTCAGCCTTTGAAAGAATGTGAAAGAATTGTATTCTGTATGATGAATTTGAAGAATGAAAGAAAGGTTGTAAAGTTGTATTTTGGAATCAATAAAGGATTGCATTACCTTCTCAATTTGCATTGTTGTTTTAAGATTGAACATCTAAATGTGAATTGAAATCTCTGTTGAAAGAAATAAATGTGTATGAAGGAAAATGTAGAACTCTGTCTCTTGAAATGTGTAAAGTTAGAAATCATAATTGTATTTTGGTTTTTGAATAATTGGAATTGGAAGGAATTACCAGGATTAGATGATGAAAAATGATAAATAGGCCCTACCAAACTTGATCTCTATTTTATTTCTCAACTGGCAAATACTTTACCTTAAATGCACAGTTCAAACCTGCAACAATGAAATAATAGATTAAATGATTAAATTGAAGTAGTGTGTCCTAAATGAATTCAATTAGACTTTAACATTTAAGGAGAAATCCTTCAAAACCTTACAAAATTGGGCTCAACCCTCTTACATCGTTATTTTTGTCAAGAAACATAAATGTTCAAATTAAAAATCAATCAAACAAATTGAATCTTTAAATCCTCCTTAAATCCATCTAGAACAATCCTCCATGTCTATTTGACATGCTGAGAGAGGAAGAAGATCAAATAGAACAAATCTTATAAGTTATGGCCTTATGAAGTTTTTATTCCTTGGCGTAAAAAAAAAAATTGGGAAAACTTTCCTTGACGGGCCCGCGGGCCTGAATTTTTCCGTTAGCACTTAGGAAATTTCGTTGGAAAATGTTTCTAATTTTCCACACCGCTCGTCGACCTAACCAATCACGGGTTGCCACGTGGCTCCACGAGGTGTTGGAGGAAGGGCAGACCCCTTTTTAGACTTAGCACTTAAGAAAATTTTTGGGGAAAATTCTCCTAAGTTTCCCCGATGCCCCGCTAGCCCGCAGATAACAAAATTCTACCACGTGGCACCACGAGGTGTTAGCGAAGGGATTTTTGACTTAGAACTTCCGAAAACTTTTTGGGAAAATTTTACAAATTTTCTCCGCCACCCCACTGGCCCATAACCAATCAGGTGATGCCCCATGGCATCACAAGGCATTGGTGGAGGAGCAGGTCCCCTTTTGCATTTTACGTTTGAAAAATTTTTGGGAAAATTTTCTAAAGTTTCCCGTTCACCTCGCTGACTGTGGCCAATCGAGCCACCATGTGGCATCCCGAGGTGTCGGTGGAGGCATAGGTGAATGCAATCCTCTTAGCCCTTTGGGGTGTTAACCAAATTTTCTCCCCGCCTTCCCTACAATTGCTTAGGAGATGCCAAGTGTCCCTAGCAGACTCATGGGAGTGCGGGCGTGAAGTTGGATTTTTCCCTAGGCGGGATGATCTTTAAAAATGTCTCCCGCCACCCTGCTCTCCCCATGTTAGTTTGGGAGGTGCCATGTGTCCCTTGTAAACTTTTAGACCCATGGGAGCATGGGCACAAAGTTGTTTTATTTTCCATACACAAGAAATTTTCCAAAAGTCTCCCCGTAGCCCGCCAACTTGCCCTTGAGGTAAATTTTCACCCCTGGGCCGGCAAACTTGCTCTTGGGGAAAATTTTCACCCCAAGGCCCGCTAGACCATAACTTGGAAAATATGAGGAGTTAGGAGGACTTCTTTATATCAATGGAAAGGTGACAAAATTTCCTCTCCAATAGGAATAATTTAGGAAATTTTTGAATGCATTAAGTTTTAGATAGATAAATTTGAATATTTGAGCCTATTAGAGAGTAGGTATGGTCAGAATTAACCTCTCGAACCTTATTAAACCTTCTAACCCGAGATTTTACACCTTTTGACCCGTAATAATTGTTAATGAAAGAAAGGTATGTTATAGTGAATTAAAAATGTTCGGAACTTGTTAGTGAGAGTTGTTTCCTTGTAACTTTGGTTGTAGACTCTTTTTAAAAAAAAATCCGTAATTTTTCTTAACTAATCCTAGGTTGTTCTTGGGTCTCAAGTGGGTTATTTTAGCAGGCGTTACACTTGGTATTAGAGTAGTGGTTCAAAATTTTGGGCCATTGGGTACACTAGAAAACTTGAGACATGGAATTTAAACCTAGCACACTTTTAAATCTAGAAAAAAAACTTAGTATAGAAATTACATATTGTAGTAAACATGGAACTCGAATAAAATTTAGAAATATGAACTCTCACCTTGGTACTCAGGAGGTGCGGATGGCAAGAGGGATATTTTCACATAGACTTAGATTTACCACCACCCGATAATGATGTAGTAGCCATCCTATCCCATATTTTGAAGACTCTCCAAGATGTTAATGCTTCTCTACGCAGAGGTTCGGTAGGAGGACATGCGGTCGGACATGATAGAGTCCCTTCCATTAAGGGTCGGTATCTCCTTAACCTAGCAAGGAGCATGGAGGATAGAACTCCCATGCGGAGTCGGCTAGAGCCGAGTCATCATAGAGGGATAGAGTGACCAATTTTTAGGACATAGAGAGAGGTATCGAGATTACTAGACTTAGGGATGAGCGTGTAGAGAGGCTACATGACGATAGACCACAACCGCAGATCACATCGGGAGATCCTAAAGCTTCGACCATCACATTATTCTGTGACATAGGTGGATTTCGGAAGATGCACGGTTAGTGAGCTTGAGCATACACTTCAAGCTCTGTCCTTTTTCTAGCAACATGGAATCTCATGTTGTGATCCATCTACCGAGGATGGAACGGGTCTGTTGGAGGACAGAGGAGCAGAATCACCATGTTGATTTTGAGATAGTTACCTTGGAGCTCTTTGAGGAGTGTTTCAGGAACAGATACTTGTAATATAGGTTCCTTCAGCAGCAGATAGATGAGTTCCATAACCTCCGACAGGCATCTCTTACAGTGGATGAGTATGAGAGTAGATTTCTAGATTTACTCTAGTATGTTGGTTACATGTAGGATGAGTAGGTGTAGATCCATAGGTTCATCTCAAACTAAACCTAGACAATGGCGGAGAAGTACATATCCATTGTCCACAGACATTAGTTGAGGCCGTCGAGAAGGCCTATATAGCAGAGGAGACTCGGGAAATACCCAGCAGGCTAGAGACTGAGTTCGGAGCCGCATATAGCGGATGCGACAATAGATTGAGGGGGTCGTACCTCTTTGTTGTGGTGGATAGGTACAACACAATCATCTTTTTACCAGAGAGCGGTGCGAAAGTCCTGCCCACCTCATAGACCTCCACAGAGATTTGATGCACAAAGAGGTCGGAGTATGGGGCCTCATCCTAGGGGTCCTATCAGGACACAGGGTGCCCAGAGATCTCACTCAGTAGAAGCTCACTAGAAGAGACCTCATCATACTACGGCCGGATCATCAGGATCCACACCACAAACCTCCAATGTACAGTCGGACTGCTACACACGGGGAGAGGATCGGTGGTTGTTTTAGTTGTAGTGGTGCTAGACTTTTGGAGAGACTTCCCACGTAGACCCTAATAACAAGGGTAAGACGCACATCTTAGAGCCTACTATTGGTTATATGGGACATAGTCATAGGATGTCTGTACGCAATGGTCGAGAAATGCTAGGCGAGCATCGTAGTACGATTATTGAGACTGCAGGTAACATTGGTGGTATTTCTACCTCCATTTTGTTTGATTATGGTTCCTTTGATTCTCTTATTACACAATCTTTAGTAGAGAATACAAGGTGGTGGCGCTTAGGCGGGGTCATAGTTGGGATGTTGAGATGGCTTCTAGAGCAAAGATCTCTATAGACTCCTTAGTTAAGGAGCGTGTGGTAGATTTTTGACCTTTCACCACTACCTCGGATCTCCGTATCCTTCCTTTGGGCTGATATGGAGTCATCTTGGGTATGGAATTGTTGTTTGCACATAGGGACAGAGTGGATTGTTACCATAAGATCATATCTTGTGTAGATGATTTGAGAGTTTAGTCGATGATTTCAGAGGTCAGGAGACTCATTTTTATTCACACCATCTCTTTTATGCAGCTTAAGCGGTGTGTGTGACGGGGTTGTCAGATGTATGTTGTTACGGTTAGTGATAGATCAGAGGATCGGTCTAGTGGACCATCACTAGATGATCACCCCATTTTGAGAGAGTTTTTTTATGTCTTTCTAGGGGAGCTACTTGGGCTACCACCCCCACGTGAGATTGATTTTCACATATATCTAGTTCCTAGAGTAGAGCCTATCTCACGAGCACCTTATCGGATGACCACACCAGAGCTCTATGAGCTCAAGTTGCAACTTGAGGGCCTTTTTGAGAAAGGCCTTATCTATCCTAGTGTATCCCCTTGGGGTGCACCAGTGATTGTTGTGAAGAAGAAGGATGGGTCCTTACGGTTATGTATTGAATATTACCACTAGCTAAACAAAGTAACGATCAAGAATCGTTAACCCCTTTAGTGCATTGATGATTTGTTTGATCAAATGAAGGGAGCCACAAATTTCTCTAAGATATACCTTAAGTCAAGTTACCATCAGCTGAGGATTTTAGAGGTGGACATTCACAAGACCACCTTTCATACGAGATATGGCCACTATGAGTTTAGAGTGGTGCCTTTTGGTTTGACTAATGCCCCCACAGTATTTATGAGTTTGATGAATGGGGTATTTAGGACCTTTTTAGATCACTTTGTGCTCATCTTCCTTAATGAAATTTTGATTTACTCATGTACGTGTGAGGAGCACGAGGGGCACCTTCTCTAGGTTCTTTAGTGTCTTCGTGAGCAGCAACTTTACGGGAACCTGGAGAAGTGTGCATTATTTCATATGGAGGTGTGGTATTTGGGTCATATCAAATGCTGGGAAGGTATCACCATCAACCCTTTCAAGATTAGAGCTATTATGGATTGGCCAACACCCACTACTACTGATGGAGGTGTGCATCTTCATGGGATTAGCAAGTTATTACTTTGGAGATTTGTTCAGACTTCTCTTGAATTGCACACCCAATCACTTCCCTTCAAAGGAAAGGGAAGAAGTTTGTTTGGTCGAGACAAGTGCGAGAAGGATTTAAATAAATTGAAGGAATTCTCACTATAACACCTATCCTTGCAATAATGGATCCACAGGTGAGTTTTCCATTTACACGGATGCTTCTCTAATAGGGCTTGGAGGTGTGTTTATGCGGGAAGGTAGAGTAGTGGCTTTTGAATCTCACAAACTCAAATATTACGAGCTTAATTATCTGACTCATGATCTTGAGCTTATGGCAGTTGTGCATGCTTTGGTTTGATGGAGGCACTTTCTGCTTGGTCTGAGATTCACACTCAGGACAGATCACTTGAGTCTTTGTCACCTCTTCACATAGCCCAATCTCAACAATCGTCAATGGCGTTGGATGGAGTTGCTTTGTGAGTATGATATGGAGATAGAACATGTGAAAGGAAAGGAGAATGTGGTGGTAGACATTCTCAACATACGGAGATATGTGGCCATGGCCACCTCGGTGAGAATGGATTTGCGGATCATGATTCTTCGATAGCTTCCTCTTAATAGCTTCTACATTGCGGTTCGAGAAGAGATCAAGTCTCGAGACCCCTAGAGGGTAAATTTGATGTTTTTCAAGAGGCGGATGGTCTTCTTAGGAACAGAGGCTGGATTTATGCTCCCATAGATGGAGGCTTGAGGCACGGCATTTGGCGAGAGGCACATCATGCACCTTATTCAGCCCACCCTGGGGTGAAGAAGATGCACGACACCTTGAGATAGTTATATCATTGGAGAGGACTTCGTAGAGATGTGGCTCAGTTCGTGTCATGATGTTTAGAGTGCCAGAAAGTGAAGACCAAGCATCAGCATCTAGATGGCCTTCTCTTTCCTCTTGCTATACTCGAATGGAAGTGGGACACCATTTCCATGGATTTCATTGTTGGGCTACCGATGTCAAGATATCACAACGCCATCTTCACCATGGTTGATAAATTGACAAAAGTGGCTCACTTTCCTCTAGTGAAGACCATTTATACAACTAGTGCAGTGGCACGAGTATATTTGGATGATCTTTTTAGGTTGCACGGGATTCCATAGGAGATCATAAGTGACCGTGATCCTTTGTACACTTCCCATTTTGGACTACCATGTAGCATGCCCTCGGGATGAAGATCAATTTCAGCATAACATATCACCTTGAGACAGATGGACAGACTGAGTCGGGTGAATTAGATTTTAGAGGACATGCTTAGGATGTATGTGATGGATCAGCAGTCTAGATGGGAGGAGTACCTGTACTTGGTGGATTTTTCCTACAATAATAGTTTTCAAAGTTCTATAGGAATGGCTCCATTTAAGGCTTTATATGGTAGAGAGTGCAGGACACCTCTTAGTTGAGACAGAGTTAAAGAATAGGATTTCTCTTGGACCAGCCTTGTTGCGGGACATAGAGTAGCAAGTGGTTTTGATCAGACAAAGATTGTAGGAAGCACATGACAGATAGAAGAAGTATGCAGATCAGCATAAGATCGACAGTAGTTTTGACATGAGCATGAAGATGTTCCTTTGTGTTAGGCCACATAACATCCCTATCCATTATGGAAAAGGTTCTAAGTTAGCTCCTAGATTCGTGGGTCATTTTGAGATCTTGGAGCGTATCGGCCCTTTGGCTTACCGTCTAGCATTGACACCTAGCTTGTCTCGCATACATGATGTGTTTTATGTTTTAGTTCTTAGGAGATATGTTACAAATTATTCTCATGTGTTAGATTGGACATCATTGCGGGTGTAGGATCAGGGGCGGTGAGGTGATGGTGGAGCCAAATCACATCCTAGATCATATGACCCTAGGCCTTCTAAGTAGAGAGGTTGATCAGGTCCGGGTGCAGTGGGACAGATATGATGAGGTTGTAGCTACATGGGAGGATGCTACTTTGCTACGAGTTCAATTTTCACATTTGTTCTGTGACTTCTAGGAGGAAGTCAAGTCTAAGGGGAGGGGGATGTAGTGCCCACTTCCCTTTGACACCTTTTGATACTAATCATGAGACTACACATTATATTATAGACATGGTTATGGACCTTATTATAGTATGATGATAAATGTAGATCATGGAATATTGTTGACTTGATTCAGTTATGATGCATGATAATTATTAGAGGAAGTTTGGATATTAATAATGGTATACTATTAAACATGGTTATATTATGGATGTTTTGCGGACTTGTGATATTTTGATATTGTAAGTAGACCTAGAAATGAAAATTATTGAATGATGATATAATTGTTGAGTAAATTTGCAAACGATATTGCTAGATTGCTTGATGTTGTTGTGATTCATATATCTAGATGATTTTGATAATTATATCTATATTATTTTGGATGTTTTGATATGGGAAGAAGGTGAAGGAGGTATTTGTGTTTTGCGGTTAAAATATCACAACAAACATTGGGTGATTGGAGACCAACCACATTGGAATTGTAGATGAATTCAACAAGGTCACCATGGCAACTAGTATTTGGATGTGTGTGTTAGGGATTTCCATGGGGGTGATCACATTTAAATGTGTCCAAGGGGTTTTATGTATTTCTTTTATTTTGGTCCTTTGGTTTAATGTTGCATGCGTTTATTTTGTGATACATTTGCCCCCTTTATTTATTTATTAAATGTTGTATTAATATTATGGGTAAGCATGTTGTTAGTAGTAATTAATTAAAAGATATAATGAGAAAGTAATTAATATATTTGTTGGCCTTGAATTAAATTGTTGTAAGAGATGTGTAAGTGATTTGTAAGTTAACTTTTGAGTGTGAAACACTCCACCTTCATGGAAATTTAAAATTTTCCTTGGAGGTTGATTTTGGAGGTTTGTGGGACAAGCTAAACTTGTCCCATACCTCTTAAATTTAATTACCAACCATACATATGGTTGGAGAGTTGAGATTAGAATCTTGTAATGCTTTTTGAGAAGGTAATTGTAGGTTATGATTGCACTTTTTGTACATGATTTAATTTCAATCCTTTGGGGTGTGCGTTGGATTTGAGTGTGTAAGTAAACTTTCATATTATTCACCCACCTATTTATTGTGCTTTAGAGAATGAAGTTGACTTTTGGGTTGGGGTTGAAGATGTGTGATATGGCATCCTACGTGGATCTGCCTCATCCTCTTTCCTTCCCTCTTCTATAAAATTTGAATGGCTTGCCTTGTTTTGGGGTTGCTTCACTTTGGACACTGCATTCTTGGGTGAATTCCTTGCTATTTTTGGAGCTCTTTCCTGAAGGAGTGCTTGGAGGATTGTTGCATGCTCTTGCTTGGCTATTTTGGATTGTTTGCGTTGGGTTAAGCTGTTGTTTTGGAACTTGGAACAACTCCATCATGGAGAGGTAAGAGCTTGGCTTTTGAAATGCTTCTCTTTTGTTTATGAAAATGTTAGTGGGTGAAATTTTTGGCTTGGTTATGGGCCATTGGGTAGATGGCCTAGGAATGGTGTAGGAAAATGCTATGGGGTTATTTTTGTGGGAGGCACAAGTATGTTCAGGGAAGTATAAGGGTGGAATGAATTGGGATTTGGGTTCCATCTTACAAAGAAATAAATTGCATTTCTTTACTTGTTATGGGGTGCCATAAGAGGTTGGGGAGACATAAGGAAATGTGAGGAATAAGGGGTACTTTGGGGAGGCATAAGGGCATGTCAGGGATTTGAAATTATATATATATACACATTTTGGTGGTTTGTCTAGGTTGTGATACCCATTTCCCCTTTGGGAGGCATAAGCAGCATCCCCCATAGTTTCTTGCTCCTTTGGTTTGCTTGATGAATCCTTTGTATTGTTTTTCATGTTTTAATGTAGTTGTAAACTACATTATGTTTTGGACTATGTTTTATTGTGAACGTGTTGGTTGTGTGTTTGTGGAAGCCTTGTTGTTGCCATGCATTGGATCACAACTTTTATTGCATTATGGTTGGAGATTGGGGACCAATGAAGAAGGATGTATTCTCCTCTTCATTGGATGTCTTGTCTGGGTGGAGAGTGTTGCCTTTACCCTACTCTTGTTTTGATTACTATTTTCAAGAATGAGAAATATGCACGTTGTTGTTCTAGAGCTAAGAAAAAGACAGTTTGACAGTCCCTTGTTGAGATAAATTTTATTGTAACCTTTCCCACTTAAAGTGGAGGAACTTGTAAATGTTTTTTTATAGAGAGATGTTGTATTGTTTATGAAATTTGTCAAGTGAAATGTAAAAGATATGAACTTTTTTTTTAGCCTTTCAAATAATGTGAAAGAATTGTATTTTGTATGATGAATTTGAAGAATGAAAGAAAGGTTGTAAAGTTGTATTTTGGAATCAATAAAGGATTGCATTACCTTCTCAATTTGTGTTGTTGTTTTAAGATTGAACATCTAAATGTGAATTGAAATATCTGTTGAAAGAAATAAATGCGTATGAAGGAAAATGCAGAACTCTATCTCTTGAAATGTGTAAAGTTGGAAATCAAAATTGTATTTTGGTTTTTGAATAATTGGAATTGAATCAACTAAAGGTATTAGATTGGAATTGGAAGGAATTCCTAGACTTGGATGATGAAAAATGATAAATAGGCCCTACCAAACTTGATCTCTGTTTTATTTCTCAACTGGCAAATACTTTACCTTAAATGCACAGTTCAAACCTACAACAATGAAATAATAGATTAAATGATTAAATTGAAGTAGTGTGTCCTAAATGAATTCAATTGGACTATAACATTTAAGGAGAAATCCTTCAAAACCTTGCAAAATCGGGCTCAACCCTCTTACAGTCATTTTTCTGTCAAGAAACGTAAATGTTCAAATTGTAAATCAATCAGAAAAATTGAATCTTGAAATCCTCCTTAAATCCATCTAGGAACAATCCTCCATGTCTATTTGACATGTTGAGAGAGGAAGAAGATCAAATTGAACAAATCTTATAAGTTAAAATTTACCAGTTCATACTGTAAAATCCTTTGTAGATAATTTTCTTGAAATTGACCCCCTAAACTTTATCAAAATCAAAAATTATGATCCCTGAGTAAAGAGGGTGTCAAGAGCTTTCCATAAAGTCCTTGTTTTCCCAAAACTGAGCTTTCTATTTGAATTTTTTCTTCCTTGGCGTCAAAAAAATAAGTTTGGGAAAAATTTCCTTGACAGAGGCCTAAATTTTTCCTTTAGCACTTAGGAAGTCCTTTTGGGAAATTTTTTCTAATTTTCCTCACCACCTACCAACTTGCAGCCAATCAAAGGTTACCACATGGCCCCATGAGGTGTTAATGCAAGGGTAGACCTGCTTAAATTAGCGCTTAGGAAATTTTTTGGGGAAAATTCTCCTAAGTTTCCCCGACGCCCCTACCATCCCGTAGCCAATCAGAGGCTACCACATGGCACCACTAGGCATTGGCAGAGGGGATTTTTTACTTAGCACTTCGAAAAAATTTGGAAAATTTTCCAAATTTTCTCCGCCACCCCGTAACCAATCAGGTGATGCCACGTGGCATCATGAGGCATCGGCGGAGAACCGGGTCCCCTTTTTCCTTTTGCATTTTTGATAAAATTTAGGAAAATTTTCCAAAGTTTTCCCCACAACCCACGGCTAATAAGGAGCCACCACATGGCATCGTGAGGTGTCGATGGAGGCGTGGGTGAATGCAATCCTCTTAGCCCTTTGGGGCGTTAACCTAATTTTCTCCCCACCTTACCCACGTTGGCTTAGGAGATGCCATGTGTCCCTAGCGGACAAGCGGGAGTACGGGCACGAGATTGGATTTTCGTCCCATGTGGGATGATCTTTCAAAATGTCTCTCACCGCCTCACTCTCCCGCATGAAGAAGGATGGCTTCTCCTTTCATTGGATGTCTTGGTTGGGTGGAGAGTGTTGCCTTTCCCCTACTTTTTTGTATTCAAAATTGAAAAAGATGGAGAATCTTCATGTTGTTTTTCTGGAGTAGAGGAAAAGACAATTTTCACAGTCCTTGTTGGGATCATTATTTAGTATAACCCTTTCCCACTTTGAAGTGGATGACCTTGTACATTTTTTGTGATGGAAAGATGTTTTGTATTGGTTATGAAAGTTGTAATTCGAAATGTGAAAGAGATGTACTCTATTTTCTATAGTTGGATGAAATAAAATAAATATTTATATCTTGTAATTTGTATTTGATCAATGGAAAAGAAAGTTATAAAAGAATCATACAAGTCAATAGAAGTTATTTAGTTCATTAAGAAGATATTGTCTTCATTAGAAATATGTGTTTGTAATATTTTTGAAATCTCTATTTGGTAAATTGAAAAGGCAATACATATGAAGAGAATATATTACTCTTTTCCTTTAGAATGCATGATTTGAAGGAAATCAGAATATTGTAGTGATTGGATTAGAATGAATTCATAAATTTATGTTGGTAAATGTAAATGGATCAAACTTTTGAAATTGAAGTTGTAGAACTCTGTTAGAGAATTTTCAAACTAGAAAATATTTTACTCAAATGTACAGACATGACCCCCATAGAAAGGAATAGTAAAATGAATAACCACTTAAGAAAAGGTTAACGATCCTTTCAAATCAAACAAAGGAAAAACAATGAAGTCATTGGATATCTGTGTCAAAATTGAGGAATTTTGAATTGACCTTCAATCTAACAATTTACCCTTTCAATCCATCCTAAATTCCTCTAAGAGAAACCCTCCATGTCCTGTTTGGCATGTTAGGAAAGGAAGGAGGTCGAATCGAAAATTAAGTCAAGTGTTACCGGTTTTCATTTTATAATCCTATAGAGCATTTTCTCAAAAATTTCCCTTAAAACTTAATCCAAATTAATTTCTTAAGATTTATGTGCATAGAGGACATTGAGAGATTTTTGAAAAGTCCTCATTTTCCAAAACAAGAGTTCCCTATCAAAATTTATTGCCTTTTGAAGTTTGCAGGAGGAGGAAAGGCCCTTGCGCACCAATCTTGCGCATCCAGAGCCTCTTGCGCACCCATCTTGCATGCCTATGAGGAAATGAGTCCCTTGTGCACCCGTCTTGCATGCCCATGAGAAAATGAGCCTCTTACATTCCCATCTTATGGGCCCGGAGAGAATGAGTTTCTTCATGCTCGCCTTTGCACGCCCGGGAGAATAAGAGTTTCTCCCGCCCTTCTCTTCCGTGCCTAGAAGAAAGTTTCTTTCTGCGTCTCTCTCTTCGCACTCGGGGAAATTTCTTCCACGTACCCCACCTGAAGATAATCTAGGGATGACTTTCACTCTCTTAGTGTTTTTAAGGATGTTTTGATAGCTGTTGTAATGGCACTCCACTTCAATTAGAGCTTACGCTCATCACTTGTGTAATGGAGGTCCTGATCAATATTTTTCAGCTCAAGCATGATTTATGCAACCTTGAGAGAGATGAAAGGTGTCCCTTTGGTCAAACAAATTTTTCTAGCTTTGTCGGTATTTAGTTGAATCTCTTTCTAAATCTTGTGCTTCATCTAAGTTACTCTAGATTACCAAAATAATAATTTCACCTTTGTGAGAAGAATTCTCAAACCAAACATGAATCTTGTGGATTGTTAAGGTAGGTCTTTAAAAAAATTTTTTTGTAAATGTATAACCTTAAGGGATTGTAAACCGTGGAGTGTATCCAATCGTGATGTGTGTATTTTGGTTGAGTTGTCTCATGGTGCTTTGTCAAAGAGTAAATTAAACTGTCCTTAATGGTTGTTAGTTGTTTCCATGCTATAAAGAAGAATCGTTGAGTCAAGTTGTTTGAAGAGTTATTCATAACCTTTGTGACCACCTGTTGCGTCATTCTGTACATCAAACAAGTCAAAAAAATTATCATGTACTTTGTTATGTTGGTCTTTGTGTCGTGAATTAGTGGATGATACACTTGGTATCGTGAGTGTGGGTTCAAATCTTGGACCCTTGGGCACACTAGAAAACTTGAGACATGAACTGTAAACATTGCACACTTTGAAATCTAGAAAAAAACCTTGTTTGAAAATTGAAAAAGAAATATTACATGACTTTGTTCATTTGAATTGCCAGAATTAAAATCATAATAAAATAATAAGTTGTTTGAGTTGTTGTGCTTGCTTAATGGCATTTTTTCTAAACCCAGGTAACTAAGAATGTCAAATTAAATTGATGTTTGTGAACTTCTAGTGTAGTGGAAACTTGGTTCCCCTTTGAAAATGTGTTGTTTTTACAAGTCCTAAATCTTGATTTAATTGGATGATGCATTAAGCCCTTTTTAGACCCTTTTTTTATTGGAGTTATTGGAATGATAAATTGTATGGTGTGATTCTTCTGGTTGGACAATAGTCATTGTGTTCAGGGTTGGGAATAGTTAATTAGAATCATGTTTAGAGCTTCCTTCCTTCGAAGGTTAGGAAAGATGGTTTGGTTGTTAGTATTTTTTTCGTTTTGTTACATGTATGGGAGAGTGGACATTAAGTCTGGGTGTCATTTATGACCCAATCCTACGTATGTGTCCTTGGAACTAACCTCAGGAAGAGTACCCCTATTGGCAGCCATGAAGGGCTACGGAGTGAATGTGGTGTTAACTTTTGTGTTTTACATTCATAATCTTGTGTTGTTTTATCAAGGACCAACATCTTATTTTATGATTGATTTGATAATCTCGAGGCTCTTTTTTTTTATTTTTTTGCGAGAATTTTCAGACTTTGTAATGACTACTTAGCCACTTTCCTTGATTGTCGACATTTCTTGGATTTTATTTTTATTGGTGACTCGGAGCTCATTATGTTGTTTCATACTTAGCTAAATGTTACGTGGTTTCTTCTTGCATGATGATGCGCTGGTTCTATGCTTTTCGTATTGTGACATTTCGTCAGGGGGGGTACACCACAGGTGTCTTGAATGTCCTCTTAGGTGCTTAAATTTATGTCTTTGTTTTGGATGCACAAAACCTTGAGGGTGTCTTGGATCTTAGAGTGACTTTTTTCATTTCTTGACCTTGCTTTGATAGAGAGCTCATTGTGTTGAGTGTTCTAGTTGGCAGTCTGTTAGCGGTGGTGGTGATTCTCTTACAATCTGGTAAGAGCTTGAACCTCGTCGGAGTAGAGGTGTTTAATTGCGGGCTGATGAATTATGTTAGGATTGGATTGCTTTTGAATGGCTCTTGATGTTAGTAGAAAAGTGTGTGTCTGGTAGTGACTTCTTTTCGATGGCATGCTAAGTTTTATCATGATTTCCTTATTTCATTATATAAAGGCGTTACTTGAGGGTTGTATTCTTCTTGATAATTATGGTTAGAATTAATCCCATTCAAGTATTGTGTGTAAATTAATTATTTTGTTTTCCTCTTGACCTATAAATAGGTCTACCCTTTCCTTAATTTTTTAAGTTACTATGAATAACACTATATGACCTATTAATTTTGGATTACGTGGAGACACTTATGGATGCTTCGAGTATTTTGGACCATGACATTGGTTATGATACTGTGATTAGACCTTGATAATTTAATCTTGGTGGTATTTAATAATGTGATTATTCTTGAAAAACTTTAACTCTTGGTCGTAAAGCCATGTTGAATAGATAGTTGATTGCCTCCTTACATTTGATGCTTTCTAGTGAGTATGTGGTGTTCTTATAGTTAAAATATTTCCTTGTCATTTTGATTTCTTGGTTGATGTTATCATGTGGTAAAATGGGTGTAGATTTGAAAACTTTCCTTGTCTTATCATGTGAGTAAAGTGTTTTTGCCAAAACAACAAACATTGTTAAACCCTAGTAGATCAGTAAAAGTAATTATGCTTCTTTAATGGGCCTTCCTTGTAACTTATTTTGAGAACTTGTAGAAACCCACTAGGAATGTTTTATGATACTTGTAATTAGTGGAAAAATCTTGAAATATTGTTGTGATCCATGTTGGTTGATTGTTTCCTAGTTCTTACAAAATTAATAATGTGTTTTCTATGTTGAATGTCCCTTGTTTTCTTAGAATTAAAAATGGGATGTGTTGATTTACCTCTCTCTCCCATAAAATTAATAGTGTGATATGTTTACCCTTCCTTCTCATTAAATTTTTAATTGACAAGTTGACTCACCCAAACATCATAAAACTATAATTGAGGAGATTTGGCCTTGAAGCTTAACAAATAAACTAGAACATAGAAAGAGAAAATGGTCCTTGCTTTAACCTTGGTAGATTAATAGAAGAAATTAAAACCATGTAGAAGAATAGAAAGGGAAAAAATTGTCCATCTACCTCCCCTAGGAGTAAAATAAATAATTTTTCTCTTTTCCGCCTTTATAGAATGGCAAGATATCATGCCCCCTTAGTGGTCCTTATAATACAAACTTGTGATGTCATAATAGGAGGAAGTTTAATTAAGAAAAATCGTAAAGGAATATGCTTAGAAAATGAAAATACCACTTTTGAATTAATTAGTTGAGTTATAAAATAAGTAAGATTTATGTGTATTGAGTGCAATGTATAGTTGAACCTATAGTTTTGTCGCCTACCCAGAATTGTGAAACACTTGGTGGATAGTAATGTGTTCTAGTTGCTTAGTACCTTCTTGTTCATAGATGTATGTGCCTTTCTTTGTGGGAGTTTTGGGTCATCATACCCTTATCGTCTCGTAGCTCGACGAGTGTGAGTTGTGGTCTTTTGGTTTGAGACTTATCTCTTGTTTGAGAAGTAACCTCCTTGTGTGTTGTCTTGTCCTTGGAGACCTAAGTTATTGTAATTTTAAGGCAACCTATGTTAAGGATATGATATAACTTTGGGAAGTCTTCTTTTCTTCTTGTTCTTCTCTCTGGAGAGCTTGAGTGCTCTCTGGTGTTACGATTTATGATTGTGCTCTCTTTGTGGTTATTTCGAGCTTGAGCAGGAAATAAGATAAATGAATCCCACTGTTTTATTGTGAATGGTACTTCTTGTATTGATATGTTAGTTGCTAGGGGAGATATATATGTTTTTCTTTTGCTAAATGGTTGACGTCTCTAGATTTGGTTGGTGTGGTGTGTTCGATTCTTAAAACAAAAGTGTAAAAAAATCAAACTATAGGAAACCTTGTGGTCATGAATTTGCTTAGTATTACCATGAAAATTTGATTGTACCCTCTCGAGTTATAGAAGTGATTCCCTTTAATAGTTCCTTGATTTTAAATGTTTTGATGTTTTAGGTGTCCTCCTTATTGATTAACCTCATCTTGTGTGATCTCAAATTGTGGGACCTTGAGTAGACTTGTCCCTCATACAAAATTTTGGCCATGGTTGATTCTGCTAGCCTTGTCTAAACAACGAACTATGAAAATATAACTTAAACTTAGTGGAAACCTTAACTTTTGCTATTGTAGTATGTTATGTTCCATGGAAACTATGTGGTCTTTCTCAAACTCATGGAATTCTCCTTATTATTCCTATACTTGGTGGTTACTCTTAATACCCTTTTGAACTCTTCATGTTATATTGTTATGTGTTGTATCTTGGTTAATAGCATAAAGTTACTCTCTATATTTAAATGTTCATAGCCTTGCATGCAAAAAGTTTAGAACTCATCCCTTACAATCTCCCTTTTTCTTGCTGAATTGCATTGGACCAAACTTGGGATTATGTGGACCCACATTTGTTTAACGAAGGAAATCACATAATGGGAGTGATCCTTTTTATGTTGCATTTGTTCCTATCTCTCTTTCTTGTTCCTTCTAGGAGGAAGTCGAGTCTAAGGGGAGGGGATGTAGTGCCCACTTCCCTTTGACACTTTTCAATACTGATCATGACACTGTTGACTATACCATGGACATTGTTATAGTTTTGATTTAGTATGATGATTAAATGTTAGAGCATGGATTATTGTTGAATCTGATTCATATATGATGCATGATGATTATTAGAGATATTTTATATATTGATGTTGATATATTATCTGACATGGTTACATTATAGATGTTGTTCAAACATGTGATATTTGGATATTTTGAGTAGACCTAGAAAATGAAAATTGAATTAAAATTGATGATGATATAGTTGTTGATGAAATTTTAAGTGACACTGTTGATTGTCTTGATGATTATTGTGATTCACATATATATTAATGATCTTGAAATTATGTTTATATTCATTTGGATGTTCGATATGGCCATGAGGCTGAAGAAGGTATTTGTATTTTATAGGTTAAAAAATCACAACAAACATCGGGGGATTGGAGACCATCCACATTGGAATTCTAAATGAATTCAACAAGGTCACCATGGAAACTTGTATTGTTTGTTTCTTTGTGTGTGTCTGATTTTGTTAGGGATTCCCAAAGGGGATCACATTTAAATGTGACCAAGGGGTTTTATGTTTCTTTTATTTATTTTCCTTGGTTTAATGTTGCATGTGTTTATTTTGTGGTTCTTTGACCCCTTTCCTTATTTATTAAATGGTGTGTTAATTAATGTGAGTAATCATATTATTAAAAATTAATTAATCAAATTAGTTCATAAGAAAGTAATTATTATAATTGTTGGCCTAAAATTAAAGTGTTGTAAGAAATGTGTAAGTGATATGTAAGAGTGTGTAAGTTGATTTTGGAGTATGAAACACTCCATCTTCTTTGAAATTAGAATTTGTCCTTGGAGGCTGATTTTGGAGACTTGTGGGACAAGTTAAACTTGTCCCATGCCTATTAAATTTTCATACCAGCCTTATCTATGGTTGGAGAGTTAAATTTAGACTTTCTTTATGCATTTTTTTAAGTCAAGTTGAATGTTGTAATTGCACTTTTCTTACATGTTTTAATTTCAGTCCTTATGGGGTGTGGGCTTGTTTGAGTGTGTAAGTAAAACTATCATATTATTCACCTACTTATTGATTATGCATTAGAGAATGAAGTTGACTTTGTGTTGGGGTTGAGGATGTGTGAAGTGGCATCCTACATGGATCCACCTCATCCTCTTCTCTTCCCTCTTCTATTTATTGGAATTCTTTAGCTTGTTTTGGGTTGCTTCACTTTTATCACTTCATTTTTAGGAGACTTATTTTGGGGTTGGAGAGCTCTTTCTTTTGGAGAAGATTGGAGATTGTTGCATACTTGTAGATGGTTGACCTTGGACTATTTTGTATTGGAAAGCTTGTTGTTTTGGAACCTTGGAACAAACTCCATCATGGAGAGGTAGGAGCTTGGCTCTTGAAATAATTTTCTTTTATTTTATGCATATGTAAATGGTTGAATGTTTGAATGTGTTGTTTTATTTGTTGGTTGGTTGGGTAGATGGCTTAGGGATGGTGTAGGAGAAGACTATGGGGTACTCTTGAGGGAGGCATAAGTGTTTTGGGGAGGTATAAGTGTGGAGGGTGTTGGGGTTTGGGTCCATCTTGTAAAAAGAAATAGCTTGCATTTATTTACTCGTTATGGGGTGCCATAAGAGGTTGGGGAGGCATAAGGAAATGTGAGGAATAAGGGGTACTTGGGGAGGCATAAGGGTATGTCAGGGATTTGAAATGATATGTATTTTGGCGGTTTGTTCTTAGGTGGTGATACCCATTTACCCTTTGGGAGGCATAAGTAGCATCCCCCATAGTTTCTTTCTTCTTTGGATTGCATGATGAAGCTTGAGTTTTTTTATGTCTTAATGTGGTTGCAAATTACATTCTATTTTGGACCGTGTTTTAAATGTAAGTTTTGCATGTGTGTTTGTGTGGAATCTTGTTATTGCCATGAGTTCAAAACGCATTTCTTATTACTTTGTGGTTGGGACTCGGGGGCCAATGAAGAAGGATGGCGTCTCCTTTCATTGGATGTCTTGGTTTGGTGGAGAGCGTTTCCTTTCCCTGCTTTTTGTTGAGATCAAAATTAAAAAGATGGAGAATTTTCATGTTGTTGTTCTAGAGCGGTGGAAAAAGATAGTTTTGATAAATCCTTGTTTAGATCATTATTTATTGTAACCCTTTCTCACTTCAAAGTGGATGACCTTGTCGATTTTTTTTTGTGATGGAAAGATGTTTTGTATTCGTTTAGAAAGTTATAATTCGAATGTGAAAGAGATGTAGTCTGTTTTTTCATTTGTTGGATGAAAGAAAAGAAATATTTATATCTTGTAAGTTGTATTTGATCAATGGAAAAATAAAGTTGTAAAATAATCATACAAGTCAATAGAATTTATTTAGTTTCATTAAGATGATATTGTCTTCATTGGAAATCTATGTTTGTAATGTATTTGAAATCTCTGTTTGGAAAATTGAAAAAGGAATACATATGAAGAGAATATATTACTCTTTTCCTTTGGAATGCATGATTTGAAGGAAAAAAAATATTGTAGTGATTGGATTAGAATGAATTCATAAATTTATGTTGGTAAATGTAAATGGATCAAATCAAAATTGAAGTTGTAGAACTCTGTTAGAGAATTTTCAAATTGGAAAATATTTTACTCAAATGTACAACATGACCCCCTTGAAGAAGAACAATAAAATGAATACATTAAATTGAACTTAATATGTTTAAGGGGCCCCCAAACAAACTAAACAACTTAAGAAATGGTTAAGGATCCTTTGAGATTGAAGAAAGGAAAAAATGCAGTCGTTTTGTTGTCAAAATGGAGGAATTTTGAATCAACGTTCAATAACAATTGACCCTTGCAATCCATCCTAAATTCCTCTAAGAGAAAGCCTCCATGCCTATTTGGCATGTTGGGAAAGGAAGGAGGTCGAATTGAACAAAAAAAATTTAAGTCGAAAGTTACCAGCCATCATTTTATAAGCCTACAGAGATTTTTCTCAAAATTGACCCTTAAAACTTAATACAAATTAATTTCTTAATTTTTCGTGCATAGAGGATGTCGAGAGCCTCCTGAAAAGTCCTTGTTTTCCAAAATCATAGTTCCCTATCAAAATTTATGGCCTTCTAAATTTCGCAGAGGAGGAGAGTCCCCTGCATGCCTTTCTTGTGTGCCCATGAGGAAATGAGTCCTTGCACACCCGTCTTGAGTCCCCTTGAGAAAATGAGCCTCTTGCGTGCTCGTCTTGTGTGCCTAGGAGAGAATGAGTCTCTTCCACGCTCGTTTTGTGCACCCGGAGAATAATAGTTTCTCTCGCCTCTCTCTTCGCATGCCCGGAAGCAAATTTTCTTTCCACACCCAAGAAAATTTCTTCCATGCGCTTCACTTGAAGATAATCTAGGGATGAATTTCAATCTATTAGTGTTTTGTAGGATGTTTTGATAATCTGTTGTAATGGCACTCCACTTAAGTTAGAGTTTTTGCTCATTTCTTGTGCAATGGAGGTCCAGATCAATATTTTTTAGCTCGGGCATGTTTTATGCAACCTTGTGAGAGATGAAAGGTGTCCCTTTTGGTCAAACGAATTTTGCCAGCTTTGTCGAGTCTTTAGTTGAACCTCTTTTAGAAATCTTGTGCTTCGGCTAGTTAGTCTAGATTAGCAAAGTAATAAGTTCACCTTTGTGAGAAGAATGCTCGAACCAAACATGAATCTTGTAGATTGTTAAGGAAGGTCTTGAAAAAAACATTTTTGGTAAATGCATAACCTTAAGGGATTGTAAACCGTGGAGTGTATCCAACTGTGACTGTGTATTGTGGTTGAGTTGTCTCGTGGTGCCTTGTTAAAGAGTAAATTGAATTGTCCTTAATGGGTGTTAGTTGTTTCCATGTTGTCCATAAGGTCATCATTGAGTCAAGTTGTTTGAAGAGTTAGTCGTAACCTTTGTGACCACCTGTTGCGTCATTCTGTACATCAAACAAGTCAAAAAAATTTATCCTGTACTTTGCTATGTTGGTCTTTGTGTCATGAACTAGTGGGTGTTACAATAGAAATGTTACTATTAACAACCAATATTTTAATTTATTTTTAATTGTTTGAAATACTTTATAACCACAATACCAAAAACCAATTAAAACAATGTAGATCAACCATAATTTCTATTTATTAAATAAATTGTACACATCATATATTTTTACACTTTATAATATTATGATTCACTTCAAGGAGACATTCTCTAGTTAGACTCTATAATATATCCTTGTCAGTCTAAGGGGTTTAGAGTGGACACCAACGCTCCAATTCATAGTTTAAGAGCCAACTTTGCTTGTCACAAATTATTTCCACTCCATCAGATGAACAACTCTTTTCTATAACAAATGATATTGTGTTGTGTTGACCTTAGAAAAAGAACCCCAAATTAGACTTGAAGATTCAAATAGATATTAGCCCAAGCTATAGTTTGAACCTGAGAGCTAGTTCACTGGAAATACAAAGTCGGAACAATAAGTTAACATGGAAAAATCATGAGTAGATATTAAAATATCTAATGATAAGTAATGAAATATCTAATGATAGATCCGAGAAAGCTATGTAATTCATCATCATTTTCATGTGCACTTTAATCTAAAAACCTATTAATACAAATTTGTGCACTGCCATGTTGTAGATGAGCATTAGAAATCCTTCTTCATTCTCAAAGAAACAAGACAAAAGAATCAAAGAAAGAAAAAGTAGAACAAAATATGCTATAAGATATCATATACCTTGTAGGAATATCTTTGGAAACACACTCAATACTATCGGTCTCCAAACAATCAATTTAGATCTGCACATTTATAACTTTTATGGTACCATAGCGAATTAATTGGAAATGGACCCTACCATTGTGGATCTTCGAAATATTCAAGAAGATTAAAAAAGGAAACTTTAACCCTTTAGGAAGTTTAATTGGTTTATGTGTTTTCACCCGGATACATTCTAAGGATGTTATATTTTCCATTGGAAGAATTCCTTCTAGTGTATCACAATCTGGGTGATTTATATTCTTTAGAGGAGGAAGCTGTAACAACACAACACATGATTCAGAAGAATATATAAAGAAAGAAACTTAAAAGAAGATAGATAGGTTTGTATTGGGTGATTACCTTAAACAAATCCAAGGCAGATTTTGATGCATTCCTGCACACCGTGAGCTACTCCATCTTGGAAGCATCTTTGAAGGAAGAGATATCAGAGAACTTTAAATGATAGGTGGAGTTCCATTTAATGTTTTACCAATTTCCCTAGTTGCTGAATCCGCAAGGAATTCCTCATGGCATTTTCTAAAATATCGTATCAAAATGTAATTTATTGAAAATTAATTAAAATACCTTAGAAAATGATGAAACATAATCCCAGAAAATTACAAACAAACTATAGTAGAGTTGTACATAAAGATACCAAAATAGTAACACTGAGAATACAAATCACATATGGTACTATCCTTTATTTGCAAATTAAAATATCGATTTTCAGTTACCTGTTCATGCAGTAGTATTTGCCTTGCATTCCAAACATACCTAATCTGTCAAATATATAAATTTTAAAATACCATTAACTTGAACTCTGTGATTTGCATCTAAATGAATTTCGAACTATATCTAAGATTGCTCCTTCAACTAAGAGACTATATATACTACTAAGAGACTATATATAAAGCCAAGATATAGAAAATAAATCAATCATAATATATTTTTAACTCTTATACCTGAAAATTGGGACCTTATAATTACCGAAAACATTTGGGAGTGAATCTGAATGTCAACAAATACTTATCATGGATCTTTTACCAAATACGAAGGAGATGACGCCGGCGGAGCCTATCTCTCACGCAGACCCGCGACCTCCAAAATAACAGGCGGAGGCCCACCACTGTGCCGCGGTAATAACTTAGTTCAACTTTGACTGATTTTCAATAAATATCCCCCCGCGAACGTACGTGAGGGATAGGTAGAACGGATGACGCCCTATAATTGGAATGGTATATGACCAAAAAAGTTGATAACTATGTGATGCGTTGCTCATAGGATGTTGACAAATATCTGTCACAAACGGAGGGAGAAAAAAAACCATATGTTTGAGAGATTTGTCTTTCCTGAAATTCAATGGATTATAATATAATGTTGAACATGAAATTGTATGCGGAAGATTTGACTTTGTTATTGTCTACTAGAATATAGTCTTATGTACCGCAACTAGCCTCTTGAGCCTCTGATTGTCCCCCCTTCATTGTTTTATATACAAATAAAAGTGTTTCGCTACGGTTTCATTCTGCCCACTAAAAGTAACCGAACTCCACAACATGCATTCGCCAACAATTAATCACTAATTATTTTCCATCTATCTCGCCAACAATTGAGGTGAATTTATCCCGATGCATTATCACATTGCATGGTAGTTAGGAAGTTAGAGAATTTAATACATTCACCAAGCCACGTGGACCTAAGTAGGAGATTTTATAACAATTGGCATGTGTTTGTTTAATGTGTATAAAATATCATCTTACCCCATTTATTTTGGAAAATCTAATGGCATTTGTATCTCATGATAATTTTAGTATTTTGACAATTTACAGTCTTATAAAAACTCGTGATAATAAAAAGTAATTAATTTATTAAAAAATATATTTTAATTTAGTTATTTTATATGTTATAAATGAAAAAGTGGTATATATTATCTATATTAAATTTAATATTATAAAAATTGGCAATATCTTATTTTGTAATTAATTTTTATATTATATGATATTTGTGTGTGTAATATAGAGATATTGAGCAATCAATCAATTTCATTTGAAGTAACATGTATTATAATTAATACATATTTTAGGTAATTGACATTGTTATACTAATATATTCTTATATTACTCATGTAAATTATTTTTTTGTTAATTTCAATTTTAAAATATGCTACAATAATGATATATTTTTATAGAATTGAAAATTATTTTAATTTAAACTTTCTATAATTTTTTTTTAAAATTGTAAAAAAATATAAATATAGACAGTAGAATTTCAATATTAACATAAATTTATATTAGTCTTTTAAAAATATCTCATAACCATAATTTGGTAACTATATTTTATGATACATTTTAATTTTATTTACAAAAAATTGTAGATTTTCTACTAAGAATCGTAGGAATGTGAGTTCTCTACGAATTATTATAACTATGTGTAAATTGTGGAACATCCACAATATTTAAAAATCAATAAATTAAAGTGTTATAGAGATGTCGGAATTATTCTACAATTATTCCAAATTGTAGAAAATTTGTGGAATAATTGTGGTTAAAAAAACCTATATGTTGTAGTGTATATGTGATCGTCAAATTTTATATATTATTCCTCATTATTTTAATTTACCACTACTAATTACTCTCGTTATTAAGACCCTTTTTTAGACTAATAGTCACATTATCACCAATAAATTAGTGGAAAATATAAGTTAAAAAGTCATAAAAATAATATACGATCTTATCGATATGAATTCTACATGGTGTGGAAAAGAAATATAAAGCCACAAAGGGGAACTAAATGTGATAAGATAAATATTGATTAGAGGGAGTAGAGATGAGGGGTAATAATCACAATCCCGCTAGCATGATTTGTGGACCTTTGTGGAGGGCATATTGAGGGATGCAAGGGAGGATAAGGGAGTTTGTGAGGATTGGGTTTTAGAGCGGGAAAACATAAGGAAGGAGATTTGGCGATAAGACCTTTTATACAAATCACATTTTTAATTTATTTATTTGTTATTATACTTTAATATATTTATTTTTGTTTGATTATACATGAGTTTAAAACAGTGTTCTTCAAAGAATATTTAAATAATTTGCGGCTTGAAAATTATTTGAAAAGGAAATGTAAAAAATGGTCATGAATATATTGACATAATAAACATACCAATGGTAAACTCTCTAAGATATATCAATTGTATACTCTCATACATAGTTATTGGGAGAAGGGACATTGAGGGCCATAAGTGAAAAGGGAGAGGTAGGGCGAGGGGAGTAGGTTGGGGGAGGAGGGAGAGTAGCTCTTTTCAATTATATTTATATATATATATATATATATATATATATATAATTCATTTCTTGTATTAATTTAATCAAAATATAATTAAATTGTAGCCACCAACTACCTTAATTAAAAAGGGCTCAAAATGTCATTTAAGACAATTGAAAATGTTAAGAAGTTGGCATTCATTCATCTGTGAATACTGAAAAATGAACCACAATTGTAACTTAACGGATGAATAACAACAATAGTTGTAACCAATGATCTAAGATGGTTCCAAGGTATTTCCTTCACAGAGAAGAGATTCCTTGTCAAGTGAAGGTGGAGAAATCTGTAAGATTACTCCTGAGCACTGAAGAAAGAAAAGAGATGAGAAAACGTGCATAGAAATTGAAGGAGATGCCTACATAATCTGTCAGACTGGGTTGGACTCTACCTGAATCCTAGAAGCAAACTTGGCCCTTTATGGAAGTAGAGAAAATTAAATCTTTCCATCAATAACAATGAATAGATCTAAAATAACGAAGCCTAAAGACCCAAAAAAAAGAGAGGAGGATTGTACCCAATTGGCAAGGCTTCTGCATGGCAAACAAATATCAGAGATTACCAGATAGAATTGCAAGCCCTTACAAAACCTAGCAGATCTATCATCATAATGGGCTAAGAAACACCAAACAAGACCCCAATACATAATAACAAACTGAATCGCTTACCATTTCTCCATTACTGCAATGCGGACCTTTGAAAAGTAGCCCTCAAATCCAAAGCTCTCATAGCCTTTTCTGCACCTCAATGTACGAAAGTCTTCATGTGTTCATGTTTAGTTCAAATAAAATAGTCCACAAAACACTACCACTCATGATATAAAATTTGTAAATGTATATGTATGAATCAGCAAAAAAAATTGAAATGTAGAGATAGAATATTTAAATGTAATGTTTCATCTATATTTCTACACTTACAAAATCAATCACACCCCTTATCAACATCAACTTCAAAAGTAATAACTAACCCTCTAAATTAAATAATATATGTCGCTTCAATGTTCACATTGCATTGTGCACATGCGATTGCTAGTATATTTATTATTGATATAAATTATACATTTTAAAATAAAATTATTCATTGAAAATTAAATAATTTAATTTTGAGAAGGATATATATGTAGTAGTAATGTTTCCTTGTTGACATATCATCTATGGTTTCATAATAAAACAACATGTTAATTATATCATTTGAGGGGACCAGCTTGTTTATTCAATATTTTAAATTACATTAGTTATTTTTAGTAAACTCTATTTTATATCCCATCCTTATGTTTTAAGAATTACTTGGATTGTAATTTTTTATTTTTAAATAAAAATTACAAAAATAACCTTTATTAGTTATATAATTATTAAATAACAATTTTATAAATGGTAAATAGGATCTTAAATTAAATATTGTAAATAATACAATGACAACTTCTATATATAATTATAATTTTGAAACTAAAAATAAAATACATTATTTTCTTTAAATTTTCAAATTTGAGTGTAAATATATATAACACAATTTGAAAGTTAAATATATATTTTTTTATAAAAATTTAAAAAAAGAATTTAATTTTGTTTGTGAAGTCTTATTCATAATCACACCTTTAATATTACGATAAAAACAAAAATTAAATTAGTTAATTATATATCACACACATGTATTTAATTTTACCCTTTATATAAATGGCACAAGAATAATTTAATTTTGACTAGATACTTTAACTTAACAACTATTGCAATTTGAAGAATACTTTTATGTATGTCGTAGAAGTCGAACAGTTGTACATAAAGCTTAGACTTAAAAGTTACAAACACACTCATAAGACATCTATATCACAATGTTTAAATTGAATAAGAGAATGATCCTTTGCACTAATGTAGCATTTGGGTTGAGGATTTTAAAATATTTATTTAAATTTGGATATTGTTGCAATTAGGTTGAGGTTATTGTGTTGTAAAATGTTTGTTGATCATGAATTTGTAGGTTATTTAGTATGTTAAATAACAAAATCAATGAATGCACTCAATTAATCGCAAGCATTCATTGATCTCAAACATTGTAAACACCCATCAAAGCAAGACCTATGAACATGAATTCAAACAAAGAATTTCTTCCTCGCCTATCTCGAACTTTGTGAAAATGAACCGAACATCCTGGAAAGAGTTGTTGGATTTCTTGTGTTTGCCTTTGTGGAGGGTGATCATGAATTTCCTCTTTCTTACCTATCTGAATTTCCTCTTCCTTGTGAAAATGAACGTCGATGATCTAGCAGAGGAGGTGATGCATTTCTTGTGTTTGTTGTCGGTGACGTTGAATTTCTTCTTCTTGGACTACCCGAACTTTGTGAGAATGAACTTGGATGATCAACGGGAGGTGATGCACTTCTTGTGTTTGTTGTCTGTGATCTTGAATTTCTTCTTCTTTGCCAACCTGAAATTTGTGAGAATGAACTTGGATGATCAACGGGAGGAGGTGATGCATTTCTTGTGTTTGTTGTCCAGATCTTGAATTTCTTCTTCTTCGCCAACCTGAAATCTGTGATCTTGAATTTCTTCTTCTTCGCCAACCTGAACTTTGTGAGAATGAACTTGGATGATCAACGGGAGGAGGTGATGCATTTCTTGTGTTTGTTGTCCGTGATCTTGAATTTCTTCTTCTTCGCCAACCTGAACTTTGTGAGAATGAACTTGGATGATCAATGGGAGGAGGTGATGCATTTCTTGTGTTTGTTGTCTGTGATCTTGAATTTCTTCTTCTTCGCCAACCTGAACTTTGTGAGAATGAACTTGGATGATCAACGGGAGGAGGTGATGCATTTCTTGTGTTTGTTGTCTGTGATCTTGAATTTCTTCTTTCTCCCCTACCTGAACTTTGTGAAAATGAACTTGGATTTCTCGTCTTTAATAAGGGTGATATTAAATTTTTCAATCCCAAGACCGTCCTACAGGTGGGGCAGTTACGGTGTTCTTCTAACCACGGTGTGATACAATTATAGTGAAATAAATGGCTACTGTGACAAGGCATCTCGCGAACCTCTGCTCCCTCTGCAAAATCTTCCATACACACTGCACACGAAAGCCCTCCATCAACATGGGACTTTGAAATTATTATGGTGGGGAGAGCTCGTATGCTCTTTTTATACTCTTCCTCGACCTTCCATCGCTCTATCAACGCCAAAATCGACCAGCCAAATTTGCAGAATCCCTCAAATCTAATAAACGACGTAAATCCCGAAATTGGGCCCGATCGCTGTGAGTTACATTTTCCATACGTTCAATATCGTCGAAATGAGAACTGATGGTATTATAAGTTTCGGATATTTGCTGAACACGAGTTTGCAAGGCTTCGCTGTTCCAATCCGGATCCTGAATATCCCTCATTAATCGTAACGCACTGGAATCATACTCATTGATCAGTGCTTCCAACTCGGATGGAATCAGCCTTTGAATATTATTCGACATCTCTAATTGGCTTTTTCCCTCCGATTGCAAGTTGTTGGAAGAAAAACTACAGGTAATGAGTACAAATTTCGTCATCCATATTATATACATTTGGAAGAAAGAAATTTATAAACGTCGCGCTGTCTCGAGGAGGTAAGTGGCAAGTGCTGTTTTGTTTATAAGCACATGTTAGTACATAAATGTACTACAGATACCCAATAAAGAGTATTATAATATTTACAGCAAAATATTAATTTTAATTAGTTATTTTAAAAATCATAAGCGGGGAAAGCAAGAATGTTTTAGAGGACTATCTAAAACGTTGTCAAAATTTGTGACAATCATGTACTGATTAGATTTTATCCTGCATTAGGTAGGTTGTATAGGTATGAGACATTCATCTTCTTGGTTTTACGGAAATTATTTAATTTTTTCTGAAAATTTGTGGAAGTGATTTTTGATTGGCTGAAAATTTTCCATGGCCATTTTCAGTTTTTATATGAATAAAATTAGAGATTATGAAATTTTTGGTTTTTTATATTTTAAACATTGAAAAATATGAATATTTAACATTGAATGCTTTGCAATAAATAAATTATGGAGTTAATGTATTAAAATGCCTTGACAAGTTATCATAAATATCTTGGAAATGAAATTTAATGGATAGGTAAACATGATGTAAGATATTTTAATGAGCTTCTAGATTGTTCTTTTTTCATTTGTTTGGATCTTTCTCCACCTGTCTTCTCCGAATTTCACAAATGCGATTTTCTAATATTTGAGAAGTAAATTGAGCTTTGATGGAGATCAAAAGCTTTATGAAGTAGTTTCTTTCCACAACCATAGGGGAGCATTTCGAGTTCAATTATTTTATCTTGTAGATCAAATCAAGGTTGTAGAATGCAAAAATTGCTTCAAATCGAGAAAAAAATACTAAAATGGAAGGATTGGAGAAGTTGGCAGAGAAAAACACACTACTAGAAGCTAAATGTTTCAATATGTTGATGCAAACAAAAGCTTGACCAATTGCAAAGTTTACAATAAACCATTAAATTACTTTGTGAAGTATTGATTTTTCAATTATGTTTAGGCGTGATGTCCATCCCGCAAAAGACATGGGCATAGTGGTTGTGGAATCTATTTTTTGTTTTATTATTTGCATGCAACTTTTTATTTGTAATTAACTCTTTTGTAATTGTAACTTGATATTCTCCAATACGAATGTGTAGTGTTTGAAATTACAGAGGATTGAGGTGCGCCTACTTTTCATGTTATCTATTGCATGGAAAAACATGACGAAGCCTTACAGAGGTTTTGTCACAAAATGCTAGTTCCATGTTTTGTTTTAATTAAATATGTCTACATATTTGATTTAATAAAATATGAATTTATTTTATTAAAATCTTAAAGCAATGATATATAAGTGGAATACGGTAAAATATAGACACTAGAAAGTTTATTTAACTACAATTATAGAAGGAAATGAAAGAGGTAAGGTACCTATTTTAGTTATGTTTTTCCGGAGTGGGGAATATGATGGAATAGGGAAAAAATGGGCACAATTAGGTATAGAAAAATGTAGAGATGCTCACAATGGTTGGACAAGGGCACGTGGGTAGGGATAGGCGCATGTGAGACCTCTGTGTGGGCACCTAAGTATTTGGATATGATATGAATCTGTTACGATAGTTTCTCTTGACTTCACACTTGTTACACTTTATCTCGCCTTAATGTTGCAGCTTGGATCGCCGAGGTACACAGAAACCAGACACAAAGATACTACAACAAAACCCTCAAAAAGACATCAAATCCTAAAATAGAAAGATGTAGAATAAGGGGTTGGACTGTCCTCATCTTTCATAACAATGAACTTATGGTTGAGTGTTGCACTACATCTCAAATCCAATGTAGCTCTATGTGTTTGTGTGTGCAATAGTGCTCCTATGTCTCCTCGCACCAAAGACCCCAATGTAGCGGGTGGTAGCTAGATAAAATGTAAATATGTGGATGGAATAAAATAAACTCCCCCTTATGAAATGTGTATGCAAAGTAATAAGACCAAATGCAGTCCTTGTGATATGTGGATAGCTAGCCCTTGATAAGAATTGTGTGCCCATATAATGGTATGTATAAATAAGAATTATATAGGGATCTCTTGTTCAAATTTCAACACTAATAAACCCGACATATTGACTAATACCTCAAAATATGAGAGGGAAAATAGAAAATACCGACCTCAAATGTCAAAAATAAGATCAAGCATAAAGAGGACATAGGTTCCCATATGGACAAGAATGCTTGTGCACTAGTCTCTAGTCATGGGCGCTAGTGTCCATAGATAAGTGACGACAAATGAGTGATGAATGATAGACACGGATCCTGTGAATTGACCGAACTAGATGTGTGGGTGATAAATGAGAAAGATAAGATCAATAAAAATAATCAAGACAAGCATATGGACTATGGAATTGGTCACCAATGAATACGTTTCTTATGCAAGATGCATCTATAAAACAACATACTTGGCAAGTATAGTAAATAGTAGTAAGTGCATTTTTTTGTATATATTTTCCCCACTTTATGTTGGTAAACAAAATATCGATAACATAAAGTAGATAAAGATGCATACCTAAGAGAATTCGGAGAATCCCATGTCACGGTTAGTGAAAATGTGCCCGTGGTTGAATTATGTGTCGAGTGAGAACGCATAGCGTGATGAACCATGGATCAGTGTGTCGATCCATGCGGCGTGATGATAGATGTGGAATTGTTATAAGGAGTACGAAATGAGATTGAAGATTGCGATGTTGAATGATTTGAGGTTTTGATATTATCGATGATGAAGATGTGTTAGGGTAAGGAGTGATCAATTCACAAACCAATTTTGTGTGTGTGAAAAACTAAGGATTTTGGCGTCTTACCACAAGAGGAAGAGTGTAGGGAGAGAGGTCAAGTTTTTCTCTTTAACTTCAACTACATCCTCAAAAGGTCTAGCCATTGTATATGGAAAATGATCGGATTTGGTTGATTTGGATCCAAATCAATCTTCTCAAATATGCTCACCCATATAGGATTAGTATAGGAAAGGAAATGACGTCTCATTTCCCCCACTCCATGAGTGTCACCAAAATATGTATGTGATGGCTTCCATGTTAGGTCATCTAGAAACAGTCACAAAAATGTATGATAACTTCCTATGTTAGGTCATCTGGGAAAGTGGTAATACAAATCCCAAGTTAGGTCATCGGGATAAATCCACTATGTTGTTTTGATTGGTTGATATGATATGTGGATATTTTGGATGTGTATGATTGATTGATTGGCTACTCATTGATATATTCTACGCTTGTTGCCCCCTTTGATTAGGTCATTAGAGTGAATCACTTGAAAGTGTTTTTAAATGTCACATAGTGTAAGAGAAAATTATTCAATGATGATAGGATAGAAATCTAGATTGATTTTGTAACAAAGTAAGGGGAATTATATGATGCCTCGATTATATGCCCTCCTTTTGGTGAAAGGGGAAGTGATGATGATAATGAACCCCGAGCAAAAAGTGAATGTGTGAATGATTGGAATAATGATAGATATCAAACGGTGTGTGTATTTCGAGTTGAAATGATGTTGAAGAGGATTATAGTGTGTATAAAATGTGTATGATACGGTATTATGGGAAATTATAAAGAGAACAATGCAAACAAGAGAAGAATAGGAGTAAGTATGTTGAAGATATGATTGAAACCATGCAAGGTGTATTAGTTCAAAGAATAAGCATGGATAATGACTATAGTGTGGTAGGTAATTGAAAGTTACTATAAATAGTAAGATGAAAAAGTGAATAGGTGATTCATTTGATTATTGTGTGAGCGTGATTTTGAGATTTGGGTAGATGAAGATGCATCAAGTGAGAGCACTATGATTAAGTCGATTTGAGATGGTGGCAAGCTGACCATGGAATCACACACTACATCTAAGTCAGTAAGTGTGAATATTTAAGAAAAATATTGTGATATTAGTCATTTTCTCATGAATTTTTGTAAAAATTTATTTTTATTGTGATATTAGACAAGAGAGGTGAAGGAGTTAATGACCTTCGGGACACAAACGCCCAAGAACGGCACCTAAGTCTGGGTTGTAGGCACCCCTATCCCGCTCCCGGGAGCCGATGTCCCAGAGGGCTTGGTTGTGGATGTGAAAACTTATTCTTGTTTTGTTATGGTTTGATGTATTTACATTTGTATGATGTTCTAAAATCTTGTGTTTTGTCATTTTATTGTGTGCGAGATGGATATTCATTCGAGAGAGTATTTTTGTGGCCACCATTTAAGTACATTTATAGGATTAGTGTTATCGATGATGAGTGGGATTTTCTAGATCATGTCCGATAGCGACACATAGTGAGGATGGGTGATGTGCCCCATAATATGCCTATAATTATAGCTTTTTATAAGAGGTGTTGTGAAGATAGGTGTAAATTTTGGTTTCTATAGAGGAGATGATAGTGACTTTGGAGGATATGTATTAGATATAGCGGTTGCCTATTGTTGGGGTATAATTTAGGTGATACTCGTGGATGATGCACAGAGGTAGATGAGGGGTGTTAGGTGGTATTTTACGGTGACTTGAGTACATACTAATGTCTATATCAGTCTAGACACAATTCGGAGGTCAAGGGTCCACAATTAGGAAATTTGTTTCCATGGTGATTACTTCATCGGTTATAGTGGAGCATGGTGGTGTAATCTTGTATAATGTGCATGATATTTATCATCGAATAGAGGAGGAGGGCAGGAGATATGTGTTGGAAAATGTGTATTCACCCACATGTATAAATACCTATATACATTTACACAGTGGATCATGTGGGTGGGATTAGAGCTACGAAATTGATACATGTATGGGCCTACAAGCATATTACAGTATTCGGGCATGTTGGTGGGCCGCGAGGAGAGTGGGATAGAACAAATATATTTGCGGGAGATAGGTAGGTGTTCATGGCTATAAGATGGATATAAAAACCTATATATTGATGATTGATCGTTGGGGTTAGAGGTCATTCTATGGAATCCATATTGAGACTATGGAGGATGACCATAAGATACAATAGAGCTCTAATGTGTACGTTGTACTATGTGGTTTGAGGATAAGTTCTTATGGGTGACCGAGCTATTCCAGGAAGAGTGTGTTTCATTATAGTTTGGTATGGCCTAGGATGTGCCCCCAAATCCATATTTATGGGTCGAAGGGCATTAGGGCATAGACAAGGGATCGATGAAGGTAGACCAGGGCCCACAAGAGCGCATTTATTACCTCCTCGGCTAGACGAGGCCGATGTAGCAAATAGAGGTGCCGGATGTAGATGATGCAACATGTCTTGAGACATACCGATACCGCATGGTGGATATCACATGGGTGGGTATTCTTGTTTACAATGCTAGTAGATGTGACAGGCTACCACTAGGTGGAGGAGCAGAGGGGTAAGCACATGCCCCAGAATGTATCGACAATACTAAAAGAGTGTAATTATTGTCGAAATGAGAAATGATGGTATTATAAGTTTCATAGATTTTTTGAACACGAGTTTGCAAGGCTTCACCGCTCCAAACCGGATCCCGAATATATGTCATTAATTGTAACACACTTTGGAATCATACTCATTTATGAGTGCTTCCAACTTAGACAGAGTCAACCTCTAAATATTATTCGACATCTCTAATTGGATTTTTCCTCCGATTGGAAGTTGTTTAAAGAAAAATATAGGTAATGAGTACAAATTTTGTCATCCATATTATATACATTTGGAAGAAAGAAATTTATAAACATCACGCTACCTCTAAAGTAGGTAACAATTCGTGTTGTTTTGTTTATAAGCACATGTTATTACATAAATGTACTACAAATACCTAACTAATAATAAAGGGTATTATAATATGTACCAAAAAATATAATATTTAATTAATTATTTTCAAAATCATAAGTGGGAAAAGTTCGCATGGTTTAGAGGACTATCTAAAATGTTGTAAAATTTTGTGATAATCATGTACTTGATTAGTTTTTATCCTATTGTAGGTAGGTTGTATAGGTATGAGAAATTCATTTTCCTTTTTTATTATGTCAATCACAATGATCCTCATGATATTTCATACATTTAATATATAGTTTCTCAAAATATATATTTATTTAATATTTTCTATAAATTTTTTGAAGTGATTTTTAATTGGAAGAAAAATTTCCATGGCCATTTCAATTTTTATATGAATGAAATTAAAGATTTTGAAATTTTTGGTTTTTTATAGTTTAAACATTGATAAATATTAATATTTAACATTGAATGCTCTATGATAAATAAATTATGTAATTAATGTATATTAAAATGCCCGACAAGCTATCATAAATATCTTGTAAATGAAATTTAATGGACATATAAACCTGATTTAAGATATTTTAATCAATCTTTAGACTTTACTTTCTTTTCATTTGTCTCGGATCCTTGTCCACCATCTTCTAAATTTCATAGCAAGTTTCTAATATTTGAGAAGTAAATTGAGCTTTGATGGAGATCAAGAGCTCTATGATTTTAACTTGTAGATCAAATCAAGGGTGTAGAACGTAAATATTGCTTCAAATCCAAGAAAAAAATGGTAAAATGGAAGGAATGGAGGAGTTAACAGAGAAAAACAAACTACTAGAAGTTGAATGTTTCAATATGTTGATGTATATAGAAATCTTGACCAATTGAAAAGCTTACAATAAATAATTAAATTAATTTATGAAATATTGATATTTCAATTATGTTTAGAGCATGATGTCCAACTTGCAAAAGGCATGGGCATAGTGTCTATGGAATCTATTTTTTGTTTTATTATTTGCACACAAGTTTTTATTTGTAATAAAGTCTTCTATAATTGTAACTTGATATTCTCCAATACAAATGTGTAGTGTTTGAAATTGTAGAGCATGGAGGTGCACCTAATTTTCCTATTATGTGTTGCATTGACAAAGCATGCGGAAGCCTTAAGGAGGTTTTTTCATAGTTAGTGCCATGTTTTGGTTTTATTATATGTGTACATATTTTTTAATCTATTCATTAAACACCATATCAAAATAACATGAAGCCTACTTATCTTTGGTATAAAATATTGGGTTCTCCTAGCTATAGATTATGTCTAATGTTGATGCTAACCATAAGAGTTTTGATGTCAATTTGAACAAATTGAAGAATCGGGCCATTCACTTCACATAAGAAATAGACATTTGAAATTCTCTATTTTATTGTTGAAATCACAACTTTCAAATTTGGACTCTACAAACATATTTTGGGCTTGGGAAGACATCTTTTGGGCTCCGCAAGAATATTTTGGGACAAAATTGATGTTTGAAATTATACCTGTTATTGCCACTTCAAGGTCTTGGAAAACACTTGAGGACTACTCATGTTGTTTTTATGGACCAGAGGAATAAATACTCAAAAAAAGTGACAAGGAATTTGTAAGTACTCAATCTGTCAAAGCATTGTTAAAGCAAGAATTATGATTGATTCTATTAATATTGGGCATTATGTTAGTTCTTATTTTCAAATTTTCTAGTTACAACATGCCAAAATTGTTCCCAAATATGGTTAACCATGCCTCATTGTAGAATCTTTTCACAGTTGTTCTAGTGTTCATCACTACTTACCATTGTTAATATCTATTTTGTGTTGGCCATTTTCTTTTATCCTCTTGATAATAATATACTACACCAAACTTGTAATTTATAGCTTTTACAAATTGTATATAGTTAAATGTAAGCATTTTATTTTCAAATGACTTCTGGTTTCTTTGGCTTGTGTAGTTCATCCAACACATAGGGTACTAAAAACTATTTTGCAGAAATTTGTGACTCCCTCATATTGCTATTTTGAATGACATTGACCACATTACCTTTTTTTTCAAGATTTCTTGTCCCCGATTCCAATATTCAAAACCTCCTTCTATTTGCATTTAATAAATTAAGACTCACTTGCAATATAATTCACCCTTCATTTTAGCTAATTAGCATCTACTTCCCTTCATTAATAACCACTTTGCCCAAGATTTTTAGAATTTTTCCTTTGTTAGTTTCATGTAGATTATAATGTGTTCTTTTTGCGTTTAGGACTCAAATATATCTTGCAATAATAACTAATGGAATGGATGTGGAAATATTTTTCTAGTTAGGGGACCTTACAGAATGTCATTGAAAAATTTAGTGAGTTGAATACAATAGTTAGTTTATTGCATTTTTTTTCCCATTAGTAGATTATATGAAATGATATACATGATGATTTTTCTGATTCTAATTTTCCAATGCATATTTTTATTTAATAGTTAAATTCATTGTACTTCAAAAGAAAACTCAATAGTAAATGTTGTTGAACTAACATGCATGTCTAGTGAATAAAAATCCAATATCGTGTAGACTTTCATCCTCTAATACACCTCTTCTTTCAGCAGGATATGGGCATTCATGGCCTTGTTTCTCATAACACTTCCCCCAAAAAATAAAGTTGAATAAAGGTGGATGTCTACAAAGTATGTAGTGTTTTTATGGTTTTAACTATTTTGAGTTCACGAACTTAAAATAGGTAAACATAAAAACAAATCGACTAATAGATTAAAATATTATCAAGGTTTGAAATAGAAAATAATTTAAAATGATTGTCAATTTTTGAAAAAAATGGATCCGAAGAACTTGTACCTCAATTAAGTGCATTTTATTGATTGATAAAAGTTGTGAACTTTAAAATATGCGTAGGATATAGCAAGTGGTGATAGATTTTGAAATTCAATGTTACATTTCATAATAAAAGTACTTGACATTTTAGAATATTATATGGATGTCATTTGGAGTTCAAAATTTGATATGCATGTTAAATTTGTTTTTACAATAATTACTACAAAATGTATAAATTGAATTAAATTTTACATCCACAAGATAGAAAATATATTTATGTCTAAAATGCTTTCAATATTTATTCTATGTGGTTTTCTATTGGTATAGCTAGGGATGAGGTTTTTAAGTTTTGAGTTGTTTAGCATTATCTATGTCATCCAATTGTAATAGGTTAATCATCATTACATACATCAAAGATATTTGTTATTTATTTCATTTGATCACAAATTTTTGTCTTTATTCCATGTCGAGCTTCTAATAGCAAGAAGAATATATTTTTCCATTTTTCTTCTTTATAAATTTTAGTTTTTCACAATTATTCTATAGAGGAATTCTAGTAAGATTTTAGATCATTATTTGCAAATTAATTTATTAATGATAAAACGGAATTGGTAATTTTTATTTTAGAAGGGGAAATGATTAACCTTAACCAAAGAAAAATTCATTACTTTAGGCACAATAATGTCTAGCATGATGGATAATGTTTTTTTATTATTCTTAATAAATTGAAAATTGATCTCATTTGTGAGATAACACATTGAAATAGGGGAATATGTTTTGATCGAAATTGAGAATTTTTAGTTTTACTTTATAAAATCAAACTAAAATTTTAAATTTAAATTTTCATGAGAATATTAAAATATAATTTTAAATTACACTTTGAAAAATTGAAGAAAATTATCAAATGTCTCACTCATAATCACTAGTGCAAACTTGCAATTATGTAGAAAATGAGTTCCAACATCTAACTTCCATCTTTCAAGCTTGTAAGTTCAATCTTTAAATTTCACCTTTCTTGTAAAATCCCAAATCCAATACACCTAATCCACTATCCAATCTTTATTTGTAATAAATGAAACAAAAATAAATAAAATAAAATATTACAAATCAAAACCAATAAAATAAATCTAAACAAGAAGTCAAATAAAACTAAAAAAGAAATTAAATAAAACTAATAGAAAAGAAATTAAACAAAACTAATTAAAAATAAAAACTAATAGATGTTTCTATTTTATCAATGAGATATGAAGATGTTTATATTTTATTAATAATATATTAATATAATTATGTCATTTTTATTTTATTTACATTCCAAAATTTTCATTTTCATTTTCATTTATGTTGTATTTGTCATGAATGTCACAAATATGTAATGTGAAGTGAAATATATAAATATGATTTTCAAATTCTTAATATACATGTCATTTTAACATTTAAATTATATATTGACATGTTAATTATGATTCTCATATTGCGAAGTGGATGTATTTTGACATCTAAAATGACTAAAACCATTTAAACACCTCACAAAATCTAACACTAATAGCAAGTCATGAAATATTGAAAACTTTATATCTCTCAAGATAAAACCTACTAGAAATGGAACATAGCAATTTTTAGTGACCTATAGTACTTGGTCACTACCAAAAAGACATCATTAGTTATAGGAGGTAACCATTATTATCGGTACTTTTTAAATTTGATGTCCTAGTACTTAACATTTACCTTCTCATCTTATTCATCAAAAATGACTTTTAGATGTATGAAAGTATGTAAATGTCTTCTTAGTCATTTGAATTGAAAGATAGGTAACAAATTCCAATTACAGAAAAATTGACTAGTAATTGCACACAAGCGGTGCAATGTGAACAGGAAAAGAGATTATGTTGAGGAGTGAAGAGTGGAGGTAGTGCGAAGGGTCAATTTTGAATTGTGATGAGATCTATAATGACTTTATAGCCTATTTATGATGGCTATCTATAGGAATGTAATGAATATATCTATAGAGTTATGATTAAGTATGCATTATTTTATAGTCATATTTCTCAAGTGTTTTCCATAGAATAATAAATGTTTTTTCAAGTATTGCCACATCTTGCACTTCATGATTTTTTTTTCTTTAAATTTTGGAAATGAATTGATCACCATTGTTATAATATTCTAAGGTTTTGGTAGAGGGGCATGTGACGTGGGAAGGATGATTTTTCCTCTTGAGTTTTATTCATTTGTAAAGGTTTCATTGGATGTAGATTATTTTAGAGATCGGTAAGTTTGTTTGGTTTCTTTTACAAGACAGCCATGATTTAGTTTAATGAGGGAGAAAATTAATGCTTTTTAGATATGTCATTATTTTAGATATTTTTGAAGAGGTTATGTATGTCTACTACATAAAACACATTTATTATGTCGAATAGTTATAGGTGTTCTATATACATGAAGGATAAGATAGTTTTATATGTTATACACTACCTATAAACAATTATCATTTATTCTTGCAGCACTATTGTATTAAAGCTTGTGCTTTAAAAAATACACCTTGTTCTCTTATGTTCTATCTATACATACTATTTTAATGTAAATAATACGAATATAATTATATGATTTATCTAGTTTTTATTATGTAAAGCACAATGATAAGAATTGTTTCTTAAGAAAAGAAAAGGATTGCAATTGAAATGTTAGGAAGTAAGAGATAAAATATGTAGAAGAATCCCTCACATAATCACAACAGAGACACCGATCTGCATAAAATATTACGATCTCAAATAAAAGTGTAGAATAAAATAACACAACACAAAGAGAAATTATTTAACGTGGTTCACCCAATTTGAGATACGTCCAAAAGAATCACTTGCTCAGATTTTATTACAAGCCACCACTCTCTCAATACAATACCCAGATCTATTTGGAGCTATGCTCAACAAACTCTATAGAATTCACACCCAAATTTAGACACATCTGCAATGTTACATAAACCCTACCATATGCACAAAACCACATAAGTAGACAACTGATTTAGCAGTTTTAAAAAATCGTTGGTATAAAAATCATGGGCCAAAACCATCCCATAAACCTATGGGTCAAAAATCCCACCCATATGAGAAAAGAACGTTTCCCGGTATATCAAGCACATTTTTTGACACAACTGTAGAAATTGTACAATACTCTTAGTGTACATTCTTCAACATTTTCACACATGAAAATAGGCTTCACAACCTAACAATCTCCCACTTTGAGACTAGTTTTCCTCTGAGAAAGCTTCTCAACCCTTCACTATTTTCTATGAAGGCCAACCAAAGCTGAACACAACTTCATTTTTTCCCTTGAAACCACCATGGTCATCATGTGTGTGTAGGATTCGACTGATATGAATCTTGTGTAGCTTCAACTTCTCTTCCTCAAAAGTTGTCCTAATGAAATGGTACCTAAAATATATATGCTTTGTCCTAGAGTGGAAAGAACAGGTTCTTAGCTAGGTTTATAACACTTTGACTATCACTATGCAGCTTCCTTCCTCCTCGCTTATGTCCCAAATCCACAAGAAATTGTTGTGGCCAAATCATCTCTTTACTTGCCTCTGTGGGAGCAACATACTCAACCTCTATGGTTGATAAAGCCACCAACTTCCGTAGTTGTCAAATCTAACTTACTTCTATCCCACCTACAAAGGTAAATATAACCTACCGTGCTCCTCCCGTTGTCTACATCTCCACCATATCTCGAATCTACATAACCATGCAAAGTGGTGTCTGATCCACTGTAGCACAAAATTGTCCCCATGGTCCCTCTCAAATACCAAAGGATCCACTTTAGTGCATACTAGTGATCTCTAGCTAGATCACTCATAAATCTACTCACCACTCCCACTAAATGGGCAATATTAGGCCCAAAGCGCAGACCATGGCATACATCAAACTATCAACCGCCGATCGGTAGAAGGTACCTTGGACATCTAGTTTCTCTACCACTCTATCTTCGATTACACTTTGCTCCTTTGATAACTTGAAATGGCCTATTAAAGGAGTCCCAACTCGGTTTAGCATCCTACATATTAAACCTCACCAAGACCTTTTTGATGTACTCTTCCCGAGATAAAGTCACCTTCCATTCCTTCCTATCTCGAGATATCCTCATACTAAATATTTGTTTGTTCGCCCTCAAATCCTTCATAAAAAGGATTCTTGTTTCGTAAGTACTTTTTGTTGATCAAGAATTTTGCACTTGTTACTGTCCAAGTTAATGTACAAACTAAACACAAAATGAAAACTCAAATGAAATTGATAAGGAAGATCCAAAGATGTAGAAGATAAGGAAGCCAATGTAGATAAGACGGGCGACGTGAATAATTCTACACAGTAGATCCAAGTAACTTGTGAGACACCGATGCTTGACAGAAAAAGACCACGTTAAAAGATATTTAGGTGGACTACCCGAGAAGTGGGTCCGGGAAGCGATAAGCTCCCTCAGCGGATGTCAGTCCACATTTTCAATTAAGTAAAGAAGCATACATGATAAAAGATGTACGTACAGGACTAGATTTTCTGATCAAAGTAATAAACAGAATCTAAACAGCAGACAGAAAGCAACAGAAAATAGGGAACTGTGAAAACAAAGCTGGATTTGTGTTACCTGTGTCCTTTTACCTATCTGCAGGATGATCGGCGTCGATTATGTAGAATCGGCGTCGACTGGTTCAGATCGGCGTCGACTGATATAGATCGGCGTCGACTGGTCTAGATCGGTGTCGACTGATATAGATCGGCGTCGATCCGAGACAAAGTGCGAGAAGATTTGGGAATCGGAAAACGAAGGCAAGATCGTCAATGTCTCTGATCTGCGCAGTAAGCCGGAAGATACGCAAGGCTCCACCTGTGCTGGATGCAGAACAGAGTCACCAGAAAATCAATGGAGATGTGCGATGTTGATGTGATAAGAGCAGAGTAACGGTGCTCCTCTCAGGGATTGATTTGGACAAGATTCGCTCTCATTCGATAGATAATGTTCACACTTGATGCTCAAAATCTCTCGTTCTCTCTCTTACAATCCGCGTCTCATCCGTAATTCTCAGTTTCGGGGCCTCTATTTATAATCGGCGCCGCTCCGAAAAATCGGCGTCGACCGAGTACCGATCGGCGCCGATCATGGAACAGACTCCCAAGATGGCCAAAAGGAGTGATTTCTGGAAAGATAAGAGTGATCCCTCCACCTCAAATATGGGAAATATCCTACTTTAGGAGGAGGAGAAATAGGGGGGATATATGGATAGAATAGATATGGGGTAGATAAGTGGTTAGGATACATGTAAAAAGGTGTAATTAAATAGTTAATATTTAATTACTCACGGGTAAAACATAATGGGGTGAATTAAACTTAGGATAGGTGTTTAAATCACAAATTGAATAATACCCCAAGGGGATAGTGGTGATATAAACGTGCCCTAGGTTACCTGAGAGAGCAAACGCGCACGAGGGACACTAAATTGGATAACCAATTTTAGGTGTCTACATTTTGCCCCTTTTTGTCAAGTAACTTGTGATAAGCAAGGTTGTTAGACAAAAACAAGGAGGTGGAAGAAAGGAAGAAAAAGTGATGATGTGATCCCCCTCAAACTAGGGATGGGATGGGTGATAGAACAAACGATCCCAAGTTTGAAAAAGGTAGATGAAAACCCAGGATGCCCCAGCTGGATGTCTGGAGTAGATCTGATCATTAATGATGCACAAACATAAATAAAGAGGCAGCCACCTAAGGAACTCACATTGGTAGGGTAGACTAGATGGTCTCCTCATGAGACGACGTTAGTACCTATAGACCCATGAGTGTAAGGAGGGCTACAAAATAATCAGCCTCTAAAGAGAGACACATTGGTAGGGACAACTAGACGGTCTGCAAAGCACGACGTTAGTGCCTACAGACCCGTTAACTCTAAGTTGCCAAAAAGTACGAGTGCCCCACGCAAAGGGAACAAACTTGAAATGGATGGTAATATCAAAAATATGTGCCAAAAGGCAACATTCAGCGCACAATAATGACCAGATAAATAAGCCAAGCATCAACACTATGGCAAAAGATATGGAAAATCGGCGGCGATCACACTAATCGGCGCCGACCTAAATAAACGGCGCCAACCAAAAAAATCGGTGCCGACCGTTCACAGCACATATAAATATGCGAACGGAAAACGTGAACGATTTATTTACACCGTGACGATTGATTCAGAGAGAGTCAAAAATTGGATTTGAGCACCATGGAAGCCTCTGGAAGCGGTCAGAAGCGAGAGAGGACACGACCTGGGGTAAGTGGTTCTTCTTGAACCCGTCATTTTTATTTTTTATTTTTTTTTTTTTTTTTTTTTTGGTGGGAGGCCAGAGTGTGTTTTACATCCGGCCTGACAATCGGCGTCGATTGGTAGAATCGACGCCGATGTAATGTAAGCGGCGCGATTATTAATTCAATCGGCATCGATATATTAATCGACGCCGATTGTATTTAATCGACGCCGATTGGATAGAACATGTGGATAAAAAAATTTGTTTTGGATGTTCGGATTTGGGTAAATATGAAGCTAACATTGCTCTTGATGTCGTGGATGTAGGCACGAGAGGTATTACACATGAGGGATGCGATTCCCGAGCTACTGGAGACCATTCTCCCTGACGTCACTGACGCAGATTGGCGCCACTTAGAGTTAGCCGGGCTCGGGGCTTTCGGTACTACAGACGAGTGCCGCGAGATGTAGAGTTGATGCGAGCACTAGTGCGACGATGGGATAGCCAGACTTGCACTTTTTGGTTCAGGACGGGTGAGATGACCATCACCCATGAGGACATATACAAGATTTTGAGGCTGCCGATCACTGGGACCCGATAGAGATTACGCCACGAGAGCAGCAGCAGAGGGCCCTAGGTCGATTGTATGGAGATAGGGCAGATGATTCAGAGATAGTGTCCAGGGCAGTGAGGATAGCCTCACAGTACAGATAGGATGTTCCCAGGAGTAGACGTATAGTGTTGATTCAGATGGCGATCTCCTACTTTTGCTCTACCAGATTCGGGAGGTGGGAGATTCCCATTGTTATTACTAGATTACGTTTGTGACATCCTGCAGTTCAGACAGGTGTTCGCCTTTGCTGATGCCTTGATAGCTCAGATATATTATGAGTTATGGATGTATACCACTGGCCGGAGGACAGAATTGATGTCGGGCTTTGTGCTCCATCACGGGCATATGAGCACATAGCAGTTGATCGTGCCATCCGGCTTCCTTGATGCTAGCAAAGCAGCTGGGGGCTATTGATTACAATTCCGCAATGGCGGGCCGATATGGCCCTGGAGATACAGGGAGATCCGCAGATTGGTATGCTGAGCGCTTCAGGATGCTGACACCAGAGCAGGTCATCTGAGACCATATCGGGTATTTCCGACATGGGCCGTTAGATGCTCACCTGGTGGGATTGAGACGGAGCAGGGTGGTTAGGGGCCGCAGGCCTGATATGTGGGAGCGCGTCCCGTTTATACGGGTATTGAGACAGTTCGGCCTAGTACAGATAGTGCCGACTACTTACAGGCCTTACAGGTGAGACAACAGAGAGACTGATCTACCGATTTTGATCCCGGCAGATCCATTGAGAGAGGCCCCACCCTCCACAGACAGTGATGATGACGCTGGAGTGGATGATGGTTATGCGGCATGGTATGCGACAGAGCTACCACGACACCTTCCGGCATCTATAGATGCCGATGAGGAGGATATGGCTACAGTGCTGGAGAGACTGGAGGGAGAGCACGCCACCCTGACGCATACACACCAGGCGGCTCTCGAGGAGATCAGAGCTCTGACAGAGGAGAGGGATGCCCTGATTTTGGAGAGAGACACCACTCGCCAGAGTGAGATACAACTGATCCAGCAGAGGGATCGCTACCATCGACATAGGGAGGCCCTCAGGGCCAAATATGGTGATACAGGTACCATGTCAGAGTCTGGGACACAGGGCACGACCATAGGAGGGGCACCACCAGCAGCACCAGCAGCACCACTACGAGCACCTGGTACCGTGAGCCTGAGTACATATCAGTCTCTCCTCGCTGAGGTGAGATACTACGAGGATGTCCTAGCACAGCATGCCCCAGATGTGCCTCGGTACGGGCGAGGAGGAGATCAGCGACAACCACAGCGAGCGGGGCATCAGAGGGAGGGAGCACCGGGAGAGACCGAGGTGGGCAGAGGCCTCCAGCAGCAGGTGCGTCTAGCTCGATAGGCGGCGGCCAGGAGAGACAGCCTGGTCCAGAGGAGGGTGGAGGAGATAGTGTCTTCCACGTATCAGATTTCATGATATAGAGATTGATGTATTTTGTATCAATGTAGTGATGTAGCCTCGATTGGAAGGCATTTTATAGATGGCTTGATTGAGAGCCACCCATTTTTTGTTGTACAGACACTCATGTATATATATAGATTCATCATTTCCTTTGTCATATAATTGTTCTCATGCTTTTAATTTTGATATACATGGATAGATGTAGCGTAATTATGATGGATATAGACATAGATCGATAGATGATGAATAGATGTGATGGGATAGACATAGATGTAGAGGATATAAATAGATGTGATTTGATGTGATGTGGATTTAATTTGGATGAGAAAATAGATATAGATAGATGTAATGTTACTTGGATGGACAAGTGTTTAGATGATGTGATTGATAGGTGGGAGTTGATAGTTGGAATGGATTTGATATTTTTGAGATTTTAATTAAATTTTGATGAAAATAGATAGATAGATAGACCCACATGTGTTTATAATAGAGGCGATGAGATGTGTTTTGGACAAAGTAGATCAGATGAAATTAGATAAATGATAGAGTTTGATTAAATTAACATGTTAAATGTTAATTTAACTGGATGAAATAATTGGAAATACTCTGTGAGAGCCAAGGACGTAATGAAAATGACCTTGATTAGAAATAAAGGAAATACACCCAGATAAGAAGAAAAATGATAAGCTGGGCTCCCAACCGACCATAAATAGAATCTGGATAGGAAACCAAAAGATCATGCATACAAGGCCCTATATGAGGTTAAAATAAACCTGACACTAACTAGCCGCAAACCAAATTTAGGAGGGAAACAGAAGGAGCAAGGTAAGTAGGTATCTTGTCGAAATTTACAAGGGACAGAATACATGTTCATACTGGGAAAATAGGATTCTCCATATGATCGACAAAAGGTCTTATATCTCAGTTTCATGATTTTGGCGTAAAAGCAAACTGATCAATGCGGGAAGTTTGCTAGATATGGAAAGACTGATCAATACGGGAAGTCTTTCAGCGATGCTAAAAAGTGTATAAACTGACTGAAAGGCTGATCAATGCAAGAAGCCTTGAGAATTCCTTTTTGAGAAACAAATGCCCTTCAAGGGAGCATTCTCAGATTTTGAATTTTAATGATAGCCATCCTTCGAGGGCATGGTCTATATCTTTTGATTCATTTGATTGTATGGATAGCTATCCTTCAAGGGATCAGTCTTCTTTTTTTTTTTTTTTTGATAACATCTTTTTTTTTTTTTTTTGAAAATTTTTTTGGAAGAAGCTGAGTTTAGACCTAGATAGATCGAGAGAGGGAAGAAAACGTATAAAGAGCACGCACTCATGCCCCGAGTAGATCCGATTAAGATAAGCACTGGGACAAATGAAGTGGTGATTAAGGTATTCCTACCATGAGGAGAAACATATCCAGAAGAAAATGCTATGAGTAGAGCCACGATACTCATATTTAAGGTAAAAAAGACAATAGGTGGAGAACCACATAGTTTCGAATCACCATGAAAGTATATGACTGGTTGTTAGAGGGATGAAAGATCTGTCTTGCATGACTAGATTTGTGTAAGATAGATTTTAACAGTAGAAGGGCCGTAGATGCAAGGCATTAAGAGGTTCCACTTCAGGTATACCATCCATGGAAGATAGACGATAAGCCCCCGACCCATATTTATGAGTGATAACATACGGACCCATCCAATTGGGAGCAAACTTACCACGCTGACTCCTTTCGAGTGTAGTGACATTTTGATTTTCTTTAAGAACAAGATCACCAATTTTGAAGTCACGGTGCTGCAAGTGCTTGTTATAAGCATGTTTGACACGCTCAAGATAGACTTGATGATGTTCAAGAGCGCGAGACGCCGCTCATCTAATAATTCAAGTCAGTGCTAGATGATTTTGACGATAGCCCTCATCGTGAGACAAATTCTCTAAGAGAAACACGGAGAGATGGGATTTGGACTTCCAAAGGAAGAACAACCTCAGACCCATAGATGAGAGAGAAGGGAGTAGCACCAGTAGGAGTACGAATGCTAGTCCGATAAGCCCAGAGAGCAAAAGGGATATGTAAATGCCAATCCCTACCAGCTCGACTAGTTACCTTTGCGAGGATATTACGTAAAGTTTTATTGGAAGCTTCGCCCGGCCATTAGCTTGAGGATAGTATGGAGAAGAAAAGCTAAGTTTGATATTGAAAGCGTCGCAGAGGTTCTGCAAATCAACGTTCTTGAAAGACTTACCGTTATCTGTGATGAGTTTGTGTGGAACACCAAAGCGACAAATGATGTGTTGATAGACAAAATCAACTATGGGTTTAGCTTTTGTTGAAGAAAGAGGGATAGCTTCCACCCACTTAGTAAAGTATTCAGTGGCAGTAATGATAGAATGATGACGCTGTGAAGAATGGGGATTGATGAGACCAATGAGATCAAGACCCCATTGCGAAAAAGGCCACAAATCCGCTGTAGGTCAAAGCTTGACTAGGGATATGTGTGAGATTGGAATGTTGTTGACACTTGACACATTTCTTAGTGTATTCACAACAATCTCGATTAAGAGAAGGCCAATAATATCCCAAACGTAAGATGCATTTAGCTACGGCCAAGCCACTAAAATGTCCACCATAGATACCGTCATGGACCTCCTGGATAGCTTTAGATGATTCAAGGGTTTTGAGGCACCGAAGCAAAATACCATCAAAGCCGCGTTTGTAGAGGATCCCGCCTAGAATAGTATAGCGATTAGCACGTAGGATAAAAGATCTTCTACCATTGGAAGTCAGATCTGGAGGAAGCACCGAATGAGATAGATAATCAACGATTTGTTGATACCACTCATCCCGAGTATGGGTCAGTGATAAAGATGGATTGAAGTTAGTTGCCTAAGATGAGATGGTTGATCTAATCATCGCACAAACCACATAAAGTCACGAGTCCTCGGAAAAGGTGGGATAAGTGAGGCTAACGGCCATTGTATCTGCGAATCGATTCACAGTGTGAGGAATAGCTTGGATAGTGAATTTATCGAAAGATTGGAGTTGAACGAGAACGATATCACGATATTTTTGAAGGATATCATTCTTGCATTGATAGACACCCGTGACTTGATTAACGATGAGTTCAGAATCACCAAAGATGTCAATATGACGAGCGCCAAGATTAATGGCATTTTGAAGACCCAAGACAAGAGCTTCATATTCAGCCATATTATTGGTGCACTCAAAGTTTAATTTGTGTGCGATCGGATAGGCGTACCCCAAGGAGGAATCATCACGAAACCTGCACCTCCCCTCACGCATTTGATCCATCAAAGAAGAGCTTTACTTTAAATGGAGATAGACCAAAATCAATTTGTTGGATATATTCATCGGGGAATCGAGCAAGGGGGACTTGAGTGTCCGGAAGAGGAGCATCAGCTAATTGATCTGCAATGACCTGACCCTTGATAGACTTTTGCGGGATAAACTCGAGATCAAATTCTATCATAAGCATGAGCCAACGAGTGATACGATCATTGTGATAAGGCTTCGCATGAATTGTCTTGAGTGGATTGACACTTGTGACAATGTAAGTTTTGTGATTAAGGAGGTAATGACGAAGCTTAGAAGTTGCAAAGAAGAGAGCACAACACAGCTTTTCAGCTTTGGAATAACGTGTTTCATACTCATGGAGGGTGCGACTGATGTAATAGATAGCTTGTTCTTTACCGCAAGCGTCCCGATGCGAGATCATGGCTCCCAGAGCATGGTCAGTCACAGAGATATAAAGATAGAAAGGCTCCCCCTCGCGTGGAGGTGTAAGCACAGGTGGAGAAAGAAGATAAGCTTTGAGATCATCAAAGGCCTTTTGGCAATGCTCATCCCATTCAAAATGAACATTCTTACGGAGGAGATGATGAAAAGGTTGACAACGGTCCGACAATTGTGAGATAAAACGACGCATTGATCAAGACGCCTCGAGACTCATGGAGTTGCTTTAAGTTAGAAGGGGGAGGCATCTCAAGGATAGCTTTTATTTTTGTGGGGTCTACTTCAATACCCCTAATGGAAATGATAAAACCTAAAAGTTTACCAGTGAGAACGCCAAACACGCACTTAGATGGATTTAGACGAAGACAAAAGCGAATAAGCCTCTCAAAGAGAGGTGCAAGAATGAAAAGATGATCCTGAACGTTTTGGATTTACCGAGGAGATCGTCGACGTAATCTTCCACAGTTTTGTGTAAGAGATCATGGAAGATGTAGGTCATTGCTCACTGATAGGTTGCTCCTGCGTTCTTAAGACCGAAAGGCATGACACGATAACAAAAGGTCCCCCAAGGAGTTATGAAAGAAGTCTTATGTTGGTCTTCTGGTGCGATGAGAATTTGATTATACCCAGAGAAACCATCCATAAGAGAAAGCATCTCATGACCCGCAGTTAAATCCACGAGTTGGTCGATATTAGGTAGAGGAAAATCATCTTTTGGACAAGCAAGATTAAGATCCCGGAAGTCGGTACAAATTCAAATTTTCCCAGTAGCTTTAGTTACTGGTACTACATTGGAAACCCATTGTGGATAATCGATGGGTTGGATGAAGTTAGCCGAGAGCAAGCGCTGCAATTCTTCTTTAACAAGAAGGGCTACTCTAGGGTGCATTTTACGCAATTTTTGTTTAACCGGTTTGATGTCGGGAAGAGTAACGATATTGTGGACCACGATATCGGGATCGAGTCCTGGCATATCCTCATATGACCAAGCAAAGGCTTGACGATGGTTGGAAAGAAAAGTGGTAAAGTCTCCTAACTCCTGTGGATTAAGGGATTGGCCGACCTTAATGATGCGAGGGTCTTTAGAAGTCCCTATATTAAGGTCGACAGGGGCTTCATGAGAAGCGTAGACGTGTCAGAAGGAATGGTTTTAGGAAGATAGGAATCCTCTGCCCCCAGATAGGTGAGGACAGAATCATCATCCGCACAGTGGATAGTGTTGATAGTAGGAGAGTCGTCTCCAACTATTTCAGGGAAAATTAACGGTATGGAAGTGGACCTGTCATTAGTCTTATAGGCTAGTGGCCCTAAGGAAATGGTATTGACTAAAAAAAAAAGTTAGACGGGATGGAAATGGCGTCGTCCACATCGAGTGATGCTTCTGACTTAGCGGGAGAAGATGGTTCCTCAATAGGAAGAGGCTCATCGAGAACAGTGATGGTGGCTTTTGAAAGAGGTTTAAATCCTAAACCAAATTTTTGATGTGGCTTGAGAGTTGGAATGGACGCGAGGTCATGCACACCTTGTTCATATTTACCCAAGCCAAAGCCCTTCCACGCGCATCGATATAAATAAGTTTTTGCAAACGTGGGATTCTGTAGACAATCGAACCCTGTTAAATAAGGTTTGGTCCTAGGAGGAGAATCCGGGCGATAGTGAGGCGTATCAAGACCACCGTAAATGAAATTAGTCTATTGATTGGGCAGACCAATGGTGACGATGCGACCAAGACCTGGCTGATATTCAGGTTGTTTTTCTGGTCTACCATACTCACTAGGTTTGAGATGGGTGTCAAAAGAAAGGAGAGGAAGCTCTCCCAGTGAGAAACGCTGCAATGTCTCTTCTAAATTTTGTAAATCCGGTAGTTTGGTTGCAGGTATGGAAGAAGATGAGGCCCCGTCAGGAGAACAAGCATTTTCCTTTAGAGGGGCAGACCCTGTGGTCATGTCGCATTGCGGAAGGAAAAGGATCTCCTGGATGAGTATAGATTTTGCCCTCATATTGATATTTTAAGCATCGATGGAGGGTGGATGGGACACAATGCATTGCACGAATCCAGGAGCGTCCGAGGATCATATTATAGTGGAATTTCCCTTCAACAATGTAAAAGAGTTCGTGAAGCAACTTCTTACCTACTCGAATGGGTAGGACCACAGTTCCTAAAGTAACTGCTAGCTGATCGTTAAATGATCGAAGAGCGAAAGGCGGGGGTGACACTACGTTCTTTGGTAACTTAAGTTGCTCGAATGTGTGCGAGGAGATGACGTTGAGTGCAGCACCACTGTCGATCATAATGCGTTTTAATGTAGTGTTGTCGATTTGGACTGTGATAAAGAGGGGAGCCTCCAAATCCTCGGAAGAAAGGGAAGGAATTTCTGAATCTTCAAAAGAAATGGTGGTTGATGGTCTATTCAATCCAACAACCATCTCGAAGGGCTGAGGCTCATCTGAATTCACTGCGATGCGACGCAGATTATCAATCAGAGCCTGGCAATGTTACGAGAGGATTGAATGAGGTCAAAAAGAGACATTTTGACCGAGCCTGGGTGAGTTGTTTCATAACACTCTCCTCAACTGACACGGGAATTTGAGCCCGAGGTGCAGCACGAATAGAGACCCGAGGTCTCGGGGCTAATGAGGAAGGAGGAACTCCTTCGGGGGCTGCAGAAATGACAACCCGTGGTCGAGATGCTGTAGATGAGGATGGATTATCATACTGTTGGGTTCTAGTGGCGATATGAATTGTGTCGATTTGAGAAGGTGGAAGATCATTTGGAGTGGAATCACTAGAAGTAGAGGTCTGAGTAGATCGTTGGGGCTCAGATGGAGCTAAGATGATAGGAGATACTTGTTCCTCCTCCTCCAGCAAAAGATCACTTTCTTCCAAAAGGTTGTTGACGACAGATTGAAGAGCTTTACATCCCTCGGTATCATGACCCGGGGTACGGTGGTAAGCACAAATCAAATCAGAGTTAAACCAGGTAGGTTTAACTCCTTTAGGGTTATAGGGTTTAATCAGAGGAAGAGATATGGATGAAGATTGGATAAGTTGGTGAAGGATTTCAGTATAGAACCCGGTAGACAAAGATGAGGACAGAGATGATGAAGGCGCCTCTTTTACTTTAACAGACTACCGAGGTAAAAGAACCTGCATGTTAGGTTTGATAGTCTTTTTAGGGATCATCTTATTTTTTTGGACATCTGGAGGAGCAGCCTTGGGCACTTGAGATGGAAGTAAGTGAGACATGATTGATTTCGATGGAGGAGGAGCCCCTAAAATAGATTTTGAAGATGATGGAGATGTGACAAGTGTTGTGGTCTTCAGAGATAAGGGAGGCTGCTTGGTCGAAACTAATGATGATTTAGATAATGTCGATTTAGATGAGGGAGAAGCTCCCAAAGTAGGTATAATCGGAGGAACAGAGGGTGCCCTGGTTTTTGGTAACGAAGATGATGATTCTGATAAAAGAGGTGACGTCTTTTTAGTAGGTAAGTCCACTTTTCGAGGTGCTGGTGAAGAATGTGTTGTAGAAGAAGATGATGGTTTTGATAAGTTTGTAGAAGAAGACGCCTTCTCAGAGACAAATCCAATCTTTTATGAGGCGCAGAGAGAGATTTTTGCGGGAAAGCACCAAGAGTCTTGATGGTTCGAAATATGGGCTTTCCTTTTCAGGATGGTGACAATTTCAACCGCATAAGGTGATTGTAACCTTTTCGGGGGAAGCAAATGGGGAGGTACTGATGACACAACGTTAGATTTCGGTTGTCTCGGTCTAAGTTCAGGAACCGAGCGTATAGGTGTCGGTGCTACTTCTTTAGATTTTCCCTTAATAGGCAAAGTAGCATTTGTGATGGAAGAAGTGAGTGATGAAGAAGCAGTTCCTTGCGAGGGAACTACTTCTGGTACAGTAATTGTGGGTGAAACTACTGTAGGAAAGGAAACAGGAAGAGTCAAAATCAAGACGCTCCATCAAGTCAGGGTACAAACTATAGGTACATTCACCAATGGCATAGTTGCAGCAAAAATGGGAGAAACAAAGTAGATGTATCCGCAAAGGAAACTCAAGGGATGTAATTGCCTCGAGCATTGAAAGAATGTCTGACGATGAGACAGATGAGGATGACACTGTCTCGGGTATGGACGGAAGATCAGACAAAGAAGCAGAGAGAGGTGAATCCGTATCTAACAATGTTGGAATATTCAAAGATGGGCTATCTGAAGATGGTGGAATCCCAACGATTAACGAAGTGGAAGGAGGTTCTGATTCGGTTGATGTGTTCGCAGATGGCTTAGTTTTAGAAGAAGATTCTTCAGTAGAGATGAAGCTGATAGTATGAGTGTTTGGTTTTTGAGACTCTGAAGCATCATGGTTCGGGGAATGATTGGGAAAAGGTTGTTTAAAGACATCCAGCGCTTGATTTGGGGGAGCATTTGGGTTATCCAGAATGAGCTCGCCTTTATCAATGAATTTCTGGACAAGATTTTTGAAGGTCTGACATCGTTCGATGTCATGACCTTTGGTTCTATGATAATGACAAGTCATTTTCCTATACCGTAATGGACGCTCTTGGCTTTCATCAATATTCCTAATGGGGGGAAGTTCGATCATGTGGACTTCCAACATTTTTTCCAGGATAGAAGCATATGATTCCCCCAACGAAGTGAAAGATCGAGATGACGAGGACCCTTTTCGAGAAGATGAGGAGTCTCTTCGTGGTGTTTGATTAGAAGTGTTATCGGCTCGTGATGTTTTTAATATGATAAAGCATTGGTGGATCCCCGATTCTTGTCTTTAGAAGTGGAAGGATTTGATTTGGTAAACCGAGAAAATCTGGTTTAGATTTAGAGCGAAGTTTTAACTTCCTTGTTCAATGGCGCGAGATTCAAGTTTACGTGCCATAAGGCTTCTTCAAATGTATGAAAGGTCCGGATCCTTAAAGTGGAAGAAATATGATTAGCACAAGATCGAGTAAACAACTCGATCTATTGGGATTGAGGAAGGGAGAAAGACAATTGGTTTATTATCCCTCTCCAACGAGCGACAAAGTCTCAAATAGACTCATCATCGAATTGATTTAATGTTATAAAGATCTGTAATCGAGATCTTATGCGCGATATTTATTGAAAAGTTTTCAACAAACATCTCAAGCCAATTGAGAGAAAGAAAACAAGGAATGTTGAGGAATGTTATTGTACTACCTAAAGCAGACCTCGCTAGAGACATAGGAAAAGTACGGAGCATAAGCTCCTGATCCTGGACTATGAGGTAGCAAGCATGTTTGAATGCTCAAATGCTGTTGAGGGTCCTCCCGACTATGAAATTTTGAAAATTTAGGAAGTTCCCATTGGGGAGGATAAGGCTTAAAAGCCACTGAGGGGTGAATGGGTTCATTACACACTTCTTCAAAAGAGTATGAAGGACGAGCCCCTTTGGTGGAGGCTTCCAAGTCTCGATTTTCTTGAAAGAATTTGAACCACGCGATTGAGGAGGAGGCACACTAAAGCATGTCCTACATAAGAAGCAAATGGTGGATGTTGTTGAGGTGTCAACGGGGGATTCATCTATTGATTGATAGGATGATAAGAGGAGTAACCAGGCATTCTAGGTGACGCCTGGTGGGGTATTTGCTGTGAAGGAGCCTGTGTATAGGCAGGCTGTGAGATAATAAGTGGTTGAGAAAATGAAGGTTGGATGACAGACGAGCCTGTGATTGGTGGACTCCTATGCTTGTTGACTGAATCGAACAGATTGAGGAACATGGGTGCCGATTTGATTGGACATGGTGGGGAACAAGACCTGAAAGAGGATTTTTACTACCGGATTAGTTATTAAGGGCGCCGATGCTAGAGGATGGGCGAAGGTCACTGTTGTTGGAACATTGGAAGAAAAACCCACTGGAGGATGAGAAGCAGGAACCAACTGACTAGTCAAAGGGGGTTGACTCATAAAGGGGTACTGACCCTGGGACACAATGGATGGCATAGATGAATTAACAACAATATGCGGGTGCACAGACGCACTCATTATAGCCAGAGAAGAGGACCTCTCAGAAGTAGGTTGTGGAATAGTCGAGGTAACTGTGGCGTTAGGAATAGGTAAGACTATTTGAGAACTAGTCGATATGGTCGGTGGAAGAGAAAAAGGAGGCACAGGTGCGCCACCCTCCTCCGTGGCTCGAGGCGAGAAAAATGATGCTAACTATTCTACAAAAGCCTGGGATGGTTCACGAGAATAATCGTACACTTGCTGGATTGGTGGTCCCTGATCAGATATTTGAATAGACTTGTGTACTAGGTAGTCCATGAGGGCTACCGGATTGCGATCAAGGAGTGCCTGAAATTCAGGATCCCCGAGGAACATACTCTAAGTCAGAAGCAGATGATATTTCTGAAGGACTAGGGGAAGCTGGACGTGATGGGGTTGCTTTGGCCTGATAGAAAGGATTATATGACCAGGATGGGGAACCAACTAACAGTGGTCCCGAGGAAGACCTGGGGGGTGCCGAAACATCCACACTAGTGGTGATCTCGGAGGAAGAAGGGGCTAATTGAGCCATTCTTCTAGATTGTAACCGAGTGATGACCATCATAAACAAGCAGAAAAGAAGATTGACCTAACTAATGCACAGATAATTCAAGCAGCGTAGGTGATTATCTCTTTTAAGTTTTTATGCTTTTAAGAAAGAAAATATTAGGGAAGGCCTTTTAGAACAGAACTACTCGGGAGATAGCCAAACTAAGGATGGTTTGGGGGATGTTTTGGTGAGGAGTCCCGAAGGCACTTCAATAAAAGACCGGTACGTGGCTTGATATAGGGGCCTACCCCTGCACTTCACACACCGCTGCGATAAGGGAGTCGGGTGCTTTGCCAATATATACCATAACTTTCGTGAATTTATAGCGGCCCCGAGTACCACAGTAGGCTCTTCCTCTTGGATGTCACTTCCAAGTAGGCGAGGCTAGGGAAAGAATTTTTGTTTAAATGCTTTATACCTAGTGATTTTGGCTTTGTGTGCAAAGGTGAAAATAAAAATCAAATAGTGTCACTACCGATTTTGATCAATTTTCCAGCCTAATTAAAACTAGATGAAAAACATACAAAGAGAAATGACAAAGAAAGAGTTGTTTTTAAGCACTTAAAAACGAAGTGTTTGATTTCGATGAAGACAAGTCAAACAGATTCTTTCCCAAATGCGATTAAATTCTTTTTAAGCACCAAAAATTGAAATGTTCGAATGTGATAGACCACAAACAAAGAATTTTTTTTATTTTTAGTTCCTAAAAAGGAGAAAACACCGTAAAAGAGAAATACCTGTAGATTTAGCTCTCCAAGGTGTGTGGACTTCAAAAAGTGTGTTGTTGAGCTCTTCCCCTCAAACAATCCCACGAACAAGCAAAGTGCTCCACAAGAAAAGGTTAAGCAAACACCAAAAAAAATCCAAAAAGATATATCCAGATAATGGTGAAACGAAAATTTCTATTTTAAGGAACTAGAAAAATTTCAAGGAAATAACAAATTGGCATAAAGAGCAAGATTGAAATGATGAAAGGAAATGCTTCAAGCAGAACTGATAAAAATCAGTGAAGAAAAAGAACAAAGCTCAAAACTAAAAAAAGAGATGAACTTACCAATAAGGGACTTTGGTTGGGTCCCACCGGGCGTGCCAGAATGTTGATCAAGAATTTTGCGCTTGTTACCTGTCCAAGTTAATGTACCAAACTAAACACAAAAACCTTGAAAAACTCAAATGAAATTGATACCTGATGGACAAGATCCGAAGATGTAGATGGATAAGGAAGCCGATGTAGATAAGATGGGCGCACGTGAACAATTCTACACAGTAGATCCAAGTAACCTGCGAGACACCGATGCTTGACAGAAAAAGACCACGTTAAAAGATATTTAGGTGGATTGCCCGAGAAGCGGGTCCGGAAGCGATAAGCTCCTCTGGCGGATGTCACCACATTTTCAATTAAGTAAAGAAGCATACATGATAAAAGATGTACGTACAGGACTAGATTTTCTGATCAAAGTAATAAACAAAATCTAAACAACAGACAAAAAGCAACAGAAAATAGGGAACTGTGAAAACAAAGCTGGATTTGTGTTACCTGTCCTTTTACCTGTCTGCAGGATGATCGGCATCGATTATGTAGAATCGGCGTCGACTGGTTCAGATCGGCGTCGACTGATATAGATCGGCGTCGACTGGTCCAGATCGGTGTCGACTGATATAGATCGGCGTCGATCCGAGACAAAGTGTGAGAAGATTTGGGAATCGAAAAATGAAGGCAAGATCATCAATGTCTGCTGGATCTGTAGAAGCCGGAGAGATACTGGCAAGGCTCCACCTGTGCTGGATGCAGGAACAGAGTCACCAGAAAATCAATGGAGACATGCGATGTTGATGTGATAAGAGCAGAGTAACGGTGCTCCTCTCAGGGATTGATTTGGACAAGATTCACTCTCATTCGATAGATAATGTTCACACTTGATGCTCAAAATATCTCGTCTCTCTCTCTTACCATCCGTGTCTCTCCGTGCACTGAGTTCTCGGGCCTCAATTTGTAATCGGCACCGCTCTATTTGTAATCGAAAAAATCGATGTCAATCGAGTGGCCGCGCGCCGATCATGGAACAGACTCCCGAGATGGCCAAAAGGAGTGATTTCTGGAAAGATAAGAGTGATCCCTCCACCTCAAATACGGGAAATATCCCAGTTTGGGAGGAGGAGAAATAGGGGGGATATATGGATAGAATAGATATGGGGTAGATAAGTGGTTAGGATACATGTGAAAAGGTGTAATTAAATAGTTAATATTTAATTACTCACGGGTAAAACATAATGGGGTGAATTAAACTTAGGATAGGTGTTTAAATCACAAATTGAATAATACCCCAAGGGGATAGTGGTGATATAAACGTGCCCTAGGTTACCTGAGAGAGAAAACGTGCACGAGGGACACTAAATTGGATAACCAATTTTAGGTGTCTACATTTTATTTCTTCCATGTTTTTACCTACAACCAACATGTCATCCACATACGTATATAGGATAATATAATTTCTATCCTCAAATTTCTTTGTACACACGCAATGGTCGAATGACATCTAATATAACCTTGCTCCATCATGAAGCTATCAAATTTCTTATACCATTGACGTGGATCTTATTTCAAGCCAAACAACCTCTTCTTTAGTTTGCACACCATCTCCTCTTTACCTTTGACCTCATATCCCTCTAGCTACCGTGCATATATAGATCCTCCTCCAAATCAACATGGATAAATGTAGTCTTTACATCAAGATTCTCTAGGTATAAGTCTTCTACCGTAACTATTCTAAAAGAGTTCTAATAGAAGTCATTTTTACTACAAGAGAAAAAAATCACATCAAAATCTATACCTTTTTCTCATGAAACCCCTTGACCACCAACCGGCCTTGTATATTTTCTTTCCTCCTTCTTCCTCTTTGAATCCGTACACCCACTTATTATGTAATGCTCTTTTCCCTTCGAGTAGCTTCACCAAATTCCATTTCTCGGTTCTCCATGAGAGCTTGATGCTCCTCATCCATGGCTTACTCCCACTTCTTCCTAGAATCTACCTGCATTGCTTCATCAAAGCTCTCTGGCTCTCCACTATCAGTGAGTAATAAATAATAAAGAGAAGGAGAAAAACTTTCAAGTTCTCTTCTTACCCTAGAATACCTCCTCAATATAGGAGTTTGGGGTTCCTGTTGAGGAGGTTCCTGAACTGATTCATGTGTCACTTTCCCATCCACAAGATCCTTTACCACTGCATACTCTTTCTTGGATTCTTCCTGGTTTTCCTACAACTGCTGCTTATACATGACTTTCTCATTAAAGACAACATCCCTAGATCTAATGATTTTCTTGTCCTTAATACTCCAATATTTATATCCAAAGTCATCACCACCATAACTAATGAAAGTACATTATTCTAATTTAGCATCTAGCTTGGTCCTATCATCCTTGTCTATATGGACAAACACCTCACATCGAAAGGCTATAAGAAATGAATAATCAACTTTCTTACCATACCAAGCCTCCTCATGTACGCCTCCATCCAAGGCACTTGAGGTCCTCTATTTATCAAGTACACATCGCTGCTCACTACTTTTTCCCAAAAGAAAGAGGCAATCCCGCATGTAATCTCATGCTCCTAAGACGTTCCATTATTGTTACTGTTCATCCCTTCGACACCCGATTTTGCTGCGGAGTTCTTGGAATCGTCTTTTTCCTCGCGGATTCCATTCTTAGAATAATAATCATCAAATAAATTGCTGCAATACTCCCTCCATTATCCGACCTTAGACATTTTAGCTTAAGACATGTTTCATTCTCTACCAAGGCTTTCCATTTAACAAAAGTGTCAAATACATTAGATTTATTTCTAATACAATAAACCCAAAGTTTTCTTGTTGCATCATCAATAAAGGTAACAAAATAACTTGAATCCCCAAGAAATGATACCCGAACTGGACCCCACACATCGTAAATGCACTAGCTCTAACTTACTCTCTTTCTTTGTAGGTCTAACCTTGAAAAACCTTACTTACTTATGTCTCACATATATGCAGTCCGCACACAAATCCAAACCTATTCTTGTATATCTAGGAAAATCATTCTTTATGATCTTTATGCCCTTATGGCTCATATAACCTAGCATATAGTGCCACAATGTTGTATCTATTTCGAAGCCACAAGATTACAAACATTAATACTATAAGTGGGTAAATACAAGGTTCCAACCTTTTACCTCTTGTCACCACAACCGTCACAAGACAACCATCAAATCGTACAACCATCACTTCCCAACTACCCCACCGATATCAAATTTTGTCTTAATGTGGCACATGTATTACATCCTTCAATAGCCAAGTATTCCCATTATGCATCTTAACCCAAATATAACCTTTTCCAACTATGTTTTAAGGCTCATCATCACCAAGAAAAACATGCCCAAAATCTCCTTGAACATAATCAACAAAATAATGGCTATGAGGAGTAGCATGAAAAGAAGCCCTTGAATATAAAACCCAAGATTCATAATATTATGCAAAGAAAGAATCAAAGCATCCCGACATACATTACCCATTGCCACAATTTCTTACTTGTTTTCTTCTTGTTGTTTCTTCTTGTCCCGAAGCTCCCAACAATCCTTCTTTGCATGCCTAGACTTTCCACAATGTGCTAGTATACTATCTTGCTTTTGGATTTTGACCTTTCCCGATCCTTCGATTTTCCACGACTTCCTCTATTCTTTTGTCTCCCTCTAGTTTCCACTGTCAAAGCATTCCCTGAAGTAGATTCCCCAGAGATTTTTCTTCACATTTCCTCGCTTAGAATCACCCCTACACCATTCTCAAACTTCAACTTTGATTTAGCTTTGGAACCGAGTTGCTTACCGCAATTACCGTGTTATTCCACCTCTCACGTAAAGAGCACAAAATTAATAAAGCCCTAACATCTTCATCAAATTATATTGTAACCGAAGCTAACATATTTACAACCGTATTAAAATCATTTAAATAATTTTCTACTGAACCATTCTCGGACATCTTCATATTAAACAACTTTTTCATTAAAAATATCTTGTTAGAGGAAGATGGTTTTCCATAGAACTTCCTAATGTATCAATTAGTTCTTTTATAGTCTTTTCCTTTGAAACATTAAATAATACCGACGATGCAAGACACAACTAGATTATCCCAAGTTCCTTCCTATCTAGCAAATCCCATTCTACATTCGTCATGCTCAACAGGTTTGTTCAACTTCTCGGATAGTAGAATATAAAGATCCTTATAATAAAGGTAATCTTCCATCTGCATCTTCCAAAGACTAAAATTCTACCTGTTGAATATATCAACCCTTGATCTTCCATCATCCGCCATAGTTCCCACTCAAGCTAAAACTTTCTCTTTGATTCAACACTTCAAACCAAACCAGACTTTAATACCAATTATATGGAAATAAGAGATAAGTATGGGGAATAATCCATCACAGAATCGCAACAGTGAGAAAACTAATTTAAAGAAAATATTACAAATCTCAAATAAAAGTGTAGAATAAAATAACACAACATAAAGAGACAATATTTAACGTGGTTCACCCAATTTGGGCTATGTCCACCAAGAATCACTTGCTCATATTTTATTACAAGCCATCGCTCTCTCAATATAATACCTAGATCTATTTGGATCTATGCTCAATAAACTCTACAGAATTCACACCCGAATTTAGACACATCTGCAATGTTACATAAACCCTACCATATGCACAAAACCACATAAGTAGACAACTACTTTAGCATTTTTACAAAACCATGGGTATCAAAACCATGGGTAAAAACCATCCCATAAACCTATGGGTCAAAAATCCCACCCATATGAGAAAAGCACGTTTCCCTATATATCGGCACATTTTTTGAGATAAGTGTGGAAAATGTATATTACTCTTAGTGTACATTCTTCAACATTTTCACACAAGAAAATGGGATCCACAACCTAACAATCTCCCACTTTGAGACTAGTTTTCCTATGAGCAAGTTTCTTAACCCTTCACTAGTTTCCATTAAGGCCAACCAAAGCTAAACACAGCTTCAATTTTTCCCTTGTGACCACCTTGGTCATCATGTCTATAGGATTATGACTGGTATGAATCTTCTCTAGCTTTAACTTCTCTTCCTCTAAAGTTATCCTGATGAAATGGTACCTAAGTTGTATATGCTTCATCCTAGAGTGGAAATAAGAGTTCACACTAGGTGTATAGCACTCGACTATCACTATGAAATTTCCTTCCTCCTACTTACGTCCCAACTCCTCAAGAAATTGTTGTATCTAAATCATCTCTTTACTTGCCTCTCCTCGTGGGCGAAACATACTCACCTCCTTGGTTGACAAAGCCACCATCTTTTGTAGTTGTGAAATCCAGCTAAATTTTTTCCAACCTATAGTGTACATATAACTTTGTTGTGCTCCTCATATTGTCTACATCTCCATCCATATCAGAATCTACATAGCCATGCAAAGTGGTGTCTGATCTAGTGTAGCACAAAAAGCTGTCCCCATGGTCTCTCTCAAATACCGAAGGATCCACTTTACTACCTACCATTGATCTCTACCTATATCACTCCTAAATATACTCACCACTCCCACTAAATGGGAAATATCAAGCTTGGTGCACACCATGGCATACATCACACTACCAACCGCTGATGAGTAAGGTACTTTGGACATCTTGTTTCTCTCCTACTCTATCTTGGGACACTTCTCTTTTGATAACTTGAAATGGCATACTAAAGGAGTCCTAATTGGTTTAGCATCCTACATATTAAACCTCTCAAAGACCTTCTTAATGTACTCTTCATGAGATAAAATGATCTTCCGTTCCTTCCTATCGCAAGATATCTTCACACTAAGGATTTGTTTATCTGCCCCCAAATCCTTCATAGCAAAGGAGTCACTTAGCTATTTCTTGATTACCTTTATTTTCTCCATGTTTTTACTTGCAACCAACATGTTATCCACATACGACACATGATAATATAAGTGTCTTCCTCAAATTTCTTTGTATACAAACAATGTTTAGAATGAAATCTAATATAACCTTGCTCCATCATGAAGCTATCAAATTTCTTATACCATTGTTGTCGAGCTTGTTTCAAGCCATACAAGATCTTCTTCAGCCACACCATTTCCTCTTTACCTTTGACCTCATAGCCCTTTAGGTACTGTTGCGTATATAGATCCTCTTCTAAATCAATGTGGAGAAATGTAGTCTTTACATCAAGCTGCTCTAAGTGCAAGTCTTCTGCATAGAACTATTCTAAGAAAAGTTCTAATAGAATTCATTTTTACTATAGGAGAAAAAATCTCATCAAAACCTATACCTTTTTCCATACAAACCCATTAACCACCAACTGGGCCTTGTATATTTTCTTTCCTCCTTCATGATCTTTGAATCTATACACCAACTTATTTTGTGATGTTATTTTTTCTTCGGGTTGCTTCACCAAATCTCATGTCTGGTTCTCCATGACAACTTGATGCTCCTCATCCATGGCTTGCTCCCACTTCTTCCTAGAATCTACCTACATTGCTTCATCAAATCTCTTTGGATCTCCACTATCAGTGAGTAATAAATAATAAAGATAAGGATAAAAATGTTCAGGTTCTCTTCTTGCCCTAGTATACCTCCTCAATATAGGAGTTTGGGGTTCTTGTTGAGGAGGTTCCTGAACTGATTCATGTGTCACTTTCCCATTCAAAAGATCCTCTACCACTATATATTATTTCTTGGATTCTTCCCTGTTTTCCTACAATCGCTACTTATACATGACTTTCTCATTAAAGACCACATCCCTAGATCGAATGATTTTCTCGTAATTAATACTCCAACATTTATATCCAAAGTCATCACCAAAGCATAACCAATGAAAGTACATTTTTCTGATTTATCCTCTAGCTTAGTCCTATCATCCTTGTCTATATGGACAAACACCTCACATCCAAAGACTCTAAGAAATGAATAATCAACTTTCTTACTATACTAAGCCTCCTCACATATGCCTCTATCCAAGGCACTTGAGGGTTCTCTATTTATCAAGTACACAACTATGCTCTCTGTTTCTTCCCAAAACAAAAGAGGCAATCCCGCATGTAACCTCATTCTCCTAGCATGTTCTATTAGTATTCTGTCATACTTTCTAACACCCCATTCTACTTTGTGGAGTTCTGGAACTATCTTTTACCCGTAGATTCTATTCCTAGAACAATAATCATCAATTTCATTCTTGCAATACTCCCCTCCATTATCTGACCTGAGACATTTTACCTTAAGACGTGTTTCATTCTCTTCCATGGATTTCCATTTAATAAAAGTGTCAAATACATCAGATTTATTTCTAATACAATAAACCCAAACTTTCCTTGTTGTATCATCAATAAAGGTAACATAATAACTTGAACCCCGAAGATATGATACATGAGTCTCCCCCACACATCATAATGCACCAGCTCTAACTTACTCTCTTTCTTTGTAGGTCCAACCTTGAGAAACCTTACTCGCTTTTGTTTCCCATATATGCAGTCCTCACAGAACTTCAAACTTGTTTCTTTATATCTAGGAAAATCCTTCTTTATGATCTCCACGCCCTTATGGCTCATATGACCAAGCTTTTAGTGCCACAATGTTCTATCTACTTCTAAAGCCACAAGATTACAAAAATTAGTGTTATAAGTGGTTAAATACAAGGTTCCAACCTTCTTACCTCTTTCCACCACAAGAGCACCCTTGGTAACCTTCCAAGAGTCTGTGTAAATATCATAGTACAACCATCACTTCCCAACTTCCTCACCAATATCAATTTTTTTTTCTTAACATAGGCACATGTCTTACATCCTTCAATAGCCAAGTATTCCCATTCGAATCTTAACCCAAATAGAACCTTTTCCAACTATGCTGCAAGGCTCATCATCAACAAGAAAAACATGCCCAAAATCTCCTTGAACATAATCAACAAAATAATGCCTATGTGGAGTAGCATGGAAAGAATCCCCCTAATCTAAAACCCAAGATTTAGTAATATTGTGGAAAGAAAAAATCAAAGCATCCTGACATACATTACTCGTTGCCACATTTGCATCCTTGTTTTCTTCATGGTGTTTCTTTTTGTCCTGAAGCTCCCAACAGTCCTTCTTTGCATGCCCAAACTTTCCATAGTGCCAGCATACTATCTTGCTTTTGGATTTTGACCTTTCCTAATCCTTTGACTTTTCATGACTTCCTCTATTTTTTTGTTTCCCTCTAGTTTTCATTGTCAAAGAATCCAACGAAGTACAATATTCCCGAGAGATTTCTTTATGCATTTCCTCTCTTAGAATCACCCTATAACATCCTCAAACTTCAACTTTGGGTTAGTTGGAACCGAGTTGCTTACTTGCCATTACTGTGCTATTCTAACTCTCGCTAAAGAGCACAAAATTAATAAAGCCCTAACTTCTTCATCAAATTCTATCGAATCAAGCTAACATATTTACAACCGTATTAAAATCATTTAAATGATATGCTTCATCAATCATTCTCATACATCTTCATATTAAACAACTTTTTCATTAAAAATATCTTGTTAGAGGAAAAGGGTTTTCCATACAACTTCCATAATGCATCCATCGGTTCTTTTGTAGTCTTTTTCTTTGAAACATTAAATAATACCGAAGATGCAAGACATAACCGAATTGTCCCAAGTGCCTTCCTATCAAGAAAATTCCATTCTGTATTCATCATGCTCGAGGGTTTGTTCACCTTCTCGACATGAAAAATAAATATCCTTCTGATAAATGTAATATTCTATCTGCATCTTCAAATCTTGGAATTCTATCCATTGAATTTATCAACCCTTGATCTTCCATCATCTGTCATAGCTCCCAGTCAAGCTAAAACTTTCCCTATGATTCAACACTTCAGGAAACCAAACCAGTTTCTGATACCAATTATTAGGAAATAAGAGATAAAATATGCGGAATAATCCCTCAAAGAATTACAACAGTAGGAACTAATATGCAAAAAATATTACAGATCTTAAATAAAAGTATAGAATAAATTAACACAACACAAAGAGATAGTATTTAACGTGGTTCACCCAATTTGGGCTACGTCCACCAAGAATAACTTGCTCATATTTTATTACAAGCCAGCGTTCTCTCAATTAAATACCCAAATCTGTTTGGAGCTATGCTCAACAAACTCTACAGAATTCACACCCGAATTTAGACACATCTACAATGTTACATAAACCCTACCATATGCACAAAACCACATAAGTAGACAATTGCTTTAGCAGTTTTACAAAACCATGGGCCAAAACCGTCCCATAAACCTATGGGTCAAAAATCCTTCCCATATGAGAAAATTACTTTTCCAGCTTTATTAGGCACATTTTTCGAGGCCAAATTTTTTTAGGCATTTACAAACAATTCATGTGGCTTGTGTAATGTTCCACATTTTACATTCATGACTACTAGAGCATTTACAAATACAACATTTGAAAAAAATTATGCTCTTTTTTATGATTTGATATATGTCTATACCATATTCTAGAACTCATAATTTGGCAGAGGTTACGAATACGCATGAATGTTTATACCTTTTTTAGATCTTATCTTTTGGCACATGTCGAGCACACTAGCAAATGTAAATGGTCAAGTTAGAGACATGTTTTTTCATTTGGTGGAGATAACTTCTTTGACTAACATACCAACTAATGAAAATGTAACCGAAATAGGTGGCATAATAAAAAAGTAAAGTGGATGTCGATTTAGAACATATCAATAGTGGATATTATTTCTTAGTGAACAACTTTTGCATAGATGTTTGAGAGAAAAACATAAGTTGTATAATTTTTAGGATCCAAATAACAATTCATTATGGTTGTAAATAATCCTAAGCCTATATTCATATGTGATTTACAAGAACCAAAAAATCACTTCTACATAACCACCACAAGTTTTAAATGGCATCTTAATAATAATGTTCGTGGTGTCTTATTGATAGTCGTCGGGAAATAAGGTGAACCATGCACTCATAATGATCAAATGGAGGTGTAATTCAATAAGGGTTTCTCATATGATTGAGGTATGTACAACCCTCATGCAATATACCCGTATGGGTGTGTGCCCATACAAAATAAGTAAAGGTTGTGGAATTCGGATTTACACTTCCTATTTATGTTTGCTTGAAATTTTATAAATACTTTTCAACAAATCCATTTTGTGCATATCTTAAAATAAATATTATCAATTAGAAAACATCTAGCTTAGTTATTCTCAAACAGTTCATGTGCCTTGTCTATGCTTCCACATTTTATGTACATGTCTATTATGGCCATTACAACTGCAACACAATGAATAAAAAGTAAAGAACATCAATGATTTTTATGAAAATCACGTCTTTCCATTCTTTCAAACACTGCATCAAGCGCAAAGGTCCATGATGTTTCACACAATTCTATTTTGTAACCCATATAAAAAAATTGTTACCAACATAAAAATAGTTCTCAACATTACAAAAATTCCAAAATTGACTAGACAAGGTAGTTGTTATCTAAAACCCACTTTGCATTATGATTTGTTTTGTTATGATTTTATAGTTCTCATACTATCCCCCACTCACAACCCAATGACACACTTAGTCTAAAGGTGTAATTTGACTACAAATGAAACACACACACACATACACACACAATGGGTAATTTTTCTTCCCATTATTTAGTCACATCATTTTAATCTATTCCCCTTCATGGGAGAATTATTGGATCACCCTTTCTTTACTTAAGAGCATAGTTTTTCAATTTTTATCTCATTGATGATCAAAAATGTAAAAACATTCAATTATTGGAAATTGGAAATTTTGAAAATAAGGACATGTTTTAATAGCATACATTATTTGCACCATTATGCATGTTGTTTACTCATTTATTTTAATAGATAAAGTTTCTTCTTAAAACACATATGTTCATGTGGTATATTGAGCGTTATATAAGACATACATAGAGCATTACATGATGATAGGTGATGTCCTACCCTTTATCAAGAGTTCTAACCTATGGGGACATATTTTTGTATACTACATCTAGGTGCTATATTTCTATTATAGTTCCTTTCTTTTCTCATTACACTTGATTACATATATATCTTGTGTATTTTATGTCTTTTGAACTTACAATACTATCACATGTGACTTTTGCAATTCTTAAAGATATTATTAGATATATCATATATCATATATCATATGTTTTACATCACATCTAGTTGTGATTGTTTTCATCCATGATTGTTAGTTGTGTGTGTGTGCTTGCTTCTTACTCTTATTGTGGACTAAGGTCCTTGATTATCTTATGACACCATGGGTGTTCAATGTTTTCAATGTAATGCATTGTGTGTGGTTTTGTATCTCTTTTTTGTAGGATCACGATCCTTTATTGTCTTCCCGACACCATGGGTGATGCATGTTTGAATGATTTATTTCCTTTTTGTGTGACATTATTTGACATGTTTTTACTTGTTTTAATATTAGTTACACTAATTTTATACTAACACATATCTTCTCTTATATGTACTTTTATTTTGTTGCATTAACACTATTCCTATTTTGTGTCAACTATATCATTTGAGTGCACCCTACAAAATTTGTTTATTCAATATTTTAAATTACATTAGTTATTTTTTTAGTAAACTCTATTTTATATCCCATTCTTATATTTTAAGAATTACTTGGATTGTAATATTTTTATTTTTTAATAAATAATTACAAAATAACATTTATTACTTATATAATTATTAAATAATAACAGTTTTATAAATGGTAAATAAGCTCTTCAATTAAATATTGTGAATAATACAATGACAACTTCTATATATAACTATAATTTTGCAACTAAAAAATAAAATACATTATTCTCTTTAAATTTTCAAATTTGAGTGTAAATATATATAACACAATTTGGAAGTTAAATATTTATAATACATTATTTTTAAATAATTTTTTCAAAAAATATTGATTTTTTTTAATTAAGTCTTATTCATAATTACACCTTTAATATTACGATAAAAACAAAAATTAAATTAGTTAATTATATATCACACAAAAGTATTTAATTTTATAAATGGTGCGAGAATAATTTAATTTTGACTAGATACTCTAACTTAACAGCTATTGCAATTTGAAGAATACTTTTATATAAGTCGTAGAAGTCGAACAATTGTACATGAAGCTTAGACTTAAAAGTTACAAACACACTCATAAGACATGTATATCACAATGTTTAAATTGAATTAAGAGAATGATCCTTTGCACTAATGTAGCATTTGGGTTGAGGATTTTAAAATATTTATTTAAATTTGGATATTGCTGCAATTAAGTTGAGGTTATTGTGTAGTAAAACGTTAGTTGATCATGAGTTTGTAGGTTATTTAGTATATTAAATAACAAAATCAATGAATACACTAAATTAATCGCAAGCATTCATTGATCTCAGCTTTGTAAACACCCTCAAAGCAAGACCTACGAACATGAATTTGAACAAAGAATTTCTTCCTCAACTATCTCAACTTTGTGAAAATGAATTGAACATCCCTGGAAACGAGGTGTTGGATTTCTTGTGTTTGTCTTTGTGGAGGGTGATCATGAATTTCCTCTTCCTCGTGAAAATGAACGTCGACGATCCAGGAGAGGAAGTGATGCATTTCTTGTGTTTGTTGTCGGTGACGTTGAATTTCTTCTTCTTGGCCTTCCTGAACTTTGTGAGAATGAACTTGGATGATCAACGGGAGGAGGTGATGCATTTCTTGTGTTTGTTGTCAATGATCTTGAATTTCTTCTTTCTTCCCAACCTGAACTTTGTGAAAATGAACTTGGATCTCTCGTATTTTGTAAGGGTGATCTTAAATTTTTCGATCCCAAGACCGTCCTACAGGTGGGGCAGTTACGGTGTTCTTCTAACCATGGTGTGATACAGTTATAGTGAAATAAATGGCTACTGTGACAAGGCATCTCGCAAACCTCCGCTCCTCTGCAAAATCTTCCATACACACTGCACACGAAAGCCCTCCATCAACATGGGACTTTGAAATTATTATGATGGGGAGAGCTCTTATTCTCTCTTTAAACTCTTCCTCGACCTCCCATTGCTCTGTAAACTCCAAAAATGGACGAGCCGCATTTGCAGAATCCCTCGCATCTAATAAACGCCGTAAATCCCGAAATTGGGCCCCATCGCTGTGAGTTACATTATCCATACGTGCAATATTGTCGAAATGAGAAATGATGGTATTATAAGTTTCGTATATTTGCTGAACACGAGTTTGCAAGGCTTCGCTGTTCCAATCCGGATCCTGAATATCCCTCATTAATCGTAACGCACCGGAATCATACTCATTGATGAGTGCTTCCAACTCGGATGGAGTAAGCCTTTGAATATTATTCGACATCTCTAATTGGCTTTTTCCTCCGATTACAAGTAGTTAGAAGAAAAAATACAGGTAATGAGTACAAATTTCGTCATCCAAATTATATAGATTTGGAAGAAAGAAATTTATAAACGTCACGCTGCCTCGAGTAACTATTCGTGCTGTTTTGTTTATAAGCACTTGTTACTACATAAATGTACTAGAGATACCGAATTAGTAATAAAGGGTATTATAATATGTACCACAAACTATACTATTTAGTACACATGGATTCGATGGTTATTTAAAATGTTGTCAAATTTTGTGACAATCATATTGACCAGTTATTATACTGCTTTTTTAGGTTTTATAGCTATCACAAATGAATTTTCCTTATTTTATTATGCCAATATTATGCCAATCACAATAATTCATGTGGCATTTTATATACTTAATATGTAGTTTCTCAAAATATATATTTCTTTAATTTTTTCTGAAAATTTGAAGTGATTTTTTGATTGGCTGATAAATTTTCATGACCATTTCCATTTTTTATTAATAAAATTACAGCTTTTGACATTTTTGGTTTTCTAGAGTTTAAACATTGAAAAATATGAATACTAATTAACATTGAATGCCCTATAATAAATAAACTCTACAATCAATGTATTAAAATGCCCTAACAAGTTATCGTAAATACCTTGGAAATGAAATTCAATGCACTGTCAACTTCATGTCGATATTTTAATGTCTCTAGATTGTTCTTTCATTTCATTTGTCTAGATCTTTCACTATAGTCTTCTAAATTTCATAGCGAATTTCTAATATTTGAGAAGTAAATTGAGCTTTGATGGAGATCAAGAGCCCCGTGAAGTAATTTATTTCCCGACCATAGGGGAGCATTTCAAGCTCAATTATTTTAACTTGCAGATCAAATTAAGGGTGTAAAATGCAAGTATTGCTTCAAATCACGAAAAAAACATTAAAATGGAAGGATTGGAGGAGTCGACGAAGCAAAAACACACTATTAGAAGCGAATGGTTCAATATGTTGATGCATGCGTAAAAAGCTTGACCAATTGCAAATTTTACAACAATATTTTTACATTAAACAATTAAATTAATTTTGTGAAATATTGATTTTTCAATTATGTTTAAGGCATGATGTCCAACTTACAAAAGGCATGGGCGTAGTGGTTGTGGATTTTTTTATTGTTATATTATTTGCACGCAAGTTTTTATAAACGTAATAAACTCTTCTGTAATTGTAACTTTATATTCTCCAATACGAATTTGTAGTCTTTGAAATTGCAGAGCATGGAGGTGCCCCTAATTTTCCTATTATCTGTTGCATGGAAAAAGCATGAGGAATCCTTAAAGAGGTTTTGTCACAACTAGTGCTATATTTTGGTTTAATTATATATGTGTGCATATTTTTAATCTTTTCATCAAACACCATATCCAAATAGCATGAACCCTACATATCTCCTCGATATATATAGAATATTGGGTCCTCCTAGATATAGATTCTTTCTAATGTTGATTTTTGACCACAAGAGTTTTGACGACAACTTGAATAAATTGAAGAATCGATCCATTCAATTTGCATAAGAAATGGATGTTTGAAATCCTCTATTTTATTTTTGAAATCACAACTTTGAAATTTGGACTCTACTGAGACATATTTTGGAATCAAGCGTAGACATCTTTAGGGCTCGGCAGAATATTTTGGGCAAAATTTGATGTTTGATGTTATACCCTTTGTTGTCACTTCAAGGACTTGGCAAACACTAAAGGACTACTCGTGTTGTTTTTATGGATTGGAGGAATAAATACTAAAAAAAGTCACTAGGAATTTTTAAGTAGTACTCAATCTATCAAAACATTGTTAAATAAAGAACTATGATTCATTATATTAATCTTAGGCATTGTGTTAGTTCTTATTTTTTAATTGTCCAGTTATTAGATGACAAAAACTATTTCCAAATATGGTTAACCATGACTTATTGTAGAATCTTTTCAAAAAATTTCTAAGTGTTCATCACTACTTACCATTGTCAATATCTATTTTTTTGTCGACCATTTTTTGGTAGCCTCTTGATAATATACTACACCAAACATGTAATTCATAGTTTGTACAATTTGGAAATAGTTAAATGTAAGAATTTTATTTCCAAATGACTTCTAGTTTCTTTGCCTTATGTAGTTCAATCAACACACAGGTACTAAAAACTAATTCGCGGAAATTTCTTAGTCCCTCATAGTGCTATTTTGAGTGACATAGACCGCATTACCTATTTTTTCAGGATTTCTTTTCACCGATTAAAATATCAAAACTTCCTTCATTTTTCATTTAATTAATTAAGACTCACTTTCAATACATAATTGCAATATAATTCACCCTTCCTTTTATCTAATTAGCATATGCTTCCTCTCATTAACAACCGCTATTCCCAATATTTTTAGAATTGTTTCCTTTGTTAGTTTTGAGTAGATTGTAATTTGTTCTTTGGGCCTTTAGGACTCAAATAGATCTTGCAATAATAACTAATGGAATGGATGTGGAAAGGGTTGTCTACTCGAGAGATGCATAGAATGTCATTAAATTTTTAGCGATTTCAATCCAATGGTTAGTTTATTGGATGGTGTTACCATAAGTAGATTATATGAAAATATAAACATGATGAATTTCCCAATTATAATGTTCCAATGCTTATTTTCATTTACTAGTTAAACTCATTGCACTTTGACAAAGAAAATTCATTTTATGTTGTTGAACTAACATGCATGTTTGATTAATCATAATCCCATTTCAAGTAGAATTTCATCCTCTAATATACCTCTTATTTTTTTAGGATATAGGCATTCATGGCCTTGTTCTCGTAATAATTCCAAAAAAATTGAATAAAGATGTGTTCACAAATTATGCAATTTTGTTTTCGTGTTTTAACTATTTTAAGTACAACAACTCAAATTCGGTAAATATCACAAACAAATGCACTAATAAATTAAAATATTATTTAAGGTTTGAGATATAAAATAATTTAAAAGGATTGTCGATTCTTGAAAAAAAAGGATCTAAAGAACATGAACCGAATTAAGTGTAATTTATTAATTGATAAAAGTTGTGAAGTTTAAAATATGCACAAGATATGAAAAGTAGTGCTTGATCTTGACATTCAATATTACATGTCTTAATAAAATTACTTGACATTTTAAGAAAATTATATGGATATCATTTGGCATTTAAAATTTAATATGCATAACACTAATTTTTTATATTGTAAGAAATATGTCGAGCCCTAATCAAAGCACTTCGAGAAACCCTAAGTGACAAATTTATGGAGGCGTTCGCAAGAGGATTGTGGGAGGTTTGGCCTTAGAGAATGCAAGGAGGGACGACCCTAGATCCGTCCCTGCTGCAGGTGGTAGAAAAGGCCCTTCAACGGCTTAAGGAAAAGCAAATGACCATAAAAATAGAGGTGGTGTGACCTCCTTGCATGCATTTGTTGAAAATCATATGCTTGGAGGTGGAAATGGTGTGTAGATTTCCGTAGATGGAGACGACAAGACTAATGAAAGCCCGAGAATGATTGGTAGAAGATTGTGGATGTAGGGGAGGACAATAACTTAGTTAGAAATGAAGGTTCCCCCAAATATTTTATTGTAGTTGTCTCAAATCAAAAATATAATGCAAGGCATGTTGGCATACTTGCTAAAACCAAACGTAGAAGAATCCTATGCTAAAGATAGAGGAGGATCTACTATAAGAGGTCCTTAAGGAGGAGGAGAATTTGGCCCAACTTGGCCTCATTTATAGATTTCACAAGTTTTGGCCCAAGCTATCACAACTTCACGATGACTGGATTTCAAATAAATGGAGACAAGTGATTAAGGGTAAGATTAAACTCTACCCCTGTGTTAAAGCCTATTTTATTGTTGTTTTTGAAACCCCTGAGGATAGGGATCTAATTTTTGATAAATATTGGGTTTGGGGAGAACATGGTCTCATGTTCAAGCCATGGTACCCATCCTTTGATCCCTTAAATGACTCCTTTGATTTGCATGTTATGTTGTGAACCTTACTCTAACCGACCACCGAGGGAAATCGGTAAAAATGTATGTTTGGAGTGAGGGGATGTGCACCATGGGCTAGTAACTCAGGCTGACCATAGGTTTAGTAGATGATGACCCATGCTCCTCCTTCTCTCTCTCTTTGTGGTTGTTGTATGGATGTAACCTAAGTATAGCTATGATTGTGTTTAGCCTTGTCAAAGTGGTGGCGGGATGATTTTGATAGAGATGATGACTATTGTACTATTGCTTATTTTATTTTACGAGCCGAGGCTCAAGTTCTGAAAGTGCCGAAACTCATCGAGTACCCCCACGGTGGCTAGATAAGGCCACATAGTTATCGTAATGTGACATTACTATATGTGTATTTTATTCGTAAATTGAATTTTTTTATTTCTGCAAGGACCAACAATTTTCTTGATTTCCATGTTTTACACTTTTGGGCATTTCCTTGGTTTGTGGTACTAACACATGGATTTTTGCACTAACTATGGCCATTTGGTCATTTGTTTTACTTGGTTTTGGATCTTCTTTTAAATTTTTAAGATTTTACCGCCTTGCCCAAGGCTTGTACTTTGCCACTTGGCATTTGGATCAGATTGTTATGTTGGTTCTATTGTCATGATGTGTGGAATAGGGTCATAGGATGCCCTATGGAATGGTTGGACCTATGGACATGCTTCATTGTTTAGGGGTATGCACTAAGGAGTTACAGGTAACTAGCAGGTTTTGAACCACGCGTTATTATGTCACTTGGGTTAGGAGTTTTCGAACTCTATGTGTCTAGGGCCATGGGGACAAGTGGCCTCCTTAAGGGAGGCATAAGAGACTTGAGGGAGGCATAAGAGACTTGATGGAGGCATAAGATTTTGAGGGAGGCATAAGAGATTTGTGTGTATGATTGATGTTTCAGGATATATGTTGAGTTATTGTGATGCATAGGGAGTGGTCCTATGATATATGTGTTACTCATGTTAGTTGAGTTTGTGTTGTGATGTTGTGGATATGACATTGATTCCCTCGTTGACCCTATGTACATGTAGCTATTTTAAGAGTTATGTGAAAAACTTCATCTGTGAGACTGTGGAAATTTCAGGTTGTTGTAGTACACTTTTGTTCGAGCATTATTTGTCAAACATAGTTATGTGACAGGTACTATGTTATATTGTCTCAGTGTATGTTCTCTTCCATAAATTGACTAATATCTTATGATGTGGTACTATCTTGAAGTATGTACTTGTATGTTTGTGAATTTGTAGTGTCTTGTATGACCCTGGTAGGGTGTTGTATTAGCAGTTCATGTTGGACACCCACAAGAATGAATAAACTAAAACTCTACAACAATGAAATTTTAAAAGAACTAAAACTAGAAATAATGATAATGGAAAGAGACTAATGAAATAATGAATAAGAGAGAACTGCCAATCTTCACATAACCTTGAAAGTTAAAATTTATGCCAAATGTTCCCAAGGCCACCCCATGGTCATGCTATAGCGTCTTAAATCTTAACCATAGAGTGTAACTTCACCCTCATATGTTACTTGTTGCTTACCACTTTCTTTCCCTATGTGTTATGTTGCATCGAGGACAATGCTTTCTTAAGGGGAGGAGAATGTAATGCTTCGTTTGGTTACAACTTTTGTTTCTACTTCTTTTACCCTATTGCTAAATATCAAATGTTTATTTGAGATTCTTTTGATCGTTAGGTGTTTACGATCTTGTTGTGAATTTAATTTAGGGTCTTTTCTCCCACCATACCTCCCGGTGCTTTGTCATTCTTCTTGCTAATCAATCACTGAGGGTTCCCCGTAGCATATTTTATGAGCTTGGTCATTTTAGGCTTATCGAATTCTCGGTTAAGTGGTTTTCTGCCGATGCTATTGTATAAAGACTCTGAAGGATATTTTTAAAAAAAAGAGAGTGTTTAGTGGTTTTCTTTTAAGGTACCTAATATCAATTTAATTTAAAGATAAGTGTATATATTTGTTAATCTATTTTTTCCCCGTAGGCCTAACCTCGGCTTGCGTGGGAAGGAGGATTCCTTTTGGTGGTGGCGCCTTTGTAGGAGGGGATTGTTTTATTGTTTTATAATGTTGAAGGACCCTTAATCAATTCTAAAATTCATGTTTTTATCTATGAGCCTTATTCTTCTTGGCAAGCGACCTATCCCTAATGCGTGGGCTCCAAAAATAAAATAAAATAAAATTTATTATCCTTGTGGTGTGGTTAGCTGGCGGATGGGTGGAATTTCTTGTCACTTCTTTAATGAACTTAAATTCTTATTGATGGAATTGTGCCTAGCACGTTTTGTGGGTCTGTGCGCCTTGGGAAGGTAGACCACACTCTTGGTTTTGTTCCTTTTTCTCATCCTTTCAGCTTTTTCCCCTTTTGGTTTTAATTGTTTTTTTCCATTTTAGCATGTCTGTGTAAGTTGGGGAGGTTGTAGAGACGTGTTTGAGGTGAAGAAGGAAATGTAACCATTTTTTTAATGAGTGTAGCTTGTGCTAAGCCATCCCCCATACCTGCTGACTTCTTCTTCGGGCCGAGTTTTCAAGGGGAAAGCTCATGGTGGTGTTTTGGGCATCCAAAGAAGCATGTTGATGCAAAAATTTAACCTACTTTTACTTTGGAGACTTATGGATGTGATTTCAAGTTGGGAAGCATTTGCAGGTATGTTAACTCTAAAACTTACAACTTTTTCTACCTTTTATTAATATCATGCAATGAATAGTCTCCCTCCCTATAATGGCACCTAAAATGGTTTGTGTACAGTCATTTTTTGAGTCTTCCATTGAGATTACTCGATGCCCCCTCTATACCTCCTTCTAAATCACTGGGTTAGCATGATTTAATCTTTCTCTTCCTTAGCCGGTCATACCTTTTCTTATTTTGCATGGCATTAGTACTCTAACCTATTTTCATCCTGATATCTGTGTCTCTGTATGGATTTCTCTCTATAACTCTGAATGCTTTATATGGCAGTCATATAGAATATCATAATATGTTTGAGGCTTGTGGGGTTTTATCTATGCTTCTATTATCGGTAAAGAATTTGTAACTGAATCTGGTTACTTTTGAATCTTAATGTGGAAGGAAGGTAGACTTATCTCATCTTCCATAATTCTATTGTTGGAGTCTCGGAGGTCAACCCCTCTCTGTTCATAGTTTTCATTATTGGTTTTGGTTGGGTTTCGAGCTATGTTGTGGGAGTCTAATTCCCTACTGAGTAGGTCTTATATCTCGGACGAAGTAGGAATCTGGGTAACTCTATAGAGGTTGGGGAAATTTATGAAGATGTATACATGGCTATGGGTTAATAATTGTGTGCCGGTACAAAAGCTACCTTAACAATTCATTGATAATAACCCTATCCGTGAATAAGGGATTACTAAACAAGATATATCCAACAAAGGGGATAGTAAGGATATGATTTGAAGAAGGGGGTTATTTTGTTAACTTGCATGATGATTGATACTTTGTTAAACCATGTTGTGACGATATTCCTTTATATCACGTGGTTAAAAATTGTGTGGGAATACTAAAATAGGGCTTATAGATAACCTTTCCCTATATCCGGATTATTACTAAGAATGAGGATACCTTTGCTATACTTATAGTTAGTAATGCGTTTAAATTGGAATTGTAGGAATTTCAGTTGGTGAGGGTTCGGTGTACCGATAGTTCACATCTACGGCCTAAAATCGGTTCTAAAATATTTGGTTTTATACTTAAAACTGTTATGGGAGATTTAACTTGATGCTTAAACTTGTGTGAAGGTATAGTTGGACACTTAAATCGGTATAGAATGATTTGATTTGTTACTTGAATTTGTTGTGAAATATTTAGCTTGAAACTTAAAAATGTGTTTGAAGGTTTAGTTGGATACTTAAATCTTGTTATGAAATATTTAGCTTGACGCTTCAATCTGTGTTTTAAGATTTTTTTTTAATACCTGAAATCGTATGGAATCATTAATTGTGATATTAAATCTGTATGGATAGTTTTAGGGAGACTTAAATCAGAATTGATAGTTTTAGATGATATTCAAATTTTCTTTATAAATTTGGTTTTATACTTAAATATCAGAGCATAAATGTTTAATTTGATGACTTGTTAGATTTACTGTTAGGAGAAATCTGGATGTAAAAGACACTTTAGTATTTATAGACATAGTGTACTCCAATGCATGAGTATCCCCTTTTGGGACAGAGAGATGAAATACTGAACTCGATCATGAATATATATAAATGTCATTTTTAAATAAAATAAAAATGGTTGAAAATATCTTCTCCAGACAGAAGAGAAAGGGGAAGAAATGTTGGGATTGTTTTTGCATTCTATAAGGGTGTGGCTTTTAACTATAAATAAAAGGTCACTTGTTGATAGACTATTGGTAATAGTAACTTAGTTGACGGTCGAATGAGGTTTTTTGGTAGATTAAGGGTCTTTCGTGGATCGTTTATTTGTTTCAAGAGTGGTTTTGATTATGATGACAAGTACTACTTTTAGTGACCCAGTAAGGAGGAGGGGGTAAACTTTTGGGTTAAAAATGAAACTATAGATTGTTTTCAGGAGGGTTACAGACCCTCTTTGCTATGAAACCTCTCTTTTGGAAGGATTGAACAACTTTGTTTTTTTCATGTTTATGATCATAACTATAATGTTTTTACTTTGTGAGGACCTTTTAGATGAATGGATTGAGTATTAGATTTCAATCACGTAATCCATAGGATTACATGATTGAAATCTCAATACTTCATGACCCTTTTGTCCCTAACTAGTGAGGTCTTGCCTTGGTTTTTTTTGATATCGTTCTTACTCGAACAATTGGCTTCATCCTTGTTGGCTGGTGTAAATTCTTATCTCATGTGAAGAATTTGGATAAGTGGTTTGTGCTTTGATCCATTCTTGATATAGAGCATTCCTTTCATGATATTGTTAAATGTTAGCTTACTATTGCAATGGGTAGTCTTAGCATGCTCAGTTCTCGTGAACTAGACTCCAGTTAATACTTGTGTAGATGGCTTATGCAAGTAGATAGAGGAGGGATTGTAAAGGTTTCATTGAGTTGTTTTATGTGGTTCCTTGAGTGAAAGTTAAACATGTTGTAATTCTTGCATTGGTTCTTGTAATGGAGTTTGAAAGGCCTCTTGCCTTTGATTGTTTGGTAATTTTGAAATAATTTTTCTTGTTCTTTTGTAGTTAAACTTGTAATTACCTTTGTGAGAAATAATATTCAATCTTGACCTTGTTATGAGTATTCTTTTGCTAATATCATTATAGTCATGAAAATGTTGTAGCATGGCTTGCCCTATTTTGTTACCTTCTTGTTCTTAACCAAAGTGAAATCAAATCTCTTGACTCCTTTGGTTCATGCACCATGTTGGATGGAAATGTTATAACCGTGTTTTGTGTTCTCAGTAAATAATGGTAATTGCTTCTTTCAGGTCATAAAACTTTCTTGTTTAATAACCCTCCAGGGTATTGGTATCAATGTTATTCTAGGCATATTTTCTTTGTGGGTTGAGAATCCTTTTTCTAAGGATAATTAAAGATAAAATAAGATGAACACATAGATGAATAAATAAAGAAGTTGATAATGAAGTTGTAATTGGTTGATAAAATTAAGAGTCTTTAATTGGAAAGAAATTGGTTATCTACCGATTTAAAAGAATATGCCCTTGCTAACATGAAGCTACAAATTAAACTTTATTGTCTTGATTGTGAAACAATAAGTAATCTAAGAAAAAGTTAAAAGATTGTTGGGTTGGGTTATAGTTGTCTTAGTTAGTAGGGGTGTTTGAACAAGAATACCTTAAGTCTAATACATCCATTTTGGGAATCCCCTTGTAGATCCTTTAATGAACTTAATCAAGAGAATGCTAAATGAAGTTTTTACCCAAATATAGTTTGAACCTTAAGTCTCTTTAATAGACAAGTTAATAACTACGAGAGATCATGGTGATGAAATAAGTTAACCTCCTCTCTCTAAATGTTTCCATAGTACTTTGTAATCCCTTTCTTAAGTTATGATAGAATTTTAATCCTTGAACAAAGAAGGTTAGGGTTCCGAACCTAAATGATACTCCACTTCTTTTGAGCTACGCTTGACTCCTTATGCAATGGAGGTATGAAACAAGCTTCAGTAGTGTGCACTCGATAGATATCCTTGTGGAATTGATTTCCTCATTGTTTTGTAAATGAGTTAAGTGGGTAAATGTCATTTTTAGAGATGATCTTAATATAATTACTCAACAGTATAAAAGAAATGAAACCTAGCCCTATAAGAAGAATTGTATGAATCATAACACGAATCATCTAGACTGCAAAGTCATATCTTGAAAGACTATTTTAGTGAATATTTAACCTTAAAGGATATTGCCATGGAGTGTCTTGAACTATAACTAGGTATTATGGGTTGGTCTTTTTGTGGTGTCTTGTCAATGAGAAAAGTGCATTGTCCTTGGTGGGTGTTGAGTGTTTCCTTACTTCCCTTGTGGTCCTTCTTGTATCAAGTTGTTCATGGAGTTAGTTGAACCTTCGTGACAACATGTTGTGTTGTGTTATGTGTCAAACAAGCAAAAAAATTATCCTTTGTTTTCTATGTAGCCTTGTGTTTCGAAATAGTGGGCGTTACACCCATCCGGTATGGATTCTCTTTCCCCGAAACCCTTTGCAGCTTTGGGATAAATCTTGTCTTTTTCTATTGGAGATACCCTTGGAACTACTGTGAAAGTAGATGATAAAAACACGAGATCAAACTAATACAACTTATGCAAGGATTTTGGTTGATCTTGATATATCCCAATCTCTTCCAATGAAATTAACTTCCAAATAGGTGATAGACATTGGATTCGAGGATTGACTATGAAGGATTAGTATTTAGATGTCATAAATTCTATCAAACATGGCATCTCTAGGATTATTGCCCTCATTCTAAACGCAAGGAAAAACATGCACGGTTCAAGGATTCTTTACCATAACATCTTATAATTAGCTCCCATTTAGACCCAGTTGAGGACTCTTAAAACCCATCAGATGATCTTCCATAGAAGGAGTCACATCCTAATATTCTAGGATCTTAAGGGAAAGTTCATGTTTTTTCTACCCCAACGGTTATTTTGGAGATAAATATAGATGGTGCCTCAGACAAGGGTCACATTCCGATTGAGAATATTGAAGCATTTCTTCCGATATTTGCGGAAGAAAGTAATGTGGATTGGATGGTGGTGGCACAAAGAAAGAAAGGTCACAATAAAATAAATCACACCAACATTTTTGACAAGGTTTGAGTTTTGTCCCATCTTGTAATTTCATCGCTTTATCTAGGTTGTAGGCCTATTGTTTCTAGGTTTTTTTCTGTTTTGATCAAGTCATTGGTTCTTTCTGGACACTGTTGTTTGTTGTTTATATAGGTTGGGCTTAGTTGAATATTTAGGTTTTCCGACCTTCCTTTTACGTACTCTTTTTTTGTATCTGGGTTCTTGACCTTTTTGTATTGGGGTATGGTCCCTCCTAAAAAACCATTTAACATTCTTTGTAGTACCCACTTCCCTTTGACACCTTTTGTTATTGATTATGATACTATTGACTATACTTATGGATGTTATTGTAGCTTTTGATATGGCATGATGCTAGATGTTAGAGATCATGGACTATTGTTGATTTCGATTCACATATGATGCATGTGGATTATTGGAGACATTTTATATTGATGTTGTTATGATGTTGACATGGTTGTGTGTGTGTGTGTGTGTGTGTGTGTGTGTGTGTGTGTGTGTGTGTGTTTGGACATGTGTTATTTTGTCATATTGAGTAGACCTAGAAAATTGAATTAATCTTGTGATCATATGATTATGGATGAAATTGTAAAGGAGATTGTTTCTTGCCTGGATGATGTTTGATTCATATATATAGATAATTTGGAGTTATATTGTATATTTATTTTGGATGAATTGATGCAGCTACAAGGTGAAGGAGGTATTCATGTTTTGCAGGTAAACATGTCACAACAAACATCGGGGATTGGAGACCAACCACATTGGAATTCTAGATGAATTCAACAAGGGTCACCATGACAACATGTATTTGTTTGTGTGTGTGTATGAATTGATGTTAGGGGTCCCCATGGGGGAATCACCTTCGAATGTGACCAAGGGGTTATGTGTATTCTTTTATTTTGTTCCCTTTGTTTAATTTTAGTATGTGGTTTTTAGTGATGTATTTTCCCCTTCATTATTTATTTAATTGGTGTCAAGATTAGTAAGTAATCATGTTGTTAAATTAATTAAAATGGGTCAAAAGAATGCATTTATTAGAGCTGATGGCTCTTGGTTTATGTGTTGTAAGTAATGTGTAAGTAGCTTTGAGTGTGAAACACTCCACTTTCCTTTTGAAATTCGGATTTGTATTTAGGGGCTGATTTTGGAGGCTTGTGGGATAACTTAAACTTGTCCCACACCTCTTAAATTGGTACACCAACCCTACCTATGGGTTGGGGAGTCAAAATTAAGCCTTATTATGTATTTTGGGAAGGTAAGTTTTAAGTTTTTATTGCACCTTCTTGCATAGAATTAATTTTTGTCCTTGGGTGTGGACTTGGATTGTGTGTGTAAGTAAAAGGTCATTTTTTCACCCACCTTTTAATTGTGCTTTGGAGTTTGAAGTTGAATTGTGAGGTGGAGTTGAGGATGAGTGATGTGTCATCCTACATGGAGCCACCTCATCATCTTCTCTCCTTTTCTATTTATTCTAATTATTTTGTTGTTTTAGGGGTTACTTCATGTTGGTTTGGTGCTCTTGCAATTGGAGAGAGCTAGAGATTTTTGAATTCTTGTGGATTTGTTGGTTCTTGGGACTGTTTAAATTTGAAGAAGCTTGCTATTGAACTTGTGGATCAAGCTCTATCATGGAGAAGGAGGAGCTTATCTCTTGCAAAAAGGTTTTCTTTACGTATTGTGCTTATGTGAATGCTTACTATGTTTGTTGGTTGGTTGGGTAGATTTCCTAGGTGTGGTGTAGGAGAAGACTATGGGGATATTTTTGAGGAGGCATAAGAGTTGTGGGGAGGCATAAAAGTTATTTGTAGAGGGACTCCGGGTTGGGTGTTCCACCTTGACAAGAAGTGGCTTGCATTTCTTACTTTTGGGGGAGGCATAAGAGAATGGGGAGGCATAAGAGGTACTCGAGGAGGCATAAGAATATGTAGGGAGTTGAGATGAATATTTTGGTGGGTTTTAAGGTGGTCACCCATTCCCCATTGAGGGGTATAAGCAGCTTCCCCCATAGATATTTCTCTCTTGGCCTTTGTGTGATGAGGCCTTATATTTTTTTTTGTTGTCCTTCTTGTGACTATAGCTACATTTTATTTTGGATGGTGATATGATTATGAAATTTGTTTTGTGTTGTGGAAACTTGTCTTGTTGCCATGAGTTGAATCCATTTTCTATTGTAATGTGGTTGGGGCTTGGGGGCCAATGAGGAGGATTACTTCTCCTCTTAATTGGAATTTTGGTTGGGTGCCCCTTATTTTGGTTGTGACCAATTTGAAACATGGTGGATCTCCCTTGTTGTTGTACGTGGAGCTTGTGTGAAGAAAATTTTTGCAGTTCTCCTTGGGTCCCTTATTGTGAAATTTCCCACTTTAAGTGGATGGCATTGTAATAATATTTGTAGTGAAAAGCTGCTCTGTTTTTGGATATGAAAGTTGTATTTGTATGTGAAAAAGAATGAGAAAGATTTATTTTGTAAGTTGTATTTTGGTGAATAGAAAAGAAGTTGTAAAGGAAATTATCTCAGTTTAATAGAAGTTGATTTACTTTATACAAAATGGAGTTGCTCCTGCTTGGAAATCTGTTGATTGAAATACTTTTGCAAACTCTTTGTTTGAAGGCTGGAAAAGTCTGTGTTAGGAAGTATTACCTTCCTTTATATTACTTGAAAGGAACGTTTTGAAAATAGAACTACATTCTTGCTCTCCACGCATTAATTAAAGGAAAGTTAAACATTGTAAAATTGGAATGGAATGAGCTTAAATGTTTAAAGTATGGCAAATGAAATAGATAAATTTCTAGTTTGAAATACGTAGATCTCTGTTAGATTGTTTCAAACCTACAAATCAATATCAAAAAAAAACATATAGAGTACCCTGCAATAATGAAAGTCAAAATGAAACTTTAAAATGAACTAAGGATGAAAAAAGCACATCATGAAACAATTGCATTGCCCTAGTAATTTATTCAGAACTCTAGTAATCGGGCAAGAGGCATAATAATGCAGTTTCACAAAAAAGAAAAGAAATTTGTATTGTAATCTCAACCGTTAATCAATTAATCCTTACAATCCATTCAAGTACGTTTCTCCACGCCTGTTTGGTGTGTTGAAGAAGAAAGAATACTAGAATTAGACCAATTCTAGCAGTTGAAAAATTTTAGTTCACATTTTAATGGTAGGAAAGACATTTTCTTAAATTTCACCCATCTAAGTTTGTTGAAAATAATATTTTGTGCTTCCTATGCAAAGAGGAGTTTGATCCCTTTCCAAAAAGTTCTTATTTTCTCAAATCCAAGCTTCCAATCATAAGTTATGGCCTTCAAGTTCTTACTTTATTTGTTTTCAAAAGAAAAGGAGAGGAATTTTTCGTAAATCGATCTGCGTGCCCGAAAATTACTTAGGGAAATTTTTGAAAAATGTAAAAAGTCACAAGTTCCTCTGCAGCCCCGCATCCCTGCATCCTCTGCTTTTGAAAAAATAATATACTTCACGGGTTCACAGGCCCACACCTTCAAACTTTCCTTTTTGAAAAATTGGCACAAAATCTTAAGTATCCCCGCCGGTCCGCTTCCCCGCCTATCACTGTGGGTCTGACACGTGGCTTCTTTAAGCATCGTTGGAGGTGCATATTGTCTTTGACCTTATCACTTTTGGAAAATATTGGCAAAAATTCTTAAGTTTCCCCAGCTGCATTCACGCAGTCACTATTCGACTAACATGTGGCTTCCTCGGGTGTCGCAGAGGCACAAGTTTTTAACCTTCATGATTTTTAACACAAAAGCCAACATTTCTAAGTTTTCCCGATGGTCTCGCTTGTTCGTATCCAAATTTTTTCTCCTTATCACTCTCGAGCAAGCACCATAGATATGTCATGGAGCTTAAAGATAGATTAGACCATGTTGTATGTCATTAGTAGCCAGGGACATGGTTTATTTGGCACTCGTGTTTGTGGAGAAATGGATAGCACTCCAATAGGACTTGATCTTGTCCTATCTGTTTTAAGTTGTGCCTTGCGTAATCAAGGTAAGAGGACCTATTTTGTAACCTTGTAATGGTGAAGGAGATGAAGATGTCCTTCTCTTTGCTTGAAATTCTATGATGGAGACCTTGATGAAAACATGATCAACACCCCAGATTTGAACTCTCACGAGTTGTCACTTCTCAAAACATAGGTATGTCCTCAAAACAAGGCAAAGGTTACTAGAGACATTAGAGATCCTGATTTGTTATGAATACTTTTACAAATGGATTTTGATCTTCAATGGGTATACAAAATGAAAATTAGGGATAGTACATGATAGGATCTTTATTTTTAGATGGATTTTGGTGGGGGATTAACAAGACAAACGGGGATAGATAAGATCTTTGACAATCTCTATAATACTTGAACAACTATCGATGAAATGCCTCAAATAATAAGAATGTTATTTCAACCAGAACAGAGCACAAATGGAATCCCAGTTGCACTCTTCACACAATCTTTGAGAACTCACCACAAAAGCTTGAAGTAAAGAAATCAATTCAACACAAAAATCCTTGATCAAACCACACCTAAGGTGCCCACAAAGGATTACAAGCAATCTTTGTAGTCAAGGATGGTAAAGTGATTTTAAATTTGTTTATCTCCTTATCAGATGAAGGCTCTTCTGAACATGAGATTGTAAATGCCACTAAACTATCAACAAGAAATGGACATTCTGTGTGATTTCTAAAGACTTTCAATGAAATATTTGCAACAAGAACAATGAAAACTATTCACAGCATTTAAAAATGATAACAAACACCATAATGCCCAAAGAAAACATAGATTTAATTCAAAACTTGTTAGATTCAACAACAGGGGAGAGTTACATGAACAATCTTAGAGCTGTTTGATGGCTATACACTTGTAACCAACTCACATACATGAATTTCCAACACATGAGACATTAACCTAGTTCTTTGGTGGATTTCTCAGAAAATGAGCTTTCTCTCATAATTTTTTCTCGTGAATTTCAATCTCCTCCTTTACAATTTCTCCAAAATGCATTATATACCTCATGCCACCTTGGATCCTTCTTTCCCAAGAAAATAATATGCCAAGGGATCAATTTTGTTACAACAATTCTTCATGATTTAATGAAAATGACATCAAACAGAAAAACATTCGCATGTTGCTAGGTGTGCCCAAAAATATTAAATCATTACAAATATCTAGATCATTATCCATCCTGAGGCATGTTTTTCATCATTGAGGCATGCAAACACCCTTTACTCATCATTTTCACCTTTTTACCTTTTCATATTACCTTTGCAACTTTTGATTTTATCATTTCATGTGTTTGCTTAGGTTGGGGCAAAAAATTACTTCAAAAACATCTCAAATCAAAATATTGAATCATGAAACCGATTTCAGTGATCCTGGAAGGCCAAGAAAACACAAAATCACTATAAATTTGATGAATTTTGATGCAAAAATCGTGATTCCAAGCTTCCTGGAGCTCCCATGGCGGTCAAAACAAATGGATGCACAAAAACCATCAATCTTATCCATCTTTTAATCCTGGCCCTGCACGTGGAAGATGTGGACTTAGAAATAAGATTGAGGTACAATTTTAATTTTTTTTTGGATAAGGCCGGATACATGGCAAAAATTGATTAGAGATAAATTCGGGCTCATTTTTTACCTTTCCCCATTTTTTGGAAAAATGGAAAATTTTAAATTTTTCTCCGCCCCTCCACCCTTTAAATTTGGAGATGACACGTGGCACATGGTGGGTCAAATCGAGATTGTGCTTCAATTCTGTGCATTTTGACCTTTTTTGGAAATTGGGAAAATTTTCACCTTTTGCCCCGCGGGCCCGCACCTCCGATTTTTCCCTTGCCACGTGTCTCCTTATGATTTGCTAGTGGAAAATGCTTAAAAATTTGATTTTGAACTCTTTTGTGAAAAAGGAAAATTCCCCTTTTACCTCCGTTGGCCTCGCCGACCACCCTTGTCCTCTCGCCACGTGTCAATCTTTCATTTGTCAAGGACCCGCGGGCTTAATCTCCATTTTTACTCCCTTTAAGCCAAAGGAAAATTCTCTACTTTGTCTCTATGGGCCCGTGCCTCTTACTTCTCCCCTGCCACGTGTCCATCTCCTATTCACTGTGGGTCTAAGTCTCCCTTTCTTCCTTCAAACCTCCCTTGCAAAATTTTTAAAATTCAAAATTTCCACCGTTGGCCTGCACTCCCTTTTGACCTTTCAGGACATGTGTCCACTCCCGATTGGTGAGAGGGATTCAAACCAATTTTGACTTTAACATTTTTGCAAAATAAGGTAAAAAACCTTAAGGAAATCTGACCACCCGCCATCCCGCCTACTAATCAGAACATGCCACGTAGGCAAATTTGGAAAAAATAGGTCTCTGGGCCGAAAATGCCCCATTTGTCAAAAAAGGTGAAAATGAAAAGTTAGAGCGCCTCCCGCCTTTTCGTCACCAATGCAAACCCGCCACATTGCCAATACCTTCTAAGGATGAATTTTATGGGAAAATGATGTCCGTCGACCATCAAATGTAAAAATTCCAGGATGCCCTAGAATTCAATTTTTTTCACCAACAATGGAAGATTTTTTCGATTCTCAAACAATCAAGCATGATTTTACAACATTTTCGACCTTGGATTGGATTTTCAATTACATACAAGTATGATTTGATCAATTTCAATTTTTACACAATTTGGCAAAGGGAAAAACGACACACCTGCAAATTTAGAAGAACTAGGGCACAAAAAGGGGCAAACTTGGAATATTCCCTCAAATTAGGGAAAAAAAAAAAGTTTGTGAGAATTTTAAAGCATTCAATTGGAGGGGAAGAATTTCGGACCATCAATTCAAAGGATAAAACATTTTTCAACAAATATAGATTTAGAAAATTAGGCCAACAAGGTGCTAGCTCAAAAATGGCACCAACATCGGCTCTGCTGGGATGGCCACTCCCAAAGAGCGCCACAAGAACAAAACAATACCAAGTGTCAAAATATCCATTGGGTAAAGGAGTTAAGAGCCAAAATCACCAAAAACTGGAGAACCCAACAAAAAGGATTCCAAGAATAAGGGCAAACCACACACCAACAAAAGAGCAAAAAAGAAGAAGAAAACAATGACTATACAACTATACAATTGGTGCATACCTTAGATTTGGGGATTAATCCAAGAAATGCTTCAAATGTCTACCATTAATAGGCAGCTCCAGCAATTCTCCATCTAAGTCCTTGAGAAAGAAGGTATGTTCACCAATTCTGATATCAATAGCATAAGGGGCCATCCATGATGCATCAAATTTTCCAAGTTTGCCCTTGTCTTCATGCCTACTATCCCCCAACAAAACTAGATCTCCAACATTGAAGGATCTAAGAGTGACCTTCTTGTTAAACAATCTCTTCAATTTTTCCCTAAATTTGACATGCCTTTGATGGGATGCTCTTCTCTCCTCATCAAGCTCAATAATCTGATTGATCCTTAGTTCATATGGGCCAGGCTCTTTATCTTTCAACCGTTGGGAAAACTGAAATGAAGATAATTGCAGTGCAAGGGTAACAAAGCCTGAGTTCCATACACCAATTCAAATGGGCTTTTACCAGTAGCTCTTTTAGGAGTTATCATATCATCCCAAACTATAAATTTCAATTGTTCATCCCATTTCTTCTTGTTTTGCTCCAAGGTTCTTCTAATGATCTTCAAAAAATTCTTATTGCTAGACTCAGCTTGTCCATTCCCTTGGGGGTTATAGTTTGAAGAATAAGTCAGATTGATTCCATATTCATTGCACATTACCATTAAAGGTTTGGCTCTAAAGCACATGGCATTATCAGCTACAATATTGACTAGGACTCTAGATTTGATTCAATAAGAAGTCCATAACTATTTGGTGTGTTGCTTTCTTGGTGGGGATTGCCTCTACCCACTTTGTAAAATAATCAATGGCTACAAGGATCCACTTATGGCCAGCACTAGAAGGATTTGAAATCTCACCAATGAAGTCCATCCCCCATTTCTTGAAAGGAGATTCAATTGATACAGGTTGCAAAGGAAGGGAGCTTGAAGCTTTTAGTCTTCTAGAGAAATGTTGGCAACTATCACATTTTCTAACTAGCTAGGTTGCATCTTTAAAGAGATTAGGCCACCAATAACCAGCTCTTAAAATCTTATGTGTTGTTACCCTTCTAGCAAAGTGTCCTCCACAAACTCCCCCATGGAAATTAACAACTATCTTGGGAGATTCATCTTCAGTTATGGATTTCAAGAGGACACCTTCGTGGGGTTCTTCCAAGCGAGCCCAAGGTCTATGATGATATATTTTTGAGAATCCAGCTTGAGGGATCTTTTCGATTTTTATTTAAATGATCGGGATAGTAAAGGTGTCTCGAGGTAAAATATTATATTCTTGTACCACTCAGAACTTACTAATTTTGTAAGAACATCTCCCTTTCTTCCTCTAGCTGATTCACTTCCACATTCTCGCAAGTTTCTCTCACCATGAGCTTAGCAAGACCCAAACCTCTTACCAACTTTGTGGTTTGGATGTCCATATCATACTCCTGCAGTTTGTTCACCCATTTACATCTTTTGCTCGAGACCTCCATCTCTGATAAGATGTCTTTCACCATGGTGTGGGGAACATAAGAAAAAAATTTTAAACTCAATATATAAGGTCCGAAAACTTTTTTTTTGATTTTACCAAGGCAAATGCTTGTTTCTCCATGATTGTATACTTCATCTCAAATACTTGTAAATCCTTACTAAAGAAGGCAATCGGTCTCTCGGCCTATTGTCATCCTTTTGCAGCAAAATAGAAGCAATGGTATACTCAGAGGCAAAGGAAAAGATTTGGAAAGGCCTCTTATAGTTTGGGGCTGCTAAAACATGTGCATGTTTAAGTGCATCCTTAATTCCTTCAAAATCTTGAATGGTAGCCTCCTCCCACCGATAACCTGGTCCTTCTTTAGCATGCTTGCGATTGGAAGAGTCAACTCAGCAAAGTTGGAAACAAACCTTCTAATAAAATTAATTTGACCAAAGAAAGATTGGATGCCTTTCTTGGTTCTTGGGATAGGTACTTTGCTTTGATTGCTTCCACTCTCTCAGGGTCTATCATAACACCATCTTTAGACACAATATGTCCTAGTAGCTTGGCCTTTTGCACACCAAAATGACACTTCTTTGGATTAAGATAGATTCCATACTCCCTACATCTGATCAACATCTTCTCCAAGTGCTGCAAATGATCACCTCTCTGTCTTGAAAACACAGTCACATCATCTTGGTAAACCGTAATGAACTCATTAAGTAACCAAAGAAAAGCAACATCCATTTCTCTTTGAAAAGTGGCACCATCATTCATCAAACCAAATGGCATCCCAAAAAAACATATGTTCCCAAGGAGTAGTGAATTTCGTCTTAAGTATTTTTGATTCTTTGACATGGACATCCAAACCTTGTCACAAGCTATAACATATTTTCCATATTTGGCAAGGGATAGTTATCCTTCATGGATGCTTTGTTTAGATTTCTAAAATCCACAAAAATTCTGATGTCTCCGTTCTTCTTTCTGATCTGCACAAGGTTTGCAACCCAAGATGAATATCTAGTGGGCTAAATAATACCTCCATCTCTCAAATTCTTTAACTCCTCTTGCATTCGCATGGAGAGAAGTGGATTAATTGGAATTTTCCTCTGTTTGAATGGCTTAGTCTTGGCCTCAAGAGGGATCTCATGTTGAAACAAGTCTTCTCTATATGCTTTTAGCTCAGAATAGGACCAAGAAAGGCAGTCTTGATATTTTTCAAGAGTTGGGCATAGGACTGTTTTTCCTCTTTACTTAAATTTCTGCCCAACCAAATCTTCCTTGGTTTACCATTAGTTCCCAAGTTATGCTCTTCCACATCCCTTGAGGTAGACATGTTTCTATTTATGATGCAATCAACATTATTAAAATTTGACTCAACAGAATAAGACCTCTAGGAATGGTGTTTGTTTTCAATTGGATGATATCTTTTCCAAACAAAGTTTCTCTTCCTTTAGTCATGCATACCATTGGCTCCCAATCAATATTATGATTTGTAAATTCACCTTGGTTTTTCAAGAACCTTAGCACTTGAGAATCATCATCAAACACTTGCCAATGTTTCACATTATCAGGGACAACTAGCCTGGTTAGCACTTCAATGTTGTATTCACAATAAGGTGAAATGGTGTAATTTCCAAATCTAGAACCCAAAGACCGCTTTGCCAACTTGTCAGCAGCAACATTGAGACCTTTGTCATGATACACAATGTTAAAGGAGTCAAACATTTCAATTAGATCCCAAACTACATGCTTATATTGTTTCATACGCTGATTTTTTGTAGCATACAGTTTTCTTATTTGTTTGACAACCAACTCGAGTCTCGTTTTGCAACAATATCTTTCACTCCATACTTCCATGCAATTATTAACCCCAACAATAATGCCTCATACTCTGAAATGTTATTAGTGCATTCAAAATTAAGTTTGAAGGAAAAAACAAATTCTTCCAAACTAGGAGAAGCCAGAACTATACCAGAACCATTCCCAAATTTGGAGCAAGCTCCATCAAATAGCAATGTCCATGGAGAACCTACCATATCAAGGCACTTTGATTTTTCCATCTTATTTTCTTTTCCATCAGCAAAACCAATGAAATTCTCAGCATCTACATCAGTAAACAACACTTCATAGGAAGCATTGTTGGGATCTTCAATTAGGTGCAACATCTTCTTCTCACCATAAAGTTTAACAAGGCTGCCCTCAATTGGAATGGTGGCAAAAGACATGTCCATCTGAATGCTGCCACCAACACTTGCAGCCCATTTTCTTGACAAAAGCATACCCCATTTGGTAGGGCAATCAACAATTACAACATCAAGTTTCAAATTCTTACCCGGATAGGCTGCAAGTTGCACTACCAAACCCTTCACACAACCAACCACCGGCACTTCCCTTGAATCCATGGCAGTACACTTCCCATAGGAAGCTATCACTTTGATATCCAACTCATTCATGAATTCTAGAGGCATGGCATTACATGATGCAACAGAATCAAACATGCAATTGTGAAGTAGCCTATCTTTTATGAGAAAAGTTGTAAAGAATGGATCAACATTCAATTGGGAATCAACCAAGGATGTCCCCAAATATACCTTAGGTGTCTCCCCAAGATCTTCTACTACTGGTGGTGTCTCAAGGTCAGAAATTATTTGAGGAGGAGTCTCAACAACATTTACATTTCTTCCTGGAGTGATCTTCTCTTCCTTCAACCCCAAGTACTCAAATGCTCTCTTCTTATGCTTAGGAATTCTAAGCAACTCAATGATTGGAACACTCACTTTAATTTGGTCTCAATACTTGGGCTATGTCATAGGGGAAACTCTTTGGAAAAACAACATTGGAAGGGAGACAAGAAGATTCATTAGATGGCAAGGGATTATTGGCAGCTTGGGCATGAGGAGGACTATAATTTTTTCTCGGGACAACAAATCTTTTATCAAGTGTTTCTTTCCTAGGAACTTCTTTTGGAATGCTTGTGAGCAAGGGTGTTTTAGGTTTGGCCTAAGGCCCAATTCCCCTAACAACTTTGCTTCTAGTGTTATAGTCTTTCTCTTGAGCTACAACAACATTCATCAACAATTGTCTATCTTCCTCCAAAGGGATACCACCATCATACTTCTTAATCATCAAAGCTCTTAAGAATTCAAAGTCATTGTTAGGAATTTCAAAATCCTGCACTACATCAACTTCAAGAGCATGAGGGGGGAGAAAGACTTGTACCCATTTGATGCAATCCCAAAAAGTAGTAGCAATCCTAGCACTTATTACTTCATTAGATGTTTCTCCTCCTTGTGAGCTTAAAGAACAACCCATCATGCAAATATCATCATCGAGTACCATCATCATTATTAGATTCATCAACTTGTTGGTCCACTTCACATGGAGGATGAGGAATAAAAATCTATCACACCAATCCTTATCAAACTTCATCAACAAGAGCAACAATGGCGCTTAGAGGATCAAGAACCAATCTACTTTCATGTGCTTGGGGTTGTCTATTTCCCCCTCCTATAGGTCCTTTACCTCTATCAACTTATCTTTGATCACCCCTAGGATAATTTCCAAATATATCATGGTTTTGTGCTTGCTTTGCCTAGGATGACCTTGTGAAGTTTTCCCAATTCCCTTCTCATCTCTTGCCAACTTGTATGAGATTTCTTTGATAGCCCCTCTCCAAAGTTTCACAACCTCTTCTAAATCAGCACCTTTGCTAGCTTGAGTTTTTTCAGGGTTTATCAATTTACACCATCTCTCTTGAGAGGTTTACCAATAGCTTTAATATTGTTTTCAATCTGTAGTGCCATGGTAAAAGCCTGCCTCAAATTTGTAGGTTTTTGTCTCTCAAGTAATAGGCTACCTTTGTATCAAATGCATCTGCATATTTGATTAAACAAGATTCATCACAAGGCCTCAAACCAATAGGCAACCTTCTCAAAAAAAATTTAAACCTTGTGTTGAAGTCATGGACTGATTCATTAGGGTTCTTCTTAATATTCATAAACTCAGATAAAAGAAATCTAATATCAGTCTTGTCACCATATTGCAACCTAAATGCATTTCTCATTTCAGTCCATGAATTAATAGAATTATCAGCAGAGCCTTTACCAATACCTAGCATCCTCTTCTAGTGTATGAATAAACAATTTGACATACACATCCTCAAACTCTATCTCAAAATCTTCCATCATATTATCAAAAAGTTTGAGATGCTGATCACCCGTAATAACATTGTTACCCTAGAATTTTGGCAACCTATTTCTGAAATCTTATGGGACAGCATTTGGGTGACCATCAAATTCCCTAAAATTTATAGGACCAAGGGTATTTTCACAAATGGAGGTCTAGGCTAAGCCATATTGTATTGTGGAGGTGATCTTGGAGGTGAAACAAGCTGATGAGGAGTGAGAGGTCTCTGGGGAATGGGAATGAAAACTTCCAAACAGATCTCTCTTAAGGGCTCTCCTTCTTGATGATCTCTAGAAAATTTAGAAAATATAGGAGCAGATTTAGGAGCAAGCCTTTCAAATGCACAAGAAGGTCCCTCACCTGATGGGGAATTCAAATCAGCAATAGGATTGTCTCGAATCAGATCCACTTGAAGAATAATTGCAGTCCTTAATAACAGTTGCTCACTTTCAAACTCAACAATAGGGATCTCCTTTCTTGCAGCCAAGTCTCCAACAACCTTCCACACTTTTCTTCCTTCTAACTCTGAGTTTCTTGAATCTATAAACAACTTCTTAGGCAGAGTCCTTGATGAAGAGGGATCTTCTTCCTTCCAGTTTTGTAGGGATTAACAACACAAAAGTAAATGATAGAAAGGTAAGACAACTGGTATTTTCAAGATCAAATCAACATGGAGTCGCCACTAAGGAATTTCACCTTAGTTGTGCAAGAATGCACTAAAATAATCTGTCAAATGTTTGCTAGTACTGAAAACTTTGCAAGGATTTATAAATCAGACCTTATTCTTCTTAAATCAATCAATCACAATGCACCCAAAGTGTATGAACTGCTAGGAAATGAAAAAGGGCAAACAAAACTTGAAACCCTTGTTTAAAACTTGCAGATCTGAAGCATAGAATGATATTTTAACAATGTAGCAGCTCAAATACTTGAATACAAAAATGCTCAAACTCTTCAAACACTTCAAAAACACCAAGGAATTCAAAGAAGTCCTCGGTAATGGTGCCACTCATGTTGGTATCCAAATTTGTTCTCCTTTTCAGTCTGAGCAGCACCATAGATATGTCATGGAGCTTAAAGATAGATTAGACCATGTTGTATGTCATTGGTAGTTGGGGATATGGTTTAGCTAGCACTCAGGTTTGTGGAGAAATGGATAGCACTCCAATAGGACTTGATCTTGTCCTAGTTGTTTTAGGTTGTGCCTTACAACCAAGGTAAGAGGACCTATTTTGTAACCTTGTAATGGTGAAGGAGATGAAGATGTCCTTCTCTTTTCTTGAAATTCTATGATGGAGACCTTGATGAAAACATGATCAACACCCCAGATCTAAACTCTCACAAGTTGTCACTTCTCAAAACCTAAGTATGTCCTCAAAACAAGGCAAAGGTTACTAGAGACATTGGAGATCATGATCTATTATGCATACTTTTGCAAATGGATTTTAATCTTCAAGTGGGTATACAAAATGCAAATCAGGGATAGTACATGATAGGATCTTTATTGTTTAGATGGATTTTTGGTGGGGATTGACAAGAAAAAAATGGGATAGATTAGATCTTTGAAAATCTCTACAATACTTGAACAACTATCGATGAAATGCCTCAAATAATCGAGTGTTCTTTCAACTAGAAGAGGTAAAAATGGAAGCCCAGGTTGCACTCTTCACACAATCTTTGAGAACTCACCACAAAAGCTTGAAGTAAAGAACTCAATTAAACAAAAAAATCCTTGATCAAACCACGCCTAAGGTTCCCCAAAGGCTTACAAGTAATCTCTACACGAGGAAGGTAAAGTGATTTTGAATTTGTTTATCTCCTTATCAAAGGAAGGCTCTTCTGAACATGAGATTGCAAATGCCACTAAACTATCAACAAGAAATGGAGATTATGTGTGATTTCTAAAGACTTTCAATGCAATATTTGCAACAAGAACAATGAAAACTATTCACAGGCATTTAAAAATTATAACAAACACCATAATGCCCAAAGAAAACATAGATTTAATTCAAAACTTGTTAGATTCAAAAGTAGGGGAGAGTTACATGAAAAATCTTAGAGATGTTTGATGGTTATACACTTGCAACCAACTCACATACATGAATTTCCAGCACATGAGACATTAACCTGGTTCTTTGGTTGATTTCTCAGAAAATGAACTTTCTCTCAGAATTTTTTCTCATGAATTTCAATCTCCTCCTTTACAATTTCTCCAAAATGCATTATATACCTCATGCCACCTTGGAGCCTTCTTTCCCAAGCAAAGAATATGCCAAGGGATCAATTCTGTTACAACAATTCTTCATGATTCAATGAAAATGACATCAAATAGAAAAACATTCACATGTTGCCAAGTGTGCCCAAAAATATTAAATCATTACAAATATCTAGATCATTATCCATCCTGAGGCATGTTTTTCATCATTGAGGCATGCAAACACCCTTTACTCATCATTTTCACCTTTTTACCTTTTCATATTACCTCTACAACTTTTGATTTTTTCATTTCACGTGTTTTCTCGGGATGGGGAAAAAATTACTTCAAAAACATCTCAAATCAAAATATTGAGTCATGAAACCAATTTCAATGATCCTGGAAGGCCAAGACGACACAAAATCACTATAAATTTGATGAATTTTGATGCAAAAATCGTGATTCCAAGCTTCCTGGAGCTCCCATGGTAGTCAAAACAAATGGATGCACAAAAACATCGATCTTATCCATCTTTTAATCTTGGCCCTCCACGTGGAAGATGCGGACTTAGAAATAAGCTTGAGTTACCCTTTTAATTTTTTTTGGATAAGGCCAGACACGTGGCAAAAATGATTGGAGACAAATTCGGGCTCATTTTTGACCTTTCCACATTTTTTGGAAAAATGGAAAATTTTGAATTTTTTCTCCGCCCCTCTGCCCTTGAAATTTGGAGCTGACACGTGGCACATGGTGGGTCCCATCGGGATCGCGCTTCAATTCTATGCATTTTGACCTTTTTGGAAATTGGGAAAATTTCCACTTTTTGCCCACAGCCCGCACCTCGATTTCTCCTTGCCACGTGTCTCCTCGTGATTTAGTAGTGGGCCAATGCTTAAAATTATTATTTTGAACTCTTTTGTGAAAAAGGGAAAAATCCTCTTTTACCTCTCGCCAACCCACCAACCCTCCTTGTCCTCTGCCACGTGTCCATCTTTCATTTGTCGAGGACTTGCGGGCTTAATATCCATTTTTACTCCGTTTAATCCAAGGGAAAATTATCTACTTTTTCTCAATGGGCATGTGCCTCTAACTTCTCCACCGCCACATGTCCATCTCCTATTCACTACAGGTCCAATTCTCCCTTTCTTCCTTCAAACCTCCCTTGCAAAATTTTGAAAATTCAAAATTTCCACCGTTGGCCCGCACTCCCTTTTGACCTTTCAAGACACGTGTCCTCTCCTGATTTGTTGCGGAGTTTCGGGCCAAAATTTGACTTTAAACCATTCGAAGTTTAAAAACTTCAAAATCACCAAAACCTCTCGTCGACCCGCCACCCGCTCCTCCATTTTGATTTTTCAGGACACGTGTCCACTCCCGATTGGCTGCAGGGATTCGGACCAATTTTTGACTTTAACATTTTTTGCAAAATAAGGTCTAAAAACCTTAAGGAAATCTGACCACCCACCATCCCACCTGCCAATCAGAACATGCCACATAGGCAAATTTGGAAAAAACAGGTCCCTGGGCCCGAAAATGCCCCATTTGTCAAAAAAGGTGAAAAATGAAAATTTAGAGTGCCTCCCCGCCTTTCCTCAGCCAATGAAAACCCGCCATGTTGCCAATACCTTCTGAGGATGAATTTGATGGGAAAATGATGCCCGTCTAACCATCAAAATGTAAAAATTCCAGGGATGCCCTAGAATTCAATTTTTTCACCATGGTAGATTTTTTCGATTCTGAATCAACTGAAGCATGATTTTACAACATTTTCAACCTTGGGATTAGATTTTCAATTGCATACAAGTATGATTTGATCAATTTTGATTTTTACATGATCTGGCAAAGGGAAAAATGACACAGCCCACAAATTTAGAAGAACTAGGGCACAAAAAGGGCAAACTTGGAATATTCCCTCAAATTAGGGAAAAACAACAAGTTTGTGAGCATTTTAAAGCATTCAAATGGAGGGGAAGAATTTCAGACCATCAATTCAAAGGATAATTTTTTTTTGAGCAAATACAGATTTGGAAAATTAGGGTAACAAGGTGCAAGCTCAAAAATGGCACCAACACTGCTTTCCGCTTGTAGATTCTGGGCTTGACACGTGGCTTCTCTAGGTGTCGGTGGAGGCACAGATGTTTCTAAACCTTTTTTCCTTTGAAAAAGAGTTAAAATCTAAATTAACTCGACGACCCGCCTTCCCACGTTGGCTTAAAAACATGCCACGTGTCCCTTACGGCTTGGGAAAATTTTCTTCCCTAGGCCCGCCGGCCTGTAACTTAAGAAATATGAGGAGTTAGGAGGACTTCTTTATATCATTGGAAAGAGGAAGAAATTTCCTAGCTAAAGGAAACGCTTTCAGAAACCTTCGGTGCGTTAATTATGTGAAAAATCAGGTTGAAGTGTAAAGATGAGTCTGAGAGTGGGTAAGTGGGAAATTACCCCTTTTAACTTAATGTGTAACTTTAAAGCATGGGTTGACCTTTTAAGGGGTCACGTTAGGGGATAAGAGAATGTTTTTCTATCTCATGCAAATAAGAACCTTGGTTATTGTTTAGACCTAGTGAAATTAAAAACCTTGGGCATTTAATTGTTTTCGCCCCATTGACCCTCTAAAACTAATTAAGGAATATTTAACTATAGTGTTAATTTAATTATTTATTAAATTAACACCTAAGAGAAATGTAACTATATTTGGATTAATTACACTCATTAATTTTGTAATGCGGATCTAATATTTGTTACAACGGGAAAATTTTATTTATTAAATTATAATTGACTTTGAATATTTGTTGTGGTAATTGTTGTTTGAAGCCTGGTAGTGGTCACACTTTTAAAAAAAAATTATTCCATAATTTTTCTATCTAAACCTAGGTTGTTCTTGGGTCTCGAGTGGTCGTTTTAGTGGGCATTACAATTACTTACAAAAAATTAATACGCATGTAAAATTTGGTTTTATAATAATTACTACAAAATGTATAAATTGAATTAAATTTTATAACCACAAGATAAAAAAAAAAATTATGTCTAAAATGCTTTCCATCCGTATTCTATGTGGTTGTTTATTTGTATAGATAGGGTTAAGGTAATTAAGCATTGGAGGAAAAGAAAAATCCATTACTTTATCACAATTTTAGGCACAATTCTATCTAACATGACAGATAAAAATATTTTTATTATTAATAGGCTTAAAATGCATCTCATTTGTGAGATAGGACATTGAAATAGGGAAATATGTTCGATTAGCAATTGAGAGTCTTTTGTTCTAAATTATAAAATCCACTAAAATTTTAAATTTTAAAGTTTATGAGAATATTAAAATAGAATGTGAAATTAAATTTAGAAATTGAAGAAAATTCTAGAAATGAATCACTCAAAATCACCGTGCAAACTTGTAATTATCTAGAAAATGTGTTCTAACTTCTAACTTCCATCTTTCAGGATTACAATTTCAATCTTCAAATTTCACCTTTCTTGCAAAATCCCAAATCCAAGGCATTACTCCACTATCCAATATTTATTTATAAGAAATTAAAAAATAAAAATAAAATAAAAAATTACAAATCAAACCAATAAAATAAAGCTAAACAAGAAGTCAAATAAAGATAAAAATGAAATCAAACAAAACTAATCGAAAAAAATTAAACAAAACTAATTAAAAATCAAAAGTTAATGGATGTTTCTATTTTATCAATGAGATATGAAAAATATTATATTTATTAATAAGATATTAATATAATTATGTCATTTTTTATTCTATTTACATCCCTAAATTTCCATTTCCATTTATGTTGTATTTTTCATGAATGTAACAAATTTATAATGTGTAGTCATATATATATATATATATATATATATATAATTGTGAAATTATTAATATACATGTCATTTTAATATTTATATTATAGATTTACTCACAATTATGATGCTCATATTTCAAAACTGGATGTACTATGACATCTAAAATGACTAAAAACATCTAAACACCCTACAAAATCGAGCACTAATAGCAAGTAATGAAATATTGAAAAATTAATATCTCTCAAGATAAATCCTACCTTAAAGAGAGCATGGTAATTTGTAGTGACCTTTAGTATTGGTCACTACCAATAAAGACATCATTAGTTATAGGACGTAAGCATTATTATCGGTACTTTTAAAATTTGATGTCCTAGTACTTCACGTTTACCTTCTCATCTTATTCATCATAAATGTCTTTTAGATGTATGAAAGTATGTGAATGTCTTCTTCTATTCATTGGAATCGAAAGATATCTAACAAAGTTCACTTATAGAAACATTGACTTTCGAGTCGCTCATGAAGTTAGTGCAATGTGAACGCAAAAGGGATTAGGTGGAGGAGTGAAGAGTGGAGGAGGTGTGAAGGGTCATTATTAAATTCTAGTGAGATCTGCAATGGCTTCATAGCCTACTTATGATGGCTATCTATTGGAATGTAATGAAAATATCTACGAGTTATGATTTAGTATGCATTATTTTATTGTCATATTTCTCAAGTATTTTCCACAAAATAATATAATTTTTTTCAAATATTGCCACATCTTGCACTTCATGAATTTTTTTTAATTCATTAAATATTGCAAATGAATCGATCACCATTTTTATTAGTTTTTAAGGTTTTGGTGAAGGGGCATGTGATATGGGAAGGATGATGTTTCCTCTCTAGTTTTGTTCATTTGTAAAGGTTTCATTGGATGCAAATTATTTTAGAGACCAGTAAGTTTGTTTGGTATCTTTTATAGAATGGTTCATGAGTTAGTTTAACAGGGAGGAAATTATTTTTTTGTAGAGATGTCATTAGTTTAGATTTTTTGTTCATGAGGGTAACTATGTCTTGTATGTAAAGCACATTTAGTATGTCCACATAGTTATATGTTTTCTTAATACATGAAGGAAAAGATAGTTGTATATGTTATACACTACCTATAAACAACTATGAATTTTTCTTGTAGTAGTATTGTATTAAATCCTGTGATTTCAAAAATAAACCTTTTTCTCTTACATTCTATGGATACATACTATTTTAATGTAAATAATACAAATATAATTATATGGTTTATGTAGTTTTTTATTAGATAAGGCACAATTATTAGACTTTTTGTTAAGAAAAGAAAATGATTGTACTTGAAGCACACTTAATGTGCATATAGGTTATTTACACCTTCTATTTGAAGCATGTTTTGGTGCATTCTACATTTTAATAGTATGAGATTTTCACATATAGTATATTCCACCTAGAAACAATTATCACTTTTACTTTTTACACCGAGAAGCATTCTACAATGACATGTAAGGCTATAATGGAGTACATTGTTCACTTTTATTCTGGAATAAGTAAAACCCTTTTTGAAAAAAAAATTACTATGGAGGCTCAATAAAGATCAAGTAGAGATCTACATGCATCAAAAATTCAAATATTTTTACTAAAAAGCAAATAAAACAGAAACCAATGGCCAAGCCAAGTGAAGAAAACTATATTCCTCCTCACTAAAAACACATTGTGAGGAGTGTGTGAGGTTGAAATTATATAAAAATTCAATACATCATCAGCAAAGAAATACAAATCTCATCACATGTCACAAAACAGCTAGTCCTATATTTTCCTAACAAGTTCTCGATGCCTCCTTGATAAATTCCAACTTCATTATTACAACAAAAACATGTGTGGAATTTCTAGTTTATTCCGTAGATTTTTATAGAGAAAAACACCTACTATGGATGAAATTACAATCAAATACATGATATCCTCATTGATTTTCAATAGTCACATCCTCATCATATCCTTAATTCTCTTATTGATGTCCATACCTTGTTCCAAATCTCCCATTTTAGAACACATTGGAAGGATGTTGCCATAGGTGGGAGGAGGCTAGGAGGATGTTAGTTTTGGAATTTGGCTTTACACATTCTAATTTCATTTCAATGAAATTCTATAAAAACAAATTCAATGAGCCATTTTTGGGCATATCCTATAGTAATTGTTGTCCATAAATTCATGGCTTTTTAGGCATTGTGGCAAATAGTTCACATGCCTTGTGTAAAGTTCCAAATTTTACATACATGTCTCCTAGAGAATTTGAAACTACAACATTTAACAAAATTTCTCTCTTTTATGATTTGATATATGTCAATACCCCGTTCTATAACTCGTAATTTGGCGAGGTTACGAGTATGCATGGATGTCTATACCCTAATTCAGAAATTAGCTTTTGACACAATTTGGGAGCACACTAGTAAATTTAAATTGGTCGGGTTAGAGACATGTTTATTTCATATGGTGGAGATAAATTCTTTGAGCAACATACCAACCAAGGGAAATGTAACATAAATAGGTGGCATAATAAAATAGTAAAGTGGATGTTATTTTCAAACAGATCAACAAAGGATATCATTTCTCATTTCTCAACGAGCCACTTTTGTATCAATGTTTGAGAGAGAAAAACATAAGCTGCATCATTTTTAGGATCCAAAAAAAATGCATTTTGGTTGTAAATACTCCTAAGCCTATATTCATATGTGATTTACAATAAACAAAAACCACTTCTACATAACCACCGCAAGTTTTAAATGGCATCTTAATAATAATGTTTAGGGTGTCTTAAATATAGTTAGGTCTAGAAAGAAGGTGAACCATGCACACATAATGATCAAATGTAGGTGTAATGCAATAAGGGTTTCTCATGTGATTGAAGTATGTAAAACCATAATGTAGAAAACATACATGGCTGCATGCACATAGAACACAAGTAAATGTTGTGGAGTTTGGATTTACACTTTCTATTTGTGTTTTCTTGAAAGTTTCTAAATCCTTTTCAATAAATCCATTTTGTGCATAGCCTGCAATTAGTGTTATCTATGAGAAAACACATCTTTTAGGTATTCGGTCAAACAATTCATGTGTCTTTTCTATGCTTCCACATTTTATGTACATGTCTACTAGGGACATTACAACTGCAACACAATGAAAATACAGAAATTATGTCAATGGTTTTGATGGAAATCACGTATTTTCATTCTTTCAAATACCAAAGCCAAGCATAGAGGTCCACAACGTGTCACTCCATTCTAGTTTATAACCCATATAAAAAATATTGTTACCAACATAAACAAAGTTTTGATCATTACAAAAAATCCAAAATTAACTAGAGAAGGAAGTTGCGCTATCTAAAAACCTGATTTACATTATAATTTTTTGAGTTTCCGCACCTTACTTGAAAATTCCCATTTCAGAACAAGCCTAGAGTATATAGGTAGAGGTTATCATAATCCTACCAACAATGATCTCTTTGACAATATTTGATAGTTCTCATACTATCCCCCACTCACAACCCAATGACACACTTAGTCTATACGTTTAACTTGACTACAAATGAAACACACACACACACATGCACGCGCGCACACACACACACACATGCACGCGCGCACACACACACACACACATGCACACACACGCACATGCACGCACACACACGCACACACGCGCGCACACACACACACACACATGCACACACACACATGGTGGGTAATTTTTCTTCCCATTCTTTAGTCACATCATTTCAATCTATTCCCCTTCATGGGAGAACTATTGGATAATCCTTTATTCTATTAAGAGCATAGATTTGCATTTTTTCCTCATTGATGATCCAAAATGTGAAAAAATCAATTATTAGAAAAATGCAAAATAAGGACATGTTTTGATAGCATACACTAGTTACACCTTACATTATGCATGTTCTTTACTCCTTTGGTTTAATAGATTAATTTTATTCTTCACACACATATTTTCATGTAGTATATTGAGCATTATGTAAGACATGCATAGAGCACTACATGATGATAGGTGATGTCCTACCCTTGATCAAGAATGCTAACCTCTAGGGACATTGTTTTTGTGTATACTACATCTAGGTGTTATATTTCTATTATAGTTCCTTTCTTTTCTCATTACACTCAATTACATATATATCTTGTTTATTTTCTATCTTTTGAACTTATAATACTATCACATGTGACTTGTGGAGTGCTTAGATCTATTGTTAGATATATCATATATCATATGTTTGACATCACATCGAGTCGTGATTGTTTTCATCCATGATTGCTAGTTGTGTGTGTATGCTTGCTTATTACTCTTATTGTGGACTAATGTACTTGATTATATTGTGACACCATGGGTGTCCAATATTTGTAGTTTGATGCCTTGTGTATGGTTTTATATCTCTTTTTATACGATCATGATCCTTTATTTTATTCGACACCATGGGTGATCCATGTTTGCATGCATTATTTCCTTTTTGTGTGACATTATTTAACATGTTTTGTAATTGTTTTAATAGTAATATTTAATTTTATTTTTTTCATTAACACTATTCCTATTAGATTCTTATTGTTCTTGTTTCTATTATGTTGCACCATGGATTTTACCATGTGCATCCCATTTTTAGGTGTAGTTACTTCTTGGTGGCTACTATATCAGCTCTTTAGAGGTTATTTATACGTTATGAATATGTTATCTATGGGTATACATATTTCCTTTTGAGGTGGTACTTAATTTCTTGATCACACATGCTTAAAAAGTGGGGTAATCATCATCATTTTTATTATACTCTTCTTGCAAACACATGCATATTCAAAGGAAAACATAAATGTCTCAAAATCAATTTCGATGAACAAAATAATAAAAATTACACAGATTCAAAATATTATTGATTGGTCAATACTATACATATAGTTATGACCCTACGATCCATTTTTTCCTAGGGGAAATTCTCCCGATTTTTCAACATTTTCATATTTATCATCATTTTATAAGACTTTTATATTGTTTCATATCAAGGCTAACTTATTTTAGCATAGTTATAAGGGCATCAAGTGTTTCATTCCCTCACTTCACAATTAAAAATCATGCTTATATCCATCTACAATGGTATGATTTGTGGAGTTACGGGAGGTAGAGAAAAAAACTAAGTTCTTTTTTGTCGATTTCCTATCCTCTTTTGAAATTTAGGGAAGATATTGAAATTGATGAGTGGATTTGATACATGGTATTCCTCCTTAGGCGGAGGTACTTCAATTCCTTTATTTGGTTCTTCTATTTGGCATTCATATGTTGGGTTGAATCACCTAGCACATGTTCTTATCCTTGGCATAAATTTTAGGACTAATCATCCCTAATTATTCATCAATGTTTAGAAAATTAAATGCACAATAATGGGAACACATTACCTATGCAATACAAACTAGTTTATTACTTCTTTTTGGTCTCTTTCAACATTTCTTGTTGCACATCTTATTATATTACTATCATTAAATTTTGAGTTAAATTTCAATTTCCTATTTTAGGCATTGACTACACTATATGTTTTAGGTTTCATTTTGGATCGTGTCAACACCAACACAACGGAATACTAAAAAGAAAATTTATTTTAGGAAACACAAACCGTGTCTACAAAGTCATATATCTTTCCCTTTAAGCCTGTAATTTTCATTTCATAATTAAAATGTGGGAAATGTAGACAATAATTTGGAAATTTATCATCCGACACTAATGATCTTGACACACACACTTTCACAAATGTATACACACTCCACACTCTTTCTTATCTCAAATTGATAAATCTTTTTCTACTTTCTCATTTGTTGTTAGTTCCCGAGGGTTTATCGCATAGAATGCATCTAAACACAATTATTCTCTTACCTAAAAATCAGAATTATGATTTTTCCTTCGATTATGTTGTCAAACATCCCAAAAAAATGGAATTTTTTATTTTTTTATTTTTGGGCTAAGTGACCCTTTTCTTGGTTCTATTTACCTTTTTGGTGTCAGAAATGCTAATAAATTCCAACATTTAGTATATTTTTTTAATCAATTTGGGCTTTAGGCACCTCGTTGTAGACTTTGGAGGTACATGAGGAGAATTTCCTCCATTCCTCATATTCCTTGATTTAGAAATTTACCTATAATACATTATTTTGTAGTTTTAATCAAATTTTTCATGGTCCGGAGGAACATTCCATTGTCTTTCCCATTCTCGTGATTCCTTAACTTGTTCATTTTTCTACAAAACATTCCATTATTTTGGACTTACCAAAATTTGGAGAACTCCTGGAATGGTTTCATTTTCATTCTTGTTCCCTACACAACTCTGCTCTCTCGTAATTCATTTCTCTCCTCCTCTTTGCAGATTTTACGAAACTTTTTGGAACAAAGGGAGCCATTTTATCTCATCTTTTGTTCCCTACATGTTCATTTTCTCTACAATCATAAGCCTCCCTTTGTTGTGGATCTTACGGAGACTTTAAGAATGAAGGAACCATTCCATTGTGCTCTCTATTCCTCTTATCCCAAAAATTTCTGCACCTCATTATGTTCATCAATTTCTACCAACCCCTATCATAAGCGATCAACAAAGGAATGAGAAAATAAGTTTTTATAGGAAAGCCAAGCCCCACATAATACCGTCATTACACTAAATTGAGCCTTTTTTAGCATCATTTATATATTAATCCACCACTTAGTCATTTTTAATCATTTTAAAATTTATATGTCATTGTACCCTGTCTCTCTTTTTCCCGCATACCAAAGTTAGTTTTTACTCATACCTTGGCCATTTTTATCCAAATTCAAATATTCAAGTTGTATTGGGATCATTGTTGAGGATCCTTTATTTCTATGTTAAATATGAGTGGTTTTATACATCATTACTTTAGCTTGATAGATATTTGCATTTTTAACTCTCTCCTTTAAATAACCCTTGAAATCTATTGTTAAGCCTTCATTTTCTCGAGTTTTCCCAGTTCCTCAAGAATGAAGTTCTAGTATATGGGATACATTTCATCTCTTGATATCTATGTTCTTGATATAGGATATGGTCATGTAATGCACATGAATCTAAATGATTTCCAAGCTCGAATTTCGATGATAGCCCTACCATCATTGCCCACTACATCAAAAAAGTGGAATTGCTTTTTTGTTAGCTTCCCCACCTCGGTGCAATATACTTGATAAAGTTATAGCTTGTGCCTCAAATTGTGATCCTCACACAAAGGAACTATAGGACCCTTAATGGAAAATATTTACAATGATTGATGCCCATTAATTTAGTGTAGCCTTAAGAATTCCCATATTTGAAAGTTCCAAAATCTTGACTACTACTGAAGCTCATATCCTTTTTCATCAAGAGTAATAAAAATAAAAACTATAATAGTTAAATCTTGTCTCAAGACCATAATAAAGGAGCTTTCATGTTTCCAAAGACTCTTTATAGGTATTATTTTATAGATGAAATCTCGGACATGATTACTTTACTATCCAGGGATGATGGGCATACCTTACACTAATATGTTCTAATATTGGATGTGTGTGTTCATCAATGTGATTTTGAAGACAAAAAGAGGTTGAACTTAGATGATATAATGTGTAAGAACTTAACTCAATAATTGGTCAATGTACGTTAGAGTAAAACTTTCCACATGACTTTATAATTGATGTATACTATACAATCCTACAAGGTGTGAATGGGGTTGTAAGGATAGGAAGATAAATAGAATGCACTGTATGATTTTATACCCAAATTAACTATGATAATAGCAAGACTCACCATAGGATGGTAAATGATGCGTTCATCATGTTCTTGGTCATGATATTGGAAGGAAATGTGTTTGAAAGAATTTCTTAAGAGGAAAGACAATTTATCTCTACATATGGAAGCTTCATTATTCAATTCAGAATTTTTTTATTAAGGATAAATAGTTTTTAAAGGACTATACCCTGAGTACAAAAAGGCTCAAGTAGCCAGATACCAGAAGGAGAAAATCCAACTAAGAAAGGCTAAGTGCCTTAAACATGTAGACTCAAAAGCCAGATATATCAATAAAGTGAGTACAAAAAGATCCATCCAAAAAAAGATCTGAAGAAGAACAAAAGGACCAAAATATTTCAAAGAGGGGTCCAAAAAAGGGCATCCCAGCAAGAAAACAACGGTAAAATTTCTAAAAAAGTAACTTCACAAAGATCTCTAAATGGCACTGGCACTGCACTATTTGACTACCCTGTCAATCTTTCCCTTAATTTTCTGAAGAGAGGTGAATAGCACAATGGCAGTGGCATGAGAAGGATCATTCATGTCTTCCTGAGCAAGTGCAAGGTCACGAGTCTCATTAGAATCCCAGATGTCATCTGGAATGCCACTAAGACTGCAAACACTTCTCACGTGCTGCTCCATAAAATTATAAACCTCTTTCAGTGCATAGATGATGTAGTCATGACGGCCCTTGGAATTTCCCAGCCTAGCATCAAGTGACAGGAGCTTCTTAAAAATATCAGCAGTAGTATCATTGTCCTCAGAATTTTGTAATTTCCTCTTTCCTTTTTTTTTCCAAATTCCTAGGAGCATTTTTAAGGTCTTTAATCTCCTCTTCAAGATTTCTAACCCTAGTAAGAAGATCCACATCTCTGCATTCATCAACAGGTTTACTGATATGCAATAAGTTTTTGGCAAGTTCAATATCCCTATGGCTACACATAATCCTTTATGAAGAAGGCAAGGAAACCTTAGCCTTTTTACCTTTCATCTTTCTACTAGAAGTAGCAAGAATCCATACCTTTGTCGGCAGGGATAGGGAGAATAACAAGGGGAGTAGGTAGAGGGTGAGAGCAAGAGATACAATGATGATGGATGAGTAAAATCAAACCACGGTGCCTCGGTGTCCACCTAGGTATGATTCTGGACTTCTAAAATAGACTTCTCTAAGGAATTCAACAGATAATGCGGGAAATTTATGGTTATATTCCTACGGAAATGATTGAGAAATATTAAATGCTTCAGAGGAATGGTGTCATATCTTCCCTCAAGTGTGACGTACCTAACCATCATCCATGCTATCTCAGCAAAGGGCTCAGGGATAGAGGCCACTTTTATTCCAGCCACGGAAAATTCCAGGTGCTCCCCTTCCTCGAGAAATTTTTTAGCTTCAACCTCACGGTCGACTCTTTTGTTGAAAAACTTGGCTCCATCCAGGTTCAACCCCGTGACCTGAGCGATGAGTTCCTCAGAGATCTCAACCCTAACTTCTCCATACTCAACAGTATGTTTTCTCCAACCATTTGTGAATTTCACCGAGATGTCCTGGTCAAAACCCTGCATCTTTTCAATGAGATTTGAAATACCCCCCATTTGTAGATAATGCCAAAGAATTGTGTCATTTTTCCAAGCTGGATCGTGAATGGGCTTGGTCTTGCATGGAGGCCCCCATTTTTCCGGTATTGTTTCTACTCTGCACAATGGTAGAAATTTTAATTCCATTCGACTCTACACCATCTCTGCTTTTGGGGACCTCTGAAGCGTGTAGAATTTTAAAAACATCATTAAACTTACCATTGAAATTAATAATCACGTCCTTGGCACCTTCTTTGTAACTATTAATGATTGTGTGCAAAATCATGTATATCTTTAGTGATGTCATCAAGTACTTTAGTTGGAAGAGGGTCACCACTTAACCATGTTTGCATTGTGTTGTTGACACCAATATTTGCTAAACTATCGGCCACTCTATTGCCTTCACGATAGGTGTGGATAATCGTACAATTATCAAAACAATTGCAAATTTCAATAGCTTCTTTAAATAAATATTTGATAGACCAGCTTGGAGGTTACTTTTAATTTAACAAATTAATAATGTTCAATGAGTCCCCCTCAATTATAATATTAGAAATATTACAATCTCTAGCCAACCTTATTCCCCATAGCGCAGCTAAAGCTTCCAAGTAATGATTTGTTTGCTTACCCATCTTTCCAGAAAAAGTAGCAACAAAGCAGCCTCTGTGATCTCTGATCACCCCACCGCCTCCCGAATCCCCAATATTTCCTTTTGAAGCTCCATTAAAGTTCATTTCGTACCATGCAGTAGGTGGCTGAATCCAACATACAGAAGATCTATCAATGTTGATGTTATCCTTATGCTTAATGTTGTCAGTGCCAATGTTCCAAGTAGTAAGAATGTGCTCCTCTTCCTCGGGATAAAGTTTATTTTTGGGAGGCTTAAATCTTTCAATGTTTTCTTTCACTACAATGATAATTTCTTTAAAGACTTTTGTACATATCTTTCTAGTATTTCTGAAAATAACATCATTTCTATCTTTCCGGACTCTCCACATGGTGTGGGGAGACCCATGGCCATAGCCTCCCGATCACACAATGCTTATATGGAGAGTTCCATTTTTCCCATGCCAGTAGACAAGTATGGGAAAATCCAATTGTGCTTGAAATTCTCAAAAATAAGATGCCAGACTTTGGAAGTATACTTACAATGCAGAAAGAGGTGTTTAATGTCTTCAACTTCTTCTTGGCACAAGCAACATCTGTTAGGCATGATAAAACCCTTTCTAATAATATTGTCATTAGTTAGAATCTTACCTTTGATGATAAGCCACTAGAAGAAATTTACCTTTGGAGTTAGCTCACCATAATTTTTAATAAGGTTATCTTTAATTGAACTAAAAGTGGTATCCCAACTTATGTCAGACTAGATGTCATGCCAGAAATCAATGTCCTGACCATTTCCAAGTTTCCATCTACAGCCCTGAGAGAGAATATGCCTGTTGTGAAGAAGATTGTTCCAGAAAAGTGATCCATTTGGAAGCAACTGGTCAAAGAGAAAGGAATTCATGTTTTGATTAGAAAGATATTTGACTTTGATCAACTCAGTCCATGGTTTCTACTCTTTGATTAGCCTCCAACCCAACTTTGCAATTAAAGAAGCATTCATATTTCTGATATCTTTGATTCCTAAACCCCAATACTTTTTAGATTACAAACCTGATCCCATGCTACTAAATGATTTTTGAACCTTTCTTCTATCCCATGCCATAAGAAGTGTTTTTGAATTTTTTCAATGCTATTCACCATAGTTGTTGGAATGCTGAACATTGACATGATATAGATCAAGAATTCTGAAGAGTGCTTTTAATCAATAAACATTTACCAACACTAGAGAGGATAGCCCCTTTCCACCCAGCTAATTTTTCTAAAATCTCTTAAGAAAATCATTCCAAACCTCATTAAATACCTTACTAGTACTCATAGGGAGTCCTAGATAAGTAGGCCGGGAGGAGTTGATTTTACAACCAATAATGAGGGAAGTCGTATTTTGTCTTTCAATAGGGGTATTGAAGAAGTAAACCGAGATTTTATCAAAGTTTACTTTCTACCCCGAGGCTTCCTCATAGAATCGAGAGAATGGTTTTGATAGCCTTAGCTTCAATGATGGAGGCCATAAGGAGTAGAATAATGTCATCAGCAAACTACTGATGGGAAGAAATCTGATTGTTTGAAGTAGGTTGAAAGCCTTTTATCATACCATTATATATATCTTTTGTAATAGAACGACTGAGACTATCAGCCATTATGATGAATAGGAGAGGGGACATGGGGTCCCCTTGTCGAATGCCTCTATTGCTAGTAAAAAAACTAACAGGCTCACCATTAACAACCACTAAAAATCTAGGAGAAGATATGCAAGCTTGGACAATTTTTCTAAATTTATTTTGAAATCCAAACTTGGTCAGTACCTCATCCATGAATTTCCAAGAGACTCTATCAAATGCCTTATGCATATCTAACTTTATTTCCATCCTAGCTTTTCTACTTTTAGCCATTGAATGAATTATTTCATGGACCATAATTACCCCATCCTGGATAATTCTACCTTTTATAAATCCACTCTGTTGTTGGGAGATAATTTCTATGAGAATAGGTTGTAGTCTAGTGGTTAAAATTTTAGTGAAAATTCTATAAACCACATTAACCAAGCTGATTGGTCTAAAATCCTTAAAAGCCTTTACATCCAGCTTCTTAGGTGTAAGCACAATATGTGTGTTATTTAATTCCTTAATTAGATTTCCAGTTCTATAAAACTCATTTACACTTTCAACAAATATTCAAAGCATATGTCCTAACATATTTGGAAGAAATTAGCATAGAATCCATCGTGTCCTGAGCCTTATCGCCTTCTAGAGAAAAGACACTTTTTTCAACTCCTCAATGGTGACCACTTTAGAAAGGCTCTTAAATATCTCTTCTTCCGGAAGAAAATTGTTAGGAATGGAGTCTAAAAGGAAGGAGGCTACTTGCTCGTTATAAGAATTGTTCTCAGTTAAAATATTCTCATAGAATTTTAGGGCTTCACTTTAATATCCTTAGCATCCTTAGTAATGGTACCATTCCCCTTGGAGACTTCAGTAATTCTGTTGAAATCCCTATGCTTGAGAGTGGTCATATGAAAGAATTTTGTGTTTCTATCCCCAGACTTTAACCAAAGAGCTCTAGATTTCATTCTCCAAAAGGTTTCCTCGCGACTATTGATATTATGCAGTTCAACAAGAAGTTTCTTTTCATTTTGGTGATCCTCATAAGTCATACCTTTCATTGAAACTTTTAGCTCAAACTCTTCCATTTGTCACTTAATCACTTTTTTCTGATCAAAGATGTTGCCAAAAACCTCTTTATTCCAGGTTTTAACCTTTTGCTTCACATTTTTCAACTTCTGAAGAAGTCTGAATTGAGTTGTTCTTGTCCCTTCCCAATTCCACCATTCCTTAATTCTATCAAGAATGTCCTCATGTTCAAGCCACATATTTTCGAATTTAAAGTTATAGTGAAAAGGCTTAGACCAATTGAAGAAGTTAAGAGCAATAAGATTGTGGTGAGAACCGATTACGGGTAAGGAGGAGAGATGAAAATTCTTATTTAAGATCCAGTAAGCAGAATGAGAGCTCTATCCAATATTACCTTAATCAAATATTCTCCAATTCATCTGTTAGACCAATTGTATTGATTACCATGAAGTTCAATGTCCATAAGATTGAGACATGAAATGAAGTCAGCAAAATATTCCATGCTATTAGAGGAATCAGAGTTCCCTGCAAATTTTTCCCCAAGGTTTAGAGGAGTGTTAAAATCCCCGTAATCAGCCAGTTAGAATCCTCAAAATTATTTCTAAACCAAGCTAATTCTTTCCATAAATTTCTTCTACCAAAGAACAGTATTTGGAGCATAGATATTGGAAAGGATCCAATTAGAATTGTTCTCAAGACTGTTAAAATTTATAGATAAATGATTTTGAGAGGAGAAAAGCACATTACCATGAACAATTTTAGTGTCCCAGAAGACCGCTAAACCTCCAGAAGCCCCTTGAGAATCAGAAGTGGCAAAAGCAGCATTCTCCCAAAAAATATTTTTGCACTCTTCAACAGCTTTAGTTTTCATTTTTGTTTCTTGAATTAGAAGGATACTAGGTCTACTTGATCTTCTAAGTTCCTTAAGCATTATTTGTTTAGGACCTCCATTTAGTCCCCTAACATTCCAAGATACAACTTTCATTAAAAAAGGATTGGGGAGGCGGTTCTCGGATGGCTCAAAAGACTTTGAGTACTATTTGTAATTTCTTTCTCAGTCTCTTTTTTCCTCAGATCGCTTTTGGAGGGTCTACCTTTTTTATAGATCACTCCAATATTCACAAATATTTTTACAATAGCTCTTGTGATTCTTGAAGTGGAAGCTTCCCATTTTCCTATTTGTTTCTTTTTATCACTATATAGTGATTCTGGGATTTCTTCAAAGCCTTTCAATTGTCGTGTCTTTCATCTAACTATGATGAATCCATCCTTTTCACATTCAGAAAGGATCTTTGTCGAAGCAGGGGTAATTTCTCCTTCTTCTTTTCCTTTATCAAATTCAAGTTGTTGAGCTAAAGGGGATTCTCTGTTGTATTCATTTTCTATGAGCTCCTCCATTTCCTTAAACTCTGAATCCTCATTTAGATCTCTTGTTATGGATTCCAGAAGTTCTTTATCCATTTCTTGTCTCAACTTGTTCAATTCTGTATTCTTCAAAGAACTGTTCTGAATAACCTATTCTTGATGAGAGAGGGGAGTAATTTTCTCCATCTCTTCTTCATTGGAAATGGTTAGATGGATGTAAACTTTTTCATTTATTTCATCCACTTCCATGTTCAGTTTTATAGGATTTGTATTCTCAAGCATCTTTTCCTGATCTTTTTCCATTTCCTTCAGAGCTTCTTCACCCTTTGTCTGATCATTTTCTTTTTCCTTTCAAACTTCTTCACCCTTTCCCGATGGAGGGTTTTTTGGTCTCCACAGATTTCTATAGACCGGTGGCCTCTTTATTATGGTCTTAAACCCCTTTTTTGCCCTTTGATTTTTAGATTCGTCTGCATGCATCAGTCTTTAACCCTTGCATGTTGATCTTGCCTGTTCTTGTTGATAGTATTTATATCAGTCTAAGAGGCTTTTTCAAAAAAATCATACATTAGGATAGATGGATTTAAAAGTACAACAAACAAGCTAAGAATGTATTGCAATGAAAAATTGATTCTAGTAGAGCTCTTTAGAAAATTGGATGTACTACATAGAACTTGGATAGAGAAAATATCTATGGTATTCAATTTCGTATAACACTCGAAAAATACACACCTAGGTCTACCCTGGATGCACAAAATGTCAATAGAACCATTTCAAAGTTCAAGTTTCACACTTAATAGAAGAGGTCCTCTTTTTATAGTAAATTTTATTTCTAAGAATCTCATAATGACCTACTACCATGTTCCTACATTCTAAGAGTATTGGGGGGCGTGTGTTAGTGAATACGATGTGAGAAAAGGTACTTTGGTAGATTATAATTACATAGACCATGGATATCAACTTGTAAATTGTTCCTAAAGGTTTAGAGGATGATGATTTCAATTTAAGTTCTATGGAAGAAATAAAATATGTTCAATATGAACATTTATCAACAATTGATTAGTCTCAAGAGGAGAGGGAAAATCCTGATGAAATTAACAATCCATTATTGTTGAGGAAAATGCCTTGGTTCATTATGAAGATAAGGATTTCGAAGATTCATTAAATATATCTTCTTCTCAAGAAGCCTGCACTTCTCAAAATATTCCCTAACAATAATGAATCTTTCTTCCTTACCCTTGGACTCGGAACCAAGGTATATACAAAGAAGGATAAATAAAAAGAGGTAGAGAATAATGAAGAAACACGTGAGAGAGATGTGGAACAAGATAAAGTTCAAGAACTAATTAATGAAGATTCTCCTACCCCTAAGCAAGTTCCATAGCCCTCTTGATGGGAAGGAAATGTAGTTCAAGAAAACGAAGTTGAAGAAAAAAATAATGAAGAAGAAAAATAAGATGGGGGTGAAGAAGAAGAGGATGAAGTAGAAATCATTTAACAAAATATACATGAAAGGATAGGGCCTCGAGGACTAATGTAGAGGTTAGAATACCACCTTCCTCTTCTATCGATACTCTTACTCTTAAAGTCTCCACTTCTCAACCTCCCACTTTGAGAATTTCCTTGCATTTCCTCCCCCATCCCCCTCATCTAGTGATTTCTTCATATGGATTTAACCCATGATTAATACCAAAAAGTGGAAATCTTCATCTAAGATTGTTTCTCCAAGATTTGATACAAGGGCTGGTCTTTTAGGTATAACTCCTCCTCCTAAAAAAGAAAAGGCAACTTCAAGTATGGTCTCAAATTCAAAAGGACAAGAATTCCCAGAAATTTCTAAACCAAAAGGAGATAAAAGTGAAAAATAAATATCTATTTCAGACTTGGAGCTCACCAAAATACCACTTAGAGAATAAAACACAGAGGGATAGGTGCATAATCTCATAGAGATGGTTTCTAATGTTATCAAGTGGGTATAAAAGGAAACTAGACTTAAGAATAGATTCAAGAGAAGGTACAAGTTCTCTCAAACTTCATTAAATATTTTTTCTCATCAGATAAGACCCCTCTAGATCCCACTCCTCTCTCTTCACTTCCACCCATTGTTTCCACTTTGTTGGGATATATGTTCAATATTTTGTAGAAATTCATAAACATGCAACATTTGGAAAAGCTTCGAGGCTCGGGTTAAGGACATCCTAGTCTCCGATTGTAACTTATTGATGAAGTCTACAAAATATATGACAACATCACCTCTTTTAAATAAATAATCAACTCATGAATTGATATTATTGATAAGGAACTTTAGATTTGGGTAAACTATAATCAATATCTCGTAATCATGAGCACAACTAATGATTAAAAGAGCAACCTATCTAATAACTGAACATACAACATGAAATGGAGAGTCAAAGTGCTAGAAGAAGATAAAAATTAGATAATAATGATGGTACAAAAATGTGAATAACTAAAGGATGAGATCTTCGTTTCGATTCTACAAAGATGATTCGTAGTAAGGAAACCTACTGATCATATCAAAGAAAAATTCAAATCATTATTCAAAGAGGTATTATTTAAAGAAGATTCATTCAACAAGCACAAGATGGAAGAGCTCTTAGAATTGTGCAATGTTGTAGTGGAGGAAACCAAAGGAATTATAGAAAAATGTGGTGTTGTAAAGGAGATGGAGTATTCTCTTGGAAGTTGACTAACAACTTTCACAAAGATTATAGTTCCCAAGAGCATGGATATCTCAGCTAATGTGACCAAGTTTAGACTATAAGTACTCAAGATAAATATATTAGTTGTAGTTCTTCCCAATTTACCTTCTTCTTTTGACTCATAATATTTTCTTATTGTTATATTTTTAAGTTGGCTTTATTATTCTAAAAAGTAAAATGAAAAAAACTAAAGGCATATTATATAATTAATTTTTTAACACTTCTTTAAAGATAATTAGTTAGAAAAGGTAGTTACATCCTCCCCTCATCCTATATAAGGCCTCATTATCACTTGTAAAGGGGTTGGATATTGGTGCACTTGGATGTAATATAATTTTTTTTATCAATATAGAGGAATACCTTCCTTTTTATTTGACTTCTTTTGACTTCTATTTCTTGCAATTTATTTAATGTGATATTTTTTAATTTATGAAATATGAAACTTTGTGTTCATATCCGTGAAATAAAATGTGTTGAAATTTGTGTCAATTTGCATTCTACATCTTATGGGTTTTCATTTATACAAACACACATGTTCTTGAATTTTATGTGCATGCATAAGTAGAGTAAAAGTATGCATTCTCTTTATTTGAAAGTGTTGCTTCTTAAATTCTCTAATTTTTAGTCAGGTTGGTAAACTTGGGGAACCAAAAGGGATTTTATTATCGTTGTTTAGTTAGTTAGTTACAATTGTGTTTCCCTAACTAACTTGTCTTACCCTAGTCATACTACTATAATTCCTCCATGCATTTTCCTAGTTTCTCTTATGTATTTAAATTAATGATTCAAATATTGTGGTCAATAATATCCTCATCTGGAATTTATTAGTTTGTATATTTTTACATACTTAGGATTTTGGATTTTGAATAAGGGAACCTCCCCATTAAAGAGGAGGGACTATTGTCCCCTTTATAATTGTTGATTGTTCTAAGAAGCATATTTTCCAACCAAAAATTTTTATGCACCTAGCATGGGGCACATGTTGTAACACCCATATGATATATTTCATCAAGAACAATTCATGTATTTAAACAAAATTATATAGTGAAGATACATACAAGGAAAAAGGTCCCAAGGTGTTGAAGATCCTGTTTTCCAATTACAACAAAAATGAGGTTTTTCAGTTATATATAGAAAAGAGGGTAGGAAAAAAGTTCAATAAGCACACCTCCAACAAAAGGAACAACTGATTCATCTTCCCAAGTGAATGCTATTACTCAAGCATTAATTCTAGTCGGTGTTTCTCTCCCTCTAAAGAGTATTTTTTCCAAAATGGTGGTACCCATGCCTTAGGGTAAGAATATTCGGTCCTTAGCTCTTGCACAACCTCTCAATGATCTTTCCAAGGTAAATCATAATAACTTTACAAATTTTAGAGGAGATGGAAAATTTTATCCATACGAACATCTTACAACTTTCTTTGTTTCATGTGGACTTCTAGGAGTTGAACATGAGGGCATATCTGTCAAATTCTTTGTGGAAAATCTACAAGACAATACTACTAAATGGTTATATCATACTCCTTTTAGTAGTATCACCAAATAGAATATTATTAGAATTCAATTTGAAGCATGGTTTAAAACCAAAAGAATATTCACATGCACTTTTGGCCCGACTCTCTCAAATGAAAAAGGAGACTTATGAACCAATGTGGGAGTTTGTTTCCAATTTTAATAGACTAGTCTATAAGATTATAGCTACTTCCCGTCCTACTCTACAAAATTTAAAATGCTTCTTTATAAATTATCAACTTTTAGAAGTAATTTATACATTAAAAATATCGCATTACTAAATTTGGAGCAATATAAAAATGGTTACCTCCGGAGAAGGTCGGCTTCCTCTTCCTAAACTAAGTGTTGTACTACTCTTGGTGTAATAAAATGGTTATCTAGAACTATACTAACATTTCATGTGTTTTAGGAAAAGATATTTGCAAGAAATGTAACTATATTAGTGATAGTGATGCACCAAATAAAGGGTGTTTCCAGATTTAGGAAGGGTTAATTTGAAGAGGGTGTGTCCACCATAAGACAACTTCACCTACTACAACTTAGAGAGGGTAAAAATTCCACACACCGAAAGCACATGTTCCCTTTGTTAAAATCGATCGAAAAAACAAGCTATAAGTCTTCTAATGAAGAAGGATGAACTTGAGATGGGTGAACAAGCACCACAACTCAACTGCATGCAATACTCCACCACTTGATAAGCACATAACTCCAAGAACCTGCAATAGAAACTTAAACTTGCACAATGTACCTACAAGCATGAGAAAGGAACAAAGAAGTATAGAAGGATGAAAGGACTAAGATTAGTCACAAAACACACTTTTATTACTTCAAAAATGTGCACAATGTATCATACACTCGAAGAGGGTAGTGGTTACCATTACAATCTCGGAAAAGAGGCTTGAAAGTTCCCTCAACATACAAGGACAACTCGAGAAGAAAAAGGTTTCTTGAAAAACTATACACTTATCTCATCGTATAACTTGTCCAACTTGTCTCCACCCATTGGAACATCTTGGAATGAGCTTCCAACTTACATTTATAGAAGAATTTGTGAGAGAGGAGAGAAGAAGTCATAAATTCCCTTCTAAATTGAAGGTACATGATGGTTCATTTATTAGAGTTGGTTGAACCACTTGAGAAGGTTCCATCATATACCATTAATGCCTAGTTTGACTTATTATTCTCAATTAATTAAAAGAATATTTAAATAATAATAGTGAATATTATTATAGAAATATTTAAACAAAAATATTAATATAGTAATTAAAAATTATGGTGGGCCCCCAAGATTGGTTTGACTTGAAGAAAGTGGGGGCCATGAAAATAGGTTCGAACAACCCAACTCGATGGTAGGATCACCAAGCCAATTCACTTAGTTGGGCATCAAATTCCTCCACTGTCATTGATTGACCGAAATACTTGGTTTCCCAAACGAGCTCACCGTAGATGAGATCCTCCACTGCTCAACATAATCGAGCTCACTTTGTAACCGCACCAAGCTCACTTTAAAATGAGCTAATGTCAACTCTGCATGATCTCACTTGGTATTGGCCTTAACTTTTTATGTGCATGGTTAAACTCGATGAGTTGATCTTATGTAGGTTCTATGGTTACCGAGATCCTATCCTCAAAAATTCCTATTCATACCAACTCGTACCCTAACATGGAATTGGATCCCATGTTCAATAACTTTCTGTATCCAGCCATTATATTCCTTAATGAGATCTGCTACCAAGTTCATAACCCTATCATGAGCTAATGCCTTACAAGATCATCACCAAAAGAATTTCCTTCACACATCCCGATCTGCTAACTTGCCCTTACATATCTTTGTGCGCAACTAGGATTTTGTGCTCAACCCTTTACCGTTTTTGTGATGTATCCATCCCAACTATTTCCCGTAGGCTCTTTAACTCCGTTTTCACACAATATTGTCTAATGTTCTCAAAATGGAGACTCGTTCCATTTCTCATCTCCGTAAAAACACACTGTGTCAAACGAACTTTATACCCAAATGTCCCAAGATGAGCTTTATCCTTTCCCTGAGTTTTCTTTTTTGCACACCCACGTGGCTTGTCTATAATCTGAGCTTGATCTCAATAGCTTGCATTCCTCTAATATTGCCAACAATCTCGCATTGTATAGTGAGTCTTAAACTAGCTAGAACACCAAGTATTCTAACGATTCCTGAGTATTAACTCACCATGTTAACGTATTGATCGAGTATCCTAAATTAGCTGACGACTCGACATTTATTCCATTCAATGCGCCTTGCCAATATCACCTCCCACGTTCTCCGAACGAGATGGTTTCTTGTCGGTATACTTGACATATCATTCTTCCAATTTGGGGTTGCTCCACGAAATTGCCCTTCGGTTTTCCCACTTGGCAACTAGGGTGAATTTCTCCTGGTGAAGACTTAATGTGGAATTTTGACACCATTTATCCAATTTAACTCGCCAAAAGACCTAAATTTTTTTCCCACCTAGATTTCTATTTCAGCTTGTCCACCTACACAGCTTCAACATTCCATGATCCTCGCGTACTTAGCAACATCATCCCTTAGGTCCTGACATTAACTCCACTTATGAGCTCTTTGGTAATCATATTTTTGAAGTCCGAGGCCTAAAAAAAATCCAAACTCGAGCTAACCATTGATCTTCCCGTCGATCCGATTTGTGATTTTGAGCTCATTACGAAATCTATCGATTTCACTCTTTCGGTGAGATACCTTGTGTATTCTATTGAGATCATACCACCGTAACACACATCGAGCTCAAAAACATACCTTTCTCTCGTAGAAAATCTGCAGTCTTATACAACAAACAACATGAAAGAAATAAACATAATACTTAAATAACTTGCATAAACATATGAATATTCAAACCAGCAACTGCTTTAGTGCATAATCTTCATTAATAAAAGCTTCATCATACTCGAGCTTCAGCTCTTTACAATTGTGCATGCAAAATGTGTGCTTTTAATACACATCCTTCCTTGCTTGTGCAGATTTCACACCTTTGTGTGTGCATACAAAGCAATTACAATTGCTGTTATTTAAATAGAATAACTCACCCACTAACAGCTCTTCAACTGAGCATTCTAAATTTAAACTCATGCTTTAAAACAGTTGCATGCTATGCATGATTTAAAACAGATTTATTTGAATTAAATCTAATGATAAAAATAAGATAAAGCTAACTTAACTAAAGCAAACTAAAGCAAGACTAAAGCTAAAATTAGCTTTCCTAAAAAGCTATAGTTGGAATTAAATATGCATCACATGCATATTTCCAACACTCCCCCTTAATTTCAAACTGTAGCTTTCACTCTTCTAGAGTTGTGTTTGCTTTTTCAGATCTGCCATGTGCAGGATCACATACTCCCAAACAATCTCTCAAATATTCAAAAACTTCTTTTGCTAAAGCTTTTGTAAAAATGTCTGCAAACTGATCTTTAGATCTACAAAATTCAAGATGAATTTCCTTGTTGTTTACCAGCTCCTTGATGAAATGATACCTCGTATCAATATGCTTTCTCCTCTTATGAAAAACATGATTTTTGGACAATGCTTATGGCTGAGTTGTTGTCACAAAAATTTGTGTAGCTTCCTCTTGTTTCTATTGTAAATCTGTCAACACTCTTCTCATCCAAACAGCTTGACATGCTGCTCCTGTTGCTGCTACATACTCTGCTTCTGCTGAAGATAACGTGACAATGGGCTGCTTCTTTGATGCCCATGAAACCACTCCTGTTCCAAAGTGAAAAGTATAGCCGGATGTGCTTTTCCGATCATCTATACTTCCAGCATTGTCACTATCTGTATAACCAATGAGTTTGAACTCATCTGAACTTGAATAAAGAATTCCATAATTTCTTGTTCCACGTACATACCTCAAAATTCTTTTTCCAGCTTGCCAATGTGAATCTTTTGGAGATTCCATGAACCTTGATATGAGGCTCACACCATACATGATATCAGGCCTTGTGGCCATCAAATACATAAGACTTCCAACCAACTTTTTAAACAATGTTGGATCCACAAACGATCCTTCATCCTCTTTGCTCAACTTCAAACCTACGGCAACTGGTGTTGGTGCTGGCTTACAATTCAACATGTTAAACCTTTTCAAAACGTCACTTGCATACTTTGCTTGTGAGATAAAAACTTCACCTTCTGATTGTTGAACTTCAATACCCAAAAAATAATGCATAAGACCAAGATCTGTCATCTCAAACTCCTTCTTCATGGCTGATTTGAATGACTCTGTAGATAGATTTCCAATAATGATCAAATCATCTACATATAAACAAACAATTAAAATTTTACCTTGCTCATTTATCTTGGTGTATAAGGTAGGCTCACTTTGCTGCTCCTACTTTGAAACCATTCTCAATCAAATAAGAATCTATTCTCCCGTACTCAAGCTCTAGGTGCTTGCTTGAGACCATAGAGTGCTTTCTTCAATCTGTATACTTTTCCTTCATGACCTTCAATCTCATAACCTTCTGGCTGATTTACATAAACTTCCTCTTCAAGGAATCCATTTAAGAATGCTGATTTAACATCCATCTGATAAATAGGCCATTGGTTTTGAGCTGCAATTGCTAAAACCATTCTTACCGTATCCAAACGTGCTACTGGTGCAAATGTTTCGTTGTAGTCAACTCCATATTGCTGCGTAAAACCTCTTGCAACCAGCCTTGCTTTGTGCTTCTGTACTTTTCCATCAGCATTGTATTTTGTCTTGTAGACCCACTTGACTCCTATCACGTCCTTTCCTTTTGGAAGATCCATTAGCTCCCACGTTTGATTCTTCTCTATAGCATCAATCTCATCATCCATGGCTTTTTCCCAAACTTCATTCTTTATAGCCTCTTCGTAATATACTGGATCTGCAGCTTGAGAAAATAATGCAAAAACTGAAAATGAATTAGTTGTATCAACATTATAAATCTCACTTAGACTTCTTGTTTTCCGCTGCGTAGGAGCATTTGATGCAGGACTACTTTTTGGTGATGGAGTAGCTTCTGGTGTTCCCTGTGGTGTCTCTTGCATGGCTGAAGATGGCTGAAATCTTGGTGACCTCCCCGATCAGATGGAGGTGTAGCTTGTGCTACAACTTGTGGTGCATGTCCAAGATTTGTAGATACAATAGCTTGTTGCTCTAAAGTTTCATCTGTCATATCATCATGTGGAATAGATGTTGCTATACTCACTGTTTTCTCTATACTTCCATCCCATGCTTCATTCTCAATAAACTGTACATCCCTGCTGATCACAACCTTTCCAGTGACTGGATTGTACAACTTGTATGCTTTTGTATTCTCTGAATACCCAACAAAAATACATTTTTCTCCTTTGTTGTCTAACTTCTTCCTTAGCTCATCAGGTACATGTGCATATGCTACACAACCAAAAACTCTGAAATGTGAAACACTGTGTTTCCTATTAGTCCATGCTTGTTGAGGAACCATGTTCCTAACAAGTTTCGTTGGACACCTGTTCAAAATATAAACAAGTTGCTATTGCTTCTGCCCAATACTCATTTGGAAGATGTTTTGCCTTCAACATGCTTCTCGCCATCTCCATGATGGTTCTATTTTTCCTCTCTGCCACACCGTTCTGTTGTGGTGTATACCTGGTAGTAAACTGCTTGTGTATACCATGATATCTGCAAAAATTCATAAACTCATTAGAAACATACTCACCTCCTCTGTCCGTTCTGAGAACTTTGATGTAGTATCCACTTTGCTTCTCCACTAATGCCTTGAACTGCTGAAATGTATCAAAGGCATTTGATTTATTTCTTAGGAAATAAACCCATGTCTTCCTTGTGTAATCATCAATGAATGTCATAAAATAAATAGAACCTCCAATAGAAGCTGTTTGCATAGGTCCACATAAATCTGAATGTACAATCTCAAGTGGTGCACTTGCTCTTGCTGTTTTGCCAACTGGGAATGAATCTCTGTGTTGCTTTCCCAAAATACAACCTTCACATACCCTTTCAGGTTTCTGAATCAATGGCAAACCTTTAACCATATTTTTTCTATATAATAAATTCAAACCTCCAAAATTCAAATGTCCATACCTTAGATGCCAAAGCCATGTTTCATCCTTCATAACTGAATGAAAAGCTGATTGTGTTCCTTCAGTGCAGACTTGATTTTCATTGGTGCAGGACTCATCTGTTTGAGTGCATGACTCAACAAAAGACGGATTTGGCTTAACACATGACTTTGCTGCAAACAGATCTGATTTCTTCTTCTTTCCAGGTTTCAAAATCAATGGAAACATCCTATTGCTGCTCATCTTCACTTTTGCAATCAACTGAGTGCTAGGAGCTTTGTCCACAATCACGCACTCATTGTCTTCCATATAGACTCGGTATCCTTTCTGTACCAGTTGTCCAATACTCATAAGGTTATGTTTCAAACCTGCAACATAGTAAACATCTTGCATACTTGTTTGCTCCCCCTGTCTTGTTAGAATACTAACCGTGCCTTTTCCTTTCACAGACACAATATTGTTATTTCCAAGAGTTACATCACTCTTAACTGAATCATCCAAACTAGAAAACAAATCTAGATTACTTATCATGTGATTACTGCAACCTGAATCTAAATACCATACATCACATGGACTCTCTTTTGACAAATTACATTCAATAGGGGATAAAGAAGGTATTGCTTCAGCAATCCTTGTGCATGCAATAAACATAGGTTTAGAAATAGAACTTCCAACCTGATTTTGATTTTGTCTCTCTTGATCATATTGCTTTTTCTTGCAATCATAAGCATAGTGTCCGTACTTCTTGCAATAATGACACTGAACATGAGACTTATCTTGTCTCTGACCATAACTCTGTTCTTGATTATGTCCTCTTCCACTTGAGTATGATGAACTGCTGCCACGTCCTCTGGATGGACTTCTTCCTCTGCCTCTTGGGCTGAAACTTCCTCTTCTTTTGCCACGACTACCTGCTATCTGAGATGCAAAAGCCTGATCTACACTTGCATGTGATCTATTCATCCTCTGTTCATGATTGATTAGTGATGCATGCAACTCATCAATAGAAAATTGACTCAGATCCTTAGTTTCTTCAATAGCAACAACTAAAGGATCAAATTTCGTAGGCAAACTTCTAAGCAATTTTTCAATAATCCTTCTGTCCTCAAGAGTCTCACCATGAGATTTGATTTGATTGACTAAGCCAACTACATAAGTAAAAAATGATTCTACAGAATCTGAATCTTTCATTGCTAAATTCTCAAAATCTCTACGAAGTAACTGTAGCTTGGCGGTTTTTACTTTCTCCTTACCTTGATATGCAACTTGTAAAGTATCCCATGCAGTCTTTGCTTGACTAGCTGCTGCCACTCTTGGAAGAATGCTTTCATGCATTGCCTGATGAATATAGAAAAGAGCTTTGCCATCCTTCTTTCGTAACTCCTTCAAAGTATCTTTCTCTGCTTGAGAAAGTGCAATATATGCTGCTGCATTTGCGGGCTCTGTGTACCCATCTTCAACGATCTCCCACACGTCTTGAGATCTGAATAGCGCCTTCATGGTCAACGACCAGTATTCATAATTCTTTCCATTAAATTGTGGCGTCTGCATGCCGGATGTAGAAGCCATAGCTTGCTACCAATTTAATAAGCTGCTGGAATAACCTTGCTCTGATACCAATTTGTAGAAAATCTGCAGTCTTATACAACAAACAACATAAAAGAAATAAACATAATACTTAAATAACTTGCATAAACATATGAATATTCAAACCAGCACTGCTGTGCATAATCTTCATTAATAAAAGCTTCATCATACTCAGAGCTTCAGCTCTTTACAATTGTGCATGCAGCTGTGTGCTTTTAATACACATCCTTCCTTGCTTGTGCAGATTTCACACCTTTGTGTGTGCATACAAAGCAATTACAATTGCTGTTATTTAAATAGAATAACTCACCCACTAACAGCTCTTCAACTGAGCATTCTAAATTTAAACTCATGCTTTAAAACAGTTGCATGCTATGCATGATTTAAAACAGATTTATTTGAATTAAATCTAATGATAAAAATAAGATAAAGCTAACTTAACTAAAGCAAACTAAAGCAAGACTAAAGCTAAAATTAGCTTTCCTAAAAAAGCTATAGTTGGAATTAAATATGCATCACATGCATATTTCCAACATTCTCGAGCCATCTCACATTCACCTCTTGAAATTAATTACTTCTTCAAGCTAAAAACACTTAGATGACCATGTATTCACCCAAGCTATTTCGATCTCTAACTCACTCAATGGTAATCAACCACTAACTCAGCCCACAAGATATTTGCCTCGTTATGCATATTGTAATGCTAACCAAGTTATCTCAAATGTGACCTTGTGCAACTTTCTCGGTCTCCAATGATACTTACATCACTTCCAAACTCGTCTTTGTCCATGCACTATGAGCTCACCCGAATTCATTAAACAATGAGCATTCATTCGCAATGCACGAAGACCATTTTAGCTCAACGCATCTTTTTTTCCTTCGATGTGAGCTCCATGTTTTTCTATTTATCTCAATTCCATGATTTCTTGTGCCTTCAAGCCCTAAGTTCAACAATCAAACTCTGTGAGCTATCCTCAGCATGAGCTCGCCCAACGCTCTAACAAGACTTCAATTGTTTATTGAATTTTCACGATGACGATACTCTTTCAATTGTCTTAAGCTATACAACTGAGTTAATCGTGATACAAACTCCTCACATTGACTCTTCATTCCTTAGCTTGATTTAAAGCTATTCTTCCCTCATTCCAAATTCTAACTCAATATTGATTCTTTACATTAACCGCTTGAATTCTTAGTCTAAGCCGAGCCGATACTTGAATTCCATAGCTTTCAAAATGACCTATTATTCACCAAGCTCATACTTTATTGTTATATGACTCATTCTTTAGTGGGATTTCTCCTTGGATTTCCATCTCACTAGCTCGGTCATATATGTATTCCTATTCGATTTTCAAACTCTCACGCCAATTCAATGAGCTCGAGTTTATGTGTCGAGTTATGAAACTTCATCTTTGTTAGCAAAGACCTCATTCACATTTCTAAGCCCCTCGGCCTGTTCTCCCGAAATGCTCCATGATCTTAGCGTAATCGGTTTGTCATTGTTTATACACACCCGTCATCCTACAAATCCTTCAACCTTCAATTCCACATAGCTCATGAGTCAAAATGAGTGGGTTTACAACTCGACTTTTATCTCCCTTTTATTTTCCAACAAACCATCTATGACTTTTGATGTGCAAATTTAGCTCCACGAGCCATCATTCATTATTTCACATGAACTCTGTCGGATGAACTCGGTCACTTAATTCCCGAAACAAGATCCACAACTTTGCATACGAACACCCGAACTATCAATTGTCTTGAATCATACCCTCTGTTGACACAAACATGTTGGCCTTAAGCCTTCCATCCTTTTACATAGAATATCCAAGCTTAAATCTCTTTTGGTGATCTCTACAATCTCGAGCTCACGCGTAATTTTACTTCTAACTCTATCTTATTATTCATGGCACTCATGCCCATTCCACTGTCACCTCCTACATCTCTTCCAAGAACTCACCCAAGTCCCTCCAAAGCTCATTTCAATCCTGTAGTATTGAAATGATGTCAAACTCTCCACGTCTACATGATCTTCCACACATGGTATTGATATCAGCTCCATTGAGCTCCCCCTTAGCCATGTTGCTTAAAAAATTCACCACCTGTATTACATAACAAACATTTCCCGTCACTATTCTCCAACCAGGCTTGACACTGAGCTCACACCACCAATTTTCACTACCTTTGTGCTTTGAGTCATTTTCACAAGAGGTGTTTCCAAATGAGCTCAACGAACTCACACTGAATTTCCATGCAAGTAAATCAAACAAGCTCTCCTTTGATTTTCAGTCATGTGAATCCCTTGGGCCACCCTAATTCTATTTTATCCCAATTAAGCTACATCACACAATGTTGAGCCCAATACATATATTTTTACCTCTAACTTTTCGAGCATCTCATCGAGTTGTTTGGCAAGGTGTTTTAGGCTCATGCCCACTTTGGACCCTCTAGACCTAATTTTGATCCAAATTTTGATATGCATGGGACCTTATTTGAAAGTGGAAGGGTAATGGGAGCATAATAAGACCATTTAACATAATTTATCGATTCAATTATTTCCACTTGTGATGACTAGAATTGGTCCCTCCAAATTTTGATATGCATGGGACCTTATTTGAAAGTGGAAGGGTAATGGGAGTATAATAAGACCATTTAACATAATTTATCGATTCAATTATTTCCACTTGTGATCGACTATAATTGGGCCCACGGACCAATATCATGATTTGATTGAAATAGGACCTCATTGTCCAATTTTTTCATGTGTGCAAAATTGGATAACATTTTTGGTGACTTATTGGGGATGATTACCTGCTAAGCATAATTCCAATAGCCTTAAGTTATCCATTGGGTGTGGAGTTGATATTCGAATCCTGAAAGTGATTTGATCTTCTATGATACATCCCGAAATCCCCTTGAGCATAGCCAATCTTAAACCTCCTTTAAATGTTGGGCATGAAGTATATTAAATCTTTCAAATTATTGGCATCTATGAAACACTACAGAATTTTGAATGAAGCAGATGTATGAAATTCCTATGGAAACTTTGAACCTTCCTTCCCTTGAGAAACTTCCGAGGATGATACAATGTGCAAGACCAACAACATAACACAACACACACTGAAACTGAAAACCCTACATGCTTCAAGTGGAACATGCAGTGTGTGCAATGCACTTATTATGCTGAAAGAAAACCTATTATTACCCTACGCTAACTAGAGGAACATGTGAGTTAAAAAAACCCTACAACTGGTTGTGTAAAATAGCTCCATTTCCTCACAATGGATTGTTATGCAAATGATTTGACAATGGACATGGCTGAGAATTATAGTGAAAAATTGAAACAAGCCCAATTCTCCACTTGGTCCACCAAGGCATCAAATAGAAAGAGAAAGAGTTCCTCTTTTATTTGCTCTGCATTTGTCCTGTAGAGGCATTGCAACTGATCCTCGGAATTGTGAAACTCATCCTCACATTTTGGAATGAATGTGACTAGTTCTAGCTTCTCTTCTAGCTTCAATGAAGCCAAATACCTTATGGGATATGGTCTAACCTGTTGAATATTCTGTTTCTTTGACCTTCAATTTTAACAAGAAGGTCTAGCTGAAGACATCCTTCAAAATTTTGGTTGTTCACGACATGATTTACCTTTTTTCCCATTCACAAATAATTGATCATCCTTGTGAATAAATGGTATGAAAGTGATGTCTTCTTCATTCCCATTTTCCTCCTTGAAATAAGCAATTATTCAAACGTGAAACTCCTTTTGATTGTTTGTGGTTTCCAATGTTGAACTAATGTAAATGTTAAAAATGTGTTACTCATCTAAAAATTCCTCCTCCTTTGATTGACCTTCAATATCAATCTCGTCATTGAATATAAAACCTTCTTTCATCATTGGTTCATCAACTACGTTAGATTCCCCAATTGAGAGCAATAAATTCTCAATGACATCATCTCCATAAAATTCTGAATCTGACTTAGTCTTTCCCATGTGATCCTCTTTTCCTTCATTCATCAAGCTACATGGAAGATTCAATTCCTCCACATCTAACAAATAACTTGTTTTTCCATTCTCCGGTTGTGGAAAATATTTAACTTCATCCACCATGGTATTCTTCATATTGGAATTTTTTTTTCCCGATTGTCCTCATCCTCAAACATGAAATTAGAAATATCAAATTCATCTAGGAGATCAGAGTTTTGTAAGAATGAAGAAAGGGAAGGATTTGAAAACATCTGCATGGTATCATCTGCATTAATCACTGTTGAATCTACCTTAGTCTCAGGAAACTCCTTGTGGCTCATTATAACATCTAATGATGACCTTGGAAAGCTATTACCACCTTCCAGAAATGTTGTCAGTTCTCGACATTCATGACAATTAGGATCATTGCATTCACTAGAATTATCTTGTACACTAAGGAGTTTTTCTTCTTCGACTTGCAAATGTTCTTCTCTGCGCCGATTTGGAGTTGAATCTTACTTTTATACAACTGGTTTTTCCACTTGTGGTGATTCAATCTCATCTAAAGATATGGAGCCAATATGAATACTACATTTTGAATAGGTAGATTTTTGGTCTTCCTCGTTCAGCTCTAGATTTGTTTCGGTATAAAACTAGTTTTTTCCGTTTGTTCTTGAGCCTCAACTTTTGCATGAGGTTTAATTAGGAATGAAGTTTTCTTGATGTTAATTTTTGCATCCCATTTCTTTAGATTCTCTGTATGCTCTCCTTTTTATTCTCCTCAACCATATACTCCTCCCTTTTACTCATTTCTCAATGATGTTCCTCTCAAAATGGATTTAGGACTACAAGAGGAGGGGCGGGTTGGGATTCAACTGATTCCCTCACAATTTGAGGAAGGGGAAGAGATTGAAATCCTTGTCTTGATGGTCCTTGTAGAAAAGAAGGAACTTTAGAAGAAAAATGCATGAAATAATCATGATGGAATGGAGGAATAGAAGATAATGTAGTGAATTCCACCACAGGGGTAGTAACTGGAAGGTTAGGATTATGGGGTTCAAGTTGAATGGAAACACAGGAAGAGGGTTATAAGGTGGTAATGCAGGGACCTCCCATTGACAAGATTGACTAACATTACATTCATGAATGTCCCTTTTCTTGATCCATTCTCCAACTTGAGTCATCATCTTGATTATGAAGTAAAGATTTTTTTGAGGATTAAGCTCACATGGTATAGGGCCACTCCATGTGTATGGAATGTTGAATCCAATATGGGCTGCCTTTATCATTTCATTGGTTCTTATTTGAACCATGTTATGATCCAAATCTTGAACCTTCTTCTTCAGGTGTAGGATAGGTTTCATAATCTGCATGACATTTTTCTTCAATATCCCACCCAGTCTAGTGGGTGACCAAAATAATTTGCATCTTGCTCATATGGGCATGCGTGTTGCAACTGATATTTGTCATGAAATTGGTCTAGAGGTGGATTATAATAGCCTGAAGATGGAAAGAACCACCAGTTTTGTAAGTGGGGATCCCACTGTGGAAATGAAGTCATGGTGGCACTACTTCATGAATGGAAAGATGCCAAGAAAACTAGATGGAAATGGGTAAAACTAAAATCCCGCAACACGAGAGTGGGGCACTTTGACCAATGGAGTCGATAGTTGTTCTTGGGTATATAAGGGTGAAATTTCACTAAGAGAACAAAAACTTAATGAAATGAAGTAATGTTGTAATGGGTGATGTTGAGATGCCTCTTCTCCTTCTCCTTGGGGGACAAACATAGTTTGATATGTTGGCAATTTCCTTAGTTTGAAGAAGCTATTGTTTGAATTATTCACATAAGTAACACATTGATATTTGAATTCCAGAGATATAGAGTCACCACGTAATTTTACTTGTGCAAGTGAGAAGATAAGTACCAACTCTTTGTCCCACTGGCATGCCAAAACTATTGTCGCCAAATCATTGCACCCTCCAAATGGCCAAAATGTGAACAAGACATTCGGTGTGATTGGGAAACATGGGATCACCTCTCAAGCTATGGGACTTGGGCTCAAGGTGAACCTCTAGAGAAGTCCGACTTCCTCTTCCTAAACTAATTTTTGTACTACTCCTAGTGTAATAAAATGGTTATCTAGACCTATGCTAACATTTCATGGGTTTTAGGGAAAGAGATTTGTAAGAAATGAAACTATACTAGGGATGGTGATGCACCAAATAAAGGGTGTTTCCAATCAGGAAGGGTTAATTTTAAGAGGGTGTGTGCACCATAAGACAACCGCACCTACTTTGCGCAATTTAGAGAGGGTAAAAATAACACACACCAAGAAGCACGCATTCCCTTTGTTAAACTCAATCAGAAAAAACAATCTATTAGTCTTCCAATGAAGAAGGATGAACTTGAGAAGGGTGAACAAGCACCATAACTCAACTACATGCAATACTCCACCACTTGATAAGCACATAACTATAAGAACTCTGCAATAGAAACTTAAACTTGCACAGTGTACCTGCAAGCATGAGAAAGGAACAAATAAGTATAAAAGGATGAAATGACCAAGATTAGTCACAAAACACACACTTTTATTACTTCACAAACGTGCACAATGCATCATACATTCAAAAGAGGTAGTGGTTTCTATTACAGCCTTGGAAAAGATGCTTGAAAGCTCTCACAACATACAAGAACAACTTGCGGAAGAAAGAGTTTTCTTGAAACACTATACACTTATCTCAAAAGTCTAACTTGTCAAACTTATTTGACCCATTGGAACCTCTTGGAATGAGCTTCCCACTTACATTTATAGAATAAGTTGTGAGAGAGGAGAGAAGAAGTCATAAATTCCCCTTCTAAATTGAAGGTATGTGATGGATCATTTATTACGCTTGGTTGAACCACTTGAAAAGGTTTCATCATGTATCATTAATGCCCAATTTGACTTATTCTTCTCGATTAATTAAAAAAATATTTAAATAATAATAATTATTATTATTATTAAAATATTGAAATAAAAATATTAATTTAATAATTAAAAAATATGGTAGGTCCCCTAAAGACTGGTTTGACTTGAAGATAGTGGGGGGCCATGAAAATAGGTTCAAAACAACCCAACCCAATGGTTGGCTTGCCAAGCCAACTCACCAAGTTGGGCATAAAATTCCTCCTATGTCATTGCATTGACCGAGTTGCTCGGTTTCCAAACAAGCTCACCTCGCATAATCTCCTCCACCACTCAACATAACCGAGCTCACTTTGTAACCACACTGAGCTCACTTTGAAATGAGCTCACCGCCAACTCTGCATGAGCTCACTTGGTATTGGCCGTAACTTACTATGTGCATGGTTTAACTCAGCAAGTTGATCTTATGTACGTTCTATGGTTATCGAGATCCTATCCTTGAAAATTCTTGTTCATACCAATGTGCAACGTAACATGGACTTGGCTCACATGTTCAAGATATTTTTGTATTGAGCCATTCTATTCCTAAATGAGCTCTATTACCGAGTTCATTACCCTGTCATGAGCTAATGCCTTAAAATCTCTGAAATGAATTTCCTTCACACATCTTGATTTGCTAACTCGGCCTTACATGTCTGTGTGCGCAACAAGCATTTTGTGCTCAAACCTTTACCATTTTCTGTGATGCATCCATGCCAACTATTTCTTGTAGGCTCTTCAACCTCGTTCACACACCCTATTCTCAAATCGTCTCAAAATGGAGACTCGTTCCATTTCTCATCTCCATCCAAACACACCTATGTCAAACAACCTCTATGCTCGAATGTCCTGAGCTGAGCTTTCTCCTTTTTTGAGTTCACTTTTGTGCACACTAACGTGGCTTGTCTATAATCTGAGCTTGATCTCATTAGCTCGCATGCCTCTAATATTTCCAAAAATATCACATTATATAGCAAGTCTTGAACTAGCCAGAACACCAAGTCTTCCAACGATTCCTGCGCGATTAACTCATCATGTTAACATATTGATCGAGTATCCTGTATTAGCTAACGACTCAACATTCAATCCGCTCAACATGCATTGCCAAAATGACCTCTCAAGTTCTTCGAATGATATGGTTACTTGTCAGTGGACTTGGCATATCATTCTTCCAATTTGGGGATGCTCCACGCCATTTCCCTTCAGTTTTCCCACTTGGAAAACAGGGTTAATTTCTCCTTGGTGAAGACTTAATGTAGAATTTCGACACCATTTATCTAATTGAACTGGCCAAAAGACTCAAAATTTTCCCACCCAGATTTCTATCTCATCTCATCCACCTACACGGTTCAAAATTCCATGATCCCCGCATACTTGGCAACATCATCCCTCGAGTCCCGACATCGAATCCACTGCTGAGCTCTTTGGTAATCAGATTTTTGAAGTCTGAGGCCTAAAAATCCAAACTCGGGCTTACCATTGGTCTTCCCTGTCAATTTGATTTGCGAGTTTGATATCATTACAAACTCTACCGAGTTCACTCTTTCTGTGAGCTCCCTTGTGTATTCCACCAAGATCATCCCACTGTAGCACACATCAAGCTCAAAAATAGACCTTTCTCGAGCCATCTCACATTCACCTCTTGAAATGAATTACTTCTCCAAGCTAACCAAACACTTAGACGGCCTTGTATTCACCCAAGATATTTATGATCTCTAACTCACTCAGTCGGTAATCAACCGCTAACTCGGCCCACGAGCCCTCTGCCTTGTCATGCATCTTGTAATGCTAACCGAGCCATCCCAAATGTGACCTCGTGCAACTCACTCAATCTCTAATGATACTTACATCACTTCTGAGCTCATTTTTCTCTATGCAATGTGAGCTCGCTCGAATTTGTTAAACAATGAACATTCATTCGTAATGCACGGAGACCATTTTAGCTCAACACATCGTGCGTTCCTTAGATGTGAACTCCATTTTTTTCTATTTATCTAAATTTCATGACTTCTTGTGCCTTTGAGCCCTAAGTTCACCAATCAAACTCTACAAGCTATCCTTGGCATGAGCTCACCCAACACTCAAATGAGACTTCAATGGCTCATTGACTTTTCATGACGATGACACTCTTTTGATTGTCGTGAGCTATACAACCGAGCTACTCCTGATACAAACTCCTCACATCAAATCTTCATTCCTTGGCTTGATCTAGAGCTATTCTTCCCTCATGCCACAATCTAACTCAATATTGACGCTTTACATTAGCCGCTTGAATTCTTAGTCTAAGCTGAGCTGATACTTGAATTCCACGACTTTCACAAATGACCTATTATTCACCGAGCTCAGACTTTTACTGTTATATGACTCGTTCTTTGGTGGGATTTCTCCCATGGCTTGCCATCTCACTAGCTTGTTCATATATGTATTCCTATTTGGTTTGTAGACTCTCAGGCCAATTCAACGAGCTCTGAGTTTATATGTCGAGTTATGGAACTTCTTGTTTGTTACCGAAGACCCCATTCACATTTCTAAGCCCTCAGCCTATTCTCTTGAAGTGCTCCATGATCTTTCCGTAATCGGCTTATCATTGTTTATACATCCTGGTCATCCTAAAAATATTTCAATGCCTCCCATTCCGCATAGCTCATGAGTCAAAACGAGTCAGTTTACAACTTATCTTTTATCTCCCTTTTCTTTTCCAGTGAACCATCTATGACTTCCGATGTGCACATTTAGCTCCACGAACCCGATCTTAGATTTCCGTAATCTCTTGCAACTTTCCACACCATCATCAAGCTATAACTTGCCATCGTTCATTCTTTCACTTGAACTATGTCAGATGAAATCGGTCACTTAATACCTGAAACGAGATCCATGGATTTGCATCTGAACACCCGAACTGTCAATTATCCTGAACTTTCACTGATTCATTCCATAAAAACTATAGAGTCAAGTGCGTCAGGCAAATCATACCATCTGTTGACACAAACTCGTTGGCGCTGAGCTTTCCATCCTTTGTACACATAATATCCAAGCTTAAATCTCTTTCGATGATCTCTACAATCTCGAGCTCACCTGTGCTTTTACTTCCAACTCGGTCTTACTATTCATGGTGTTCATGCCCATTCCACTATGTCACCTCCTAGATCTCTTCTGAGAACTCACCTGAGTCCCTCTGAAGCTCGGTTCAATCCTGTAGTGCTCAAATGATGTCGAAATCTCCACATCTACACAATCTTCCGCACATGGTATTGATATCAACTCCATCGATCTCCCCCTTAGCCATGTTGCTTAACAAATTCACCACCTATATTACATAACGAACATTTCCCATCACTATTCTCCAACTAGGCTTGACACTGAGCTCACACCATCGAGTTTCACTACCTTCGTGCTTCGAGTCGTTTTCACAAGAGGTTGTTGAGGTGTTTCCAAATGAACTCACACTGAATTTCCATGCAAGTAAATCAAATGAGATCTCTTTTGATTTTCGGCCGTGTGAATCCCTTGGGCCACCCTAATTCTATTTTATCCCAATCGAGCTACATCACATGATGTTGAGCCCAATACATATATTTTTACCTCAAACTTTCTGAGCATCTTTTTGAGCTATTCGGCGAGCTGTTTAGCAGGCTCACGCCCACTGGACCCTCTAGACCTAATTTCGATCCAAATTTTGATATTCAGGGGACCTTATTTGAAAGTTAAAGGGTAATGGGAGTATAATAAGACCCTTTAACATAACTTATCAATTCAATTATTTCCACCTGTGATGACTAGAAGTTGGCCCACGAGACCAATGTTGTGATTTGATCGAAATAGGACCTCGTTGGCCAATTTTTTCATGTGTGCAAAATTGGATTACAGATATGGTTACAGAAGAGGAAATTGAAGAATTTGAAAAGATACTTGAATAATTCCATTAAGAAGAAATCAAATCTTAGATTAATTACCTTGTGTATAAATCCGATTATGATGATTCTGATGATATAGTGGCTGAAATGAATATTAAATCGTACACTCTCATGACCAAGGAATAAATAAGCAAGAAGAGTTACATTGTGCAACCAGAGAAGAAAGAGAAAGAAAAATAATTTCTTAATTTAATCCCAATTATTTTTAAAAGAGGAACACCTATTCCTTTCACTTCCAATAAAATAAGCACCATTGCACCTTCCAATAATTCTTCCTCTTCTTCTTCTATGCCTAAGGTGGAAATAACTATGAAAATTACGTCCAAATTATCCTCAATTCCTAAAAATTCCAAGCCTAAAAAACATTTTATTTATTTTGTAGGAATACCATCCTCTTCAGGATCCTTTTATATTATATACCATATAAAAAGACTAGAATTCATAATTTTGAAGCTGAGTTCTATAAGAACCACCCTAAGGCATTTTCTTAAGTTGTTAAATTCGTAAATGATAAACCTAATCGAGCTTCCTATTATTCTAATAGTATCTTGCTTTCTCCCAAATATTCCTTTTCATAGAATCCAATGGCTTCCGCTCACCCCACATCGGAAAAAATAAAACCTTTTTATGTAACTCAGCTAATAATTGGGTATAAGCTGAGTAATTTTGTTAATGGTTCCAGAGAATCAGATAACCTAACTCCCGTGCAAGTTTCCCACACACTAGGTCTTCTCTTAACCATAAAATTTGGTTCTTTATATTCAATAAAGACCAAGGAGGTGACATTATTTGGAATTATTAAATATGCTCATGTGGCTTTTGTTTACTTCTATGAGAAATAAATTGAATACATCATTCTTGTTTCTAACACAGATCCTTCCTATGTGATGCTCTTAAGAATTTTTTTTTGCAAATAGGTAGGAGGTGAGATTCAAATGAACAAGTCTCACACGTTGATTCCAATTAAAAGGGAGATGAAGAAATGATTACTGGAAAGGAAATCTCAAGATATTGTTCTCGATGATCGATGATCTAAAGGCACAAATCTTGTACAAATAAATTGGCCATGGAAAATATATGGTGATGTCTCGGATTTTAATTCAATGTTCTTAAAGTTATTCAAGAAGGCCAACATGATATATGAATTCTTGAGTTCGATGGGAGTTTCTCCATAAGAGGTTATGGAGAAGTGATAGTACTTGTGTCACCTACTAGAAAAATTCACCCATTCTCATACAAATTACAAGTTTCCAATACTAATAACACTTCCAAGTATGAGGACCTCCTTCTCGGCCTAGAATAAAAAAGGAGATGGAGATAAAGAACCTTCATGCATAAGGTGACACTAAAATCATAGTCAATTAGGTTTGGTGATCATTCCATGTGAAGATTGAAAACTCGAAACATTACCAACACAAGGTATGGGATTTAATAAAATTTATGGATGCTTTCTCAATTGATTTAATAACGAGAGATAACAATTCTAGAGAATATGCTATAGTAGTCTCCAGTTATTTACTCATACCTCATCCAAATCTCAATCACAATAAGTTTACTATGGAGATGATCTTCTGAGACCCAGTGTTGTAGATAACATAGATAATATGTAAGTGTTAAATAGTGATCAACATCCGATCTCTTTCCTATAATTGAATAATAACTTTAGTCAATGTACTTTGAGGGAAGCGAAGCTAGTAATCGTGAATCTACTACCTCCTCTCGTACCTAAAAAGGAGTTGAAAAAATTACATCAATATGGATTCATCAAGATAAAATGTAACAAAATACTTAGAGGTATTGTGAGTTTAGAATATTTATTTGATAAGCATGCTAGATACATAAAAGGGAAAATGTCACAAGACACAAATCGGCTTACTCGTAATATGAAAATATTAAGTTGGGAAGTGACAAGGAGCCTAAGATTTTCAACATAGGGAAGTGTTGCTCCGAGAAAAAATGAGAAAGTTGGTTGAGTTATTGAGAACATACGTTGATGTGTTTTCCTACTTGTATGAAGATCTAAAGACTTTGAAACCAAGGGAGATGCAACATGATATTCCTCTCGAAACCATGCATTCAACCTTTTGAAAAATCAAAGGCAATGCAATCCAAAGATTACATGTACCATTCATCAAGTAATTTACAAGATAATAAGTGCAAAATAATATCTCCCATTCCTCACTCAACCCGGATTGCCAAAGATAGTACGTATGGAATAAAAATGGAGAGATAAGGATTTTTTTTTACTTTCAAAATCTAAATAAATCTTATTTAAAATGTAACTACCCCCTTCCCATGATGGACTAGATTTTACAAGTCGTGATTGGTTTAAAGGTGTTATCTATGCTTGATGGGTTTTCAGGATACAATCATATTGAAGTAAATATTTAGGATCAACATAAGATTACCTTCACAAATTCTTGGGTCATATTTTATTATTGAGGATGTCTTTTAGCTTGATCAACATAGGTGCAATGTTTGAAATGGCCATGGAATTAACCTTTGGATATTTGAAGAACAAGTGCACTTTATTCTACTTGGATGATCTCATTGTCTTCTCTAAGAATAGAGAGGATCATTTTCAATTCTTAAAGTCAATTATTCGAGGAGAGATCATCATGGTATTTCACTTAATCCAAAAAAGTATGGTTTTGGTGTGACTAAGGGGAAATTGTTTGGACACATAGTTACAAAATATGGAATCAAAATAGATCTAGAATGAGTTCAAGCCATTCATAATATTTCTCTTCCTACGAGAAATTAGGGTGTTCAATTCTTATTTGGCAATATCAACTTCCTAAGGAGATTCATTCTATATTTTTGGAGTTGACTAGAAATATAGACTGGATGATGAAAGAAAAGAAATAAATTCACAAGGGTGGAGAAGGAAAGAAGGAATTTGAGGAAATCAAAAGATAAATTGTAAGAACTCTTGTACTATTCTATCCCGATTTCAAAAATATTTCATTATATATTACTATGCCTCGTAACACACCTCTTGAACTATTCTAGTCCAAAAGACTTATCAAGGATGTGAAGTACCCATTTCCTTCATGAGCTATGTATTGAAATATCACAAGTTAAAGTATTTGTCATCAGAAAATCATGATTTCATTGTTGTTAAGGCTATTAAATAGGTTCATTTTCATATTCTCAACTCTCAATCTACTTTTTATGTTCCCGATACAAATTGTGATGTCCATTCGACTCGACAAGTGTTTGGCTCAAAACAAGGGAATTGGGTGGCTAAGGGTCAATAGTATAATCTTGGTATCAAGACAACCAAGATTTTATAAGGAAGGGGTATTTCCTAGATGATTGCATAAGGTTGGAAAGATGATTCAAGTGATAAAGAGATTGCTAAAATGCCCATGATGATTTTCTTTAGTTCTACAAATGAGTGGTACTCTAACATTTCCCATTTTCTCACATATGGGAATGTCCAAAGATATATCAGCCCCAAATAAAAAAGGGATATCAAACTCGAGCTACCGCTATTATGTTTTTGGGAGAAATCACTTTTTCGAGAGAGGAGTTGATGGTCGTTTTCTAGATATGTGTAGACAAAGAACAACAAAAAAGGTTACTAAAAGACTTCTATAATCGGCATATGGAGGCCATTTTTTATTCTTCAAGAATATATCATAATATTCTTCGAGGAGGATACTACTAGCTAAAATTGTTCAAAGAAATAACTAAGTAGATCTAAAAGTTTGAATCTTTCCAAATGTTTGTGGGTAGACCAAATTTGGTCACTCTTCCTTTGAAACTAGTGGTAATTGAAGAGCCTTTCAAACAATGGGGACTGTATTTTATTGAAACTCTCAACCCCAATTCAAGTGCAAGTAATACTCATATCTTAATCACCACATCTTATTTCATGATGTGGGCGAATCCATTCCAAATACGAAAATCACTTTTTAATTTGTCTACAATTTTATCAAGGAAAATGTCTTGGTCCAATTCTGGGTCCCCAACAAGATCATATTTTCAATCAATGATTTAAATTTAGCTTCCCATAAACTTATTAATTTCTATTATGGATATGGATTTTCCCTTGCACACTATTCAAAATATTTTCCAAAGGGGAATAGATAGGTTAAACAAACTAACAAGAATCTATTGACCATAATCAATAAACTAGTTGATGAATCACAAATAAAAAGGCACAAGAAATTGTAAGATGTTCATTGGGCTAACCAAATAACACAAAAAACCATTAGAATCTAACCATTTCAGCTAGTCTATGGAATGGAAGCTCAAATTCCATTACCTTGGAGTTACCAGCCTTTCACTTGGCTAAAACAAATGAGGATGAGCAACTCAAGGATTCCATGGAGAAGATAATCATATACATGTAGAAAATTGACGAGGAAAGAACTTAAGTTGTAAGTTGTAGATCATATTTCATCCCACCAACAAAGACTCAAGAAATTTTTGTATAAAAAGACCAAGTCTCGTGACTTTTAAGGATAGAACCTCGCGAGTCGTCGCAGTAAGTTTGAATCACTCGCTTGGTCCTTTTCGATTCCGCACTTTGCTTTAGAGAAAATTATATCTACCGTAGTGCCCACATTTTACACACCCAAATACAACAGTAAAATACCAGGATAATTTTATTTTTTTGACTTACATTGCTCATGACACACAACACAGTAAGGGCTCCAAGTACAGAACTCGACACACATGCAACAATCACATAAGTCATCGACTCACATAGACACATGCAGACGACATCAACATGTCGATACCACACTCTTCCCAACGAACGAAAACTAGCAAAGACCCAACCACAAGAAACGTGACTTTAGGAACAGAGAACCCACGACAAATCATTACTTTAAATGTATTTTAGTTATGGCTAACTTCCCAAGATCCTTATTAGGTAAGCATGATTTTCTCCTTTTTTTTTTTTTTCCACCTACATGACCTGAAAATTCGTTTCACAGTTCACTTATTGTTCAACCATTTAATTTTCTCTTTTCCCTTATAACAATCTTCAGAACTTACATAAGTATTTTTCCATATTTCGAAATGCCTACAAGATTCTAATTCTCTCATTCTTATGTTAAGATTTTGCTTCTCAAACGTTTATTTAAAGGCTACAATCTTACCCTTACACTCAAGCGAAAGTGACTTGATGTCCAGAACGATATTAAGGATTTGACGGAGATTTAGACACAGGGCAGCTTTTCACCAAAATATTTCTCGATTCACACTGAATTTATTTCTCTACCATTGTTATTATAATTTAAAACTTATTAAATTCCAACAAGATTTATATATATCTATATATACATATCTTTTGTTTTCTCATAGTTTGGTAGCACCAAGGTGACTCATATACTTTGAAACATTTGATTATGTTTAATTAAGTTTTAAGGGCTTCATGAGTGACCTCCATCCTAATCTTAAATCTCGTTCTCATCTTAGGATATGCTTATACATCGCACTATGGTCTCGTTCATAGCATTGTTGTGAAATCAGGAGTTACATAAGTATTTGACTACCATCAGAAAAGGGGTATATGGTCGGAAGAATTATAGACCATACACGAGCCACAAGAGACACCTCCTAATCAGCGGAGGTTTGGTTTATTCCATTATGCACTCAAATACCTACGCCTCAACTATATCAGAGTTTAAGGCAGGTGGACAAAATTATACTAAACCACATTCAAGGACATACCAAGGTGTTATTCTGATAGAATCCAGGGTTGCACTGCTTAGTCGTTCCTTCGAACAAGGACTCATAAGGTGACTTCTAAGGCGATCTTCACCACTCAACTTGGTGTCAGACCTGAAGAGAGGACATTCTTCTCGCGAATGCCAAGTCTAGAAGGAAAATGCAAACTCCAGATAGGTTGGACCATGACCTTCCTAAATATGGGTTTGCGACACTGTCGCTAGACAAAAGGCTATGACGGTAAAAACTCCAACGAGGGGTTTTATTTACCTAACCTATGAGGTCTCATCAAGTGCAAGTTTAAGGTCGTTCTTCGGTTTTAATTTTCTTATATGGTAGTACGGGATCACACATACAAGCAAGTTATGCATGAATATTTTATTAGGGTTGAGTGTTCCTATTAAAACTCATTATTGTGTTTGCAAGGTAAGAAGGTAACCCTGTAATTAATTTAAGCATATATTAAATACTGAAAAGGTGCTACAATGTATTAACTTCGATTTCAATTTATTAAGTATAAACCAACACCTTTTTGCCACACACAACTAAAATCAATTTGAACTGGTGATTAGAAATACATTCCATAAGTATCCTTAAAAACTAGCATGTCATGCATGTTAACAAATCTCATTTATAATCTTTTTCTTTTTTATCAGTTACAAGAGACTACATTACACAGTTATTCATTTTACAATGACCTATCAGAGTTACAAAAATAGTAATTAAATTTCACATCGCCTTCTTCGTCGTCATTCATCCACCTGCAAAACCCACGTGAGCATGATATCAGCGATAAATCGCTGGCATGGCATCCACCCTAAACAATCATAATTATCATTTTTCAGTTCCCATTTACATCTGACAATAACTACAATATGCAATCGAAATAAAAATAAAACCTAGAAACATGTAATCATTGCATTTCATTTTTTTTCTTCATTTTATAAACTCATAAGAGAGAGAGAGAGAGAAAGAAGAGAGAGAAAATATCATTTTGTCAAAAGTTACAATACACACAAGTTTCATTTTAGTGTTTTAAACAGTTATTTACGTGTGTAAAAAGTTTCCCAAGGTGAATTGGCAACCCTACGAGAGTCCGCAGCTTTCTACTTTTACATTTTCTCACTAGCTGCAAAACGTATAAAACAGGCTTGGAGGCTAAGAAACTGCTTCCAAAGGGTATCTCCCGATGAGCACGCACGTCCCGATTAACTTTCTACGTGACCCTAGATATACCAAGAGCTCATTGCAACTGACGGAATTGAAAAGGAGTGCACGGTTTACGTTTGGCGGCAAGTTTTCCGGGGTCACTGGTCGTAGTTCACCCAGTTGTAAAATGACAAAAGTTAGCTCAAGCGCCCAGAAAACCGCATCCATAATTGACGTTTGATGGAGAAGCACGCAACGAGACATCTCCTACTAGTTCCCCTATGTAACGAGAATTCATTAGAGTCAACAGGACTGAGAACTAGACAACCATGTTCAAACGGCGACAAGTTCTTGGAGAGACAAGATGAAATTGGAACAGTTTGACCTCGTCAAACTACGACCGGAGGCCTACAAAAAGCTTCGCAAAACTATCCCGAAAAGTGCTCTTTCCTATACTGAATGTTCCATGCATTTGTCTCGTATACACACCAGGGGTTTGCGAAGACAAAACATGATTTCTCTTTCCGAGTTCAACTGGTGGCCCCAAATGAAAGCCAACTTTCTAGTTTTAACAGCTCTCTACTGTTGTAAACCAGTGTAACAGGGCTCCTATAAGGGCGTCAAAACGATGTCATATGATCGTTTCGGGCCAAACCAAAAATCAGGGTGACTCCTCGTATACCAAGGTACCCGAATGAAACTTCATATCTCGTTTCTAGAGTGGCGAAGGGTACCTGGTGAGTCTCCACAAATTGCAAAATTTAACTATTTAAAACAAGGAGAAGGTCAACGTTATCAGTGGAGAATCAAATTTGTCTGGTCAACAAAACGATATTGGAACGGTCAAGAAGGGTAAGAGATTTCTAAATCATCTCGAGCGAGGGTGATAGTTCATGTTTTAAAGTAGGTGAGTTATAATGGCTCTGAGAGTTGCGACAAGACACTTTATTGTTTTGCAATGAGTTGAAGAGACATTTAACTGTATTTAAAAATCCTAATGAGTTAAAATTCTAGTTTAATTGCAAAAGAGAACTAAAATACGGAAATTAGGAGAGGTAAGGGAAGAATGACCATGCCTGGAAATGAACTGGTGAGGCAGAAGTCGAGGAGTTGACATCGCACCGATCGATTTCACTTGCTTGCAGCCACGGCAGGAAAACCCAAAAATAGCATCCACAATAATGTCAAAATCGGTGGCCAGTTCTATTGGAAAATCCCCTGGTGGCAAGAAAGGAACAAGCAAGTGCCTCCAGCTGAGTAACAAGCCCACGGTAAAGAGGCTTATCAATGTGTTTGGGGATAGCAAACAAGGTCATGTGTACTATGAATCCATTATGTGCATATCCTGCAATCCTAGCATTCCATGAGACAACATTTCTTTGAGACATTCTCCCAAACAGTTCGTGCACCGTCTCAACAAATCCTCCACATATTCAAATGTATTCATCGGGAAAAGTTCGTATGCATCCCATGTATTTGGAAAATCCCAAAACCATTGCATTCCATGAGATGAAATATCTGAGGCCTTTTGCCGAACAATTCACATGCCTTGAATACACTTCCACATTTTCCACGCATATCAACTAAGACACCAGCAAGCACAAACTATTACAAACAAAACCACATTCTATTGTTCATACCATGTTCCAATACTTCCATTTTGGCACAGGCTGGAAGCACGCTGGCAAAGGTTGTGGATTCTGGCTTTACACAGACCAAATGCATTTGCTTGAAAGTTTCCAAGGCCTTTTCAGCAGCCTCGTTTTTTGCACATCCTGCCATCATTACAGTCCGCAATACACATTTCTTTCAGCCATTTTCGAATAGTTTGCATGCTGCCACGTTTTTGCATATGCGAATCTACTAGGGCGCGTGCAACAACAACAAATGAAACATTTCCTCTGCGTTTTTGGAGCCTACGCAGGTCTGGATGCGTGCTGGAAGGGCGCTGGCCGCGTTACCCAAAAAAAACACAAATCCACTTCGTTTTTTACATCATTTCCCACGCGGAAGGTGTGAGTGGTGCGGCCTGGGCGCATGCTGGCGCGGCTAGGAGTTTGGGAGGAGGCCCAACAGTGATGGCGCCCCAAGAGATGACATTTGGCAAAGCATTCCTTTGGACAGTAAAAAAAAATGCCCTGGTTTGTTTAGCCGCCGCCCACAAACCCCACCTGGTGTTTGCATTCCACCCTTCCCCTTCTTTGCCCTAATCCGCCCTCCCAAGAAGTCACGGCTTCCCTTTTTTTATATTTTATTTATTATTTTTATTTTTATTTTTAAGAAGAGGGCGGGGCATATACTTGGAGTATAGATGGAACCTCTCTTCAATTACCATATAGTGAACAATATATTAAATTGTTTAAGTTATATATGGATGCCAGTCCTCAGTATAGAGTTTTGTATATAGTATTTGTTTTTTGTCTTTGTTCGGTGTCCTTTTTTCTTCTCGTTTGATCTTATTATGTATATTTTACCAATGGAAATCCACTAGTATTTATAACAAAGATATTATGAGTTTATTTTATTTATCTTTTTTCATTTTGTGTCAAGTCAATTCAAGCCCCAAAATATCCAACTATTATCACCTATCCTAAAATCGTAGATTTTTTTTTAATTTTTGATATTTTGTTAAGTGAAGATTTTTCTTAGATGTATTTTCCTTTGTGGTGTCAATAAATTATAATAAATTCTAACAATTATAAAAAAATTATCAATTTCGGCTTTAGGTGGTCATTGTGGACATAGGATGAATAATTCCTTTGTTCCTCATGTTCCCCAATTTAACGCAATACGTTGTCTTGTAGTGTTAATTATATTTTTCATGGCCTAGAGGAACGATCCACTGTCTTTCATGTTCCCCGATTCCTTAACTTATCCATTATTATGTAAATAATTATTTTAATGTGGCCCTATCGGTGATTTTGAGAACTCAAGGAAAGGTTCCATTTTCCTTCTTGTTCTATGCACAATTTTTTTCTCAATAATTCTATGTTCTCCTATTCTTTTCAAAATTTGTGGAACTTTTGGAACAAAGGAAACCATTCTAGAGTTCATTTTAAGACCCCCCTCTAAAAAATTAGTCTAAAATGTGTGGTGAATCTTCAAAATTGAATTTCAAATCGATGGAAAATTTCTGAAAAAATATTTCATGGTAAGGGTGATTTGACAGTTGTAGTGTTTTTGGATTTTGTAGAGTTGGATGGTCAGTATCTCCCTTGTTAGATGGATAGGGTTGGATTACTATCTATTTTAGAAAATTTTGGATGACTATCACATCCATATTGGATAAAAATTATTGTAAGTTTGTCTATCTATACTTAGAATAGGCTAGATGCCCACCTCTTCCGCATTATACAGACTGTGTTGGATGGCCATCTCTCATCTATTAGACAGATAGGGTTGGATGAATGTTTATCTTAGAACAGGTTGGATGACTATCACATCCATATCATACGAACATTATTGGAAGTCTTTCTGTCTATACTTAGAATAGGGTAGACGATGGTCTATTCTATATTGTACAGACTACTGTTGGATGGTTGTATCTCCTATAATAGTTGTGGAATGTGGGACAACCATATACCATGGATATATATGCACGTCTACCATCATGACTATATATTCAACACTTTATGGTTGTCTATCACACTTAGATGGTGTTGTACCTAAAAATAACCTTCTACGTCTTTCTCTCCCATGTGCACACACATGTCTCTTTCATGGTTGTCAAAGGTGTATGAAGGAAGGCTTGGACAATCTTCTATCTATCAAAAAAGGAATAAATACAATGAATAAATACATACAAAATGTGGCTTTCAAGGGTGATTCCCTCAAACCTCCGCCAAGGCACGTGGCCCCGGACCTCGTAAGGGGGTACCCCTCTTGCAACCCCCGAGCTATGTATTATACCTCGGTGAATATTTTGACATTTTGATTAGAAATGTTGGAAAACTACATACAAAAGTTCATTTTTACATATAAATAGTGGGAACAATGACTCGATACAAATGAATTGTTGGTTGAATTTTTAGGCAAATTGGGAAACAACCGACTATTAAAAATTCTCCATTTCCAATTTCCAAAATCCCTAATATTCATAATTTTTAAAAAAATTTAACACTAAAATTTTCCCTTAACCATTCTCGTCTTGGCCTTCATTCCCCACATGTTCGCTTTTCCACAATCCTAAGCCTCACTTTATTATGGCTCTTGCAGAAAATTTTATAATGAAGGGAACCATTCCATCATGCTCTCTATTACCCATATCCTCGAAATTTCCACACGTCATTGTGTTCATCGAGTTCTACCAACCCCGTCATAATCGATCGACAAAGGGATGTGAAAAAAACTCATATAGGTAATCCAACCCCTGCATAACACTTTCATTACACTAAATTGGACCTTTTTAATCCCTATTTCTATATTAATCCATCAATTAGTCATTTTTAATCATTTGTGAATTGAAATCTCATTGTTCCTTGTATCTTTTGCTATCGTATGCCAAAGTTAGGTTGTTGTTCATAACTTAGTAATTTTTCATCCAAATTCAAACATTCAAGTTTCATTGGGATCATTGTAGAGGTGCCTTTGTTTTTATGCTAAAGTTAAGTGGTTTCATCCTTCCTTACTTTAGTTTTTTATTTATTTGTATTTTCAACCGTCCCCTTTAAATACCCATTGAAATCTACTTTTAAGCCTTTATTTTCTCTCGCTTTTCACTTTTTCATCCACAATGAATTTCCAGTACATGTAAGATATGAACACATTTCATTTCTTCAAAGATTCATTCTCTATATAGGAGATAGTGATGTACGACACATGAATTTAAATGATTTCAGGGCTCAAATTTCATATAATAGCCCTACCATAAATTCCTAATGCATCAAAAATAGTGGAATTGTCTATGCGGTTGGCTTCAACAACTCAATGTAATGCACAGATACGCTTATATCTTGTGCCTCAAATTTTTATCCTCAAACAAAGGAACTAAAGGACCCTCAATGGAAAATAATTTCCAAGGTTGATTCTTGTTAAATTAGTGTATCCTTAGGAATCCCTAAATTTGAAAATTCAAAAATATTTAATAAGGATGAATGTCATATGATTTTTTATCAAAACCAAGACAAATACAAAACTATTTTAGCTAAATCCTTTCTCGGACCAAGAAGAAATGATATTCCAAGGTGCCAAAGAGTCTTTATAGGTGTGATTTCATAAAATGCATGATTATATTACTAGCTAGGATAATGGGCATGGCCTACACCAATGAGTTCCATTATTGGATGTGATTGTATTTAAATGTGATTTTTGAAGACAAAAAGAGGTTGAACTCAAGGTTAGATAATATGTAAGAACCTAACTCAATAATTGGTCGATGTATGTCGAGTAAAACTTTCCACATGAATTCATACCGATGTATACTATAACAACTTAAATGGTGTGCATAGGGTTGTTAGGACAAGAAGATAAGCATAATGCACTAGTTTATGATTTCTACACCCACCTCACCTATGAGAACATAAAGATTCACCATAAGAGAGTGAATGATGTCTTTACCATGTTCTTGGTTAGGCTATTGAAAGGAAATATGGTTGAAAGAGTTTATTCAGAGGCAAGACAATTGATCTCTACATATGGAAGCCTCTTTATTCAATTAAAAAAATCATACATCATGATAGATGGATTTGAAATTACACCGAACAAGATACCAATGTATTGGAATGAAAAATTGATTCTAGTGGAACTCTATAGACAATGGATGTCATTCATAGAACTTGCATAGACAAAAATATCTCGACATTCAATTTCCTATCTAACTTGAAAAATACACATGTAGGTCTTCCTTGAATGCACAATATGTTGAGAGAACTATTTGAGAGATCAAGCTTCACAATTATCAGAAGATTTCCTCTTTTGAAAGTAAAATTTTTATTTCAAAAATATTAAAATGACATAATTACCATTTGCCTACATTCAAAGAATACTAGGAGGAAAATGGAAATGAATACGAGGTGATAAAAAGGTACTTTGGTAGATTATCATTACAACATATCAAATATATAAAGTTGTATATTATTCCTAAAGGTTTATAGGATGTTGACTTTGATATGTATTGTGTGGAATAAATACAATCGGTTCAATGTACACCTTTACCAACAATTGATTTGTCTCAAAAGGAGAGGGACAATCCGATGAAATAAAAACCTAGTGCTACTAAGGACAGAAATTGGTTTAGTAGCAAGACGAGGGAATTTGGGGAGTCATTAAAAACATATTCTTCTCAAGAAGCCTCCACTTCTCAAAATTATGCTCCAACACAATTGAATCCTTCCTCCTCACCCTTGGACTCGGAAACCAAGGCGTATAAAAAGAAGGATAAATCAAAAGAAGTAGAGAAGAGAGAAAAACACATGAGAAAGAGGTGGAACAAGATAAATTTCAATAATCAACTGATGAATCTCATCTTACCCCTAAGAAAGTCCCACAACCATCTAGAAAGGAAGGAAAAACAATTAAAGGGCAATAAGTTGAAGAAAATAATAATGAAGAAGAACAATAAGATGATGGTGAAGATGAAGAGGATGAACTCGAAAATCATTGAGCTAGATACATGAATGGATAATGTCTCAAGGCCTAAGGTAGAGGTTAGAATTCCACCTTCTTCTTATATTGAAACTCTCACTCTTTAAGTCTCCACTACTCAACCTCCCATCTCTCGAATGTCCTTGCATTTCCTCCCTCACTAACCCCCTCTTCTAGTGATTCCTTCACATGGGTTCAACCCATGATTGATAGCCAAAAAGGAAAGATTTGTCTCACATTATGCCTCCATGATTTGATGCGGTGGATGATCTTCTAGGTACAAATCCTCCACCTCCTACAAAAATCCAAGGAAACTTCTCATCTAGCCTAGGATTGTACAGTCAACAATTCCTAGAAATTTCTAAACCAAAATGAGATAAGAGTGAAAAATAATTTTATATCTCAAACTTGGAGCTCACTGAATACCACTTGGAGAATAATTACCAAATGGAGAAGTGCATAATCTAGTAGAGATGGTTTCCAAAGTTATTGAGAGGGTAGAAAAAGGAAAGGAGACTCAAGAACAAATTGAGGAGCATGTATAAGTTCACTCAAACTTCATCAAATATTTTCTCTCATTAGATAATACCTCTCTGGATTCCACTACTCTTGCTTCACTTCCAGCCACTTCTTCCACTATCCGGATGGATGTTAATCTTATTGTAGAAATTCATTAACATGAGACATTTGACATAGCTTCGAGGCCTGGGTTGAGGGAATCCTAGTCTCTAGATTGCAATTTATTGATGAATCCTACAGAGTATATGAAAATATCACCTCTGCTGAAGAAAAAATAAACTAAGGAATTGATATAATTGATAACGAACTTAATATTTGGGCAGAATGTATTCAAGATCTCTTAATCATGAGAAAATTGATGAAAAGGTTTTGTTGATTCATAATTATTTTGATGATTCAAAGAGAAACCAATATATTAAGTATACATATGACCTGGAATGGAGAGTCAAGGTTCTATAAGAAGCTATAATTGAGATAAGAACCATGGTACAAAAAGGTGAATCACTGAAGTTTCAGATCTTTGCTGATTTGTAGGCTCTTTTTACCAATTCTATAAAGATAATTATGTAGAAAGGAATACAGATGATAAGATCAACAAAAAGTCAAATCGATGATTAAACAGAACTATTTAGAGAAGCTTCATCAAAAAGGAAAAGATAGAAGAGCTCGAGAATTGCACAATGTTGTAGTAGAGGTAACCAAAGGGATTCTGCAGAATCATGATGTTGCAAAGGAGATGGAGTATTCTCTTGGAATCTAGTTGGCAGCTCTCACATACATATAGTTCCCAAGAGTATGGAGATCTCAAATGTTGTGACCAATTTTATACTCCAAGCACTCAAGGTAAATGACCCATCTATAGCTATTCCCAATGTCCATTCTTCTTCCGACTCATAATACTTTCTAATTGTTCTATTTTGAAGTTGTATTTATTATTCTAAAAAGTAAATTTCTAAAATAAAATCCAACTTATGTAATTAATTAATTAAGTGTTTAACTCTTAATTAAACATAATTAGTTAGAAAATGTAGTGACATCCTCTTCTCAGCCTATATAAGGCCTAATTATCACTTTTTAAGAGTTGGATATTTGTGCACTTGGGTGTAATATAAAAAGTTTTAATCAATATAGAATAATACCTTCCTTCTACTTATCTTTATTACAATATGGCTAATGTGATAGTTTTTCATATATGAAATCTAAAATTTTTTGTCCATATCCATGAAATGAAATGTCTTGAATTTTGGGTTAATTTTCATTCTACATCTTATGGGTTTTCATTTTTACAAACACACATGTTCTTGAGTTATATATGCATGCATAAGTAAAGTAAAAATTTTCATTCTCTTTACTTAAAAGTGTTTCTTATTTCCTTCTCTCATTTTGCATACCAATTGGTAATCTCAGAACTAAGAGATATTTGATTATGCTTAATAAGTTAGTTATTTGAGACTCTTTTTCCTAATTAACTTGTCTTACCCAAGTCTTACTATTATAATTCCTCCATGCCTTTTCCTAATTTCTCTTTTTTATCGAAAAGAATTATTCAAATTTTCGATCACTAATATCCTCATCTGGAATTTATAATTGTTTATATTTTTTACATACTTAGGATTTTTATTTTGAATAAGGGAAACTCCTCATTAAAGAGCATGGACTGATGTCCCCTTTATAATCTGTGATTGCTCTCTCAGTAGTATATTTTCTAACCAATAGGGTCAAATCCACCAGTTTCTATTGGTTTGTACAAATTTACAACTTGACCCTTTTATTAATTTTTGACGAACATATTTTGAAAAAAAATGTTTAGTTCCATCATCTTCATATGGTCTAATATTCCCTTATGGTCACTGTGATAATATAGTAATCATCTAAAGCTTATAGAAACATGTCAATCATACCTCATTTAGGGTCCTAGAAATTTCAAGATATCCTCATGTAAAATAAAACATAAAAGGCTCTCCAATCTCCAACAATTGTGAAATAACTCATGCCAATCCATTAAGGAAGTATTATCTATACATATAAATTTAGCAATTAGGTCCAAGAGACTCCATCTTCTCTCTAAAGGAAAATAAAGTGACCCTTCCTAAGTGTTTGGGAAAGTGTGAAACTCAAGATAGGTAATATCAACTAATGTTTTTCAAATTATTATTGCATTATGATAGATATCACATTCGAAGAATGAAATGTGTTTTTATCCCACTTCGGAGTAGTGGCAATGTCGGTTTGAACATGGGTGACCATAAGAAACATAACTTTGTTTTTAGGATCTCTATCTTTGCATCATGATTGTTTTAGGGTTTTATTGGAGTTATAGATCCATTTTTAAGGAGAGAAAAGAATAATGATAGAGAATGACACCAGAAGGTGAAGCACACAAAAAAATGCAAACCTAGAAACTAAGAAGGTCAAGGACCTTACAAAAGGATTAGGACCTTATGTATGGTTTTGAACTAGTTTTACGGTTTTGACTATCTAAATTCCAATTATAGAAATGAATTAAGTTCATTTTCATATTAGTAGTTTTTGTATTCATATCACTAAAAATATCCTATATCTTTATAGGACAAGCTAAGTGCAGTACCTCCTTTAAACGTTGATAGTTTTTAGATCAATATTGACTTTGTGAAGCATTATTCTAATTTGGGAAATTAATGTTGGAAGTCAATTAAATTGCAGATAAACTCATATTTCATTATTTAATCCTTTTTATGTATGATAGTTAGAAACTCAACTAATATATTAGAAGTGTATGAAATAGTATTAAATCATATAATTTAGTGAAATCACATTGTTGTATGAGGTTTTATATTCATGAGACTCTCATTGATAAATGAATCATTTTCACATACCACCTAGGTACCACATAACATTAATATCTTAAGTACCTTAATGCCTCTTTCACTTATTTATGGATATATTAAGAGGGTGACATTTTTCCACCTTATGAAGGGTTTAAAAAAAATGGTCGGTATATCAAGATATCTAGTATATATTCGATGTCATATAAAAAAAGGAACCTATCGACAAGTGGGATAAATCCTTAGGAAACCTAGGTAGTTGCCTAGGGCACCGACATCTAGGGAACACTCTTTTTTTTGTATATTTTAACAAGCTTTATACTCCTTAATCCATAAAATCATAACCAAAATATATATTTTCATTCAATGAAATGAATCAAAGAATTTATTATTAATCGCAAACCTATTCTAAAATTATTTATCTATGATAATTAATATTAAAAAAATGTTGTCGCATTCTATTTTTCTACACTTTGTAGGTGTTTAATTAGAGGAAAGGGCCACCAAAGTGATGTTTCACATACAATGATTTCCATGTTTCATGTTCCTTCTATAATCCTAATAATTATTTCATTTTTATGATCTAAATAAAGGATATTTTTCAATGCATTTCCACCAAAGCATAGTAAACAAAATCTAATCAACCTCTCTTAGGTTTGTTTTTGTTAATTACTACTTCTCAACTAAATTTCCAAGTATTCCTTCTTATAAAAAATGGTAGGTATTATAAAAATTTATTCATTTTGTATTTGAATTTGTAATTTTCCTCTGTAAAAATAGTTTCCAAAGTAATATTCAATATGTATACAAGTATAACACCTATGATTATATCCTATGTGCATTTCAATATTATTTATATCATCCTAGTAAATATTGTATTTATGAGTATATGAGGATAATTTAGTGCACACACAGTGTGTGTGTGTGTGTGTGTGTGCGTGCGTGTGCGCATGTGCGCGCGTGCGCGTGCGCGCTGCGCAGCGTGCTGCGCGTGCGCGCGTGTGCGTGCGTGTGCGTGTGCGTGTGTGCGTGTGTGCGTGTGTGCGTGTGTGCGTGTGTGCGTGTGTGCGTGTGTGCGTGTGTGTGTGTGTGTGTGTGTGTGTGTGTGTGTGTGTGTGTGTGTGTGTGTGTAATTAATTAAAATTGATAGACTTAAAGAATTAATTAACATGCCATTTTGAAAAATCAAACATAAAAGTGATAATAAAATAATATTTTTGAAATGTGTGTGTGTGTGTGTGTGTGTGTGTGTGTGTGTGTGTGTGTGTGTGTGTGTGTGTGTGTGTGTGTGTGTGTGTGTGTGTGTGTGTGTGTGTGTGTGTGTGTGTGTGTGTGTGTGTGTGTGTGTGTGTGTGTGTGTGTGTGTGTGTGTGTGTGTGTGTGTGTGTGTGTGTGTGTGTGTGTGTGTGTGTGTGTGTGTGTGTGTGTGTGTGTGTGTGTGTGTGTGTGTGTGTGTGTGTGTGTGTGTGTGTGTGTGTGTGTGTGTGTTAATTAATTAAAATTGATAGACTTAAAGAATTAATTAACATGCCATTTTGAAAAATCAAACATAAAAGTGAGAATAAAATAATATTTTTGAAATAGATATCTAAAATAATACAATACTTCTTCTATAAAAATATACAACATAAATTTATAGGTCTCCTTAACATTGAATATATCTATTTCCAAGCATTATCAACACTTGAAAGCCTAGCAAGCTTACCATCAATGTCAAAATATTTAAGAAGAAGCAAAGATAAACACCCTCTTCCCAAATCTATATTTTTCATACAAATGTTTTTGTGCATTTATGTTGGAAACTATAGCTATGATAGATCATGTAATTTAAGGTCAAAAATAGGAGAAACTATATTAAATACCCTTTTCATTTTCATAATTGAATGTGACATCACTACTAAATAAATAATAACGATTTTATTAATATTTTTTCTCTAAAAACTAAGAAATAATCCTTTCTAATCTTATATTTGTTTTTTTCAATACTCCACTATAAATTATTGTAAAATATTAGGAATGGGGAGGATTTAACTGCAATTACTTCCTAGGATTTTCAATACCCTTAACTCATCCCTTCTATTAGAGTGATAATGAACCCTCTACATCCTTGGTACAAATAATTTTAATAACAATAATTGTTGGCACAACTATTAAGAGTAAATATAGTTGGTTATATTGGTCTCGAGAAAGTTAAGGACACATTTATCTTCAACACTCTATGGTATATGGCATTTCCAACATGGACACAAATCCAACACCACCTACATATGAAATATTGATACAATATATAGAAGTAATTTTATTTGAAATCATTGGCCATAGTGATGGAATCATTAGATGTATAAGTACTTCATGACATTCCAAGGTTTGATAGTGTACGAGAAACATTTAATGCATTGAAGGAAATTTATAAATATCACACATAATTGTAGTTCATACATCTATGATTAAATTTTTTCTACCTTGAGTTGAAAAATTGTGAGGTGTTGAGTTTTTGCTAAGAAATCAAAGCTATGAAGCATGATGTTGAAGCCACCAATTGAAATAGACATATGCACAGGAAAACTAATTAAATCCCTTATTTATACATATATAACCTATGTAGAGTCTTTACAATGAAGTAATAAATTAAAGACTTTCACATTTGGTCAATCGATTGACAAGATGACCTCAAGGGAAAAATTATTTTGGAAGAAAAATTGGCTCATTAAGAGAAAACATTTCGTATTACCATTAAGAGAGAAATTATTTCAAGACCTATTTCATCAAGAAGGATTCATCCTTCAAAAATTATGAGAAATGGAATAATAAGGGTAGGAATAATTATGTCAAAAATACAACAATAAATGAATCTAGTTCCATTAATGTGTTGTAGAAAAGGTTCCATGAGGCTCATTAATATAAGACCTCATAGGAGAAGATTTAATTTTATCACAATAAAAATTAATGAAAGAGGCCCAACAAATAAATAGACTCCACTCAACTCAAAAGTGAGTAGAGGTTCTCAACTACATATGAGAAATAAAACAATATGGTAGTTAATTAAGCATGGTTTGATGCTAGGTAAGTCATCAATAGTTCCACTTAATATATTATTTTAAAAATGGAATTGTTTGAGGATATTTAATAGTAACTTTGTGTTGGTGTATCTTCCAAATATATCAATTCTATAATAATACAGAAAAGGGTAAAATATTACTCAATTTTATGGAGCTTCAATTTTTCATTCTTTCAAATGTTATATACCTTCCTTAGTTGAAGAGAAACATAATATATTTTGTACTTGATTGAAAACAAGGATAATACATATGAATATAAAATTTGTAAGTCAATATCATAAAACTTTAATAATGTAGTTATATTGATTTGATGTGAGGAAGAAAAATAAATTAAAATATGTGTGAGACATCAATTTCTAGGTCCATAAACACATATTTGCATTCATATGATTCATAAGATAGAAAAATAGTAGTTGGAAACTATCTTTGGTATCTTTTCTTTGTTTCTAGTCTTTTTCTAGCCTTTCACAATGTACATCCTAGTTATTAAATTATCACTTTATCTTTCTTGACTCTAGGCACTAGCACCCAGCCAAGATGCCAATGTGTAGGCACTCTCATCCCCTTTGGACATCCATGAACTCTTCCTATCTTAATCACTCCTTTTGGGACTCTTTTATCTTTTAGGCATATTATTTTCTTATGGGATTTCCTTTTAGTTATAAATTAGGAAATTAAAACAAGGGAATCATATAAATCTAAAGCTATGTAACCAAAATAAAGGACCAAGCTCTAAGAATATATTATCATCACCTATGGTTGTATCCAAAGGAATTTAAGAGCATCTAAGGAATCCATATATCACTCATATAAGGGACAAGGGATTGAATTTTATGCATACACACACAAGAGGGGAAGTTTATTTTTTGAACCACACATTTATTTATATTGGTATATCTTTCTATCACCCACTATAATTTGCACATGAACAAGGGCTTCCTAGGTCATGATTTATACGTACACGTATAAGAACTTCATGGAGTCTAAGATGTATTACAACACTTGGTTGTAATTTCACTCTATTGGGTGATCACTAGGGTCAGTCTAGCTCCTCATATTACTTTTTTTATTTTGGGATTTGGTTTAGTTTTAGGGTTTTGCTGGTTATCTTATCTTTGTAGGTTATAGGCAAGTTTGGTGATCATATAGTGACATACAGTGACCAAAATAAAAGGTTAGAAAAACTTGTGTGATACCAAAAACTAGTTTTTGAGCTCATGTTCAGTCACATGTGCCTAGAAATGGTTCTGGAACCTAGCGCCCTAGTCCCGTTATAGGCACCCTATTCCTAACTCATCGATAATTCCGGATTTTATTTGTTCAATAATGACAATATGATACTCACTTTCATCATTTGTTCCAATCCAAATGACCTTCAGAAAGTGGAAATTAGCTAAGTCTTTTTCCCTCTCTCTTGCACTTAGGGTTTTACATGTATTTAGATTATTCCTTTTTTGACATTTTTCTTTAGTGTTTATTTATTATACATGAATATGCAATTAGGGTTTTATAAATTACATTTTTATAATCACTTGGTGAACCCATATTTCAAACACCCTCATATCCTTCTTTCATCTTCTTACTTCAATATGCCAAGCTTCCTCTCACCATGGATATCTCCATTCATGATTTCTTACAAGATAATCTTGAATGTAAGGATAAAATTAACTTTCTTCTGGCTAATAATTACATTCTTGCTAATAATCCTTTGGATCAGGTATATCATTTATTCATTGGTAAATTTTATCGACACCTTACTTTCCCATATGTTGTAGTTGTCACTCTTTCTATTCACAACAATGATCCTCCTCTTTATATTAACGCTTGTATCTTTAATATAGGAATTAGGTGGGTACTAGTTGATAATGGATCTTACATCAATATTTGTAATCTTACATTTCTTTAGCAGTTGGGTGTTTCCTCATCTAATGCAAGTCCAACATCTATTTATATCCATAACTATGATTCTTTTGTGTGGTTGTGAATGGGCTGAATCACCTTACCTATCACATTTGTGCCCAAAACCATCCCTACAGTATTATTTGTCATTAAATCCAAACTACAATATAGTTTCTTACTCGACAAAATGTGGATTCATGTTATATAGGTAGTACCTTCTAAATTTCATCACTGCGTCAAGTTCCTACATGATATTTGTGTGTATATTATTTTTTCTGATCATGACCCATTCAAATATTACAATCTAGACCCACTCACTGATCTCCCTTCTCTATTTCTATATAATAATGTTGGTCACCCCCATAATCCTCCTACATATGTCACTAGTGATTATAAGCTAAATGAACCTCTTGCAACTACAAAAGGAATTCTTCTTCTTTAAGGATCCATTTGTGTAACGGAACCGTGCTAGCTTCCTCATCCCTCTAAGAACATTTTATGTGAAGACCCCTCCTCCTACTAATGTTATGGTAAATTTTCAAGGGTATTTCTATACATTGGACACAATGTCATCTTCCTCATCTTCACATGAGCACTTTTATACACACTTCCTCCTTTCACATGCACTCTTTTCATCAATAATTCCTATTGGCCACATAATCTATTTGATCATACTTTATTTCACACTATTTGTACACATGATGGCTTGACTCAGCTTGTATTCACACTCATTGATCTCCTCCCTCCATCTCATTCTCCTCACCTCTATCACAAATATGTTCACATTAATGCTTCTTATGGCCTCTGTTTCTTCCATCTATCAATTTTTTTGTATGCACTTTTCGCACTTCTCCACTTATTCTTAGGAAATATTTGTTTGAATACATTAGGGGCACTGTGGCTCCTAATCATATTGATATCACATTTCCCATGCCTTTCCATTATGTTTCTATTTACAATGATTCATTTATTCACTATACACAAATTATTACTCACTAGTATGCACATGGTTTTCCACTACCAACTTTCACTGATGAAGAATACACAATGGGAATGTACATTTTGTGCCGCAATTTCTATTTATCTTATCAAACCCATATTTTTTTATTAAGTCTCTGGAACTTCTCCATTTGGCTTTGACCATGATAATGATGACTACCGAGATAGTGTTACTCGATTCTTTTATACATCATACACTTGTGTGTCATGCTTGCTTCCCCTTCCTCATGCAATTATCGTGTGTCTCTCATTTCTACCATCACACTCTGTAATTCACATCACATTTTTTCCTTTCATCTTACACAACTTGATACACAAAAATTGTATCGTCATTACCTAATTATGCACTCTAGTTTAACGATTCGACTGACTCACTATTGAGGGTCTAAATCTTAATTAAACCTCACATATTTCACCTTTTACACTCTACACTTCATATGTTACAACTTTGTAGCATTAAAATTTCAAACCATTACCCTCTCGAAACACTATTGTGTTAAGGTTCACACTCCACCGTTGAGGGAATACTACATCCATGAACCTCGGACACTACACATTTCACACTTTACACTTCACGATACATCTTTCTAGCATTTTCTTTTCAAACATCATGATATCCAATTTTACAATCTACATTATTTTCTTTATGATTAATCTCTCTAGCACAATTTTATCAATTTAATACCCTATGACGCACTCTAGTTCCACAGCTTCATACTCAACTATTGAGAGTTTAAATTTGATATAAACCTCACCTTCATCTACATTTCACATTTTTTGCTTTATGATCAATATCTCAAGCATCACTTTCAGACCATCTCTCGATGACCCACTTGTGTTATGTGGTTCATTCTTTAATGTCGACGGGTCTTTATAAATTAATCTCATCTCATGCTCATCCATATCTAATCGGGAACCCTACTCCTATCACATTCACATTGCATATCATTCCATCTCACTCATTCATATTATATTGCATATCTTTGTTTCACATACTCTTGCTTATTTATACTAGTTACATGTAAACTTAATTTTACATGCTAGAAAGATACTTAGTATGTCATTATTTTTTCTATATACACATGCGCGTTCACTTGGTCTTTAGTTGTTAATGCATACTTCCTACAAATATCTACTAGCATGAATGCTTGGTATCAGTACATATTACCGATGCAATGAGGCTCCTTAGGGCATCCAATTTCTTACATAGTATAGGTGTTATTGTTTTATTTATACCACTTTCTATTATTAATAGCACACTACTCTCCATTAATCTATATATGATTTGAAATAATTTTTATCTTTCTAACATGCTAATGGGTGCTTGATGTGTAGCTTTTACGTACAAGACTATTTTCCACCATGGTTGTCTATTACTCTTTTCTTGATATTGTTTGTAATTTCCTTCTACTTGTATTTCGTTGTTTGTGGGCTATGCTCTTTGTCTTATATGCACATTGTATGCTTTTGGATGTTTTGGCCTTGATTATCTTGTGACATTGTTAGCAATCTTTCATGTTTGAAACCCACTTTTTGTGGTCTAATTTTCTACACTATTTCTCATTTACATTGTCTTCCCTAACATGTTTGTCCCTTTTTCTACTAACACATATTTTTAGTCACTTTTTTCATGTTCCTTGGTTTCTACCATGCACATTCCCTCCCCTATAGGGTATTAGTTCTATATCATCATCTGATCCCATCCTTTGGGAAACATCCTCCTAGTGAAATTACATACACCCCAAATGAGGTGGGCATACATTAGGTTAATTAGTAACCCCATTCGGTAGTTCGAGCTATAGTACATGCCTACATAGTACAAGATGAAAACAATATACTATTACAGAAAATGGCCTAGAATATGACTTGGGTTCTAAGTTTTGAAGTACACTAGCACCCAGATACAAACACTAGTTCTTAGGTACTCTGAACTTTCATGTTTGCCGATGACCAAACCATTTACAATTACTTTCTTATGTCATCACAATTTTTAGAAGTTTACAAAGTAATTTTCACAAGATAATCCCAGTCCTCCACCAATAAGAATACATTATATCTTGTTTATCTACTTGGATCAAAAATGGAAAAAAATGAAACTAAAAACAGATGACACTAGCTATATTGGTGTATGAATTTGGGAAGTAGTCATATAAAGATATTAACACTATACCTATCTCCCCAAGTATCTTCTACATAATCATGATATCATTAAGAAAACTCATAGTTGACATGTGATCGACCAAAAACTCACTCTTGGCATGGGATCACCCAAAAAAACATGCTCTTTTGTAGAAGTTCGGACATTTTTCTATCTTTTCCTCTCTTCATGGATCAAGTTCACACTTTCATTTTGATACTTCTTCACATTTTAACATACTTTTACATGGTTTTACAGATTTTTCACAAAAAAATGACTTTGAATACTCTTTCACTCTTATTTTGCAGGTCTATCCTTAATACTCAACAAGAATCATCTCTTCATCAAGCTACAACAAAAGTAGGTACAACATGATACAAATCATACACTTCACCCCTAGGGTCACCTCCTCTTTCTTAGCTTCGATGTTTCATTTTTTATCACTCCATGTGTTCACTTGTCTCTTCAACATGCTATCTCCATCACACTCTATATAGTTATCAGGTACACATCTCTTATCTACTTTATGTTATCGCTTATTCACTCAACAACATAAAGTGGGGGAAATGTAAACACAAAATTATGTATTTGGGTATATTTATAGGTCCATAAACATATGTTTACATTCATATGATTCCTAAGAAAGAAAACTATCAATTGACACTATCTTTGGCCTCTTCACTTTTTTTCTAGTCTTATCTCTTGCCTTTCACACCCTACAACCCAAAGTAGGTAATGTATTTATTTATCTTTCATAACTCTAGACACTAGTGCCCAGCTTAGGATGGCATTGCCAAAGTGCCATCATCCCCTCTAGATGCCCCCAACCTCTTCCTATATTACATGTTTCTTTAAGACATCTTATTTTATTATGGGTTGGCCTTTTAGTTGTATATTATGAAATTTTAACAAGGGAATCATATCAATACAAATCTATGTGACCAAAATAAAGGACCAAGCTCTAAGCATTTATTCTCATCACTTAATGTTGCATCCAAAGGAATATAAGAGCATCAAAAACATCCATCTAGAACTCATAAAATGGACATGAGACTACATTTTATGCATAAACACATAGGAAGGGAAGATTATTTTTCCTCGACACATTTATTTACATTGGTATATATAGTTATCTATCACTATCAAGTGTAATTTCACAAGGGATTCCTATGGCATGATTTCTACACACACACGAAAGAACCACATAGGTTATGAGATGTAGTGCAACACTCGGTCATAATTTCACTCTGTTAGGTAACCTTTGGGGTCAGTCAACTCCCCATATTGCATATTTTATTTTTGATATTTGATGTAGTTTGAGGGTTTTGTAGGTCATCTTCTCTTTGTAGGTTACAGGACAACTTGGTGATCATACAATGACATAAAGATGACAAAAAGTGAATGTTAGTGACACTTTCGTGACACAAAAAAACCATGTTTTGAGATCTTGTGCAGTCATAGGTGCCTAGCAGAGGTCCCTAGTGCATAGGCACCCAATTTCTGTTATAGGCATCCTAGTCCCGACTCATCTAGTAATTCCAGGATTTCTATGTGAAATAACGATAGTCTTTTCCTCATGTTCATTAGTTGTTTTATTCCATATTATCTTCAGAAAGTGTAAATCAGTTGAGTCTTTTTCCCTCTCTCTTGCACTTGGGATTTTACATTTATTTATCTTATTGCTTGTGTAAGAATATATTCTTTATCATATGTGACTCTGTAATTAGGGTTGCACAAATTCCATTATTGTTAAATCAAAATCCAATAGAAATTTATTATTGATCCACTTCTAATTTTTTAATCCTCCAATTTTTTCATGTGGTTGTCACAAGTAATTTATGTTATTTATGAACCACTAAATAAAAATTACATTGATATATTTCGTTAAAAAATTAGAATCCCTTAAAATGATTATAAACTTTTGAGTTGTGATAAAAATGAATCTAAAATATAAATTGGAACACATATGGGTAATAATGGTGGTGATTAAACTTCAAAGTTTTTCTAATCCTATGTCAAAATAGGATTTAAACCCATCTCATAGTTCTTGACACTCCTTCAAAAATTGAATATATGAGAGGATGAATAGACATGTGATGAATATGGTTTATTCCATGTTATATTTTAAGGGTATATATGTATACTTGTAGGTAGAATAGAAGGAAATAATATTGTACATGTTAAAATTGATACAAAATTTAGTGTGGTCATCTTCCTTTACTATTATATTAAGGAATTTGGATCCACTTATTACACAATGATTCATGTTTACACCCTAAAAATATATATATAGTGCCATATGAATATGTAGGATATAATTTGTTACAAGTTTTTTTAATTAACTAATTTATAATTAACCATGTACAATAAGAGTAAAACATTAGTACTTGTAATAATGTTAAATGACATAATGATATATCAAAAACATAAGAGGAGATGAATAATTAGCTCTAAAAAGTAGAACAAATGATATCTAGATGTACAAGTTGGGTAAAAAATCATATATGAATCTTAATATGCTTCTTTTATTATATTATAAATGGAAAATGATCTTATAAAAGACGCAAACTCTTATTTGACCTTGGTATGGTTATACCTTCTTCTATATGGTTTTTAATCAACATGAAATGATGTTTTATAGCTTTTCCTTCATTTTTATTGTTTAGAAACATGTGTCACTGATATGTCTTTCTAGCTCAATATCCTCATAACAACCTAAAATAACCTTCAGAATTTGAATTTATAAATTCTTACAATACACTTCATCAAAGAAATAGATAAAAAAATGATGTGTGGGTGATGTTGGACTACCCTTGATAATTAATCATTATTAAATCCATCCATCTATTACATCACATCTCATTGAGCAGGAACAAGATTCATGTAATTATCCTTATATAGGTGTAGGTACTATATGCAAGTTATGTCAACCCTTTTTTATCTAACCTTCTTTCGATTGACATAAACATATTGGGAATAATATAGAGTAGAGAGTATACCCACTATAGTAGTAGTGCAATGTGATGGGATTCAACTACTATAATAAAACCATTTTTTCATTTATATACCTTTGATAATATTCATAGTAACTAGTATCTTTCTTAAAAGTGAAGGAATCTTAGATCTTTGATCCGGTTGAGTGCTTTATTCCTAATGTACATAATGACTTCTCTAATTGATGTACAACTACATTAGAGTTTTTTTGTAGATTATTGGGTACATTCACATTGATATTTACAATATAATCTCATAAGAGTGTTATTTGAGTTATTAAGTGAGTTATTAAGAGTGTTATTTGACTTGCTTATATATGATTTAATAGGTGGAATGTCATTCTAGGCGTAACCCTAGGAAACTGAAATGAAACATAAGATATTATAATTGATTACGAATAATTAGATAAGATGTTCAAATACAATAATGGTTTTCTAAAACCGTAGTCCACTTTAGACCTGATGTGTATGGTTATGGATATGAAAATAATGATGCAAAACAAAAAGTTTCAAAATTATTCCTACTTGATAAATGACTTTTTTAGTTGATTAAATTTTCTTATATGAGTAACATAATAGAGTGTAGAAATGAGAAAGTCAAGAGAGAGATAGAAGGATGTGTTGATTAGACTTGAAATGCAATAATTTTTCTTAGTGGAAAAACATAGAGAAGCTTTTCATTTTCATAATTTAGGTTTAAAATTTTGAGTTTATACATTCCACCCCTTTGAGTGTGTAATTGAAAAATTATTGCTTTTAAGAGAAACATACCTAAATTTTCATGCACACTTTTTGGCCACTTGATAGTTATCTCATGATGTGTTGGTGTTAGAGTGATCCATAACGAAACCCATAAAAAATAGTGTAGTCAATGTTTATAATGGAAACTAAACTATAACTTGAATGTAAATAATAATTGTAATTTTTGAAAAATTGAACTTGCACAAAGAAAAGTAAAAGATATGAAAAACATGGAAGCAATTTTTTTTTTTCATTTTTTGGATGGAGGAAATCTCATTACTATTTTACTTTGGATATTCAAAAATTTATTTGAGTTGCTGAAGGGTTAGGTGTTATCAATTCCCCCTTTTAATGAAGAACCTATATTTTGAGTGAAAATAACCCATCACAAAAGAAGAAAGAAATACATTAATACCAAAGCACCTCATTAAGAGGTTGTATTCATTAAATCATGCACTTTGAGTCAATATTTAGTCTTGGTATCATAATACTATTCATATGGTTCTTGAGTGAAAAGAGTAATAATTAACCCATGTCTTTGGCCATTTTTATATTGCTTGCTATTGTATTTTCTATCTTACACCTACACTCACCCAGTTTGATTTATCATTCTATGTCTTTCCTATTGCCAACCTGGGGCACCTAGCCTAGTATCTTGGGGCATCCTAGATGCCCTGGTCCCATTTTGGGTAGCTTGATCCTCTTTACATGTTACTTACATCTTTTGGGCACTTTTTAGTTGTTTGAGCTCCTTATATTTTTAGTGGTCAACCTTTTCAGGGGGTTGATTATAAAATTAGAACAAGAGAACCATATAAATATAAAATTATGATAACATAATGAGGGACCAAAGCACTAAGCACTTATCATCACACATCTAGGTTGCATCTATCAAAGGCATATAAATCTACATTTGCATATATCTTGCTCCATCGCAAGGCACATAAACTTGGTTCATCTACATCTCACTTCATAACATGGGAGTGTATTGTTTCCATGCACACATTTATTACATTCTACATCTAGTTATTGCTCGCTACTTCACAAAGTGTGACTAACACAAGAAAAACCTAGGGCACCATTTGAACAAACAAACACACACACACACACACACACACACACACACACACACACACACACACACACACAGATAAAACTAGATCAGTTATGAGATGTAGTGTAGCACTCGATTAGTAAGTCCATAATTGTGGTTGCTGAAGATAATCTGACCATTTCATATGCATATTTATTATTTTAGGGTTTTAATGCTTAGTTTGGTGTTTTACTGGTCATTCCTTATTATAGGTATTCCGGTGACATCCGATGCGGTTCAACTAAGATAATGCGATAAGAAGATAATACAGGGGGAACATCCATCAACACCTCAAAGGAAGGTTTCAAGACATTCCACGAGATGAGTGCACCCATTTCTCATACCAGGGCACCCACAGGTGCCCCTATCCCTTTTTCTAGCTGCCCCGGTCTAGTCAAAGAGCTCGATTCTATACTTTCTCTAGCTTTTGTATGGTCATTTCCTCCTCCAGTTTTCCTTATTTACATTGCAACATAGTCCCACACCTTCATAGAATCAGCTAAGGACTTTCTTACCCCTCTTACACATTAGGGTTTTACATTTCTATTTACTTAGTTTCTTGGGTCATTTCCTTTATTTATTTAGTTGTTATTTACTGCTTTGCATAACATCTGATTACACTAGAATATAAAAACAAATTTCATCTTTTAGTCAATAATTTTGGTGAGCCCGACCTTGATATTCATGCTCTTAGGGTCCTCATTCTCTTCTTATCAGGTCTCAAGTATAGTCACCATGAGTATCTCAATCACTTATTATTTTCTCGCACATCCTCATAGAAGGTATAGAGTTTAACATCTTCTAGCTACTACTCACATTCATGTTGATATGTATCCTAACTCAGTGAATCAAAATTTTGTTGATGTATTTTATCAACACTTATCATTCAAATATAATCTTCCCACTAATCTAAACACTTTTTATAATGACCCACCCTTGCATATTATGATTCACATTTTCAATATGGGTATTAAGTGCACTTTAATTGATAATGGATCTAAATTTAATCTTTGTCCCATGTCATTACTTAAGAAGTTAGGTATTTCCGCTTGTGATGTTATTCCATCATCCCTCTCACTTCATGCATATGATGGTTGAGTTCACCCATGTGTAGGTCACATTATTCTTCCTATTACTGTACGACCAAAAACTTTCAAACATTTGCTCTTTGTCATTGATTTTCAAGTCTCATATAATTTTTTTCTTGGTAGACCATAGATCCATGCCATGCAAGTTGTTGCTTCTACCATACATAATTTTTTCAAATTCATACATGAAGGTTTGTAATAAACTTTACTTCACGGTTGTGACACATACCAATATTATGTCCGATATCCTAATATTACCCTCCCTATTCTACTAATTGATACTATCAATGACCCTCAACCAATGAATGAACTACCTAATTTTCCACCACTTGAAGGTGTTATTTATGTCATTAATGTGGTTCCTTCCATTACACTGCCTCCCCCTACCACTACTACTGTTATAGTCATTTATCAGGGGTATCTCTCTACATCGATGTCACTTTATCTCCTTCATCTTATCACATGTCATCTTTATCACTTCAGCCTCCCTTCACATGTACATTTTTTATGAATTATGCCTATTGAGAACATATATTGTTTGATCCTACTTATGACGATACTATATGTTCACATGAGGGATTTTTCATACTTGGATTCTCTTTTGAATACCTTTATCATCCAACGTATAATACTCATCTATATTATGGATTCATCACTATCACTACAATTTACGATCTACATGTATTCCATCTCATAGTATACCTTCCATGTATACCTCTTTTTACTTCACTCATATTAGGAAAATCTTTGAATGATTGCATTAAGGGAACACTCGACCCTAATCATACTAATATATCAATCCCATGCCTTTTTAATGTGTGTTCATTTGCAACAGTTATTTTCTTGGCTATAAAGAGAATCTCACTCATTGGTATGCACATGGATGTCCATTACAACCCATCATTGATGAGGATTATGTCATGGGTATGTATAACTTATGCCTTAATGGATCCTTACATGATCAATTAGAAATTGTTGCTTACCAAGTCTCTAACGCTTAATCATTCGAATTCAATCCAAACTGATGATCTTCTTGATGACATTACTTGATATTTCTCATTCAATCATAAGAATTTTAGGGGCATACCATTCACACCCCCATCCTAGTATCAACACACCTCTCATATTCACATTTACATATATCCACATTATAGCATTCGCATAGTCACATGCATTACATATATCGTCATTTATACATCACCATCGTCACTACCCTATGACGCACTCTTTTTGCTTTGGTTCACACTTGAATACTAAGGGTATACTACACATGAACCTCACACACTACATAATATCTATTACACATTATGTATCTTCACACATCTTATATTACATCTCACATTTTACATAGTAAATCAACTATATTTCAACATTTGCACATCTATACATTATATTAGTATCTATCACACATGTGTCGCATTCCTATTATCTATGAGTATAACATTGCATACTATATATAATACATACTACATAAAATTACTTTCACACTCTTAGGCTATCTACACATCTTGAATAACATTCTACATATTGCATATTTGCAAAATTTTCTCATCGATGATTGTCTCTATTCATCGCACCTACTACATCTTCTATGCGCTACACTCACTACCCAATGATGTGATCTAGTCTCATGGCCCATACTAGATTGTTGAGGGTATACAAAAAAATTGACCACATCACACTCACATGTTCATCATTCGATCTTCTCATGCAACATTCCTAGGATTAGTGATATATGCTTTAGGCTATAGGGTTACTTCTTCTAGCATCATCTCCCGATAGGTTATATCATCAATTTTGTTTAATTTTTTTAGTGGTATACGCTTTAGGATAAATAACTACCTCCTTTCTATTCATCTTTTCATGATATACACTTTGGATTTATAGTCATGCACACCTCATCGCTATGTCGCATCACATCACCTTGTACTCATCACGGTTGCATTACATACATTGCATAGCACACTCTTGTTGTTTGTTCATTCTTGACTATTAAGGGGGCATACTAGATCAACCTCACTACATATACTTCCATTCAATTGGGGGAACATGGCTCCTATCATCCATACTACATTCCATTCCATCCATCCATAACATACTGCATTTTATGGTTGCATTTACTCTTGCTTGCACTTATCTTTACATGTTCATTTTACTACACATGTTAGATAGATCTCTTATATGTCATTATCTTTACCATACACACATTCATGTTCTTCTCTAGTTGTTATCATAGATACGAGCATCTACAAGAAGCACCGACGCTTGACACACTACCTACTGGGGGCATCCACATTCGTACATTATATGTGCTATTGTTTCATTTTGTACTTAACACTTTCTATTATCATGTTCTACATGCTTTGACATACTTGGTATTTTTCTAACATGATAACGGGTGCTTCATGTGCAACATTTGTTATGCAGGATATTTTATTCCATACTTGTTTCTTTGTTTGTTATTGTTTGTGATTCTTTTTATTACTTGAGGACTTTTCCACTTGTTGTGTGTACACACTTTCCTTTTTGTGTCCATGAATGCCTTGAGAGTTTTTTTGACATTGTGAGTGGTGTCCCATGTTTGCAAACCACTTTACATGACTTTGTGTTTGTCTCTTCAATTTTTTACATAGTTTGTTTATCTTCTATCCTACATATTGTTTGTTTTCTACATACATGATTGATAGTACTAACACTTATTTTCTAGCCACTTGTTTGTACATGCCTTGGTCTTTACCAAGAAATTTCCCTTCCTCTACAGGGAAGAGTTTCATTATACGTGGTCAGTCCTCTTTTTGGGCCACATCTTTCTATTTACAACATCACATGCAACCCCAAAGAGGGGGGCATCATTTGATATTTACACATAGTATCAATACCATATAGTTCAAGTATACTCTCTCAAGTTCATTATATGATTTAGTCTACATTCTTCGTTCATGACACAATTCGGTTTACGAGTGGGTTCAGACTAGTCTATGAACCCCATACACGAAAAAATTTTATAGTGTAGATTGTCCTTAGAATTTTGGGGAGGAGTTGCAGGTTGGAGGATGCAACAAACTTTCCTCCCTACACTACTTCAGTCAGCAGATTGGATCGTCCAAAAAACTAGAAAGTACAAAGATCTCTTCGCCAAGTCTCAGGAAATAAGTTACATGTTAGAGAATAACACAACTTTCTCCCTACACTACTTCAACCATAGTGGACTGTGAGATTTCCCAAAAAACTTGCACTTCACAAACAATTATAGGATATCCTTTCTACACTTTCTTGTATCATCATGGATCAGGTGCACATGTTCCTTTTTCATTTTCATTTTTGTACTATTTCTACATGTTTCTTTACATAGCATTTTACACACACACACACACACACACACACACACACACACACACACACACACACACACACACACACACACACACACACACACACACACACACACACATATATATGCGTATTTGACTACTCTGATTGTCTTCTCTTTTACAGTCCATATGTATCGGAAGCAAGTAGTCAACAAAAACAACATACATGGTGAGTAAACACATGATATTAACCATGTAGGTATACTACACACATTGGAATCTACACACACATTTCCACCCTAGGTTCATTCTTATCACTTTTTACACTTTTGTATATTTAGTCTCCACGTTCCATCTTTTTATCACTCCATGCTTTGTCTACTCTTTCAACACATTTTTCTACATCCCTCTACATGGATTATCTGGTACGTATCTATATCTACTTTATGTTACCAATATTTCCACTCACCAACATAAAGTGGGGAAAATGTAATCACTAAATCATGCATTTTGAGTCAATATTTAGTCTCGATATCATACTACTATTCATATGGTTATTGAGTGAAAAGAGTAATAATTAACCCATGTATTTGGCCATTTTTATATTGCTTGATGTCGTATTTCCTATCTTACACCCGCACTCGCCTTGTCGATTTTATCATTTTGTATATTTCCTATTTCTTATTGGGCACCCAGGTGTAGGACTAGGGTGCCCTAGGTACCCTGGTCCCATTCGGGGTGCCTTGATCCTCTTTACATTTTACTTGCTTCTTTTAGGCACTTAATAGCCGTTTGAGCTCCTTATGTTTCTAGTGGTCGGCCTTTTCAGGGTTAATTATGAAATCAGAACAAGAGAACCATATGAGACCATAACTAGGGACTAAAGAACTAAACACTTACTATCACATATCTAGGTTTCATCCATCATTGAAGGTATATAAATCTACATTTACATCCATCTAACTCCATCATAAGGCACACAAGTAAGGTTCATATGCATCACGCTTCATAAGGGGGATTCTATTGTTTCCATACACACATTTATTACATACTACATCTAGTTATTTCTTGCTACTTCACAAAGTACAAATGGCACAAGAAAAACCTAGGGCACAATTTGCACATGCACATATAGTACTACATCGAGTCCGAGATGTAGTGCAACACTCAATTAGTATGTCCATAATTGTGGCCGCCGAGGAAAGTATGACCCCTTCATATGCATCTTTTTAGGGTGTTGATGTTTTTCTAGGGTTTTACAGGTTATTCCTTATTATAGGTATCCCAACAACATCTAACGTAGTTCACTCAAGCTAGTATGAAAAGAAGAGAATACATGAGAACATCCTGCAACAACTTAGAGGAGGTTTTTACGATGTTTCCATAGACCAAGGCACCCAATTCTAAGACCACGGTGCCCAAAGATGCTTCTTGTCCCGGTCAAAGAGTTTAGTTATGTATTTTCTAAGGCTTCGTGTGGTCATTTCCCCTCCTTTTTCCTAGTTTACACTATGACATAGTCTCGCACCTTCGTTGAATCATCTAAGGAATTTCCTCTCCCCATTACACATTAGGGTTTTACATTTCTATTTACTTAGTTACTTGGGTCATTTCCTTTATTGATTTATTTTTATTTATATCTTTACATAACATATTATTACACTAGAATATAAATACATATTTCATATTTTAGTTGATCGAGGAAAGCATACTATATTATAATATTTCGTAACCCTAAAATATTTCCCAAAAAATGTTAAAGAGAATAGTAAAATAGCCTACAAATAACTTAACTAATTTGATACCTTGAAAAACATATCATACCACATTGTGACAACGACATATATGCCGAATTTTGTAAATAAGTCACACATTTGAGAAGGAATTGATTTATCATTCTCCCACTACGTATTTTATAACTAAATATGATTATGTAAGTTCTTCAATAATGTGAAGTAGAAGAATTTTCATTATCTTATTTAAAATAAATCTAAGTAATAAACTAAATAAGTAATGGATTTTTCATTCTCCCTACAATTTTTATGAATTGTGTCATCTATGTCTCAATCTATCATAAAATAATATTAAAAAGTGGAATAAAGAGACCTTTGGCAACATTTTCTTACAAAAATGAAACGTCTCTAAGGAATTAAAGGAAATGGAGGAGATTATGGAAGGAGAATGGAGTGATGAGATTAAAGAAAAATATAAAACCCTCCTCTTTGAGTTACATTATTTATCTCACAAGTAAGAAATATATTGAAACAAAATCAAGGATCCAGTGGTTACAAGAGGGAGACAAAAACACTAAAATTTCCCACATCTCAACCAGAATTAAAGCTAACAAATGGAAGATACAAGAAACCATGGGACATGATGGAAGGGTGGTTACTAAAGAGAAAGATATAAGTGACAATATCACTTCCTTCTTCAAACAACTCTTCTATGAGGAAAACCAACTGGATATTAATGCCACTAACTTTTAGAAGCACAAGGGACTGAGAGGGGGTTAATATTTCCTACAAAAACTTTTAATTCTTTTACCATTAATAATTTGTTAGGATTCATGTATCCATTCATTCAATTTTGTATCATATATATGTTAACTTAAACATATAAGCAACCATAAGTAAGATAGAGAGAAAGAGAGTACACAACACACACAAAACTTAAGTGGGAAAATATCATGGGGATGAAAACCCACAAAAATAATCTTATATTACACAAATAAAAGTAATTTAGTTAACCACCAACTTCACAAGGAGAACCAACCCCAGATTTAGTGAGGCACCAACCCCACAAGAAGCACTAACCCCTAGTTTAGTAGATTACCAACCCTAGAAGAAGCACTAATCCCTAATTTAGTGAAGCACCCACTCCACAAGAAGGATACAACCCCTAAGGATGACCAATCACCAACTCATCCACCTGGATATATCTTATATCTGATTTTTCTTCTACCACAACTGATGAATATCACAATTTCATCTCACAAACCCTAGGACAAACCCTAGGTCTTCAATGTCTTATAATATTTGTATTTATTCATTTTTATTTTCTCTATCCACTTGATCTCATGTCTTAAAAAATACTCAACATGTCATTCTCTTCCTTAGCCTTTAAATCATGCTCTCATACCTACAAAATATCTTCCTCTAGGTTGCACACCTTCCCTCCAAGAGCACTAGCTCAAAAATGAACCAAACAAGCACTTAAATATGCATTTATTCCTTCCTAAACAAAATAGGTTGGTACCTCATGATATTTAAAACCCATAAATCTCTATAACATTCATAAATTTTAATAACAAAGTTACATATGACCCAAATAGGTCATCCTAACTAAAACCCTTAATACATGTGCCAAAAATGGCTCAAAACCCCATGGGCACATTTTTTAAATTTCCTTTACATAAAATCCATACTTATCCATGACACGTAAACATTTTCATATGATTAAAATATCATGAAACAGTAATACATGGTCACAATTAATATCACCCAATCAAATGATTTCATTTACTATGCCCACTTCTATTTATAATTCTCAAAATAGATGTTTCCTACACACTTCAAAGACCACTGAAACTTTATCTGATCAGAAAATCACTTATACTCAACCAAAATATACAATGTTACCCCTAAAAATAAATTTCCTAACCTTTAGAACACTTATAAGTAGGCTATAAGTCATGAAAAATCCTTCACTTTAAACTACGGTAACATTTACCTTCACCACATCAACCTACCAAATATGTTATTTCCAAAGGTTATCTCATAAAATAATTTATAAATACATTAAATACCTAAAAATGGATTCAATGGATTCCCAATTAATCTATCTTCATATTTGAGGTGATAGGAAACATCATCCAGTCCATATCATGCTTCAAACAACATCAAACTTGCACCAAACATATGTTGTCGGAACTCTAAAAAATATTCTTGCTCAAAGAATACCATGGAAACCATATCACATTACTTAATCATGAGGAAATAAATATATTAATGGAAACATATCTCAATCCTATTTCCAGCACAACTTGAATCATATCAGAATCCACCATAGCTCAAGCTATATTCATTTTACATGACCCTACTATTTTAGATCCCAAAACTACCCTTTGACCATTCAACCTATTTTAACCTCAAAAGACCATGTACCTACATGAAATTTTTCTAAAACCTCCATTTCTATCAAGAAACACTCCCATAAATCATGTACCATTAATCTTGTATGCTACTTCTTTCGACCATCTTTTCCTAAAACACTCTTCTCTAGAAACTACTATTTTTAGTTAGGGCCCACATATCACCATGACCTCAATCATAGAGTTATGGAATTCCTGATGATTACTCTACAACATAAAATAATCAATTTTTATGAATCAATAAAAAATGGCTCAATATACTTCACTTTATACAAACTGCTCCTAGCTAGGATTTTAGACCTCTTTGCCTTCTTAACATTCATTCATAAAAATGTGACGATAAAACAACCTCATTATTTTTTTGAAACCTTATAAACTCACCTTAGAAGCATCCCTAAAATCCAAAAGGTCCCATGAAAATCACATTGTTCACAATGAGCATCAAAAGTTCAAATTTGAGCTTGATTTTCACCTATTCTTGACCATGTCTCACATAAACTATCATAACTTGCAAAATTCTCATCAAGGGAACCTGAAATTTTTCTTAGAGCACTATGACACATCCCTATAACATATAAAATCATCAAAATTTCAATACCATACCTAAATCTCTCCATCCTATCTCATTTACATAGCCTTACCTTAGGTATTCTCACTATAGAAGCTAGTATCAACTGAAATGGTGCAATAACTGAACATGAAACCTCTTTAAATGAACAAAACATACCTCATATGCCATGATACACCTTATTTAATGCTTCGATGAGCTCATCTATCTCCAATCCATATTTTCACACCTCCAAGAAAGCATACCTACTTGTAATAAACACTTGTAACTAAGTGAACTACAGAATCTGCATCATGCCACTACTATGAGTGCCCTAGTACCCTAAAAATGTTAGGAATCATGTAAAAATTATTTTTAAGAAACCAAGAAGCTCCTACCATCATGCAACATCACCTAGGCACTTGCGTAGTCTTGCAAGAGTAAGCTCACCTCACCGAATCTCATTGTAATAGCTCAAACACATCTCAACCAAAGATGTGTCACATCATATACATCAACATGAAATTTTCTCACATCTTTCACCCTTTCATTAATGTGGTTTTGCATTAATGAAAACACCTATTAGCACACTATGCCAAAAATATCCCCCTTTGTAATTGATGTAAAACACCACAACTTCTCCCCTTTTTACATTAATGACAAAGGAATTCTGTAGCTTACCTTATTCACCTTCTTTAGCTTCATACCCCCATTATTTGGTTAGAAACATTCACCAAAGGTTTCAACTTACCTCATTTTCTCACTATTTCACAAAAAAAATGATTTTTACCTTCTTTCTAGGCATGCAAAAATCATGCTCCCCCTGGGACAAGCATATACATCATCTAAAAACACCACTAAAGCATGCGCGCATCATCCACTTACCTCATTTGAAGCCAAGACACCACATTTCACCTTCTAGGCTTGTAAATTTGAGCATTTTCTTCCTTATTCCTTGTTTTTCCCTTATGAACTAGATGTAACTAAGTATAAACTAAAGCATAAACATCATGAGCATGCCAATAATGTCAAGAATGACCATAAAAAATAATTACGGCATCTTTCTTAACCATACACTATCATGTCTAGGCATATATCAATCTTTCCACTTACCAATTTTGTCATCATTCAACCACGATGACTCATGTCCCTAAAATGTCATCTCAATGCAATTTTAGCTAACTTTGACATGTTTCAAAACAACATACACACCTTGAAAATGTAATTCATATCCCCTAGAATTAAGACAACTAACTCATGTAGACAAGCACAATTTCAAACATCTTACCTTATATTTATGGCTAGAACAACAACTTAGTCACTTTTGCAAGGTCCTAAACAACATTCTCAATCTTCAACAGTAACATTTGACTAAGATATAACAAATTTTATCCTGAATTGTTTACCCAAATGAAAACATACCTTATGAGTCATGAGAGGATCATATTCACCTTATAGAGTGTCTAATCAAGCTCCCCTATTCTTAATAGCTCATACACACCTGTAACATAGCTCATTCATACCTGTAGAAGCATACATTTGAACCTATAGAAATATGTTTTACATTGTAGCACAGTAGACCTCCATTTTATTCTGAGGGAGTTCATCTACCAGTTTGCATTATTACTCACATAGTTCATATAAGATCCCTCACTCTTATAGATTAATCAAACCGTTAAGGAGAGAATCCTCATACACTTCTCATCACACAACATTATAACCTATATGATTCAATTTTTCATCAATTTCAACTAAGATCCACAAAAATCTTAAAATCTCCAAAATAAATCTTAGGATACATCTGTAGACACTAAAATTAGGTCACACTCCCATTTTGTCCCTCGACATATAAGCACCCTTTATTACATTTACCTAGCCATGACCCCCTTCACCCCACTACTATTAATTTAATTAATTAAATTAAATTAATGATTTATCCTCACTATATTTATTATTTAAATATCTTATTTAAATAATATCTACACATATAGTTCACTTAGACACCTCACCAAGCTAACTCAACCTAAGACCTATTCTTAGCAAGTTCCCATAACTAACTAAGACTTACCCAAACCCTAAAAATCAATGCCTACATTCCCTCTAACCACATTCTCACATGCAAACAAGAGGCTCTGAGTCTAATCCATTGGATAACAACACAAAATCCAAGGAAATCGGGAGAATCTCCCTAGTTCATAAACTTAGGAAATCCATACCGCTTCGACCGACGTTGGTTGCCCCTAACCGTCGCCGGTTAAGACAGGACCACCATCGATTACCCATTTTAACCCAAAAAAACCTTATTCTAAAAGTGGGAACTGGGAAGAAAGAAAGTGGATGAGCAAGAACACATCTCAGAGAGATAATGCATCTTCAAAGATCCAATTCCAGTGAAAACTCACATCCAAGGAAGGAGATTGAGCATCTTCTCCTACACAGCCATCCCAGCCATGATCTGATCTATCCAAGAAAAGAGGAGTGTGCATGCAGCCCATGTAGAAGCTTTTCTTCAGTTGGTGATCACTTGCAGCCTTCAAACCCATCATTAGCACCTCCATCCTTCACACACAGACCTTCAAGAATGAAATCCAAGTAAGTATAACGTCATACTTCTCTGGTTTATTTCATTTCATCATTATTTTATCACCCATTGTTTATCTTTCTCCCTATTGACCTTATCCAACATTTTCACCTCCATAGACCCATTAAAACCTCACAAAAGCCTACTCTAGTCACCCAATACCTCGTCTTGACCAACCAAAATCCTTTGTGCAATCACAAAGGATACCAAAACCCTATTCTGTGACATTTCTAGATCTCATAGTAACCGGTGCACCGTTATACCTAACCGCCGTCGGTCACCCCTGACACCGGTCTCTATGTTTTCCCACACAGCCTTAAATAGAGACCTACCCACCTAATTTTACCTCACCCTCATTCACCTCGTGACTGACCCAAAACCTTTATCAAACTGTAGAGACCCGAACCAATCATTTGACCTTTGGATTCTATTCTAGCTTAGCCTGTTAGATTAGATCTATTTTCTTATTGTGTTTTAAGTGAGATACCTAAATGATTTCAAAATAACAATACGATTTACTTTGTTTACAACATTAATTTGTTTAAAACAGTGGGTGACAAACCATCTAGGAAGCATCATACTTCCCAGATCTAGCTTACGCTAGGGAGTTCACTACCCATATTGTTTAATTTCTTCTAGTGGTCTTGTTTTCATTACAGGTAGTTCCTCCTAGCCAAAAGGAATCTCTCACGATCAGTTGTAGATTCAGAAGTCATACATGCGTAACAACCCATCATCCGACATTTGAACAAGTATTCCTCCTATGCTCGTTACCCTATCTACTTCATCAACACTTCAAAGAAACAATCGAAGAAAAAGGGGAAACATTTTGGCATGCCCAGTGGGACCCATCTGGGGTTCCTTGCATTTCATTCATTCCTCGGAAAAAATTGTGTGTCTTTTTCCCTTCTAAAAAGTTTACACACTAATTTTCTTCCCAGGTAATCCACATCTCCTTTCTTTTTTCTCTAAAGGAAACTTTTCTTTTGGTGTAATTAAAAAGAATCATTTCTTCATGTTTTCTACATTGTAGTGAAAGAGCATCCCTCTTCCTCTTCATCTTATTGTGTCATCCAATTTCATAGTTTTGATTTGGGTTTAAAAAAATTGCATTCCATTTTGATTTATTGCATCATCTCACATTAATTGAGGGAAACCTATACCTAGGAAGTCATGACTAGCTAATGGTTGAAAAATGAATCGTAGAAAATCACTTCTATCCTTTTCTCTTTCTCTGAGTCTTACCAAACCACACAAAAATTTGAAATACATACATTCTTAAACAACATCCTAACTAGAAGAAGTTTTAGGTGATCACAAGATCATGGCACAAAGGGCACCCGGCTCGTTGCTTTTTCGAGTCATACTTCGAGCGAAGCCCACCCCCACCATAACATACCTAAAACCTCACATTTTGGATCTCCTTCTTTGGAGGAAGACATCCTCACCAAAAACTCTATTTCAAAATTCATGTGTCAGTCCCTAAATAGCATAAGCTAAACAAACATAATAGAAAGGGCAATCCTAGGATCACATTTTCTTAGTGTTTCTACTTGGCTTGTGTTTTGAGGTGAAAGATCACATTCATCACTTTTTTTTGTTCATCCTTGCATGCTCCTCATCATAGCTGGTTTATTTCAGCTTCACCTGAGTGTGCCTAGACAATATTATCATCATTTCCAGAATTTTGGGTTTGATTCTACATCAGATTTTAATTCACAACCACTTTCATTCATCATTGTTTCAGTTTCACAGTAACCGTCATCGGTTACCTCTGACCACCATCGGTTATACCCTACCGACATCGGTTCTAGGTCCTTTTGCTAACCTACTCAAAAGGACATTTTCACTTCACTTTCTTCCACTTTCCACAGTCTCTGTCACTATATTTTTTTCCCATTGACGTTTTACACATCTTCAAATTTGGCATACCTATCAGATTTTACCTTCTACCTTGCTATTTACTCACTATCCATTTTCTACAAAGGACCGGCCGTAGCGGTTACCCCTAACCGAAGTCGAGTTTTCCTAATCGCTTCGGTTAGCTGCTTCACATTCCACCCACCATTTGTTACTTCATCCATTTTTTATCACCAAATTCACCTGTTCCTACTATTCTCTGTATCATTTATAGAGAAGTAGCCCTACCTGATCAATATTGGTTCACATGGTGCTGACCCGAAGACAAGAAAGCGCCCTCGTGTTCCACACCAGTTGCCAACCACTCCCACCTAGTCCTTCACCACCTTCTATTTTATCACCAGCCATGGATCCCATCCATCCTACTACTATCGCTACCAGAGATGAGGATTTCACATGACTCCTTGATCAAAATCCTACCGCCTTATAGTTTTACCTCTCCCACTCATCCACTCGAGACACCTCGGGTCAGTTGATATATGGCATGCTTGTATCTATCCCCCGGCTCTCACACCCACTTCTGCATCGGCCCCATCTGGCTCCATGCTTCCTGCATCCACCTTACCCCTAGTCATTTCGTAGTTAGGTTCTATACCTACCATGACTGCCATGTCTATTATCTCTGTGGCACCCATTACATCCACCATACCCTCGACGACTACCCCAAACACAACCTCATCCACCCCTAATGTCTCACACATACCTGTAGCTACATTCCCACCTCCAGTGTCGGTGACTCCTACCCCATTTTAGAATGTGGTTCTTTCCATTCCATAATCATTAGCCCCTATTACCACTAGGGTTACCATGACCCTTCCAACCCCATATACATACTACCAAAACTGCATGTTTCATCTATTATTCATTATGGGTATGTACCCCCTATTTCATTACCTTCTTCTCCACCACCTTACATGAAAGCCCCATACACTGGAATGCCACCCCCATTATATGCCCAAAACCAACCTCCTCATGCTATAAGAGGCATCCAATCATCACAACCCACCAATGACCTAATTAAATTGATGTTGGACAAGATGCAAACACTGGAGGCATCGGTTTCGCTCCCACAACACTTTCACCTATGACAGATTTGCAATGAGCCTATTCACCCATCCATTCCTATCTTTTCATACCCTATGCATTGGGAAATTCCTAAATTCAACCACTTCAATAGCAAGGAAGACCCACAACAACATTTGCACTCGTTCAAACATGGGTGTTATCTAATCGCTCATGATGATGCCCTACTTTTGAGAACCTTTCCCATGTCCCTCACTAGACCTGCATTAGATTGGTATAGTGGGTTACCTAAAAACTCTATATTTTCATTCAATCAAGTAGCCCAAGCTTTTTTGGATCATTTCTCTATCAATATCACCAAGAAGGTTACCATGACCGATCTATATTCCACACGCCAGTAAGAGGATGAATCTATCGCAGATTTTTTCGCTCGCTAGCGCAACCTGATCAATCAAATTACCTTCCAACTACCACAAACTAAACTCATTGAGCTCTTCACACAAGCTTGTGCTAGACATATCTCCCTAACCTTGTAGGTCCAAACTTTCCAAACATTTGATGAGGCATTCACTATGGCATGAAAGTTAGAGATTCGGGCCATTGAAGAGAAGAAAATCCAATTACGAAATAAGAATTTAGCATTCAAGTTAAATAAAACCTCTTCTTCTTCCAAACCACCAACCAATTATTCAAAGGCTAAAGGTACCGCTAACGTAGTGGTACTCAAGGCCAGCCCAACTCATCCATCCAATTAGGCTACACCCTCATCTAATCTATCACCTATCTAGGATTTTCGTGTTTCACCTTTTTTTAGATTATTTCTTTGAATGGTTGATGAAATAGATAGGGTAACGGGCATAGGAGGAATACCTGTTCAAATGTCACTTGATGCGTGTGTATGACTTCCGAATCCACACTAACTATGAGAGCTTCCTTTTGGCTAGGAGGAACTACCTGTAATGAAAACAAGACCACTAGAAAGCATTAAACAATATGGGCAAAGTGAACTAACTAGCGTAAGCTAGATCCAGGAAGTATGATACTTCCTAGATGGCTATCAGTCCATTATTTTAAACAAATTAATGTTGTAAATAAAGTAAATCCTATTGTTATTTTAAAATGATTTAGGTATCTCACTTAAAACATAATAAGAAATAGATCTAATCTAACAGCTAAGCTAGAATAGAATCCATAGGTCAAATGGTTGGTTCTGGGTCTACCAGGTTTGATAAAGGTCTCGGGTAGGTCACAGGTGAGTGAGGGTGAGGTAAAATGGAGTGGATAGGTCTTTGTTTAAGGCTGTGTGGGCAAACACATAGACCAGCATTAGTCAGGGGTGACCGACCATGGTTAGGTATAACTGGCGCGATTCTTTGTGAGATCTGGGAATATCACATAATGAGGTTTTGGTCTTCTTTGTGATTGCACAAAGGATTTTGGTTGGTCAAGATGAGGTAATGGGTGACTGGAGTAGGTTTTGGCAGGTTTTTATGGGTCTATGGAGGTGAAAAGTGTTGGAGATGGTCAATAAGGAGCAAGATAAACAATGGATGATAAAATAATGATGAGATGAAATAACTAGGAAAGTATGATGTTATACTTACTTGGATTTCATTTCTGAAAGTTTGTGTGTGAAGGATGGAGGTGTTGATGATGGGTTTGAAGGCTGCAAGTGATCACCAACTGAAAGAAATATTCTGCATGGGCTGCATGCACACTCCTCTTTGCTTAGATAGATCCAAATGTGGTTGGGATGGTTGTGCAAGAGAAGATGTTCAATCTCCTTCTTTGGATGTGAGTTCTTGCTGGAATTGACTCTCTAGAAGATGCGTTATCTTTTGAGATCTCATTCTTTCTCATCAAATTTCTCCCAATGTTTTCCAACCTTGAGAATAAGGTAGTTTAGGGGTTAAAAGGGGTAACCGATGGTGGTCTAGCTTAACCGCGATGGTTAGGGGTAACCGATATCGGTCAAGGTGGGATTTCCTAGGTTTACTAAACTTAGGGAGATCCTCTTGATTTCCTCAGATCTTGTGTGGTTATCCCATGGATTAGACTGGGAGCTTCTTGTGAGCATGCGGGAATGTGGTTAGAGGGAGTGTAGGCATTGATTTTTAGGGTTTGGGTAAGTCTTAGTTAGTTATGGTAACTTGCTAAGAATAGGTCTTAGGTTGAGTTGGCTTGGTGAGGTGTTTAAGTGAACTATATGTGTAGATATTATTTAAATTAAGATATTTAAATAATAAATATGGTGAGGATAATGAATTAATTTAATTAAATTAATTAAATTAATAAGTGTGAAGGGGCCATGGCTAGGTGAATGTGATGAAGGGTGCTTATTTGTCGAGGGACCAAAGGGGAGTGTGACCTAATTTTAGTGTCTACATTTTTCCCCTTTTTGTTGTGTAGCTTGTATTGGTAAGTGATGCTAACAAAAATAAGGTGGTTGCCCCATGTGGGGGTGAAGGTGATCCCCCTCAAACTAGGAACTGATGAAGTAGTAGGTTGAAGCGGTGAGTGGTTTGATAAAAGATAAATGTGAGGAAAAGGGAAGTGGGTGTAGGGAAGAGGGTGAAAGGTCTACTCGAGTAATCTAGGTAATGGGTCAGGGTCAAAGGTAGTAAGCATAGTCAAATGCACTCACACATATAAACTGCAACACGCTACCAGGTTGAAGAGCAAGAAAACTCTACATCGTCTAAGGTCGATAGGTTTATCCAAACAAGGGTGAAGTGAATCCGGTATCCAAGGTATAGGATAAGGTCAGAAACACAATGTAGGTTAGGTGCAGGAATGTTTAGGTATGTTCCAGTACACCCAAGGTAGGGTTAGGATAAACGTGGTCATGAAAATAGGCTAGGTAAGGTCATTAGGTCAACAACATAGGTAACAATGCCACAAGGTATAGTGAACACATGAGGTCAAAGGTCACTAGCGATGGTCCAGGTCCAAATATCGAGATCATGGCATGGGTAAGGCCGAGGTAGGGGTAAAATAATAAGGCATCAACAATGGACGTGAGGAGGTGGAAGAAGGTGGAGGGCCAGAGGTGAAGGTAAAGTGGTCTAGGTAGGTGTAGGGAGGAAAAGAAAAGGGAGGTAAGGAAAATGAGGTAAATGTGAGGGAAATGAGTAGAATGGGTAACCAGACATCGGTCGTAATAAACCGATGACGGTGTAGGGGAACCAACAATGGTAGTCTAGGGCACGAAAGACCGGCAACGGGTCAAGGGTTAACCGACGTCGGTCGGGTCGGGTAGGGTATAAAAAGTGAAAACCCACATTTGAAAAGTCATTTGTGTATTGAAAAAGGAGAAAAGGACAAGAAGATAAAAAAGAGGAATAGGACAAAAGAGTATAGCAGAGAGCTTGGTTGGTGAGCCACATAGGTGAGATTGAGTGATTGAGAGGTGGGACCGTGAGATCAGGTGGCACAATTTGTGTGGCTGAGGATTGGTTGAGAGAGTTAGAGGATGGTTGAGATGGCAAAGGCCAGAGAGGGGTCGGGTGGTCCACCCGTATAGTGGCTAGATATACCACCATGGCATTGGCAGAGGGATGAGGTAAGCTCTACACCATTGCTTAATGATTTGATTGATTAAGTAGGCTAAAATATGGGTTGTAATAAAATGTGGGGGAGGTTTTGAATTTTGGATTGGGAGGTAAATTGGATATAATTAGGGTGGGGGAGGTTGGAATGTAGGTCAATAGGAGTGGGAAGGGAAGTAGGGAAGGTTTAAGGAGGTTTGGTTGGGTAGTTAGGTTGATTTGGTCAAAATTGAAAAAAATGGGGTGGGGGTTTTGGCGTCGTTCGGCACCATAGTGACCGGTGGCGGTCACTATCGGCCGATGTCAGTCATGTAAAAGTGGCATCGGTCATGACACAGACCCAATGATGGTGGTTAAATGCTACTGGTGATGGTTATGGGTAACCGGAGTTAGTGTGAAAATAAGGAAATGGGGCCAAAAATAGGCAAAAATGGGTTAGGCAGTGGAAATGGATGGTCAATGGGTAGGGTAAGATATGTAAAGGTGTGGGTTAAGAGAGAGGGGATGGGTTGTGGGTGGGTTGGGTAAGGATTAGGGTAGAGGGGTTTCGGGAAGAATAGGTGGTTTGGGGGTGAACACAGGGTAATTTGGAAAAGGCATACTAATATATAGTGTTGGTTGGATGCAAGCCCGAGATGAGCTGTGGATGAGGGACCGGAGCCACTTATATTGCTAGAGCTGCATGGACAGTGACTTTCAAGGAGTGGAGTCACATTGATGATGTTGGCCTGATTGGGATCCGTCATTATGGGTGGGTTGTGAGAGAGTAGAGTTTGATGGTCACACTCATCGAGAGATGGGATTCGGTGACTAACACCTTCCACTTACCGACGGGGAGATGACCATCACCCTAGAGGATATATATAGGATATTGAGGCTACCGATTAGTGGAGACCAGGTGTACTCAGTGACATCCAAGGTCACAACGAGGTGTATAGATGAGGTGTTTGGAGAGAGAGTAGGGTGAGTTGTGCTACCACAACACCAACTTGAGTTACAGAGAGGTTTATGCTGCCCATCCTGAGGAGATGAGGTTGATAGTGTTGATGATGGAGGTGATCGGGTGCTACACATTACTAGATTCAAAGGGTGGGAGGTTCCCACGGTCACTGATGGGTGTCCTTCGGGACATGATGATTGATCATACCAGTTTTGCATGGGCACCGACTTTCTTGGTGTAGTTATATAGAGAGTTGTGGGCCTACGGGTGATTGCGGAGATATAGTCTGTGTTGCATTTTCCTTCTTCACTATTGGGCTTATGAGCACATTGTGTGTGTGTGACCGATGGGCCTACCTGGGTAGATGCATTTGAGCGGGAGTCATTCGAGTTGGTTGTAGGTGATGGGTGCCGAGAGGGCGGTGTATAGAGAGCTCGGGCTACATACGATGTAGCATATTATAGACAGAGACTGGAGAGCCTATCTAGTGGAGATATAGTCTAGAGACCCTATGTGACTTATCCCTCTTACAAAGGGATGTATGCAGAGCTGGAGGGACTACAGTTATGGAGGTGGATAGAGGGACACCATGCCGGGAGCACGAGATGATACCTATCGACCGAGTGAGGTGACAGTTTGGTTTAGTGCAGGATGTGCCCCCGCCCTTCCCACAGTAGTATAGGAGAGAGGAGGTGGAGAGACCTTTGTCTCCACCCCATCCAGAGAAAAGTCAATAGGGGAGGAGGAGGAGGAACCATGGACCACCGCATAGATGATGTGGGGTGATAGTGGCATATAGCCAGTGGTGGGCCATATAGAGGCAAGGGTCGGGCAGGACAAGGCTGAGGCGCAGGGGTCACGAGATATAGGAGAGGCCAGAGCCATAGATATAGGTAGAGAGGTGAGAGCCTCAGGCATAGGTACAGAGGAGGAGCCCGAGCTGTAGATATTAGTAGATGGTGTGATGAGACCACCACAGATAGTCTCGAGTGAGTAGACACAGTCTCACACGTATAGTGTTGAGAGTGTAGGTGGCCGGAGCCCAAAGGAGAGAGCAGAGGACATCTATCAGTGCACGGGGGTTAGCATCAGATGTCGGGCCATCTAGTGGTAGATTGAGAGTAGCAGCCACCACTCTAGAGTCGAGGGGACTATCGACATTACAGATGAGGTAGATATGTTGTAGTAGATGTGAGACAATATATCACCTATTTTTGTATTGTTGGATTTTGGATGTATACCGGCCTGCGAGCCGAAGAGATATTGTATTTATTTTTTTACATGATACCGCCTACGAGCCGAAGACATTTTTGTATTGATATCGCTCTGTGAGCTGCCATGATGATTTTTATAGTATATATCGGCCTACGTGCCGACATTTTGAGATGATAGCCATGATGAGACAGGCATGTTTATTGAGATACACATTTATGTGATATGGGTGTACATTGTATTGATACACACATGTATATATGAGGAGATAGATGATATTCAGGTGATGTTGTTATGATGTGTATGAGTTTTACTTTATTATGATATGGATGGAAAATAGATGAGCTAGGCATGATAGATTAGTCATAGGCATGGATCGAGTCGAGGCATGGATCGAGTCGGTTTAGGCATGGATGAGTCAAGTCGGTTTAGGCGGATTGAGTCGGTCGGTTTAGGCATGGATTGAGTCAAGTCAATTTAGGCATGGATTGAGTCAGGTCGGTTTAGGCATGGATCAAGTCAGGTCGGTTTAGGCATGGATTGAGTCAAGGTCGGTTTAGGCATGGATTGAGTTAGGTCAGTTTAGGCATGGATTGAGTCAAGTCGGTTTAGGCATGGATTGAGTCAAGTTGTTAGGCATGGTTGAGTTATTTCATGATATTTTGATAACAAATGGTAATATAAATGCATGAGATAGTGTAAAATGTGGAAAATGTTGGTTATGTATGAAAATGTGAAATAATATAAGTGGTAAAAGTTATGTGGTATATGGTTTAGATGTCGAGGTTTTTGATATGAACAGAAATCAGTAAAGGTGGGGGAAAATGGTTAGGGTAAAGAGTGGTCGAGCTAACCTTCCAGGGCCCCATGCCCTGGAAGTGCTACCTACATAGTCCCGGTGAAAAAAGGACCTCAGACCGATGTAGTTCTCCCATAAGCTAGGGAAGAAGATGAAAATGAGTTGGTAGGTTTGTGGTCATGTTGTGGGTTTGGGTTTAATAGGTGGGGGTAGATGATAGTAAAAATGTTGCAGGTGAGGGTGACTATGGCAAAAGGGGAGGATGACCCCAAAAGGTAAGCATCGAGGACTAAGTCCTATATAAGAAGATCAAAAGGTGATGAAGAAGAGAAAAGATAAGAGGGGGCAAGAAATCCACCCAATTGGCAAGGATCAAAATGTATGAAACACATCTATAGATAGGCTAATGAACGTAAGACCCTAAAGACATTACATGATTGATAATTCTAAGAGTGACGAAGAGTCACATGATCACCAAATGTCATAGGTTCAGTAGGTCCCTTGAGGTATGAAGTGAAAAGACAATGGGTAAGGAGGTGCAGGTAATTGGGTCATAAAATGGGAAGTAGAATGCCTTGGGCAATAGAGCCAAGATCACAATAGGCAAGTCCATGATGAAAAAGCTTATTTTTTTTTTTTTTTTTTTTTTATTTTTAGATAGACTGATCGATGTGGGAAGTCTATATGGGATGAATATATGTCTCCTTGAGGTCTTCACAAAGCTGATCGATGCGGGAAGCTTCTAATTTTGATTTTGAGAAAAATAGTCTTCTTTTTTTTTTTTGGAAAACTATGTAGAGAGTTGTGAGATTTTTATAGCTGTCCTTCGAGGGAGTAGTCTACTTATAGTGACAATTGAGGGTGGAAGATGTCCTTTTGAGGGATTCATCTTTTATATTGGAAGTTTGACTCAAGGAGTTGATCCCTTATTTTGGAAGATGTCCTTCTGAGGGATTCATCTTTTTTTTTTTTTTTTTTTTTTTTGCTTTTAAGTCATGGATGAGACTATAACAAGCATTTGGTTCTTGTTGAGAAGGAAAGGGTGAATGACCATGGGATCTCATCTAAAATAAGATGAAAAGTATCCATGAGAATCATGCCATGTGTAGAGCCGTGGTGCACATATTTAAGAAAAGGAAAAAGGGTGACGGGTAATCACATGATCCTTGTTTAGTCGTTGGAGATGAGGTGTGGAAAAGGTAAATGGTGCTCAAGGGATGAGCATGAACTAGATAAATAGTGATGTAGGACTAGAGGTCAATAGTAGAATGGTCAAAGATGTAATGCATTAAGGGGCTCAGGTTCGGGTTTACCCTCAAGTGAGGACAAACGATAGGCACCCGATCCATAGGTATGAGTTACGATGTATGGTCCAAGCCAATTAGGAGAAAATTTTCCCCATTTTCTTTTCTTTTCTTTGGTTACATGTTGATTTTCTTTCAAAACAAGGTCACCAACTTGGAAGGTTCATTCATGAACACATTTTTCATAAGCACGTTTGATATGTTGTTGATAAACTTGAAGGTGATCTAGAGCATTAAGATGACGTTCATCTAATAACTCTAGTTGTGCTAAGTGGTCTGACAAAAATTCATCATCAAGTAAGCATGTCATGGAGAGAAATGTGAGTGAGGGGATCTGGACTTCGAGAGGTAGAACAACCTCTATACCATAGACTAGTGAAAAGGGTGTAGCCGCAGTGGAAGTGCGAATACTAGTGTGGTATGCCCATAGAGCAAAAGGAATGTGCGTATGCCAATCCTTCCCAGTATCATCAACCACTTTCATGAGAATTTTATTGAGGTTTTTGTTAGTGGATTCAGCTTGGCCATTGGTTTGTGGGTAATAAGGTGAGGAGAAACTAAGTTGAATGCCGAAGGCATCACAAAATTTTTTAGTGTTTTGTTTTTGAATTGTTTTCCATTATCAGTGATGAGGCGATGAGGGACACCAAAGTGACAAATGATGTGATGGTTAATGAACTCACATATTTTCTCAACTTTCATGGAGATGAGTGGTATGGCTTCTACCCATTTTTGTGTAGTATTCGGTAGTAGTTATGATCCATTGATGGCATTGGGAAGAATGAGGATTGATTTCTCCGACAAGATCCAAACCCCATTGAGAGAAGGGCCAAAGGTCACAAGTGACCTGTAAGGCATGACTGGGTGTATGATGAAGGTTGGAATGTTGTTGACATTTCATGTAGCATTTGACATAGTCACAACAATCATGATTAAGGGTCGGCCAATAATAGCCTAGGTGAAGAATACGCTTAGCAATAACAAGGCCACTAAAGTGACCTCCACATATGCCATCGTGAACTTATTTAATGGTATAGGGGATTTCAGAGCTGGTGAGGCATCATAAGAGAATACCATCAAATCCACGCTTATAGAGGAGTCCCCCCATGATGACATAATGGGAGACCTTTTTAAGAAAGGTGCATTGTCCATTATAGGTGAGATCGGGAGGTAAGATGGAGAGGGAAAGGTAGTCGAGTAGCTATTTATACCAAAGGTCACTCGTGTGTCAAAGGGTGTCCGTTCCATTGAGTAAACATCATGAGGTAAATAAGAAGGTAATGGAATGGAGGTTTTACGGTGAAAATATTTTGAAATCGGTAGGGGAAGCGGGTATTTGGGAAGCTAAGCGAGCCATGGTATCTCAAAATTTGTTGGTTGACCATCATGGATGGTTTGAAGGGTGTAATCAAAGGTGGTCAAAAGTATGTCTACATGATGTTTATACTTTTGTAGTATCTCGTTATTTCATTATGACACATACCATTGACTTGGTTTACTACCAATTGAGAATCACCAAAGATATTAATGGACTTAACGTCTAAGGCATAGGCAGTCATGAGACCCAATATGAGTGCTTCATATTCGGCGATATTGTTGGTGCATTCAAAGTCTGAGTTTAAATGATAAGGGCATGGGTTCACCATCAAGAGGAATGAGGATAATTCCTACACCACCCCCACGCTGACATTTGGAACCATCGAAGAATAAGGTCATTTAGTAAGGGTCATCATCCAAAGAGAGGTTAGCAATGGATTCATCAGGAAATCAAAGTTCAGAGGGTTGGTCCCTGGCAATAGGTGCATCAGCCAGTTGGTCGGTGATAGCCTAGCCCTTAATGGACTTTTGGTGAATGAATTTGAGGTCAAGATCAGCTAAAAGCATAAGCCATCACATGGTGCACTTGATTTTGATAAGGTTTAGCATACATGATGTGTAAAGGGTCGGTGTTGGTCACAACATAGGTTTTGTGGTTGAGTAGGTAATGGTGGAGTTTGGTGGCAATGAAAACTAAGGCTAAGAAAAAAATTTTTCAGGGTGAGTGTATCGGGTTTCATAGTCCAAAAGGGTATGGCTTATATAATAAACCACTTGCTCCCTATGTTGTTCATCACGATGAGCGAGCATGGCTCCCAAGGAATGATCGGTAGCTGATATGTATAGGTAAAAGGGTTGATCGTCTTTAGGTGGAATGAGTACGGGTGGTTGGAGAAGGTATTGTTTTAGGGCCTCAAAAGCTTTGTGATAGTCAACATCCCATTTGAAAGAGACATCCTTCCTAAGCAGATGATGAAATGGTTGACACCGGTCGAGAGAGTTGGGAAATAAATCAGCGAATGGACTGCAATTTACCTTGTAGGCTACGGAGTTGTTTAAGGTTAGTGGGTGGAGGCATTTCCAAATGGCCTTGACTTTAGCTGGGTCAACTTCTATACCACATGTAAGGAAATGATAAATCCTAGGAGCTTTCCTGAGAGAACCGTGAAGACACACTTTTTAGGCTGAAGGCGGATGTAATATTTAATGAGGTGGTCAAAGATGGTTTTGAGGACAACGAGGTGCTCGACGCGGTGTTTAGATTTAGCCAAGAGATCATCCACGTAATCTTCCAATATGTGATGCATGATATCATGGAAGATGTAAGTCATAGCACGCTGATATGTAGCACCAACATTTTTAAGGCCAAAAGGCATGACTCGATAGTAAAGGTCCCCAAGGGTAATGAATGTGGTCTTGTGCTGATCTTCTGGGGCAAGAAAAATTTGGTTATAACCCGAGAAACCATCCATGAGTGAGAGCATCTCATGACCCATGGTAAGGTCCACTAGTTGATCAATACTGGGCAAGGGAAAGTCATCTTTCAGGCAGGTGAGGTTGAGGTCATGGAAGTCCATGAAAATGCAGAGTCCCCTGTTGCTTTAGTAATAGGGACAATGTTAGAAATCCAATGAGGATAATCAATGGGTAAGATGAAGGAAATGGAAAGAAGACATTGAAGTTCTTCTTTGATGAAGAAGGGCAATGCGAGGGTGCATTTTCCTCAACTTTTGTTTGATAGGTTTGGCATCGGGAATGGTTACGATATTGTGGACCACTATGGTGGGGTCAATACTGGGCATGTCTATGTAAGACCAAGTGAAAGCATGGTTATGATCTCGAGAAAAGAAGTGATGGCTTCTTGTTTAGCAGCATCTAAAGATTGTCCGATCTTTAGGATGTGTGGGTCATCCTGAGTATGAATGTTGATCTCAATAGTCGATTCATTCAACATGGTTTACGTCTCAGAGGGTAATGACCGATGAATATATGAGTCTTCTACACCAAGGTAGGTGAGTATGGATTCATCATCCTGACATTGAATGACATTAATGGTTGGTGTGTCATCATGATGATCATCTCAGGATACAGGAATGGAAGAGTGGAAGGGGCCTCGCCTTCACGTTGATAAGTCAAAGGCCCCAAGGAAATGGTGTTTATGAAAAAAAAAAAATTAGGAGGGATAGATTTAGGATCCATCAACTCCATTGGTGAGGGTGATGAAGGTGGAGAAGGGCTAGGGTCTCACAATGAGTTCAATGTGGGCCTATTTGGTAGGAGGTTCGGGGAAGCCGATACCACTACGGTCATTATGTTTGCGGGTGGTACATGGAATAATGGTATGGTGACCTTGCTCGTAGAAGCCAAAACCAAAACCCTTCCATGCACAATGGTGCAGAAGGTGTGGGTGAAATGGTGATTGGTAAGTGATTGGAAGTCAGTGGAAAATGGGTGGGGTTGTGATGGTGGTTCAGGTGTGTAAGTGGTAGTATCAAGTCCCCCATAGGTGAGACTAGTACAAAGATGAGGAGGACCATAAAGGAGGCATTCTCCATACGGTGATCATAGCGAGGGTGTTGGTGAAGGCTTCCATACTCATGTGGAGTAAGGAAGGTGTTGACACTATATAGGTGGTACTCCCCAGTGAGTGAGGCATTGAAAAACACCTTCCAAGGGATCAGTGGTTGGTATGTGGGAAGCTAGTATGGATGATGTGTCGAGGTCGATGCGGAGGTGGTGTTAATGATTGGGAAGCTAATGGGTCAGCCATGGAGGCTATAGTGGCGGTAGGCGTGGAGGAGGTATGTGCGGTAAAAGTAGTGGCTACTAGTAGGTGTGGGTGTAGGTGTAGGTGAAGTAGTATTGGTTACGGAAGTAGACGGCTTGACCGGTATGAGTACATCGTTGGGTCGGTAAAGCATGTTGCATGTTTTGAAAGGTGATGGGTTAGCTGGAATGGTATAAGTGTGTCCTTTGTGTTCAAACTTTACACAATGATGCAAAGTGGAAGGAACACAACCCATGACATGGATCCAGGGTCTACCAAGCAACAAGTTATATTGGAATTCCCCCTCCAAAACATAAAACAATTCTAGAATAGTGCGGGGCCCACATGAATGAAGGATGATAGTGCCTAGTGTGGAGGTGATAGCATCGTTGAATGAATGCAACATGACCGGATGTTTGTGCATGTAATTGTCAGGTATGCGCATTTGAGAAAATGCATGGGATGAAATGATGTTAATGCTAGCGCCTCCATCAATCATCACACGGCATACCCGTATGTCATCAATGTGTACAGAGATGAAGAGGGCTAGGTCTAGGTCATCATTTTGGTATGGCGATCTCTGCCTCTGAGAAGCTAAGGGAGGCCACTTGGTGAACAAGGTGAGGTGGGGATGAAGGTGGTAATTTGGTGAGGGAGGCTACATGATGGGGTGTGATAATGGAGGCTATAGGTGTAGGGTCATTGGGTAAAACCTCGATAGATTGAAGAACCTCCATGAGGGCTTGACGATGGGATTCTGAGGTTTGGATGAGGTCATATAAGGACATTTTGAGTGGAGATTGGTGTAATTGTTTGAGCATGGTGTGATGTGTGACACCATTAGAAATGGGGTATGTGGGGCACGGATAGTTATCTTAGGTATGGGTGCAGATGGTATGTTGGGTATAGGATTGGTTGGTGGGTCAATGCCTTTTCTTTACCCTTCGCATGCATGTGTAGTGATGTGTACCATGTTGATTTGAGGGAATTTGTCAAATGGAGAGGGTGTAGGGTAAGTGGTATAACGACATGAAGGGAAAAAACCTACGGGAGGAGAAAAACCCTGTGAGGTCAATTGGGCGTAGCAACGACATTTGGGTGGTGGCATGGCAAGTTCTCTGATGTGAACCATGTTAATTTCAAATTTTGTGTGTGGTTCTAGGAGTTGTGAGGGTGGAGGTTGTGGTTGTTGAGTGGGTAGTGTGGGAATGGGTGTAGGTGAAGCAGGGTCCTCATCCAGAAGGTCATCATCATCAAAGTTGGTTTCGGTGGACACAATTGGATAAGGATGGTTTTCAAGGCCTTACAGTTCTCCACATCATGCCCTGACACATGATGGTATGCACAAATTTTAGTATCATCAAACCCTTTGGCTTGGGTTTGAGGGGGTCGTAAGGTCGAAGTGGTGGTAATGTGATAACAAAAGTCTCGAGGAGGTTGGTTAAAATTTTGGCATAGGACCCTACTAGTGGATCACAATGGGAAGTGAATGTGGGTTTGGGTGTGGGTGTGGTTGGTTTTCTAGGAATTGTTTTGGAAGAGTAGGAATAGGTCGAGCTATGGGTTTAGGCTCCGGTGTGGTTTGAGGTATCGGTTGGGTTCATTTGGGTAGGGGTATAGTAGATGGATGGGTAGGAGGGTGTGGTTTTGTTTTGACTACCTTGTTGTGGGGTAGTGGGGTTTTGTTTTTGGGTTGCACCTTCTTGGGTAAAGGTGATGTGGGTATACAGAGGTCTAGAAGGAAAAGTAAGATGGAGGAAGAGGGTGAGTTACCCATGGGGATAATGGGGTGCTATGAAGGTAGATGACACGGGTCATGCTTGGGGTGTGAGGGACAATGACTGAAGTGTAGTAGGTAGTGAAGCAATGGCTGAAGGTATCGAGGTATTGGTGGTAAAGAGACTGCAGGTGCAGGTATGAGTCATGTTGTGTGATGGGTAGGTTAGAGATTTGTGAGGCAGAATGGGTGGTTGTGTTATTGGTTTATGGATGGGTGAAGGGTGCTTGACCATGTTGGGTAGCTGAGGTCTTAAGGTAGATGGGACAAGTGTGGGTGTGATTGGTGTGGTAGGGGTATGAGGTTGATGAGTTTGTTTCTTTAGTTTGGGTGTCGAGTAGGTGTGGTTTTAACGTTGGAGGATGTAGCTAAATCTAGTTTAATAGGTGGATGAGTAAGGCAGTGATCGGGGTGACCCCTAAAGTGGTAATAGGTTTAGTGGAGGTAAATGTTGTGGGTATGGGTTTGGGTTTAGGCATAGGTCGGGTTATGGGTAAGGGTGTGGTGTGAGTGTTAATAGATATCATGGAAGGGGTTGTGACAATAGTGGTTGTATGTGGTTTGATGGGTGGAAATGTGTTTGGGTAGATAGTGGAGGTGTCATCGAGGGATCTCTGCATTTGTGTTGAGACAGGGAGTAAGAGGCACCCCCATAACAAAGCTCTATCCACATACTCTAAGTGATCAGCCAAACATGAGAATGGCACATCTGTGGGTGAAGTTGGTGAGGACCTAATGGGAATTCCTGTAAAATGCATCTTAGAGATGGGGAATTGGCCAGCTTTAGCTTCTGGTGGTAAGAGAGCTGAAAGTAGGTCTATTGGATGTTGGGTAGCTGATGGAGAATGCTCACCAAGAGGAAAAGGTATCTCCACTGGGTCTATGATGGGTGGAAGAGATGATGGGAGTTCCTCTATGAGTGAAGGAATGGATAGGTGCTCCTCTGTGGGTGGAGGAGGTAATGGGTGCTCCTCTATGGGTGGAGGAGGTATGGTAGGTAAAGGTTCGCTAAGTGGAGAAGCTAGGGGTGAGATGGTCTCAATGTCAGTAGAAGACTCCTCTGTAGGTGATGTAGGAGATGAAGGGTGTTCTTCTATTGGTGAAGGAACAGTGATGGTTGGTTCAGACATGGAAGGAGGATTTCGGGCTAGGATTTCCTCTATGGAAGGGATGTGAGGTAATTGAGATGCAACATGTACCTCGTTAAAGATCGCATGAACCTCACGAGTATGGGTATCGTGAGTGGATGTCTCACCTGTTTGATTGGATGAAGGGGCATGATTGGGAAATGGTTTTTTAAAGATTTGTAGATTTTGGTTGGGGGTGGTGTTGGGATTATCCACAGTTAACTCACCTTTCTCGAGCATTTCTTGGACAATATTCTTAAAAGTGATGCAGTTGCCATCACTATGACCTTTCACTCGGTGATAGTTACAGAAATCTTGTTCCTTATACCATGCGGGCATGGGGTGAGTAGGGTCAAAACCAGTGTGTGGTTTTATGGGTGGAAGGGTGATGGCGCTAGCTTTGATCAGATTTTCTAAAATAGAAGAGTAAGGTTCCCCAATTGGGGTATATTTTCACTGCTCTTGTCTAAATCAAAAATCCTGTACGGGTGATAGATTAGATGAGGGTGTAGCTTGATTAGATGGATGAGTTGGGCCAGCCTTGAGTACCACTACGTTAGCGGTACCTTTAGCCTTTGAATAATTGGTTGGTGGTTTAGAAGAAGAAGAGGTTTCATTCGACTTGAATGTCAAATTTTTATTTCGTAATTGGATTTTCTTCTCTTGATAGCCCGAATTTCTAACTTTCATGCCATAGTAAATGCCTCATCGAATGTTCTAAAATTTTGGACCTGCAAGGTCGGGAGATATGTCTGGCACAAGCTCATGTGAAGAGCTCGATGAGTTCAGTTTGTGGTAGTTGAAAGGTAAGTTGATTGATCAGGTTGCACTAATGAGTAAAAAAATCTGTGATAGATTCATCCTCATACTGACGTGTGGAATATAGATCGGTCATGGTAACTTTCTTGGCAATATTGATAGAAAAATGATCCAAAAAAGCTTGGGCTACCTGATTGAATGAAAATATGGAGTGTTTGGGTAACCCACTATACCAATCTAATGCAGGTCTAGTGAGGGACATGGGAAAAGTTCTCAAAAGTAAGGCATCATCATGAGCAATCAAATAACATCCATGTTTAAACAAGCAAAAATGTTGTTGTGGGTCTTCCTTACTATTGAAGTGGTTGAATTTAGGCATTTCCCAATGCACAGGGTATGAATGGATGGGAATGGATGGGTGAATAGGCTCGTTGCAAATCTCATCATAAGTGAGAGTGTTGTGGGAGCTAGAAACCAATGCCTCCAGTGTTTGCATCTTATCCATCATCAATCTAATTAGGTCATTGGTGGGTTGTGATGATTGGATGCCTCCTATAATGTGAGGAGGTTGGTTTTGGGTATATAATGGGTGTGGCATTCTAGTGTATGGGGCTTCCATGTAAGGTGGTGGAGAAGAAGGCAATGAAATAGGGGGTACGTACCCGGAATGAATAATAGATGAAATAGGCAGTTGTTGGTAGTATGTATATGGGGGAGGAAGGGTCATGGTAACCCTAGTGGCAATAGGGGCTAAAGATTGTGGAATGGAAAGAACTACGTTCTAAAATGGGGTAGGGGTCACCGACACTGGAGGTGGGAACGTAGCTATAGGTATGTGTGAGACATGAGGGATGGATGAGGTTGTGTTTGGGGTAATCATCGAGGGTATGGTGGATGTAATGGGTGCTACAGAGGTAACAGATGCGGCAGTCATAGCGGTATAGAACCTAACTATGAAATGACTAGGGGTAAAGTGGAAGTGGGTAGCACGAGCTAGATGGGGCTGATGCGAAAGTGGGTGTGAGAGTTGGGGGGATAGATATGGGCATGTTGTATATCAACTAACCCAGGCATCTCGAGTGGATGAATGGGAGAGGTAAAACTGCAAGGTAACAGGGTTCTAGTCAAGGAGTCATGTGAACTCCTCATCTCCGGTAGTGATATTGGTAGGCTGGATGGGATCCATGGCTGGTGATAAAATAGAGGGTGGTGAAGGACTAGGTGGGAGTGGTTGGTGACTAGCGTGGAACACGAGGGCATTCACTTGTCTTCATGTCGGTCACCCATGTGAACCAAGATCGATCGTGTGATGCTATGCTTCTCTATAAATAATATGGTAGAAATAGAACAACTGAAAAAAATGGATGAAGTAACAAATGGTGGGTGGAATGTGAAATAGGCTAACCGATGCCGGTTAGGGAAAACCGACATCGGTCAGGGGTAACCATTACCGGTCATTGTGGAAAATGGATAGTGAGTAATCAGTGAGGCAGAAGGAAAAATCTGACAAGTATGCCAAATCTAGGGATGTGTAAAATGTTAATGGAAAAAATGACAAGACAAAAGACTATGGAAGTGGAAGAAAGTGAAGTGAAAATGTCCTTTTGAATAGGTTAGCAAAAGGACCTGGAACCAACGTCGGTTGTGTTTAACCGATGGCGGTCAGAGGTAACCGATGATTCTATGTGAGATTGAAACAATGATGAGAAAAAGTGGTTGTGAATTAGAATTTGATGTGGAATCAAACCCAGAAATCTGAGAATGATGTAGATGTGGTCCAGACACACTCAAACGAAGTCAGAATACTCTGACTATGATTGGGAATGTGCAAGGAAAGACAAAAATAATGATCGAAAGCTCTCACCTCAAAACGTAAATCAAACAAAACACTAAGAAAGAACGTTCCTAGAGTGCCTATTCTATTACGTTTTTTTCAGCTTATGCTATTTAGGGACTGACACATGAATTGTGAAATAGAGTTTTTGGTGAGGATGGCTTCCTACAAAGAAGGAGATCTAAAGGGTGAGGTTTCAGGTTTGTTATGGTGGGGGTGGGCTTCACTCTGAAGTATGACTCGACAGAGCAGCGAGCTGGGTGCCCACTATGCCATGATCGTGTGATCACCTACAACTTCTTCCAGGTAAGATGTTGTTTAAGAATGTATGTATTTGAATTTTTGTGTGGTTTGGTAAGACTCAGAGAAAGAGAAAAGGATAGAAGTGCTTTTCTATGATTCGTTTGTCAACCATCAGCTGGTAATGACTTCCAACATATAGGTTGCCCTCAATTAATGTGAGCTAATGCAGAAAATCAGAATGAAATGCAATGATTTTAAAACCCAAATCAAAAATGTGAAATTGGATGACATAATAAGATGAATAGGAAGAGGGATGCTCTTTCACTAAAATGCAAAAAACATGAAGAAATGATTCTTTTAAATACACCAAAAGAAAAGTTTCCTTTAGAGCAAATAGAAAGAAGGAGTGGATTACCAGGAAGAAAATTAGTGTGTACACTTTTAAAAGGAAACAAACACACAATTTTTTTCCTAGGAATGAATGAAATGCAAGGAACCCCGGATGGGTCCCACCGGTGTGCCAAAATGTTTCACCTTTTTCTTAGATTGTTTCTTTGAATGGTTGATGAAATAGATAGGGTAACGAGCATAGGAGGAATACTTGTTCAAATGTTGGTTGATGGGTTGTTGCGCATGTATGACTTCCGAATCCACAACTAACTGAGAGCTTCCTTTTGGCTAGGAGGAACTACCTGTAATGAAAACAAGACCACCAGAAAGCATTAAACAATATGGGCAGTGAACTACCTAGCGTAAGCTAGATCCGGAAGTATGATACTTCCTAGATGGCTGTCAGTCCATTGTTTTAAACAAATTAATGTTGTAAACAAAGTAAATCCTATTGTTATTTTAAAATGATTTAGGTATCTCACTTAAAACACAATAAGAAATAGATCTAATCTAATAGGCTAAGCTAGAATAGAATCCATAGGTCAAATGGTTGGTTTCGGGGTTCTGGTCTGATAAAGGTCTCGGGTAGGTCACATGTGAGTGAGGGTGAGGTAAAATGGAGTGGATAGGTCTCTGTGTTTAAGGCTGTGTGTGAAACACAGACCGACGTCGGTCAGGGGGTGACCGACCGTGGTTAGGTATAACCGCACCGATTCCTGTGAGATCTGGGAATGTCACAGAATGGGGTTTTGGTCTCCTTTTTGTGATTGCACAAAGGATTTTGGTTGGTCGGGATGAGGTAATGGGTGACTCAGTAGGTTTTGCAATTTTTGATGGGTCTATGGAGGTGAAAAGTGTTGGAGATGGTCAATAAGGAGCAAGATAAACAATGGATGATAAAATAATGATGAGATGAAATAACCAGGAAAGTATGATGTTATACTTACTTGGATTTCATTTCTGAAGTCTTGTGTGTGAAGGATGGAGGTGTTGATGATGGGTTTGAAGGCTGCAAGTGATCACCGACTGAAAAAAATATTCTGCATGGGCTGCATGCACACTCCTCTTTGCTTAGATAGATCCGAATGTGGCTGGGATGGCTATGCAGGAGAAGATGTTCAATCTCCTTCTTTGGATGTGAGTTCTTGCTAGAATTGACTCTCTGAAGATGCATTATCTTTTGAGATCTCATTCTTGCTCGTCAAATTTCTCCCAATGTTTTCCAACCTTGAGAATAAGGTAGTTTAGGGGTTAAAAGGGGTAACCGACGGTGGTCCGGCTTAACCGGCAATGGTTAGGGGTAACCGACATCGGTCAAGGCGGGATTTCCTAGGTTTACTAAACTTAGGGAGATCCTCTTGATTTCCTCAAATCTTGTGTGGTTATCCCATGGATTAGACTGGGAGCTTCTTGTGAGCATGCGGGAATGTGGTTAGAGGGAGTGTAGGCATTGATTTTTAGGGTTTGGGTAAGTCTTAGTTAGTTATGGTAACTTGCTAAGAGTAGGTCTTAGGTTGAGTTGGATTGGTGAGGTGTCTAAGTGAACTATATGTGTAGATATTATTTAAATTAAAATAATAAATATGGTGAGGATAATGAATTAATTTAATTAAATTAATACTAGTGAGGTGAAGGGAGTCATGGCTAATGAATGTGATGAAGGGTGCTTATTTGTCAAGGGACCAAAGGGAGTGTGACCTAATTTGAGTGTCTACAAAGGATCATAGTGATGGAAACTACATCAATTTTAAGAATATTGTACAAGAAATTCCCGAGAAAGGTGAGTTAACTGTGGATAATCCAAATGCCACCCCTAATCAAAATCTACAAATCTTCAAAAAACCATTTCCCAATCATGCCCCTTCATCCAATCAAACCGGTGAGACATCCACTCATGATACCCATACCCGTGAGGTTCACGTAATCTTTAATAAGGTACATGTCACCTCTCAATTACCTCACATCCCTTCCATAGAGGAAATCCTAGCCCGAAATCCTCCTTCCACATCTGAACCAACCTCCACCATTCCTTCACCAACAGAGGAACACCTTTCATCTCCTACATCACCTATGGAGGGGTCTTCTACTAACATTGAGACCATCTCACCCCTAGCTTCACCACTTAGAGAACCTTTACCTACCATACCTCCTCCACCCATAGAGGAGCTCCCATTACCTCCTCCACCCACAGAGGAGCACCCATCACCTCCTCCACCTATAGAGGAGCACCTATCTGTTCCTCCACTTATAGAGGAGCTCCCATCATCTCTTCCACCCATCATAGACCCAGTGGAGATATCTTTGCCTCTTGGCGAGCACTCTCCATTGGCTACCCAAAATCCAACAGACCTATTTTCAGCTCTCTTACCCACTGGAAGCTAAAGCTGGCCAATTCCTTGTCTCTAAGATACATTTTACGGGAATTCCCATTAGGTCCTCACCAACTCCACCCACAGATGTGTCGTTCTCACATTTGGTTGATCACTTAGATTATGTGGATAGGGATTTATTATGGGGGCACCTCTTACTTCCTATCTCAACACAAATGTAAAGATCCCTCGATGAAACCTCCACTATCTACCCAAACACATTTCCACCCATCAAACCAAATACAACTATTGTTGTCGCAACCCCTTCCACGATACCCATTAGCACTCACACCACACCCTTACCCATAACCCGACCTATACCTAAACCCAAACCCATACCCACAACATTTACCTCCACTAAACCTATTACCACTTTAGGGGTCACCCCGACCACCAGCCTTACTCATCCACCTATTAAAATGGATTTAGCTACATCCTCCAACATTAATACCACACCTACTTTGACACCCAAACCAAAGAAATAAACTCATCAACCTCATACCCATCTGCACAAATCACACCCACACTTGTCCCATCTACCTTAAGACCTCGGCTTCCCAACATGGTCAAGCACCCTTCACCCATCCATAAACCAATAACACAATAACCCATTCCTTCCTCACAAACCTCTAACCTTCCTAGGCACACAACATGACTCATACACGGCACTGCGGTCTCTTTACCACCAATACCTCCAATACCTTCACTATCACTTCACTACCCACTACACTTCAGTCATTGTCCCTCACACCCCAAGTACAACCCCATCATCTACCTTCACAAAGCACCCCCATTATCCCCATGGGTAACTTGCCCTCTTCCTCCATTTGATTTTCCTTCTAGACCTCATGTACACCCACATCACCTTTAGGAAAGAAGGTGCACCCAAAAAAAAACCCCACTACCCCACAACAAGGTAGTCACAACAACCCCACACCCTCCTACCCATCCATCTACTGTACCACTACCCAAATCGAACCCGAATGATACCTCAAACCACATAGGAACCTAAACCCATAGCTCGACCCATTCCTACTCTTCCAAAAACAATTCCCGACAACCAACCACACCTATACCCAAACCCACATTCACTTCCCATTGTGATCCACTAGCAAGGTCCTATGCAAAAATTTTAACCAACCTCCTCGAGACTTCCATTATCACATTACCGCCACTCGACCTTATGACCTCCTTGAGACTTTCATTATCACATTACCATCATGTGCTTTAGGGCATGATGTTGGGAGCTTTAAGGCCTTGAAAACCATCCTTATCTAATTATGTACACGAAACCAAATTTTATGATGATGAACTTCTTGACGAGGATCTTGCTTCACCAACACCCATTCCCACACTACCTACTCAACAACCACAACCTCTGCCCTCATAGCTCCTAGAGCCACCCTCAAGATTTGAAATTAACATGGTTCACATCAGAGAACTTGCCACGCCACCACCCAAATGTCATTGTGCCCAGCTGACCTCACAGGGTTTTTCTCCTCCGGTAGGTTTTTTCCCTTCATGTCGTTATACCACTCACCCTACACCTTCTCCATTTGCCAACTTCCCTCAAATCAACATGATACATGTCACTACACATGCGCAGAAGGGAAAAGACAAGGCAACTGACCCACTAACCAATCCTATACCCAACATACCATCTGCACCCATACCTAACATAACTATCCACGGCCCCAAAATCCCATTTCTAATGGCATCACACATCGCACCATACTCAAACAACTACACCAATCTCCCTCAAAATTTCCTTATACGACCTCATCCAAACCTCAAAATCCATCTTCAAGCCCTCATGGAGGTTCTTTAATCTATTGAGGTTTTACCTAATGACCCTACACCCGTAGCCTCGATTATCACACCTCATCATGTAGCCTCTCTCACCAAATTACCACCTTCATCCTCACCTCACCTTGTTCACCAATTGGCCTCCCTTAGCTTCTCAGAGGAAGAGATCACACCATACCAAAATAATGACCCAAACCCAACCCTCTTCATCTCTATCCACATTGATGACATACGGGTACGTCGTGTGATGATTGATGGAGGCACTAGCATTAACATCATTTCATCCCATGCATTCTCTCAAATATGCATACACGACAATTGCATTCATAAACATCCGGTCTTGTTGCATCCATCCAATGATGCTATCACTTCCACATTAGGCACTGTCATCCTTCACATTCATGTGGGGCCCCGCACTGTTCCATAATTATTTTATGTTTTGGAGGGGGAATTCCAATATAACTTGTTGTTTGGTAGACCACGGATCCATGTCGTGGGTTGTATTCCTTCCACTTTGCATCGTTGTGTGAAATTTGAACACGAGGGACACATTTATACCATTCCAGCTGACCCATCACCTTTCAAAACATGCAACATGCTTTACTGACCCAATGATGTGCTCATACCTGTCAAGCCGTCTACTTCCACAACTAATACCACTTCACCTACACCTCCACCTACTAGTACAGCCGCTACTTTCACTACACATACCACCTCTATTCCTACCACTGCTATAACCTCCATGGCTGACCCATTAGCTGCCCAATCCATTAACTCCACCTCCGCATCGACCTCTGACACATCATCCATACCAGCTACCTACATACCAACCATTGATCCCTTGGAAGGTGTTTTTCAACACCTCACTCTGGGGGAGTACCACCTATATAGTGTCAACACATTCCTTACTCCACATGAGTATGGAAGCCTTCACCAACACCCTCGCTATGATCACCGTATAGGAGAATGCCTCCTTTATGGTCCTCCTCATCTTCGTACTAGTCTCACATATGGGGGACTTGATACTACCACTTACACACCTGAACCACCATCACAACCCCACCCATTTTCTGCTAACTTCCAATCACTTACCAATCACCATTTTGCCCACACCTTCCTACACCATTGTGCGTGGAAGGGTTTTGGTTTTGGATTTTACGAGAAAGGCCACCATACTGTTATTCCATGTACCACCCGTAAACATAATGACCGTAGTGGTATTGGCTTCCCGAACCTCCTACCAAATAGGCCCTCATTGAACTCATTGAATACCTAGCCCTTTTCCACCTTCATCACCACCCTCACCGATGGATTCGATGGATCCTGAATCTATCCCTCCTAACTTTTTTTTTTTTTCATAAACATCATTTCGTTGGGGCCTTTCACTTATCAACGTGAAGGTGAGTCCCCTTCCACTCTCCCATTCTTGTATCCCCGAGATGATCAATGATGACACACCTACCACTAACGTTGTTCAATGTCAGAATGATGAATCCATACTCACCTACCTTGGTGCAGAAGACTTATATATTCATCAGTCGCTACCCTCTGAGACACAAACCATGTTGAATGAATCAACTATCAAAATCAACATTCATACTTAGGAAGATCCACACATCCTAAAGATTGGACAATCTTTAGATGATGCTGAGCAGGAAGCCATCACTTCTTTTCTTCGAGATCATAACCACACTTTTGCTTGGTCTTACGCAGACATGCCCGGTATTGACCCCACCATAGTGGTAGATAATATCGTAATTGTTCCTGATGCCAAACCTATCAAACAAAAGCTGAGGAAAATGCACCCTTGCATTGCTCTTCTCGTTAAAGAAGAACTTCAACACCTTCTTTCTGTTTCCTTCATCTTACCCATTGATTATCCTCTTTGGATTTCTAACCTTGTCCTCTGTTACTAAAGCAACACAAGGACTCCACATTTGCAGACTTCCATGACCTCAACCTAGCTTCCCGAAAGACAATTTTCCCTTTCCCGGTATTGATCAACTGGTTGACCTCACCGCTGGTCACGAGATGCTCTCACTCATGGATGGCTTCTTAGGATATAACCAAATTTTGCTTGCCCCCGAAAGATCAGCACAAAATTGCATTCATTACCCCTTGGGAACCTTTTCTATCGAGTCATGCCTTTTGGCCTTAAAAATTCTGGTACTACATATCAGCGTGATATGATTTACATTTTCCATGATATCATGCATCGCATATTGGAAGATTACATGGATGATATCTTGGCCAAATATAAACATCGCGCAAGAGACCTCCTCGTCATCCTCGAAACCATTTTGACCGCCTCATTAAATATTACATCCGCCTTGACCTAAAAAGTGAGTCTTCGTAGTTCTCTTAGGAAAACTCTTGGGATTTATTGTTTCCCTCGTGGTATAGAAGTTGACCTGCTAAAGTAAAGGCCATTCTGCCTCCACCCACTAAATGCCTCCACCCATTCACCATTTCATTTCACAATTATCGATCGGTGTCAACCATTTCATCATCTTCTTAGGAAGGATGTCTCCTTTAAATGGGATGATCATTGTCACAAAAGCTTTTGAGGCCCTAAAAAATACCTTCTCCAACCACCCATACTCATTCCACCTAAATATGATCAACATTTTTACCTATACATATCAGCTACTGGTCATTCCTTGGGAGCCATGCTCGCTCATCATGATGAACAACATAGGGAGTAGGTGGTTTATTACATAATCCGTACTCTTTTGGACTATGAAACCTGATATAACCATCCAAAAAATATTTTCTTAGCCTTAGTTTTCGTTGTCACCAAACTCCGCCATTACCTACTCAACCACAAAACCTATGTCATGACCAACACCGATCCTTTACACTTCATGTACACCAAACCTTATCAAAATCAGTGTGTCGCGTGATGGCTTATGATTTTAGCTGATCTTGACCTCAAATTCATTCACCAAAATTCCATTAAGGGCTAAGCTATCACCAACCAACTGGCTGACGCACCTATTTACGGGACCAACCCTCAATTTTGACTTTCCCAGATGAGTCAATTGCTTTACTCTTTTCCTGGATGAACCCCTTACCAATGAAATTGTTCTTTGATGGTTCTAAGTGTCAGCATGGGGGTGGGGCTGGTATTATCCTCATTCCTCTGGATGGAGAACCCATGCCTTTGTCTTTCAAACTAGACTTTGAATGCACCAACAATATTGTCGAGTATGAAGTGCTCGTACTTAGGTCTTCGAGCTGCATATTCCTAGATGTCAAATCAATCCACATCTTTGGTGATTGAAAATTGGTGTAAACCAAGTCAATGGTATGTACCAATGTCGTAAAGAGATACTTCAAAAGTATAAACATCATGTAGACATACTTTTGACCACCTTTGATTGTTACACCCTTGAAACCATCCCACATTCAACCAAAAAATTTGCAGAGATACCATGGCACCTTAGCTTCCCAAATACCCGCTTCCCCTTCCAATTCCAAAATATTTGTCACCGTACAACACCTCCATTCACCTTCTTATTTACCTCATGATGTTTACTCAATTGGAAATGACACCCCTAACCCGAGTGACCTTTGGTATAAGCAATACTCTGACTACCTTTCCCTCTCCATCTTACCTCCCAGATCTCACCCATAATGACAACACCCTTCCTAAAAGGGTCTCCCATATTTTGTTATCTGGGGACTCCTCTATAAGTGTGGATTTGATGGTATTATCTTACGATGCCTCACAAGTTCTGAAATTCCTTATACCATTAAGGAGGTTCATGATGGCATATGTGGAGGTCACTTTAGTGGCCTTACTGTTGCTAAGCATATTCTTCGCCTAGGCTATTACTGGCTGACCCTTAACCATGATTGTTATGACTATGTCAAACATTGTGTGAAATGTCAACAACATTCCAATCTTAATCATACACCTATTCATGCCTTACAGGTCACTCGTGACCTTTGGCCCTTCTCTCAATGGAGTTTGGATCTTATCGGAGAAATCAATCCTCATTCTTCCCAATGTCATCAATGGATCATAACTGTTACTGAATACTACACAAAATTGGTGGAAGCCATACCACTCATCTCCATAAAAGCTGAGAAAATATGTGAGTTCATTAACCATCACATCATTTTTCACTTTAGTGTTCCTCCTCACCTCATCATTGACAATGGAAAACAATTCAAAAACAAAACATTACAAAAAATTTGCGACGCCTTCGGCATTCAACTTAGTTTCTCATCACCTTATTACCCACAAACCAATGGCCAAGCTGAATCCACTAACAAACCCCTCAAAAAAATTCTCATGAAAGTGGTTGACTTTACTGGGAAGGATTGGCATACACACATTCCTTTTTCCCTATGGGCATACCGCACAAGTATTTTCACTTCCACTATGGCCACACCCTTTTCACTGGTCTACATGATATGGAGGTTGTTACGCTCTCGAAGTTCGAGATCCCCTCACTCTGCATTTCTCTCCATGACATGCTTACTGATGATGACTTTCATCAGGACCGCTTAGCACAACTAGAGTTATTAAACAAATGTTGTCTTAACGCTCTGGATCACCTTCAAGTTTACCAAAAACATATCAAATATGCTTATGACAAACGTGTTCATGAATGAACCTTCCAAGTCGGTGACCTTGTCTTGAAAGAAAATCAACATGTAACCAAAGTAGAAAAAAGTAAACAAGGAAAATTCACTCCTAATTAGCTTGGACCATACATCGTAACTCATACCTATGGATCGGGTGCCTATCGTTTGTCCTCACTTGAGGGTAAACCCGAACCTGAGCCCCTTAACGCATTACATCTTCGACCATTCTATTGTTGACTCGTTTTCCTACCTCACCCTTTGTCTCTTTACAGGCTCGTCCCTTGAGCGCTATCCACTCCATACACCACCCTAATGATTAAACAAGAATCATGTGAGTACCCATCATTTGTTATCTTCTCTTGAATATGTGTACCACGGCACTACACATAGCATGATTCTCATGGATACTTTTCATCTATCTTTAGATGAGATCCCATGGTCATTCCACCTTGCCTTTTGAACAAGAGTCCTATCCTTCACCTTGGTCTTGTCCATGATTTCAAAGACCTCCAATGGGACCAAACTCCTTGAGTCAAACTTCTAATAAAAAATGAATCCCTCAAAAGGACATCTTCCTCTCGACCAAATTGCTACTATAAATAGACTGCTCCCTCAAGGATAGCTATGTGAATTTTTCAAAAAAAAAAAAACAAGAGAAACTGAAGCTTCTCGCATCGATCAACTTCACGAAGACCTCAAGGAGTACCATATTATTTATCCCATATAGACTTCCCGCATCGATCAGTCTATCAAAATAAAAACACTTTTTAGTCATGGACTTTCCCATTGTGACCTCGGACCTCTTGCCCAAAAGACCTATCACTCCAAACATATACAATTAACTACCTTTCACCCACCTTACCATTTCCACTCTCATTTCCTAAATCGCCTCAAGGGACATCTTGGACTTTCGACATTTGGTGATCCTGTGACTACTTTCACCATAGAATAGTTAATCATGCAATGCCTTTTGGGTCTTTTGTTCATCACCCCCTCCAAGGTATGATCTACTCGGTCTGATCTTACCCAATCATGTGGCTTTATCGCCCCCCTCTTATCTTTTAACCATCTTTTTTGACATTTTGATTACCTTATATAGGACTTGGTCCTCGACACTTACCTTTGGGATATCCTCCCCTTTTGCCATAATCACCTTCACCTGCATCATTTTACCTATAATCTACCCACACCTATTAAACCTAAACCCACAACATGCCCAAAGAACCTACCAACTCATTCTCATATTCTTCCCTAGCTCATGGGAGAACTACATCGGCCTAAGGTCCCTTTTCACCGGGACTATGTAGGTAGCACTCTGAGGGCATGGGGCCCTTGGAGGTTAGCTCGGCCATTCTCTACCCTAAACAATTCATCAACCATGCCTAACTCACCATTTACCCCACATTTCACTTAGTTCCCCTTTTCTAACAAAATTGGAAATTAAGCCACATACATAACAAGTTGCTTCCCATTTTATACATTTATTATACCTACCATCTCTCTATCATCACTATGCATAGGTTATAGTACATTTCACATATGACCCATAGTATCATTCATTGCCAACATAATGAATCATAACTAAACCTACTCAACCATGCCTAAACTTGACTCATGCCTATAACTTGACTCGATCCATGCCTATAACCTGACTCGATCCATGCCTATAACCTGACTTGATCCATGCCTATAACCTGAACTTGATCCATGCCTATAACCTGACTTGATCCATGCCTAAACTAACTTGACTCCATCATGCCTAACTCACCTAATTTCCATCCATATCAAAGTAACAAATCCATATCTCATCTAACACAAGCCATAAACCCATATCTCATAAACATATTAACACATCACAAAATACCATGAATCTCATCATATAAATCAATAAATGTGTATCTCAAAATACATGCCTATCTCATCATGACCATCATCTCAAAATGTCGGCACATAGGCTGATATACAATACAAAATGTCATCGGCACGCAGGCCGGTCTCATATATACAAAATGAATGAATGAATCAATATAAAAACATCTTGACACGCAGGTGGTATATGCTCACAATATACAACAAAATCACTCGTACATCCTCACTGTCTTTAGCACGTAGGTCAATATGTGATAAAAAATACAACTATCTTCCACACTTACATTAGGGCATATATATAAAAATAATCACTAATATACATCAAAAATCAAGGTGGCCACATATCAGACATCTCGCGGATGTCCTCCATCTCTATGTCCCCTACACCCTCGGCCTCCTATGCCCCTACTTGGCACATCACCTCACTCTGGTCACCGTGCGCTGGTGGCCTCTCCCTGATCGGGCCTCAGATCTTGCTACCCTCTGTGCTCTCCACACTATGTGTGCGGGATCTCATCCTCTCACTGGACACCTGTTGTGCCATGTACTCTCTATAAGAGAGGAAGTCTATCCTAGCTGCCATGAGCTAGTCTTGATAGTATCATACCTCACCTAGGGCATCCCGTAGCCTAGATATAGGCACGGTCTAGTGGTGGTCCCATAGGTCTTGGCCCCTATACCTATCTGCCTGTGTAGCTTTGTGAACTAGGACCAGCTCCTGCTGCTTTTTGTGATGGTGCCCCTATCCCTATGCCTATATCTGGGCCTATAAGGCCCCAATCTGTGTCTGGGCTATGCCAAATAGCCTTGTAATCCTGCCACCTGAACCTGTAGGGCTGCCACTTGACCATCTCCATCTCCTCCATCTCCTTCCCTCTCCATCTACCATCTGGGCTGCGAGGCCACCACCTATACTTGTAGCTCTATCACCTCTGCCTCTGACCCCTCCAGTTGTGTCTGCAGTATACCTATCTGCATGATCAGCATTGCTACCTACCCCTGTGTGGAGTCTCTCTACATTGACATGGTAGCTAAGTCTGGCTTCCCGAGTCTAGGTGGTATGGCTCGTAACTAAGCCACCCACCACTACCTATACCTATATGTGCATCCGACATCATCAATCCACCAATCCACTAGCTTGCTCCTCCTCTCCTGTAGGCATTGTAGGCTGTGGTAGAGGGAGAGGCCTCTCCATGTCATCTCTTTGATACTGTGGGAAGGGCGGAGGAATATCTTGTACAAGCCCAACTATCGTCGGACCTTGTCAACTGGGATCATCTCATCCTCCCCGTGGCGTGGTGACCCTATATCCACCTCTCTAGCTGGAGCTCAGCTAGCTCCTCATGCATGTGCCTATATGAGGGGAATCCCACATATGGCCTCTAGATAATGTCCACTCGGACAACCCCTCTAACAACTTACCGAAAATGGGCCACATCATATGTCGGCCTATCTCGACCTCCACTCTCCTGTAACCGGCACCCATCTCTGTATCCCAACCACACACATCTCGGTGGGAATGCATCTGCTCGGGGCATCCCTATAGGTTGAACATAGACTATGTGCTCGTAGGCCCAGTAGTGTAGTATAAATGTACAACACAGGATAAACCTGTGCAACCGCCCATACGCCCACAGCTCTCTGTATAGCTGCACCAAGAATGTTGGTGCCCAGGTGAAGCATGTCTCATGCACCATCATATCATGGAGCACCCCCATCAGTGATCAGGGAAAGTATCCACCCTCTACATCGGGTAGTGCATAGCAGCACACTGCCTCCATTAATAAAACTACTAGCCTTGTCTCATCCGGACAGGCTAGGTACATCTCACCATAGCTCAAACTGATGCTATGGAAGCTCAGCTCTGCCACCCCCTCACCAAATACTGTCCCAATTAGCTCCTCTAAGGCCTTGGAGGAGATAGAGTACACCTAGGCCCCCAATATGGGTAACCTCAGAATCTGGAACACGTCCTCCAGGGTGATAGTCATCTCACTCGTCGGAAGGTGGAACATGTTGGTCATGAGTCCCATCTATCGATGAGCGCGACCATCAAACTAGGCTACCGAATAGCATGTTGGTAGTGCCGAATACCACTCAAGCCCACTACCTCCATGTGTTAGCTCCAAAGGGCTTGCTAGGCCACAATGTCACCAGTAGTGGTGGAACCCTATCCCGCATATGTAACTGCGATCGACCCTACATCCAATCCAAACACAACATTAATCTACCTTTACCATGACCAATTCATCACTTATTATTACCCACCACCCTATTTTTACCCTACCCATCTCAACCACGTCCGTGCATCAAATTTTTTGGACCCTTGAGCCTAAAATCACGCTTTGGTGTCGGTTCATCCCTAACCGACTCCGATCACCCTTAAACCAAAGATCGGTCAAATATTTGGTGACCGATACCGGTTCAACTTGACCGACCACCAGTTACCACATAACGGCATCGGTCACCTATTAGGTGACCGATCTCGGTTCTGCCCGCCCGATCTTGACCAAACTTGACCGACGCGGTCATTGTCGCGGAAAAATCCGTGACTTCCCAAACCCCCTTTTTCTAAAGCCTTCCCTTGTCCCTTTTACCCCACCTACAATGACCTACACTACCCCAAAACCCCTACCCAACCCACCTATTCAATTTCCTACCCTCCCCCCTTCTTTTTTTCTACCCATTATTTCCCTCCATACCCGATTTCACTTTTCCCACCCACAAAATACAAAAAACCACCCAAATCCAAAAACAAACAACTCTTACACCCTCTACTCTATCTAATTAACACTATAGAGTTAGGTGCTTACCTCGTCATGCATACTACCTTCTCTCGGTGGCACATTTGGCCATTGTGCCGATGGTCTACCCAATCCATCTCCAGCTCTGCCATCCCCGACTATCTACCCATAACCTCCAACCAATCAACTCTCTCACCCTAATCTCATGGACCCATGCTTACTCACCAACCCAATCACCATCAAATCCCACTACTAGCTCACTGTCCCATTTCCTCTGGACACTTTTCTCACTTTTCTCTCTTTTTTTTTGTTTCTTCACTTTGCAAATAACAAATGAATAATAAAAAACATGGATTTTTGTTTTTATACCAAACCCAACCTAACCGATGTTGATTCCCCTAGACCGGCATCGGTCTCGTGCCCTACCTAACCATCGCTAGTTTTCCTATACCGACGTCGGTTATCCATGACCACCATCGGTCACCCTTACCTACACATTGCCCCTACTTTGCCATTTTACCCACCCCTTTACCTTGCTCTTTACCCCATACCTTTACCCAACCCATTACCTTACCTTTCCTGACCTCATCATTTACTACCTCCATTTTCCTCCTTTGGGGACTCATTATTTTACCCCTACCTTGGCCTTATACGTGCCTTGACCTAGATATTTGGACCTGACATCACTAGTGACCTTTGACCTCACGTGTTCGTTATACCTTGTGGCATTTATTACTGTGTTGATTGACCCAATGACCTTACCTAGCCTATTATCATGACTGTTTATCCTGACCCTACCTTTGGTGTACTGGAACATACCTAAACGTTCCTACACCTAACCTACGTTGTGCTTCCTGACCTTATCCTATACCTTGGATACCGGATTCACTTCAACCTTGTTTGGATAAACCTATCGACCTTAGATGATGTAGAGTTTGTTTGCTCTTCAACCCGATAGCGTGCTTTGCGACAGTTTATACGTGTGTGTGCATTTGACTATTGCTACCTTTGACCCTGACCCATTACCTAGATTTCCTAAGTAGACCTTTCACTCCTTTTTCCCTATACCCACTTGCCTTTTCTTCACATTTACCTTTTATCAAACCACTCACCGCTTCAGCTTACTACCTCATCAGTTCCTAGTTTGAGGGGATCACCTTCACCCTCACATGGGGAAACCACATCTTATTTTTGTTAGCATCACTTACCAATACAAGCTACGCAACAAAAAGGGGAAAAATGTAGACACTAAAATTAGGTCACACTCCCCTTTTGTCCCTCGACATATAAGCACCCTTTATTACATTTACCTAGCCATGACCCCCTTCACCCCACTAATATTAATTTAATTAATTTAACTAAATTAATTCTTTTCCTCACTATATTTATTATTTAAATATCTTATTTAAATAATATCTACACAAATAGTTCACTTAGACACCTCACCAAGCTAACTCAACCTAAGACCTATTCTTAGCAAGTTCCCATAACTAACTAAGACTTACCCAAACCCTAAAAATCAATGCCTACATTCCCTCTAAACACATTCCCGCATGCTCACAAGAGGCTCAGATTCTGATCCATGGGATAAGGACACAAGATCTAAACAAATCAAGAGGATCTCCCTAGTTTAGTAAACCTAGGAAATCCCACCTTGACCGACGTCGGTTACCCCTAGCCGTCGCCGGTTAAGACGAACCATCGTTGGTTACCCCTTTTAACCCAAAACAACCTTATTCTCAAAGTGGGAGTTGGGAAGAAAGAAATTGGATGAGTAAGAACACATCTCAAAGAGATAATGCATCTTCAGAGAGCCAATTCCAGCAAAAACTCACATCCAAGGAAGGAGATTGAGCATCTTCTCCTGCATAGCCATCTCAACCACGATCTGATCTATCAAAGCAAAGAGAAGTGTACATGTAGCCCATGCAAAAGATTTTCTTCAGTTGGTGATCACTTGCAGCCTTCAAACCCATCATCAACACCTCCATCCTTCACACATAGACCTTCAGGAATGAAATCCAAGTAAGTATAACATCATACTTCTCTGGTTTATTTCATTTCATCATTATTTTATCACCCATTGTTTATCTTGCTCCCTATTGACCTTCTCCAACATTTTCACCTCCATAGACCCATTAAAACCTCGCAAAAGCCTACTCCAATCACCCAATACCTCATCCCAACCAACCAAAATCCTTTGTGCAATCACAAAGGAGACCAAAACCTTGTTCTATGACATTTCCAGATCTCACAGTAACTGGCACTAGTTATACCTAACCATCGTCGGTCACCCCTGACCGACACCGGTCTCTGTGTTTTCCCACACAGCCTTAAACAAAGACCTACCCACCTAATTTTACCTCACCCTCATTCACCTGTGACTAACCCGAGACCTTTATCAAACCTGCAAAGACCCAGAACCAATCATTTGACCTTTGGATTCTATTCTAGATTAGCCTGTTAGATTAGATATATTTTCTTATTGTGTTTGAAGTGAGATACCTAAATCATTTCAAAATAACAATAGGATTTACTTTGTTTACAACATTAATTTTTTAAAATAGTGGATTGACAACCATCTAGGAAGTATCATACTTCTCGGATCTAGCTTACGCTAGGCAGTTCACTGCCCATATTGTTTAATTTCTTTTAGTGGTCTTATTTTCATTACAGGCGGTTTCTCCTAGCCAAAAGGAAGCTCTCACGATCAGCTATGGATTTGGAATTCATACACGTGCAACAACCCATCAACCGACATTTAAACAAGTGTTCCTCCTATGCTTGTTACACTATTTGTCTCATCAACACTTCAAAGAAACAATCTAAGAAAAAGGTGAAACAACATCATGGCTTGTATATCACATTGTAAGGTTACATATATCATCATTTGAGCTTTAGAACATAGTGGGACTGAAAAGAATAGCTTTACTAATCTGTAGAAGCTCATTTTGCACCTGAATCAGCAAGAAACTCCTTCAAACTCATAACTCTTGAACCACACTCAATGTTTCTTTAAAGGAATGACTCTTCCGGTGTTCAAACAAAATTATTTCATCTAGAATAATCATAAAAGCATATGAAAATGAAACACATACCTGAAAGTTACCATGATCTTCCTCTTATAAAGTAGATTTATGTGTCTTCCATGCCTATAGAAACCTTATCTTATCTCAACTCATGAGTCATTCCTTTCATTCCTCCTTATTAATGAGAAAGCATCAATCAAACCATACCTCATGAATAAGTACTCACATATTCTTACTTGAGAACATCTAACTTGCATCAAACCTTTCATGTATTATGCATTCACATTCATACAACCACTTGAGACACGGATCGCCACCATTTTGTATTGTATTTGAAATACATGTTTTGACCAAGACCATCTAGTCATACCAACATTTTCTAGACCACTTCAACCTACTCGATAGATTCTAAAAGGCCTCTCATTCCTATAAAAATCATCTTGTGCATAAACTAACAATGGAAATCATCTTACCTCGCTTCATCAATTTCAACTCTTCAAATTGCATACATACGATATTTAGAATTTGTAAATCCAAATTCATACTTGTAAGAATTCTCTAATAGTTATTTCATGTTTAAGTTAACCATATACTTGATTGAGTGCACTTTATATCTCATTAGTACTTTAATATACACCATGACATAGAGTTCATGACACAAACTCTAATATACATCTTCACAAGGTCACATGATGCAAGAGTACCTTCATTCATGTATTAAGTCATTCCTTTCCAACCACATTTCCCAGTACATGATCTCTTATGTCAAGGTCCTTCCTATTTTAAGGATTTACAGTAACTTCTTTTGATTCAAGGGATCCAAGAAATCTTGTAGTTTATCAATCAAAACCACTGAAGCAATATCTTCAACACTTCCTATAGCTACGATACCTTGAGACAATTGTTGATATCAGTAACATCACTTTTTCAACTTACACATCCACCGTCACTTCTTAAATTATCTTGATGGCCATTGAGACACATCACGAAGTAGACTACTAGTGATAACCTTCTAAAAATACCAACTCCGGCTATGACGATTTGACTATGATATGGGGTTTACTAGCACATTACAAGATCACATTTTTTTGACACTTTTAATCCTTTAGACACCATCTCTGAAGAACCTTCCAAAATAAAAATATTATCCTTTAAGATTGAGCTACAAATATTTTTGTGATGTCCATACCTTCTTTATTATGAGATTCAACTCATACTTTTCTAACACATTACATTGTCATAATGCACTTGATTACCTTCTATAGTCTCAACATAGCTAATTTTACACATGAGTGAGTCTTAAGACACATGAGAAATCTTTGCAACCACATAGGATGAGTAATAACTTTTGAATTCTCTTCAACCTTGTGAGATTTGCACCATAACCTGTAACATAATACATTGCTTTCTTAACCTTTGTAGACCTTCTCAAGGTATTGTCACACTTGAAGAACCTAGTCAGTTGTATCTTACATTCCCTAGTATTTTTACTGAGATTTTTTTTGAAACTTTTTGACATAGACCCTTTGAATAACTTCCTCTTGATAATAACCTCACTATCTTATTAATACTTGTAGAGGCCTAGACCATCATCCTTTAGAAATTTTTAGAGTTCAAGGCACATTTGGTGACATTCATACATTGACATGTTCCACTTCTAACATCTCACTTATGATAAACAAAACGAAATATGAGACACACCCATATGGTCCTTCCTAGCATGATTGGCTTTGACAATTCTACAAGGTTTCAAATGATAGACAACATACTCTTGACAAACCTCATCGCATGAGCTACCTTGAAAATAGTGATGGATGAAATAGAGCTTCACAAACTTACACATGTCTTGGAAAACCCTTGATGATGTCACATACCTATATTGACTAAATTTAACTTCATATACCTACTCACTTTACACTTTATCTCTTTACGAGACTTATGCAAACAATATCTTGACTCTGACGAACACACTTAATTATTTGGGAACAACACAATGTCTTACATAAACTTTGCAGAGAATGTATGCATGATCTCATTCCTTAACACAACCTTGACATGTATGAATTGCATAAGATAACATTTCCCCAATATGAATGACATGACAGACTTTAAGAGACACAATCTTGACTCCTCATTTTAAAATATGATCATAAGTACTCTTAGACACCTTGATAGATCAATAGACATGCTCTAAGACACATAGACCTTTTGTGAGAGGCAATGGAAAATTGACACATACTAATATATAGAAATTACTAACATGAAAGCATATTTTGAATTCCAAATCCTTGATTGGACACTTCTTGAGCATATAATACATCTAAAACCATCTATCATATAGCATTTGGATCATATTTTCATACTCGCATTTTGTTTTGGATGAAAATGATATGTACTTAGCTGAGATGATTCTTGGTGCTAGAACACTTAACATAATCTTGACTTCATGAGATACAAATTTTAATAGAGACTACTAAAACCCAGTGAATGAATGATACTTTTACTTTAATAGCTATGACACCCTATGAGACTAAAGCATACCTTAACACATTGAACTCGAGATCATAATGAAAATCTTAGAAGAACATATACCAAGATATACCTGAATTAAATAAAGCATTTGACTCCTTCATGAGTAGAGGAACTTTTAGATGAACATGACAACCTAGAAACATACAAATTCATATATAAACAACTTTGAGAGAACCTACAACACGAATCGGACACCTAGCAAGTGTAAAAACTCATGAAAATAGGGGAAGAGTCACTTTCCATATCTTATCACACTAAAGGTATCCCAGAGTCCCAATTTCTTCAACTTATCTTGTATATGGTCTAGAAATCCATTCAAACAGATGTAATCTTCTTCAAATCGATAAAACATACTCTTTTGAGATGTCATTTGAATGTTAACCTTACATTCAACCTTTCTCCCACTAGGATCCTTCTTTACAAACTTCATACTATGCATGAGAGATTAAGAATTGGTTACCTTAGCTTCTTTAACTTGATCAACCATCTCCTTGATCTTAGGACTTGTACTAACCTCTCTCTTTACAATAGGATCAGATCTTACAATGAGCCTCCTTTTGTTATGACAAAATTTTACAATGTGACCTGATTGTTGACAATTTAAACAAACAACAAATTTCTTTTCCTTTTAGTTTCCAACACCCTTATATTCTATCCATAATATTTATCTATGTGTCCATATTCACAACAATAATAAAATTCACCTTTGAAGAGAGCTATGCCACTCTAAGAAACCTCATTTTGCAATCTCTAGCTCTATGACCAAACTCATGACAAATGAAACAATATACATTAAACAAATAATAATACCTCATAGCATTAGGTTGTCTAACTGTGTTAGGCCTTCTTTGATCTTCCTTTTGATTTCCTTCTCAACTGATTTAGTACTTAGACAAACTTTATCATCATTCTTTCCTTCAAACCCTAGGCCTGTTTTTTTATCTATGGCATTTTGTCTTTCTAGAACATCACCAAGATCATTGGAGCTCTTCTCATATATCTTCAAATTATTTTATGCATTCTCCAAATCTGATTCAAGTGCATTTAATTTTTCTTCATACCTTGAACAAGAATATTCTTTCTCCTTTACGACTTTGGTCAAACATTCAACTTGAGATTCTAAATCCGAAATTGCTTGACCGTGCTTAACTTCCATATCCTTGACCTAAATTTGATATGCCTCAATACATGAATGAGATATTTCATTTTTTCTTCTCAATATGGAAACAAGGTGTACAGACTTACTCATTTCTTCGCTTTAAAGGATATCCTTTCAAGTTGTTGAACTTCTACAAAAATGACCATCTCGATACCAAATGTTATAAGTATAAGGGACTAAAGAGGGATGAATGAGTCTTACAAAATTTTTGAATTCATTTACCATTCATCATGTGTTACCATTCATGCATCCATTCATTCAACTATGTATCATATATATGTCAAATAACCATATAAGCAACCATAAGCAAAATCAAGAGCAAGAGAGTACATAAGACACCAAAATTAAGTGGGAAACCCTCATGGAGAAGAAAACCCAATGAAAATTTGTTTATATTATACAAAGAAAAGTAATTTAATGAAGTAAAAAATTCATAAGAAGAACCAACCCCGATTTAGTGAGGCACCAAACCTATAAGGAGCACTAACCCATATTTTAATATAGTACCAACCCTACAAGGAGCGTCAACCCCTAATGTAGAGAAGTGCACATGATAATTTTTGCACTTGTGTAAAAATAGGAAACATGAAACTTTTTGTTTATGGAAGGAATTTATAAATGAACCTAATTAGGGGTATTTACGATTAAATTATGTTTCCAATTACGTGAATCAACAAGAAAAATGTAACTATGTGTGTTGTTGTAGAATGTAACACCTCACGTATGCTACTATCCCATGATCACCTTCATCAAAGATGCACAAAAGGTCCAAATAACTTAATCACAACCTTGAGGAAGGCGGAGATAGAGGCATACCTAAGGATTTGGACTCAAAAATAGTAAACGTATTTGTTTTTGGCATTACTAAGAGTTCATTTTTAAGTTACAGGTATTTTTAATTTGATCATTTCATATGATTAAGTGTTATTAACTATGTTATTGAGTTTTTTAATTCATTGTACAATCATTACATATCATAATATTTAAAAGTAAAAGGAATTACACAACTCAATTACAAAAATAATATCATTTATTTATCGGGAAATTTAATGTTTCCCACACAATTCATGGGATGTAACTTATAACTACTAAAATAATAGATACATGTGTATAAAACTAAAAGCAAAGGAATGAAGAAGGAACCCATCATTGCCTTGGGTTTTCCATTTGGTCTTTATTGTTTCAGCTCCATCTTTTGAGCTTCATCTTCTCTGCATCACTCCATTACAACAATATAACTGAAAGGAAAACATATAATATGTAAAACATTTGAGCTTAGGATTCAATCTACATGCTGTGTTTCTAGTTTCAAGAAAATGGAACTCTTAAGATCAAAAGCATAAGGTACATCAAGGTAACAGATGTTGAATTTGAGAAAGCAAGTATATCTTGTAGTAGCACATATGATTCCCAGAATCATGATAGATAGATAAGAAAGAGAAAGAAAGTCACTATGGAACATAAGAGAGGCCAAAAATCCTAATTATTTTCTTAAGTGTTTTTTAAGTACAGTTCTGAATAGAAGAAACAAAATTCACATTTTAAAATTATGTATTATCAAGTATAGATTGCATTTCAATGACATAAAAAAATTCAAGGAATACAAGAAAGATTCATGCATTTCTTTTACTATCATCAAGGAATGAATGTTATCATTCATCAATTTAAATATTCAATCAGTTAGGTTCCCATACAAACATTTTAGGATAAAAACCTAAGTTTATCCAAGTTTCATATTCGGATAGAGAGAGTACAAAAAAAAAATATGAGTTATACAACAATGATAACTCCTGATATGGAAGAATGCAAAATATAATTTTCAAAATAATGACATAAAATATCACTTTGATAAGGGTTAAATCAAATAACTTTCAATTTTCAAGATCATCTTCTATAAGGAATCAATGTTTAGATACATTATGTATACATCAGGCCAAATTTTTTAGAACAAAAGAGATATTTATCCTCGGTGAATAAAGCAGGAAAAAAAGGATAACATAATATAGAGAAAGTTCTAGTTTCAAAAAAATTATAATGAAAGTAATCAAAATGATCCAATTCAATAGATATAAATCACATTTATTATTTGAAGTGTACCTAATTCATATTTAAGTATCAAGAATTCAAATAGTATGAGATACAAGTAAGTAAATGTAAAGTAGGTTACAAGTACAATTTATCAAAAACAAGAGGAGTAAGCAGATTGAAAGCCTCTCAAGATATTTAAAGACATTCCCGAGGATCTCAAGATAAATCCAAAGTAAACTAAAGAGAAAGTACAAAAGAAGGAAAAGGATAAATAGATTACAACTTTCATATTCCAAAAGTTCTTCTCAATTGTAAATGACAAAGTATGCATTGATTAAAGGTCACAATACGTATAAGAATATCAAACATCAAGCTTCTATAGTACCATATCTTCCACTCTATAAGTAGGATGAAACTAAGATCTATACAGATCTACATGATAATGGTTCATCAAGCCTAAAAGGAACATTATGAAAAATAATAAAGCAAGATCAAAGAAATGAGCTAAAAATTTCAGTCTCAAGGGATACAAAAAAATATCCCAAGTAGTTGCCTAGTTTTCAAAGTTATGCAAAATCACAACCTTTTAGCATGGAATTTAATTTATCATATTTCCAAACTAAGTCATCTAAAGAATGTAAGTTATAGGATTTGGGTCAAAGAGAAACAATAGTCATAGGGTAAATGGGATCAACATATTTCAAAAAAATGAAAGAAAAGCTTACAAAACAAATTTTCATAGTAAAGCGAAATCCAGGATTGAAGATACAAATGGTAAATGAGATTCTTCATTATCATAGAAGAAATACTCTTTCAATAGCAATTCTATATTACACGGTCTTAATAATTCAATTAGTGATAAAGAGTTTCCTATAAATCAGTCTCAAATGACACTTTTGAAAAATGGTTACAAAGTAGTCATAAGAATACATTTCATGATAAGAGCTCCAACTTGTAACTTTGAAAGGAAGGAAGATTTAAGCCATTTTAGTTTCAACACACATTTTACCAATCAAAAATTCAGAATGTCTTCAAATGTTAAATTGGATCTAGAATAGTTTGAATAAAATCACGAACAAAACTCATTGGGAAAAGATAGTGGCATGTAAAGATCACATGCTCATAAACAATTGAGTATGAAAGTTGTTTTTAACAAAATATTTGTGTTACAGCAAATAAGAGGGAAACTAGTAAAAAGAATGAAACCCTTCATCTAAAGATTCAAAGTTGAATGGAATCAGAACTAAAACTCCGATCATTATGGAAAAGGTGTACACTTAGAAGGAGAGCATAAGAAAAATAAAACTTCATTTTTGATTAATGGTGGCCATTTAGTTAGGGTAGTTCAGAGAGGGACTTGAAATAAATACATACAAACCTATAACTAAATAACAAAAACCATGATAACGCAGAAAAGGGGAACTCTATTTTCACATGACATTTAGAGTTTTCAAGAGTTTTACGAAGAATTTAAAAATAAAATCCAAATAAACTCACTAGTTCAAGGCCGAAGTCCCTTAAAACCCTCAATGTTTCATGATATTCAAAGCACAAAAGTAGAAACAAGCACAAATGACACTCCAGATCAAACTCATAAAGAGGATAAAAATAGGAAAGTAGGGACCAAAAAGGGGTTTGTGTTTTATTGGAAATGCAAAGTTAAAAACTCAAGAGAAAACATTTTCATTAGTTCACAGAATGTTGAAACCACAAAGCTCGCTTTCAAAATAAATGACCATGAAAAGTCACATGATAATAGAGGTTAAAAGTGTCAAATATGAAAATTTCATGAGCTCAAAAAAAGATAAATATGAAAGAAAAGTCAGAAATAAACTTGCAAGGCACACCATAGAAACTATAGAAGGCACAAATTCAAGCCCAATGAATCAAATAATGGCTTAAGTAACCCTTTTCAAGGAGAAACAATGGTTCAAGGCACAAAAAACAGCAAACCCACCAATGTATGAACCTAGTAATAAAAATTCATGCAATGGATAGATAGAGGATTCGAGAGATTAGTGCACACTAGTGGAGGACAACATAAAGGACTAGCTTAAAATTCACGGAGAGCCCAAAAAAATCATGAAAAGATCCAAGTAAGGAAAAAAGTGTAATGAAAATCTAAATATTTAGATATCTGAAATAACATTTACCTCGAATGAGGATAAGTCTAATATGTGAAGAGTTTCCAGGTATTAGCTCGTTCAAGTCTCAAAACCAAAAAATAAATATACAAATGATTTCTTCAAAAAAAATCATAAATGAGGTTCATGAGTTATGACAACATTGAATCCAAGTATGCACTTACATAAATGTGACATAGATTCCTAAAAATCATCACTTAATTTCAAGCTTAAGGAAGAAAATAATGGCCTTCGAGGAAAAAAATTAGCAAATCTTTGCTAGCTTGAAGTGAGCTCAATGAAATGAAAAATGAACATTTTAGAGTTTAAAGTGTTTTACCAACCATCCAAACCTCTAATTGAATGAGTTAGTAATCAACGGCTTAGATCTAAACAATACAGATCAAACATATATCATTCAAAACCATAACTTAACCTAAGTTTAAGGAATCAATGGATCCAAATGAAATGACTATCACACATCAATAGATCCAAATACCAATCAATGGTGGGGATCAAATGGTACCACAAATCAAATGCTCAGATTCAATCAACATTTAAATGTCATCTTAGACCAAAAAAATGGTGGAGATCAATCAGGTAAAATGACCAATGGTCATGATCATATCACCTTTTATTCAAACTCATAGTTAAATCAACACCATCGACATAATCATCAAAAGGGTCGATACATCTTGTGAGGGGAAAAGCTCCCATTTAAATTATCATTGCATAGACTTTGTAAAATGTTCACAATATTAGTTTATTGCTACAAAGAAACCAATGGTTAATATTAATTCCATCAATGTCAAAAAGGGGAAATTCAAGGGTGGCCAAACCTATTATTTGCATTGACCTTTCTAAGGTCTGAAATAATTGATTCCAAACTAGTCAAGCAGCCCAACCCATAATATGTGCAATGATAAGGCAAATATGGCATTCCAACTATCAATGATTGGAATCAAATCTAAAGGTGTCTAAGTGTTTATGGTAAAAAATATTTACCTCTTACCAAGTCAAAGAGGGAAAATAAAGGAGATGTTATTTCTAGCATGTGCACATGTGCCCATAGGTGGTCCCCACAATGGGGATGCTATTATTATGCCAAGTGTAAATATGACATGACATAGAATAATATGCCTTTCATAATTACCTTATATTTTTTTCAAATAAGGATATTATTTTCTTGCTCATGTATTGATAGTGGTCCCCACACATGGATGGATAATTTTTGCTAAGTGCTTAAAGATTAAAGTCATTATTTTGCATTAGAATGTAAAAATTTTGTATACCACAAGAGGAAAAAACAAGAGATAAAAAAAATCATAGATAAAAATAGAGTACAGGTGTCACATCATGCAAAAGAAGACAAATATCATGCACTTGTAAAAAGACTTGCACAACAAGAAAGTGGTTAATATTAGCCAAAAATATTCACCCAATTATTTTAATTGCATTAAAAATAGAGCAGTCAACTACACTTTGACTAGAGTGTATTTTTTTAACTAAGGCTATTAATGCCTCATTGTAATCAGCATGTCTATTTTTATTCCTTTATTTATTCATGATAAAGGGGTAAAATTATCATGCATGGGTAAGTATAGAATGTAGTCTATTTTAGGAGGGGTTGGGTGAAGTATTTTTGTTATATATTGTGTGCACTAGCAAGGCACAAAAGAGGGACTTTTTGACACATGAGTGTTGAAGCATATTTTTTCATTTTTGCCTTGAATGAGAACCAAATTGTTTCCTTTCCAATTATTTATACTGGTGTGTATCTTTCCATTAATTCTTGTGAATGTTAATTCCCTGATTAATTATCTTACCTTGCTACAAATTTGGTACTTTTCTATAGTCTTAGTGTGCATGTTAGTGTTGTGTTGTTGTGATTTATCCCTCAACACATAAGTGTTTTTCCTTAGGATCAAACTAAAACCCATTGGTTTCATGTAATCTACAATTTGTTTCTCAATTTTATTGTGCATGTACTTAGTCAAATCCCTCAATCAATTTGGTGTATCACCCCATTTCAATTCAATTACAACAATCTTTTTACCCTCAAAACCCCAAAAAATTAGTTTAGGATACATCAATAAGGAACCATCCCTTAATACCAGAGACTCACCTCAACAATAGGTATACCCACAGACCTGAGGTGTTTCCATTGTATCTACGGAAGTGAGAGATAAAGAAATCTTAGAACCCATGTTGTCATCTCTCAACAAGGGTGCACTTCGAGAGATAACAATTTTGGCATGCCCGTGGGACACATCAGATTTGAGTGACACAGATTTCAAATTTTTACAACAATTTAAAAAAAAACATCACTTTTGGAGGACAAAGTTGTAGATATCCATTGAAAATCAAAAGAAATTATTTGGTGACTCTGTAAGGCTGATTTCAGACCAGTTTTAGCATGTTCCATGCCTAAAGTGACTACAAGATCATCGGTAAGAGGACTTCCTACTGATTTTATTTCTTTACCTTTAAATTATGCAAGAAGAAGAGTTGGAAATACCTTACCTTATAATAGGCCTGGTTTTGCAACCCTCCTCCCCTTCCTTCACCATGTGTTAATCTTTTTGTTCAAATCCTTGTTATTCCAATGGCTCAACAACCACCACCACCACCTAGAAATTTTGTGACCTTTACTAATGGCAACCCTTTAGTAATTCCAATCTATCATGATATACCTATTGCTGCCTTGAAAGGTTTACCTTCATTTACTGGTGAAAATCAGATTACCCCTACTAAGCATATTAAAGACATTGCATCCCTTTGTGTAGTCCATAACATAACTCATGAAGATGTAGCCTTGAGACTCTTAGTTGCATCATTTAAAGGACAAGCTTTGCAATGGTACAAAACTTTACCGATAGGAGATATAACAACTTGGGATGAATTAGGATCAACTACTTAAGCAATTTCAAGACAATTCTGATCATTTATCTCTCATAGAACAATTTGTCTACAATCAAGAGAGCTCCTCATGAATTTATGGCTAGTTTTAATATCATATTTTCTAGAACTTGGGAAATAATTCCAGCCAGTGTTAAGCCTCAAGTTGATCATGCATTTTTATACTATCTTAGAGCTTTAAATAGTGACATTTCAGCCATGATATAATCTATGGGAGGAACTACACTCCCAACAACTTATGATATTACTATTAGGGCTGAAAATAACCTTATTCAAGCTGGTAAAATTAGCCCCAAGGCCTTTTATGCCTCTTATTAGCATATTTGGCACCTATACCACAACCTATTACCATAATAGAGTCTATTGTTATAGCACCATCAAGATGATGTATTTAAGGCCTTGCAGACTATGGGAAACAAATTAACATCAATTGAGAATAAACTAGCTCATCCTAGTAGGCCTTATCAGAATACTTATCAGCAAAATAGGCAGCCATATCAGCAAAATAGGCAGCCATATCAGCAAAATCAGAATTATAGGTAGCCTTATTAGTAAAGGAAATTTGATCCTAAATCTCCTAGTTCATCTAGTGCTCTTGTTCCAGTCAACATGGCTTCAAAAGAGTGGTGTTTACCTTGCAATCAACCTCATTCAGCTACTAATTTTCCAAATGCATTCCTTGAATATAAGCCTTGTTGCAAAACCTCAATCTAAAGCATTATACATGCCTCAAATGGAGGGTGGGAAGCAAGATGCTTAGATTCAAAAATCACCTAAATAGAACTTAGTTAGTTTTGGAGAAGAATATTTTATTGTAGTTATAACTAGGTCTCAAGAAAGGGCTCAAGATAAAGAAAAACAACAAAAAGACTTGTTTTACCTACAATTACCGAATAAATCAGCAAATGTAGGTCAAAAAATAGCAAAAAATCATGTTGTTCCTTCAAAAATAACAAGCATTTCAGCCCCTAAAGAGAAGAAAAAACAATTACAACTTGATCCTAGAAGATTATTCATACCTCATATTTCAAAAGTTGTTGAAGCAGAGTCAATTTTTGCTAAATATTATGCTAAAAATGTAGAAGATTTTTTTCTAAAACTATTGTTTCTTTTTTAATATTGTTGAGGTAATGAAAAACATAATATCAATATTTCATTATGGGATGCTTTGAGTATTCTAGACAACAGGAAGCTACTTGCTCATGAGCTTGCTAAGTTGTAGATTTCTTCAAAACCAAAGTAGAAAAGGAAGCTCAAAAAGCTGATATGGTTCTTAGTACAATTGAGCAAGATCACATGAAAGAGGTTAAGTGGATGGTAAAAAAGGTTCTAAATGCTCATGATATTAAAAATCCACCACCCTTTTATCTATCTTTGATTATTGGAGATCATTTAGTTCATAATTGCATGGTTGATAGTGGTGCAAGAAACATAGTAATGCCTAAAGCAATTGCAGAAAAATAGGCCTATGCAGTATGAACCTACAAAAAAGAGTGTATTGTAGCTAGATGGGACAACAACTAACACAATTGGTGTCATTAAAAATTTGGAGGTAACATTACATGCTTGTCCAAATGTTTCTATTCTTTACAAGATGTAACTATTGTAGATCTACCTCCCTACTTTGCTTTATGTTTATCAAGAGATTTTATAGCAAAGATAAGAGGTTATCTTTCTTCATATTGGTCATTTTTATTCTTCACTACAAGGTATGGAACTAAAGTTACAGTTAATTCAAAGCCTTTGGCTAGATTTCATATTGAGCCTCATGCTTCAAATGTTGTAGAAAATTATGCAACCATAGATCGACTTGATTTTGATGTCACAACACATGTTTCTACATTAGATGGTGTTTCTAATTGTTTATGGATGAAAAAAATCAAGAAGAACATGTTTATGATCCTTTCAAGGAAGTAGAAGAAGGTTTATTTGGTGTTTATTGTTTGCATGAAGAAAATGCACCTATTCCTTTATTGTCCAAAAAGAAAAAAACTAAAGGCTTATGGAAGCTTCATTTTGATGGAGCAAAAGAACAAAAAGGACAAGGTGCAAGTTTGATGCTTACTTCTCCTTCAAATGAAAGGTATTTTTCATCTCTAAGTCTACAATTTTCATGTACTTGTAATGTAGTTGAATATGAAGCATTAATTCATGGCCTACAATGGGCCAAAAAAGAGGTATCAACATGTTACAAGTGTTTGGTGATTCAAAGTTAGTGATTAATCAAGTAAAAAACTTTAATGTTTGTAAGAATTCATTGTTGAAATCTTACAAACATAGAGTTTCAGACTTAATGGATGATTTTGAGGCTATTAACATGCAATTTGTTCCAAGAGCTGAAAAAAACATGCAGAAAAACTTGCAGTAGTTGGTGCTAAATTTTGAAGTGCTAGAACATATTGAAAACAAAAAATTACAACCACATATAAAGTTTATTATCAAACCTTCAATGCCTATAATGAAGAAAAACTGACAAGTTTTCGAAGATGATGAGAAAATTTATAGATTTCTGCAACAAGAAGAAGTTGAATTTTCTACAATTAATCAAGAAAAATTACAGCACTTATATGGTGATCAAATTGTTCATTGAAGACAAACAAATTTCCTCAAGGACTTGTCACTTTAGAAGATATTTTCAGTTCTGATGATCAACTAAGAAAGATAAAGGAAATATCTCAACTCATGTAGATAATTACGAAGAGATCTTAGTTGATGATGAAAATAAGTTATTTATTGAAAGGTATGTTCCTTAGCTGAAAAACAATCTTTCATTAATTTATGCAAAGAATTTAAAGATGTTTTTTTTGAAATACCAATATTTGAGAGGATTTGATCCCAGTTTAGCTCAACATACCATAGAATTGTAGCCAAATTCAAAACCAGTTAGGTAGAAACAAAGGCCTATTAATCCCAAGATTGAACCATTAATGAGAAAAGAGTTATCCAAGTTAATTGAATCAAGGTATTATCTTTCCAGTTAAGCATTCAAGTTGGGTAGCTAATCTTGTGCCTATTCGAAAAAAAGAATGGTGAAATCCGGTTGTGTGTGATTTTAGAGATCTTAACAAAGCTTCATTAAAAGATCATTATCCACTACCCAATATGGATCATATTTTAAGAACAATTTTAGGTTCAGACATGTTATCCCTTTTAGATGGTTATAGTGGATATAATCAAATTCTTATGTGTGAAGAAGATAGATACAAAACAACCTTCACCATAAAGTGGGGTACTTATGCTTATAAAAGAATGCCTTTTGGACTTTCTAATGTTGGTGCAACATTTCAACGTGCAATGGATATGGATTTTCATAGCCTTTTAAATAAATGCATCTTGGTTTATTTAGATGATGTTACTATATTTTCAAAGAATTCTTGATGATCATCTTATGCATCTAAGGAAGACTTTTCAGCTTTGCAGGCAGTTTGGAATATCATTGAATCCCAAAAAGTCTATCTTTTCAGTCCATCAAGGTAAATTACTTGGACATATTGTTTCTAGGAAAGGTTTAGTTATTGATCCTTTTAGAATTGAAGAATTTCACAACTATCCTTGCCTCATCATAAGAAAGGCATTACAAAGTTTTCTTGGAAAAATCAACTTTGTTAGAATATTTGTTCCATATTTTGTAACATTAGTCAAGCCATTAATAACTATGTTAAAGAAAGATAAAACTTTCTCTTGGACCAGAAAGGAAGAAAAGGATTTGAGGCTATCAAATCAGCTATTTCACAAGCTCCTACCTTTTGGAAAATCCCAATTTTGATAAATATTTCACTGTATGCACTTGCAGGAGCTGAAACCATTTCAGCCATATTAACTTAGGTTAATGATGAAAATATAGAGTAGCCCATTGCTTTCTTTGGGCAAGAGTTTACATGACTATGAGACAAGGTACACTTTTCTTGAAAAATAAGTACTTGTTGTAGTTAGAGGACTAAAGAATTTCAAGTACATGTTTTCCAATAATAAGATACATGTTTTAGTCTCTCATCCAAGTGTTAAAGCATTCTTGTTGAACAAAGAACTGAATGAGAAGAGAGCAGGTTGGATTACAAAGGTTATGGAGTATGATGTTGACATTTGTGTTGCAAAAATAGTTTGAGGTAAAGGATTATGTGAACATCTGATTGCTGATATGGAAAAACAACAAGCTTTAGAATCATTAATTCCATTACAACATGTTGTAATTTTCGTATCAAAGCAACCTGAAATTTTATTACAACCTTAAAATCAACAACCAGAACTCAATCCAAAGGTTCAAGGATCAAGTTGGATGACTGATTTGATTGATTACTTACAACATGGTACTTATCTAAAAGGTATGGACAAAAAAAAATGAGGTATTTTAGATTACAAGTTATACCTTATGTTTTCATTGATGGTGTGTTGTTTAAAAAAGATATAAATGGAATTTTGTTGCATTGTATTGATTATGATAGAGTGCAAAATTATTATCTAAGAGTTTCATGAAGGACCTACAGAGGTCACTTTTCAACACGTACTACTCTTAAATTATGAAAGATGGTTATTATTGGCCCAACATATTCAAGGACTGTTTTGAATGGATTAAAAAGTGTAAGAAGTGTGCATTCTTTGTTGGAAAAGAATGTTTAGCTTTGCTTCCCTTTGTAGCCTATTTCAATGGATCAACCATTCATGTAGTGGGGTCTTGACTTCATTGGCATGATAAATCCACCTTCATCATCAAGGACACAAGTGGATCTTGACTACCACAGATTATTTCACACGTTGGACTGAAAGTAGTAGCTTTGAAAGAAGCTAATGAGACTTCAATCTTATCATTTTATGAAGGTATAGTTTGCAGATTTGGTGTTCTAACAACTATCATTTTAGATAATGCCTTAGCATTTCTTGGTGTAAAGGTAACATATTGGGTTGTCAAGCACGGTATTTATTTGAGTACTTCATCTAATTATTACCCTCAAGGTAATGGATTAGCTGAAAGTACTAATAAAAATATTTTAATATTATCATAAGAACACTCAAGGATAACCAAAGAGCTTGGTATCTAATGTTAAATTCAACACTTTGGGATGATAGAGTGACTCCTAAAAGATCAGTTGGCAATTCACCATATAAGCTTGTTTATGGATGTGAGGAAAGAATGCCTATTTCAATTGAGCTCCCACATTGGATTTATTACATCAAATGGAATTACTTGAGAATGAACCAATGCAGGTTCATTATGCAAAATTAATGGAGTTGTAAGAGCTAAGAGATCAAGCTCATCTGAACATGGAAAAGAATCAAAAAATCAAGAAAATATTTGATAAAAAGGCTAAGTTTAGAGTCTTTAATGAAGGAGACATTATGCTAAAATGGGATGTTGATCATGCAAAGCCAAGAAACCACACAAAGTTTGATACAATCTAGAGTGGTCCTTATATGATTTCATCTTGCAAAGAGCACAATGCATTTCAAATTTCAAGGTTGAATGGAGAGGAACTTCCCATTCTTGTGAATGGTATGTTTCTTAAACACTATTATTGAAAATCCTACAGTGTCTAGTTAGAGTAGGATTTCCCTTTCAATAAGTGCAGTTCATGCACATTGTAATGTTTTTCAATTCAATAAGTGCATTCATGCACATGATCTGGTTTACCATATCCTTTCCTAGCTTTAGTTTGTTTTTAGAAGGGTCAGTTTTTCAAAAAAGGCATATTTTGGTTATATGCTTTGACTCCATGCCCAATGGACTAGAGCAAGGCACTAGTCTACAAGCTAGCAAGCAAATTTCCCCACAGGATCACCAAAAATGTTGACAATTTTTTACACTTGTGCAAAAATGGGCAACTCAAAACTTTGTTTTTGATGGAAGGAATTGATGAATGAACCTAACTAGGGGGCATTTATAGTTAAATTGTGTTTTTAGTTAAGTGAATCAACAAGGAAAATTGCAGCTATGTGTGTTTTGTAGAATGCAACACCTCACATATGTTGTTATCCCATGATCACCTTCATCAAAAATACATAAAAATCTCTCCAAAGAACTAAAAGCACAACCTTGAGGAAGGAAGAGATAGAGGTAGACCTGAGGAGTTGGACTCAAAAACAACAAACATAGTTGTTGTTTGCATTGCTAAGAGTTCATTTTTAAGTTACAAGTATTTTTAATTTGATCATTTCCTATGATTAAGTGTTATTAAGTATGTTATTGATTTTTTTAATTCATTGTAAAATCATTACATATCAAAATCTAAAAGTAAAAGGAAGTACACAACTCAATTATAGAAATAATATCATTTATTCATTAAGGAAATTCAATGTTTCCCACACAAGTCATGGGATGTAACTTATAACTACTGAAATAAGAGATACATGTGTATAAATATAAAAGCAAAGGAATGAAGAAGGAACCCATCATCACCTTGGGTTTTCTCCATCTGTCTTTAGTGTTTCAAGTCCATCTTTTGAGCTTCATCTTCTTCTCTCGCATCACTCCATTTCAACAATGTAACTGAAAGGAAAAAAGATAAGATGTCAAAACTTTGAGCTCAATATTTAGTCAGCATGCTTTTGTTTCTAGTTTCATGAAAATGGACCTCTTAAGATCAAAAGCATAAGGTACATCAAAGTAATAGATGTCAAATTTGAAAAGCAATATATTACAGAGCACATAATATTCCCAGAATCATGACAGAGATAGAGAAGAAAGAAAAGAAAGTCACTATGGAACATAAGATAGGCCAAAAATAATTATTTTCTTAAGTGTGCGGGTATAGGTTGTAGCAAAGAGAACAAAATGCATGTTTTAAAATTCTTTATTATCAAGTATAAATTACATTTCAATGACATAAATAGAATTCAAGGACTACAAAAGAAGATTCATGCATTCCTTTTACTATTGATCAAGGAATACATGTTACAATTCATCAATTGAAGATTAAATCAGGTTCCCATACAAACATTTCAGGATAAAAATCTGAATTCATCCAAGTTTCATAATCAGAAAGAGAGAGTACAAAAGAAAAATTTGAGTTATATAGTAATGATAACTACTCATATGGAAGAATGCATAATATAGTTTTCAAAAGCATGACATAAAATATCACTTTGATCAGGGTTACAAGTAAAATAAACTTTAGTTTTAAAGATCATCTTCTATAAGGAATCAATTTTTGGATACAATAGGCATACATCAAGCCAAATGTTTTAGAATAGGAAAGAGAGATTCATCCTCAATGAACAACAAGAGAAAAAATGATGACATAATAAATATAAAGTTCCATTTTAACAAAATTATAATGGAACTATTCAAAATCATGCAATTCAAGAGATAAAAATCACATGTATGATTTAAAGTGTACCTAGTTCATATTTAAGTATCCAAGACTTCGATAGTAAGAGATATAAGTAACCAAATGTAAAGCAAGTTACATGTACAATTTATCAAAGTACAAGGTATAGATTGAAAGCCTCTCAAAATATTCAAAGACATTCCCGAGGATCTCAAGATAAATACAAAGTAAATTAAAGAGAGAAGTACAAAAGAAGCAAAAGGATAAATAGATTATAGGTCACAATGCTTCAAAGCATATCAAACATCAAGCTTCTAAGATCTACATATCTTCCACTCCGGAAGTAAGAAGAAATCAAGACTATACATATATACATGATAATGGTTCACAAGCCCAAAAGGAACCTTTTGCAAAAGAATAAAGCAAGATCAAATAAATGAGCTATAAAATTTCAATCTCGAGATACAAAAACAACTCAAGTAGTTTCCTAGTTTTCAAGTTATGCAAGTCAAAACCTTTTAGCATGGAATTTTATTTTACGATTTCTAAACTAATTCATCAAAAGAATGCAAGTTACAGGATTTCGATCAAAGAGAGCAACAATATTTATAGGATAAATGGGATCAACATATTTAAGAAAGAATGAAAAGCTACAAAACAAATTTTCATAGCAAAGTAGAATCCAAGATTGAAGAAACAAATGGTAAATGAGATTCTCAACATCATAGAAGAAAGACTCTATCTCGATAGCAATTCTATATTACAGCTTAATACTTCAAGTAGTGATAAAGAGTTTCATGTAAATTAGTCTTTGAATGACACTTTTGAGAAATGGTTACAAAATTAGTCATAAGCATACATTTCATGATAAGAGCTCTAGCTTGTAACTTTGAAAGGAAGGAAGAATTAATCCATTTTAGTTTCAACACATAGTTTACCAGTCAAAACTTCAAAATGTCTACAGTGTTAAGTTAGAGATTGAATATTTTAAATACAATCACAAACAAAATTCATTGGGAAAATCTAGTTGCATGTAAAGATCACATGCTCGTAAACAAATGTGATGACTATGAAATTTGTTTATAACAAAAGAGTCGTGTTATAGAAAAAAAAAGAGGGAAACTAGTACAAAACATGAAACCCTTCATCCAAAGATTCAAAAATGAATGGAATCGAACTAAAATTTGAATCATTACGACAAAGGTGTACACTCGGAAGGAGAGCATAAATAAAACAAAACTTCATTGTTGATTAATGGTGGTCATTCAAAGTGAGGGTAGTTCGAGAGATTGACTTGAAACAAATACATACAAATGCATAATGAAATAAAGAAAACTATGATGACCCGAATAGGGGAACTCCATTTTCAAACAGCATATAGATTTTTCAAGAGTTTTACAAAGATTTTTAAAAAGAAGAAAATCCAAGGAAACTCACTAGTTGGAGGCTAAAGTCGCTTGAAACCCTCAAGAGTTCATGATATTCATAGCACAAAAGGAAACAAGCACCTAGAAATCCAGCTCAAACTCATAAAGAGGATAATAAAACAGAGAGCAAGGACCCATAAGGGATTTGTGTTTTATTAGAAATGTAGAGTTAAAAACTCAAGAGAAAACATTTTCATCGATTGATAGAATTTTGAAACCACAAATCTCACCTACTTGCCAACATTGACCGAGAGTCACATGATAAAAGAGGTTAAAAGTTCTAACTATGCAAATCTCATAGAGATCGGAAAAGATAAATATGGTAGAAAATTCAAAAATACACTCGCAAGGATCACCAGAGAGACTATAGAAGGCACATATTCGAGCCCAAGAAATCAAATAATGGCCTAACTAACCCTCATCAAGGATATATGGTGGTTCAAGGCATGAAAACAACGAACCCATCAATGTACGACCTAGTAATACAAATTCATGACGTGGATAAATAGTGGATTCTAAGATTAGTGCACAAAGTGGAGGCCAACAGATAAAGACTAGCTCTAAATTCACGGCGAACCCAAATAAATCAAGAGCAAGCTCCAAGTAAGGAAAAAAGTGTAATGAAAATATAAATATTTAGAGATCTGAAATGACATTTACCTTGAATAAGTATAAGTTTGAGAATGCAACGAGTTTCTAGTATTATCTTGTTCAAGGCTCAAACAGGACAAAATACAACCAATTTCTTCAAAAATTGCAATCGAATTTCAAAATTATGGAAATGAATCCAATTATGCACTTACAAAGTGACATAGATTCCTAAAATCACTTAGTTTCAAGCTCAAGGAAGCAAATAATGGTTGTTGAGGAAAAAATCAACAGAGATTTGCTAGCTCCAAGTGATCTCGTAGAATGAAATGAAAATTTTAGGATTTCAAGTGTTTTACCAACCAACCAAACCTCCAAATAACCCTAACTTGAATGAGTTAGTAATCAACGGTTCAAATATAAACAATACAGATTGAATGGCTACCATTCAAAACCATGAGCAACCTAAGTTTAAGGAATCAATGGATCCATATGAATGGTAAATAAATCAATGAATATAAGGCATCCGAAACCAACTACTAGATCAATGGTGGGGAAAAACTCATACCACAAATCAAAGGTTCGTATTTGATCAGCATTTAAATGTAATCACGAGACCAATCAAACGATGGAGATCAATTAGGTACAATGAGCAATGGTCACAATCAAATCAAATTTTTATGCAAACTCATAGTTAAATAAACACCATTGACATAATCATCGAAAGGGTTAAGTCGACATGTGAGGGGAAAAGATCCCATTTTAATTATCATTGCATAAACTTTGTAAAAGGTTCACAATATTATTTTATTGCTACAGTAAAGCAATGGTTAGTATTATTTTCATGGTCAACAAAGTCAAGGTTGGCCAAGCATATTATTTACATTAACCTTTATAATATCTAAAATGATTGATTCCAAACTATTCAAGGAGCTCAACCCATAATATGTGCAATGACGATTCAAAGATGACATTCCAATTATACAATGATCATAATCAAATCCAAATTTGACCAAGTGTGTATGGTAAAAATATTTACCTCGTACTCAAGTCAAAGAGGGAAAATAAAGGAGAATGTTATTTCTAGCATGTGCCCATGTGCCCATAGGTGGTCCCCACAATGGGGAGGTTATTATGCCAAGTGTTGAGATGCCATGATAATGAATAATATGCCTTCCATAATTACCTTATTTTTTTACAAATGAGTATATTTTCTTGCACATGTGCTCACAGTGGTCCCCACACATGAATGGATAATTTTTGCTAAGTGTTGAAAGATTAAAGTCACTATTTTACATGTAATGTAAATTTTTGCATGCCTTCACAAGAGGAAAAATAAGAGATACAGACATAATATAGGATTCACATCATGTAAGAATACAAATATCATGCACTTACAAAAAGAGACTTGCACAACAAACAAGTGGTTGATATTTGCCAAAAATATTCACCCATGTATTTTAATTACATTAGAAATAGAACAATCAACTACACTTTGACTAGAGTGTATTTTTCTAACTAAGGCTATTATTGCCTAATTGTAATCAACATGTCTATTTTTATTCCTTTATTTATTCATGATAAAGGGGTAAAATTATCATGCATGGGTGAGTACATATTGTAGTCTATTTTTAGGAGGGGTTAGGTGAAGTATTTTTATCTCAATTTTTCCCCCAGAAAAATTGGATCACCCACGACCCCATGCAGAAAAGAAATCCAAAAAATGGTTCCGTCGAATGAGCCCATGCTCCAAATCCAATAGACAAGTTGTAGGCAAGCTCTAAAATGGAATAGACAGGTCGAGGAAGGAGCAAACAATTCTAAAATAGAAAACTAGAGGCTCAAAGGATCAAACGGTGTCAAATAGAAAACCGGTGGAATCTAAAATGGAATAGCATGGTCGGGGTTGAATAGTCAAAGAAGAAGAGGTCGAGTAGTAGTCAAAGGAACCAGAAGCTCAAAGGAAAAGAAGCGGAGAATGTTCAAAATTTTTGAGCTCAGTAAATGACTCAGAACAAGCCCAAAATTGGCTAAGTATGGAGGAGATGGCGACGCTACCAAGTGTCCAAATAATGCACCTCCAAAGATTGAATCCTAGGCTGGAGACTCAAACAAGTGCCAAGCCTCCACGCGTCCAGAGCCCCAAAATTTTCACTAGCCGTTGAAAAGTCTTCGACTCAGCGGAAGGTGCCAAGTGTCGGCTCGACGCAATTCCAAGATGGGAGTCTTAGGTAGAGACTCAAACTTGTGCCAACCCTCCATGTAGCCAATGGTCAATAGAGGTCAAAAAGGAGAGCGGGCCCAAAATGACTAAGTATAGAGTGCAGGTGGAAGGCACCACGTGTCTTAATGACACTCCTTCAAAGGTAAAATCCTGAGTAGGTTTTCAAATGAGCGCGGGCCTTCCACGTGTCCCAGATTCCAAAAAGGGACAGATTCGGGGGTTGAATAGTCAAAGCAGAAGCAGGCTGGTGGAAGGTGCCAAGTGTCAACATAGTGATGTTTCAAGAGTAAAATTTGGGGTGGGTCTCCAAACAAGCGCCAAGCCTCCACGTGTCCAGGGTCATACTTTTGGCCCCGCCAAACAAAGGACTCAGGAAAAATACAAGGGAACATCATGGAGCCTGTGAAATCATCCACGTGTCAGTCCAACACTATTTCAAAAATGAAAGGAAAGGCTAAATCTCCAAGATGCGTGAGGTTGCCACGTGGACCTGGTACGAAAAGACTCTTTCAAATTTGCATGCCCGAGACCCTAATCTTCAAATGGCCATATCTTTTGATAGGAAAATCAGATTTGGGCAGGGGGAAGAATTTTTGGAAACATCTCAACACCCTCTACACCATGGAACATTAAAATATCATTATTAATAGTATTTAGTGGGTGAAAAATGGAAAAAATTCTTCTAGGCCATTAATGCAGAATCTATTTTCTCCAACAACCGGATCGAGTTTGATTTGATCCATCGTTCTTCTTCCTTGGCATGCCGAGTAGACATAGGGAACCAAAATCAACAAATTGTGAGAGGATTTGAGAGTGACATTGATTAATGGTGGTTGATCTTTTAGAACAAGATTCAATATGTTATAGAGGTGGTTGAAGTAGGATTCAAATTTTTCCTCCTCTCTCTCTTATTCTTCCTATATATTGTAAAGGAGGGGCATATTCAAATGGTTGTTGATCTTCCCTCTTCTGCCCCCTCTCTCTTTCTTCCTTAGGGTTGAATGTGGAGTCTAAGCCTCCTCCCATGGCTCTGTAATGGCATTTTCTTGCCTCTTTCCCACTAACAATGTACCGTGTAACTTTTGGAGCAATAGAATCTGTTTCATGATGCATATGTCCATCCTTGGATCATTTTATTGTCTCTTCTTACATCTCATTATTGCAGGGTATACTATGCATACTATAATGTCTGTTGTAGTTTCTAGGAGCTATAATTTATAGGTTTCTAAGTGGTTCTTTGTGTGAAAACTATCTCTAGTCTGTGGTGCATCTTGTCCACCCTCTCCTCTTCTCACCTCTCTCCACTTTAGGTGGTCGGGTCTATGATTCAACCACTTCCTTTTCTAGTGTATCACCACTTAGTGTAGGCTCTTTTACCCTCTCTCTCTCTATCCCATTGGAATGGTTAGATTAGGATAGGATAGGTTCTGCCTGCACTGGAGTAGCTTGTGGCAGGTAGATTAGGAGGCAAGAACCGAATTTCTCCAAAGATCCATCTCAATTTTTGCAAGTCCCACAACTTCAGAGATGGTACCATGTTGTGTAATCACACCAAATGCCCCACTTCACAATCAGGCCATTCAGGATGTTGTGATTATGCACTAACAAGATATTTTTTATATATTGTGTACACTTTGGTAAGGCACAAAAGAGGAATTTTTAACATAGAAGTGTTGAGGCATATTTTTGCTAGTTTTTCCCTTGAATGAGAACCAATTATTTCCTTTCGAATTATTTGTAGTGGTGTGTATCTTTCCATTAATTATTGTGAATTTTAATTCCCTGATTAATTATCTTACCTTGCTGCAAATTTGGTACTTTCTATTCAGTATTAGTGTGCATGTTAGCTCTGTGTTGTTGTGATTTATCCCTCAACACACAAGTGTTTTTCCTTAAGATCAAACTAAAACCCATTGATTCATGCAACTGCAACTTGTTTCTCAATTTTATTGTGCATCTACTTAGTCAAGCCCTCAATCAATTTGGTGTATCACCCCATTTCTATTTAGTTACAACAATACTTTTACCCCCAAAAACCAAAAAAATAGTTTATGATACATCAATAAAGAACTGACCTTGATACTAGATACTTGCCTCTCAATAGGTATACCCAAAGACCTAAGGTGTTTCCATTGTATCTAGGGAAGTGAGAGATAAAGTAAACTTAGAACCCCCGTCGTCATTTCTCAACAAGGGTGAACTTCTAAGATATAACAACACCCACTCCAAAAGGAGGATAAAACCCCCTGAGGATGACCAAGCACCAACTCATCCACCTAAAGATATCTTATCTTTGATTTTTCTCATTGCCATAAGTAATGGAGATCACACTTTCACCTCACAAACACTAGGTCGTCAATCTCTCATAATATTTATCTTTCTTCCCTTTTCTTTTCTCTATCCACTTTCTCTCATGTCTTAAAACAATCCTCAACCTATCATGATCTTCCTCAACCTTCAAATCATGCTCTCATACCTGAAAAATATCTTCCTCTAGGTCACACACCTTCTATCCAAGAGCACTAGCTCAAAATGAGCCAAAGTACTTATATATGATTTTCTTCCATCCAAACAAAAAGGTCAGAACCTCATGATAATTTTGACCCATACAACTCTATAAAATTCATAAATTTTAATTACAATAGTTACATATGACCCAAATAGGTTGGCCTAGCTAAAACCCTCAATACATGTGCCAAAAATGGCTCAAAACCCCATGGGCACATTCTTAAAATTTCCCTTACATCAAATCCATATTTAGTCATGACCCATAACCCTTCACATATGATTAAAATATCATAAAAAATTCATACACAATCATAATTAATATCAAGAAACATCCTTAACTTTAAACTAAAGAAACATTTTCCTTCACGAGATCAAGCTACCGAAACATTTGTTTCCAAAGGTTGATAATAAAATCATTTATAAATAAATTAAAGACCTATACATGGATTAATGGGATGATCAATTAATCTCTTTGAATATTCCAGGTGATAGGAAGTATCACCCAATCCATATCATGCTTCAAACAACATCAATCTTGCACCAAAACATATATTGTCTTGAACTACCAAAAATATTATTTCTCAAAGAATGCCTTGGAAACCCTATCATATGAACTCATCATGAGGAAATAAATATATCACTAGAAATATATATTGTTCCTCTTTCCAACACAACTTGAATAATATCAGAATCCAACCGTAGTTCACGTTAAATTACTTTCATCGGACCTGCTTATTTGAGATCCCAAAACCGCCCTTTGACTAGTCAACTGTTTGGACCTCAAAACACCATGTACTGCATGAACGGATCTTTAAACTCTATTTACATCATGAAAAACTCCCATAAATCATGCACCATCAATTTTTCATTCTACTCCTTTGGACCATCTTGTCCTAAAACCTTCTTCTCTAGAAACTACTATTTTTAGGTGGGGCCCACATATCACCATGACCTCAACCATACATTTATGAAAACAAGAAGGATTCATCTAAAAATCCAATCATCATGTTTGATGAATCAGTAAAAATGGGTCAACATACTTCACTTTCTACAAGTTTCTCCTAGTTAGGGTTTAACTAGGGTTTTAGACTTCTTTGCCTTCTTAACATTCATTCATATACATGAGAAAATAAGAAAAATCATTATTTTGTGAAACATTATAAACTCACCTTAGAATCATCCTAGAAATCCATAAGGTCCCATTCAAATAAATTTGTTCACAACGAGCATCAGAATTTCAAATTTGAGCTTAATTTTCACCTGTTCTTGACCATGTCTCATATAAATTGTCATAAATTACAAAATAGTCTTCAAGGAAACCTTAATTTTTTCTGAGAGCATTATGACACATCCCTCTAAAATATAAAGTCATTTAAATCTCAATACCATACCTCAATCTGTCCATCCTATCTCATTTTCATAACCTTACCTTATGGATTCTCACTATAGAATCTAGTATCAACTGAAATGCTGCAAAAACTGAACATAAAACCTTTGTAAATGAAAAAATCATACCTTGTATGCCATGATACACCTAATTGCATTACTCGTCATGAGCTCATATAGCTCTAGTCCACATTGTCACACCTCTAAGCAATCATAACTACTCCAATTAAGTACTTGTAACCAAGTGAACCACCTAAATGTGCATCATGCCACTACTGTGAGTGCCCAAGCACCCTAAAAGCATGTTAGGAATCATTTAAAATGATTTCTAAGAAACCAGGAATCTCCCCGCCATTATGCAACATCACCTAGGAACCTGTATAGGCTTGTAAGAGCAAGCACACCTCATTGAATTTCATTGTATCAACTCAAACACATCTGAACCGGTGTGTTAGAATCATATACATCAAGATCAAATAATATTACATCATTCACTTTTTCATTAATGTGGTTTTACATCAATGACAACACCTATTAGGACACCATGCCAACACTAATAGTATTATGGGACTCTTTGGATCTGTCATTGATGTAGATATTAACAAGGAGTTAATAGTTATAACTTCAGATGATGAAGTTAATGCCATTGTCTCTATGATGTAGGGAGATAAAATTCTTGAATCCGATAGGTTTCAACATTTTCTTCCAAATTTACTGGGATTTTTTAGAAAAAGGTTGTTGTTGCCATTCAATATTTTTTCTATCAAGATATATTCTCGAGCAATTGTCAACCACACTTCCATTGATTTGATCCCAAAAATGCCAAAACTCAAATACTTTGGTGATTTTTGGCCCATCAATCTTTGCAAAAATGTCTACAAACTTATCTTTAAAATTTTCGCCTTCTATCTAAGGGATAATCTCTATGATTTCATACTACCTAATCGGGAGCATTTTTTCCAGAAGATAAATTCGAATAGTCTCATCTCCATACATGAAACCATCCACTCTGTTGAAAAATC